>OY970758.1:18206385-18846052 GCA_963853795.1 Xestia rhomboidea | reverse complement strand
CTTTGCCTATGTATGCCTGTCTATGTATGTCTCCACGTTGCTCTGCCTCATCCAATTTTTATCAGCTAACGACCAGCATTTCTTTTCCCAGTTCTTATATGGATATTAATAAAGCTGATATTTACTTAACAGATCTATCGGCCACCACAAACAGACATCGATGTGGTGAACGCAAGATTTCGGAACGGAGACCCTGTGTACAAACATCCTATGATACCTGGATATGAAGGTATGGCGCATTGTTTCTTTACTAAAGTAAGCAAAGCAGTAGATAGAAAGTCTTCTTTAATGTTTTGTTTATTCTTCGCCTTTCGTACTAGGCAACCACGATAAAAGCTGTCATTTGTACCTACTTTCAATTTCGTTTTTTTTTATACCTTACTCGCGCCTTGTCAGTGTAAATAAATATTGGACCACTTTTCCGTTTTAATTAAATCCTGGTTTGAATTCAGCAACAGTTAATTTTTGTTTGCAGTAAAAATTTAACCACACTATGGAATTTCAAAAATCTCACTGAACACGTTATTTAAATAAAAAAAACTCAAATAAACTAAGTGAAATCTCAAAGAATTTGTCTCGAATTAACTTGATTCCGATGAATCAGTTCGGTACTTCGGTATGAATCATTTTGGACCGGTCCGAGCCTCAAAGGCATGCCATAGTTTCCTGAGAATGAGAACCTAAGGTCCACAGATGTTTACAATCTCTATTACTGTTAGGACACGTACATTTTGAATTACAGTGTAAAAAACTTCAATAAAGAGAATTGAAGGGAAACCTTTTAATGCGGTGTTGTTTGTGGGGACAGCAAAAAACTTTGTAGTTTCATCCGAAACACCGCTTTTGATATGCGGTTACAGTTAAATGCCAATGGGTGCTGGTTTTGGCCGTGTTGCTTGGTTGACATGTCTCTTACAAGGCCAAAGAACCCAGGCTAGGCAGGATTCAAGATGAATCATCTTAAATGGCCACAAAAGTGTGTCGTGACTTTGAAAGGTCCTTCACCTAAATATTTCTTAGAAGACACATTTTCGTCCTTAAATGAAGTACCTCCATCCGTATCCGCCTATCCTATAACGAAGCAAATGTTTGAAAATGGCGGAAGCTTGGTCACTTTGTCTATGACAAACGGGAGTGTTCGGCTAATGTTCGCTTATTGCTCTAACTCTCGCAATATTCTGTTTGACTTGACCACTGTACGTAGGTAGGTTTGAGTAATTGTTTTTAACCTACAGTTCAAAGCCTGCAATAGTCACGTAGGCAGCTGGTAGTGCCTATTAATTTGCCAGGGATTTGGATTTGCATGTACAGTCATTGTCAGACAGGCAATATTTATTGCTGAACTGTCTGGTAGATTGTTTGAGCGTTGATTAGATACCAGAATGATATTCTTGGGGGAACAATAAATCAACAATGAAATACTTTACTCGTACAGCAGCGTATTATTGTTGATCGAATTGCGGCCTTGCCTTTAAAGTGAGCTTTCTAAACATCAATAAGAGAAAAACGATGTGACTTTTCAAACGACATTAAAAAGAAAATAAGAATAAATTTCGGAGCCTGAACTGTGGTTTTAGATTGAGAAAATCAATACTTCACTGACTTCTCTCCAAAGTGCCACTAAATCACTCAAAGCTGATCTAGATTTTATACATTTATGATAACCGCCACAAAGAATGGCCGCCTGATCTCTTCCACAAGACAACTGTCTTATTTATCAAGATGAATGTACCGAACAGATGTCTGTTGACCTCAAATCCCGTCGGATGACTGCCCATATTTTAGAGCTTATAGATTAGTTCATAATATACTGGAAACGAGAGTTCTATTGCCTACATTTTTTTCTATCGACCTTTATTGAGGGTCGAGGTAAACATGGGACACACACATGAGCAAGTTTATGCTCACAAATCAAATAATTACTGTATCTACAGCGAGACTGGATGAACACTAGCACAAATATATAGTGCACACTTCGAACTCTGGTCAGGCATATAAGTGCACACGATTAGTGATTTTGTTGAATCGGAAAACGTTCCCAGTGTTGTCTCCTGTGTGTCATATTATAAAGTCTAAGGCCTACAAAATATGTGCATAATCTTCGAATAAAACGGTACTTGTTCTTTATCAATGGTTGCTCTAGTTATGTCATGGGTATCTGATGGCGAGCAGTTGTTTTGTGAGCAACGTTCGTGAAACTAACGGGCCAACGGACTGTGTTTTATTTAGTGTTTGTTATACAGCTATCGTGGATCGGGACTTGGTTGTAGTAAACTCATAACATCCTAAGGCTTAGTGTAAAAGTTTTCGCAGAAATCTTCCAGATAGATAACCTCATAACCGCACTAACAAACAAGGAAAGGACAGATACACAATCAGTGCAAAGAGCTAGTTTTTTATAGCAGAAATGAAGTGTATTGGTTTTCTAAAATAATTTGAAAATATAGGGTTTCTCCCTCGATTGAACAACCAATTTGGTCAGCGATACACTGTCGCCGCAACAGAAGCCCTGTCAGAATTTCAAAGGGTGCAACTAAACCAGAGAGCAGCAAGAAACCAGTTAGAAAGAGTAGTCGACTTACAAGCCGGGAAAGGACAGCCTTGGGATTTGGTCGACAGATTCGTAAGTCCAGAGAAGTATTAAGAAAACGCACCCTGATTTTTTCCATATTTTTGTGAAATGCGTGATTCCTGAGACTTTAATTGAATTAAGTTGTACACCAAAAATAGAATCAGTACGAATGGAGATGGATGAAGAACGAAGAATGGATGAAGATGAGAAAGAACACTGACCTAGACCTTGACGATGATAGAAAAGACATTTTCTATCATCGCTATGCTGTACCAGTACACCTACCATCGTTTTTCATATCCACAGTCCGCGACAGCCGAGTTCAAACTCCCATTAGTCACAGTCAGACCAGAATGTGCAGGAATACTACGAGACGTACCAATGGACGAACCAAAGCTATCACCAGCATCACATTCTGTTAGCCCATTCTTCCTGGAAAACGGTCATCCTGACAAATACATCAAGAAAGGTAAGACTAATGAGAAAGGAATCCAAATATACCTACCTGTACCAACACCAACCTCCTTTGTAAAACCTTTTTGTGTCTAAAGATTGAAGCCGACTAAAGCATTGTCATTTTTTTGTGTCACCACATGCTGTCAATTTGGCTTTTATTTTGTTATTGCGGGTTACGTAATATTTTTATTTAAATGTCCTACGGAAAACTACATAGCTCTTTTGTTCGAACTCAAATATGGGGGTTTAATCCGTCGCAATCAGTGCGTGAGTTCGATAAACTGATATCAACTCTTGGATGCTTTATTGCACGTTATAATTAATAGGTGTCGAATATGAATCTTGTGTTTGTTTTTAGGTTTTGCGGGTCATGTTCCATACGGTTTCCAAAGATTTGGTGAGTCGTCTAAGAAACTCACAAACTCGGCGCTTTGTGACTTTTCATCTAACTACAGACGAAGACAGAGTACTGAATGGGCACCAGTGAACGTAGTCAAGTAAGTTCCAAACAATAACTTATATCGAGATATTAATGTGAATTTATTTGATAAGAATAGTGGCTAATAGTAAGAGAAATATTGATATAAAAAGTAACAGTTACATTTTTTGTTATAATTTCTGAACGAGTTTCATGTTTACATTTTTTGGTAACTGTCAATGTCAGTTTTGTCTGTCATTGTCATATTGTGAAAGCAAAGAGGTTACACACGCAGTTTATTTATTTTTGTTAAAACTCGAATAAAAAAGCTAAAGAAATGGGGAAAAAGAAAGTAATGCCTAACCTCTCTAAAGAGGAGAAAATGGTGATGGTTATATCTGAGATAATACAAGAGTTATTAGTGGCGCATCGTCAGAGCAAAGATGTTAACCTCAACAAGATGAAGACGAGGATTTCCTCGAAATACGGGCTGGGTACATCACCGAGACTGGTGGATATCATCGCGGCAGTGCCGGCTGATGCTAAAAAGATACTTCTACCTAAGTTGAAGGCTAAGCCTATCCGTACAGCGTCGGGTATAGCTGTTGTCGCGGTGATGTGTAAGCCACACAGATGCCCGCACATAAATTTTACTGGTAACATCTGTGTGTACTGCCCTGGAGGCCCAGACTCGGACTTTGAGTACTCCACACAGAGCTATACAGGCTACGAGCCGACGTCCATGAGAGCGATCAGAGCGCGGTACAACCCGTACTTACAGACGCGCCACAGAGTAGAACAGTTGAAACAACTCGGTCACAGTGTCGATAAAGTTGAATTTATTGTGATGGGTGGCACTTTTATGAGCCTCCCAGAAGATTATAGAGACTATTTCATAAGGTACGTTGATTTGAATTTTTGTAATCCTTAAATAAATAAATTAGCAATTTCAGATATAATAGAAGCAGAAGTAGTGCAAATACTAACATGGCTGTTAAAAATTTCATAAATATTTGTCATCATAACATTAGAGAAATGTTAGGAATAGCCATACTTTTATAATAGACATACATTTTTGGGGTTGGCGCAAACCTCTTAAGTATTTTAAATATATTGAATTAAAACTTACTCAAGTTCTGTTGAAGTATCACATTATAAACCTTTGGTATGCTGGAATGTGGGTCTGTCTGCACAATCCCGTTATTTCATCCGATATACTGCCGGGATGCTGATCCACAACAAAACACCATCATGCATACTTTTTAACTAACTTTAGTTTAGTTTGCGGATCCACATTCCGGCAAACAATATGTTAAAGCATTATCACCTCATTTCAGGAATCTCCACGATGCCCTCTCAGGTCACACTTCAAGCAGTGTAGCTGAGGCGGTGAAGTTCTCAGAGAAGGCTAAGACCAAGTGCATTGGTATCACAATAGAGACCAGGCCAGATTACTGCCTGCAGAGGCACATGAGTGACATGCTCAACTATGGTTGTACCAGGTTAGTATCATGATTTTATTTAATGCTGTAAGTCTATGATACATTGGTATTTAGACTTGCTTTTACAATTGGAGGTTCAAACACACAACTAAGAAAATTAAAATCATGATAGGGTTAGTGAATGTAAAATATTCCCCAGTTATAAATTCACCGATTTACTAGAGAGTTCAAACATTTCACATAAATCGTATACTATGTTATAAATGAGCAATATTTGTATAATTTGCAATCACATTCTCGAAAACGGCACTAACAAATGAAAGATGCAATAATTATAGTTTATGGTGGCAAAATTGATCTAGCTAGGTCTCATATCTGGGAAAATTCGTTTTCTCTATTATCGCTCGAGCAGATCTCGGTTGGTCCCCCTGGTACTAATGTATAATGTGTGATCTTTAACTTCTTAAAAAATTAATGGGTTCATATTTTAATAATGTACCTATTAAACATTTTAGACTAGAAATTGGAGTTCAGTCTGTATATGAAGACATTGCCAGGGACACAAATAGAGGACATACAGTGAAGGCTGTCTGTGAAAACTTTAATTTGGCTAAGGATGCTGGATATAAGGTACTGCTACTCTGCTGTGTTTTAGACTTATTCATCAACTAGCTTTTGGCTGTGGCTTCGCACCCATTATGGTCGGGAATTATCCCATTTGTATGTTTAAAATAAAACCACACACACATACACTTGGGAATAATATAGAACATACTCGTATTTTTTGGCTTTTTAACTTTTGACTATCCGTTGTTGCCCATTAACTAACATTTGCAAATGTTGGACTTCAAAAAGTACCTAACTGCGGAGTGACCTTGAAGTGACCTTTAAAGAAGGATACTGTTTCAACAACATTGTTTCCTTCCTTCTTCCAGATTGTAGTACACATGATGCCTGACCTACCAAATGTAGACTTTGAGAGAGATGTAGAACAGTTCATAGAGTTCTTTGAGAACCCAGCGTTCAGAGCTGATGGGCTCAAGATATACCCCACACTGGTGATCAGAGGGACTGGTCTATATGAGCTGTGGAAGACTGGGAGGTACAGGAGTTATCCTCCATCTACTCTCGTTGATCTGATAGCTAAGATATTGGCTTTAATTCCACCTTGGACTAGGGTTTACAGGTAAGCTCTTTTCATTTGTGACAGTAGTTGTTGAAATTGAAAGCTCATGTGGTAGAGCTAGATTTTGAAACACACCAAGGCCTATATGCCTCAGGAAACCTGTTATAGTAGAGAGTTCTTGCAGAAAAGTATGGGGGCTAAGAGTGAGCCTTTTTCAGTTCGACAGCAAGGCTCATGAAGTATGATATCTCAAATTCCTGATGTTTCAAAACACTTGTTATCTTATAGTACTTAGTCTTACACTTTACAGAACCAAAATCACCTTTGTTTATCAAATTTGCAAATTGCCTTTTCAGAGTACAAAGAGACATTCCTATGCCCCTAGTCTCGTCAGGAGTAGAACATGGCAACTTGAGAGAGCTGGCACTTGCTCGCATGGCCGACCTGGGCACTGACTGCAGGGATGTCAGGACCAGGGAGGTCGGCATACAGGAGATACATAATAGAGTCAGGCCTTATGAGGTATGTCGGGATCAGAGTTATATTTAATTTAAATAATGGCAGTATTTAAAGTTTATTGCTGTTACTCTTTTATAGCTTTATGGGGTTTAAAGTATTCTGCACACCATAACACTTAATTTGAGTAAATGGCGTACTAAAGAGAAAATCTATGATATGTCCAGACTTAGAAAACCTTAAACCTTCAGATATCTAGTTTCTATTTTTATTCTAACAAAATTTTGTACGACTATTTGTAGGTTGAACTAATAAGACGCGACTACACAGCGAACGGTGGTTGGGAGACATTCCTAGCATACGAAGACCCTGACCAGGACATATTAGTAGGTCTACTGAGGCTCAGGAAGTGTGCCTCAGACACATACAGGCCGGAGTTGAAGCCAGGGCCCAAGGATAACTTCAAACAGTGCAGTATTGTGAGGGAACTGCATGTCTATGGATCTGTTGTGCCGGTAAGTTCACGCCATAAACACTAGCTGATTTTTACATTTGAAAGTCTAAGTAAACAGATTGACTCATTGGCCTAGAGGCCATGAATGCGGCTGAGCCTGGATAAAATCCTGGGTTTGGGCAAAGTGCTCCTGGAGCCTGAATTTGTGGCAATTAGTAAACTTCGCAACGGTGGCCCAGTGGTGGCGGACCCGACTTACGAACAGTAAGTCGTGGGTTTCGAACCCAGGCAGGCGCATTACTTTGAAACCGGCATGTCCTAGAAACTTAGTCAATTTAGAAAATAAAAACTGCTGTATCATTCCAGGTAAACGCCAGAGACCCTACAAAATTCCAGCACCAAGGTTTTGGTATGTTACTCATGGAGGAAGCCGAGAGGATTGCCAGGGAGGAGCATGGCTCTGACAAGATGGCAGTTATATCAGGTGTCGGGACCAGGAACTACTATGCCAAGACAGGCTACCATCTCGAAGGGCCTTACATGGTCAAGATGCTTGTGTGAAAATAAAGTTCTAAAATGATACGTGTTTTACTTTTTGTGTTAATTTTATAGTATGCAGCAATATCTATGAGCAACTTGTGACGCAGGCAGTTGCAGATTGGACTGTATTATTGAGGCCACAGAATGCAGAATAGGAATGCCTGTTTGCCAGTCTATAATATTACCCATTTAATATAATGGATTGGTTGGTTTTACCACCCTGAAAATAAAAATAGAAAACAAAACCTGCTAAGTTGAACACCCACGGGCGAGCATTTATTTTGTAGATATTTGTTTTAATTTCCCGTTTTCGACCTATTTTCAAAGTTTCCCTTCCCTCCAATAGGTACCACTAGGTATTATTTTTATAATTACACTTTGTTGGTAATTATTTCACTAAAATACGCATTAGGTATTTATGAATGTAAAATTATACATTATTTGTATGCCCTAAAAAGGCAAAATATGGTTTGTGCCTAAACCACCATTTGTACACCTGGTAACATCTACATATGCCCTAAAAAGGCAAAATATAGTTTGTGCCTAAACCACCATTTTTCCACCTGGCAACACTTCCATTTTAAGCAAATAAATGATCTTGATTCTTGATATACCATACTTTACTCAACCGACCACCCATCCTCTCCCCCACCTTGCAGACCTGACCCGCCGCTGTCCATCAACCCGACGGAGATCTATCACAAGCACGTCGGGATGCTGCCGAACTACGCGGGACACGTTCCTGGATGCATGTTCAGGTAACATACACAAACTATTTGGCCTGATTTTTTTCTGCATAACATTGGTTTGTGATGAAGGATTTTTGCATGTAGACAATGGCTATAGCAGTTACTTTACAGCATATATTTTAACAGTGGTCTAAAAAAAACGTAGGGAATATACAATGGCCCCGACTGAAACCATGACTATCTTACTGTTTCGGGATGGTTTATGTCAACAAAATGGATAATACTTATGTAAATAGAATACGCATGTCGACAGTATCAAAAAATCGCAAATCTATTTAGTCCGTCAGTTATAGTATTGGAAATTAATGGACACGTATTTTTTGTTTTTGTAAATCAGTGAATATTGACAAAAGATAAAACGCATCAAAACTCGGGAGTAATAATAATAAATGTTTTATTTGCAACCCTTCTTACAAATTAGACTTATTCTAAGGTGTACATAATGACATAAAGTAGGTGATTTGACAATGGATGGATTACAATTTCGTTATTGTAGCTAGGGCTTATATTAGGCAATTAAATAATAAAAGTATCCCTGACTCCGAAACTATAACCTGTATCTTCAGAGCCAGTGGTTCCTTCTTGGGGTCTTGTCAGCCGTTACAATGATAGGCATTAGGGTAAACAAAAATAAAAATATGCAGCAAAGATGTAACAATAATAAATGTAAAAGGGTTGTCTACTAGGTATCGAAACTTATTTGTATCGTAAAGTGTTTGGAAAAGGAGTTGCCATAAGTGTGCTTGAGTGTTCGTGAAAGTGTGAGTGTATTTGCGTGTTTGTGTGGGGGTGTGTATGGAGGTGTTATGGGGAACGGTAATCGAAAGTAATGTGTTATTTAATGCGCGTGAGTAATTTTTCAGTTTTGTCGTTTGTCGAATTTAGTAAGTAATTAGTAACTTTTCTTTTTAGGTTAAATTGGTTTAACGTGTGTATATTTATGGATTTGTTTAAACTGTTTTAAAACAAAAAAAGAGTATTGTCGTGTCGCGAAGCTTGTTTTAATTTGGGTATAGTTACAAATGGGTTTTCCGCTACGCCCTGTTCTGTTTTTAGCGTGTGGAAGAGAGGCATGTTTTCTGAGTATTAAGCGTAGGATGAAGAGTTTCCTTACAGAGAGACAATTGCAGTCTTTATATAGTGTCAGTGTTGGGTATCGACGAGGTTTGTGGGTCATGACTTTTAATAAAGCTCTTTGAGCTCTTTCGAGTCCCAACACCGCGGTTTTATCAGTGCCACTCCAAATGGGGATGCAGTAGGAGAGAATAGACTGGCATAGGGCAAGGTATACTAGTCTCATCGTGTCCATATCGGCTACATCGCGGAGGTTTTTGAAAATGTAAATGAGTCGCCTTAGTCGGGTTTTTAATATTTCTAAATGCGTGTGCCAGTCCAGTCTCTCATCTATGTGAACACCCAGGTATTTGGTATTGGATACTAACGTAAGGGGGAGACATGTACAAGGGAAGGATGAATCCTGACATACGTGTGCAGTTAAAGAAGATTCCGCGGCCCGGGGTGCAGATTTAGCGGTGATTCTAAAGGCAATTGCTTTTGTCTTCGAAATGTTGAGGGTCAGCAAGTTGACAGAAAGCCATGCCATTACTAAGTGAGGCTTCAGCGTTGAGTTTAGCCGTTTTCCAGTCTGTACCATAGGCGAGTAGCACAGTATCGTCTGCATACATAAACGTGTCACAGTATTGTAGTTTTAGGTTGCTTATCGTTTACATATAGCAGGAAGAGTGATGGCGAGATAATGCTACCCTGCGGGACGCCATAACTTATAATTTCCTCGTTGCCGATGACTGAATCAATTTTAACGCACTGTCTGCGATCTGTAAGGAAATCTTGAAAAATGTTTAGTGCATTTCCATTTTGCGGATAAGGATGGGAATAGAGACGGTATCGAAGGCCTTTGATAGGTCCAGAAAGATGGCAAAACTTTTCATCCTGGAGTCCATTTTTTTTTGTGACTTGGTCAGTAATATTTGCTACGTAATGTTCCGTACATTACGTAGCAAATATTACTGACCTTATTACTCATATACTTATCACTCATAGACTTATTCCTCGTGACGTCAGAACTAGCTAAAATTATACCTAGGCGTGACGTATTGAGAATTCTAAAAGCGTCGTATCTTCGTCAATTTTGGTTTACGTAACAAAAGAAAAAACACGGGTCAAATTGTTTTTGATAATCTAACTGACGGACTAATTAGATTTTTTTTGTCGTCTCGCCTATTCACTATAGGTTATTATTTCGATAGCTTATGTGTGTTCAATCAATACTTTTTTTACAAGTGTCTTCCAAGTTGATTTTTAATAAGTAATGATTTTGGGTTTTTAGATATTTTTTTAAGTTCAGTAGTGATTTTTATTTGTAGGTGTAATCTGTATCAGGTTAAACGCGTCTCATTCGTACCGCTTGTCAAGGTACGCTCATATTGATATAATTTTACATTTAAATTGTCGATTAGTTTCATTCTGGATCTGAGATATAATTTCCGTCTATGCACTTATCCTCAGCCGTCGTGCATTTTTTATTTTACAAAGATTGAGTCTGCAGTTCTGCACCTCAGGTGTAATATTCTATCTTCATCAATTGATAGGCACGCAATAGTGACCGATTAATCAGGTTAAAAGGAGAACCGGTTACGAAACCGGGAACTACACCCATATTATGTTTGATAAACCCATAAAACGGGTTAACCCTTAAAATATATGGGTCAACCGTTATACTGGTTAACCCTTCAAATATATCGGTTAACCATTATACGGGTTAACCCTTCCAATATATGAGTTAACCATCATACCATTTACATATTGCTGATTAACCAGAATGAAAGAGATCGAGCTAACTGTCACCGTCTCGCCTATTCACTATAGGTTATTATTTCGATAGCTTATGTATGTTCAATCAATACTTTTTTTACAAGTGTCTTCCAAGTTGATTTTTAATAAGTAATGATTTTGGGTTTTTAGATATTTTTTTAAGTTCAGTAGTGATTTTTATTTGTAGGTGTAATCTGTATCAGGTTAAACGCGTCTCATTCGTACCGCTTGTCAAGGTACGCTCATATTGATATAATTTTACATTGAAATTGTCGATTAGTTTCATTCTGGATCTGAGATATAATTTCCGTCTATGCACTTATCCTCAGCCGTCGTGCATTTTTTATTTTACAAAGATTGAGTCTGCAGTTCTGCACCTCAGGTGTAATATTCTATCTTCATCAATTGATAGGCACGCAATAGTGACCGATTAATCAGGTTAAAAGGAGAACCGGTTACGGAACCGGGAACTACACCCATATTATGTTTGATAAACCAATAAAACGGGTTAACCCTTAAAATATATGGGTCAACCGTTATACTGGTTAACCCTTCAAATATATCGGTTAACCATTATACGGGTTAACCCTTCCAATATATGAGTTAACCATCATACCATTTACATATTGCTGATTAACCAGAATGAAAGAGATCGAGCTAACTGTCACTTTTTTATGTAAAAAGAAAACTGCGTGAACCAGTTATTATAGGCCGGTTAACCTATTACTTTAGGGGATTTCGCCTAACCCTAAAACATAACCCGATATAAACCTATACGGGTAACCGTCTGGTTTCCTGCCATGCAGGTAACCAGATCCAGTACCTAAGGCAATTTGGAGGATCTTGAAAATACTTGTAACCATTCGAGATACAATGTACATAAGTTACCTACTCCAATATTTATACGTTATGTTCTTCTTTTCAGATTTGGGAAAACGTACGGGAATGACACCCGAGATGCTAAACGCTGGCTACGCGGGGACTTCACCTCATAAACTCTCTATGATTCTACCGTTTGACGGACGAGCAAAATTAATACGTAGGTAAAGGCAATACGGTCCAAATCCAAAGTGATACTATTTTGATGAAACAAATTATTAAGTATGTTTTATTTTGGAATAATTTTTTGAAATAAAACAACTCGAATCATGAGTCTTCTTTTTTATTTTTGTAAACAACTAGATTAACTATGTCAATAGATGTGATTTAAGTATTTTGTTGGTTTGGTTCCATCCATTTTTTTTTTTTCTTAGCCTGTTATGTGTCCCACTGCTGGGCAAAGGCCTCCCCTTTCTCCTTCCAAACCTCTATCTTGTGCGATATCTGGCCATGTTCGCCCCGCAAACAAGATCAGATCGTCACACGTTACCACCTTCGCCGCGGTCTACCTCGACGGCGATTCCCTCCGTCAGGCGTCCAGTGAGTGACGATCTTTGCCCACCTCTCCGGGTGCATTCGCGCTACGTGGCCAGCCCACTCCCACTTTAGCTTGCCTGTTTTTTCTCCGACATCTGTAACCTGAGTTATGGAACGCAGGGTGGTGTTTCTTACGCGATCTGTACGCTTCACACCGATTATGCTGCGTTCCATTGCCCGCTGGCAAATCTCGAGTTTGGACTTTTGTTGTTCAGAAAGTGACCAACTTTGCGCACCGTAGGTTAGGACGGGCAGGATGCACATGTCGAAGAGTTTTCTTTTCAATGTCATTGGAAGACTTCCCTTCATGTGTTCTTTTAGGGCCCAGAAGGTCTTCCAAGCATTTTAGACTCGTCTTTCAACTTCCTTATCTTGTCTATTTTTGAAAGACACTATCTGGCCCAAGTATGTATACTCATCGACATATTGCAGCACATGTCCGTCTACCTCGACACTACGTTTCGTGCTGTTGGTCATGAGCTGGGTTTTAGATCTGTTCATTGAAAGTCCAACCTCAAGACTTGCTGTGCTCAGATCTTGGAGCATTTCTTCGAGTTCTGAAGCAGATGTGGAGCACAACACAATGTCATCAGCAAAGCGGAGGTTTGTTAGCTGATGGCCGCTAACATTTATGCCTCGTGACTGCCACGAAGTAGACAGTTTGTTAAAAATCTCCTGCAGTGCTCTAGTGAACAGTTTAGGTGAGAGTGGGTCGCCTTGTTTGACGCCCTTTTCAATGTTGAAATTCGGACCAGAAATATCTACATATTTCTCTTTATGTTCGCGGTGCTATTTCGATATATGGTGTCGATGAGGTCAATGTAGGTGTGCGTTATATTTTGGGACTCCAGGGAAGTAATAACTGACTGATGGTTTATACTGTCGAATGCTTTGGCATGGTCCACAAAGGCCAGGTATAGCGGTTTATTAAATTCACAATATTTTTCGATGACTTGATTAATGGTATGGAGATGATCGGTTGTAGAGAAGTGGGGACGAAATCCAGCTTGTTCGGGAGGTTGGTGAAGATCAAGGGTCGAAGCGATACGGTTCTCTATAACTTTATAAATAGTTTATATAGATGTGAAATAAAATAATAAAATAAATATTTAAAAAAATATTTTAAATAAATAACAAAGGGTCGACAATAAAGGGTGTAAAAAACCTCTTAACGAAGCCGAAAGGCACTTGTTCTCCCCGTTATTGCGATATTTTTTTTTCAATACACTTCTTCGAAAACTGGTTCATAACGCACTACGATTAGGTTCGACATGCAATGTATTTCACACGCTTGCGATTTTTTTCATTTTCCAACACGTGTGGGGAATGAAAATTGCCACAGATAACTATACCTATATTTAGTCCAAATTGGTTCAATACTTCTAGTCGGAGGGGAATGATTTTTTTTAATTTCGGCAAAGCACTAAGCGCCTTTACGGCGTAAATATTTTTTGGATATTCAAATTGTGTTTATAAATAGAATATCATAGATAAACATGAATATTTAAAACTAATATTTACTTTTATTAAATAACATTTATTTGTGTTCTAAATTCAAAAATATAAAAATATACCATTTTTATATTGGGCTGTTTAGCGGCTTCACCTTTGCTTCTCCTTCAACCTGGCGAAAGCAAAGCGCGGAAAAAAAGAAAATTAAAATCATAGTTTCCTAATAATTCATGACAAAAATATTTTTCGATCTTTTATTTTATTTCTTCAAAAGTGTATTGAAAAACGTCGTTTGACACACGTGGACATTTGTTATTGCATGCGAGGCGGAATTAACTCCCGAGCCGCAGGCGAGGGTGTTTTTGAACCGAGACTTTCTCCACTTGTATCAAAATGTACTATTTCAATACACTTCTTCGAAAACTGGTTCTTATCGCACTACGATTAGGTTCGACATGCAATGTATTACACACGCGCGCGATTTTTTTCATTTTCCAACACACGTGCGGGAATGAAAATTGCCACAGATTATATTTAGTCCAAATTGGTTCAATGCCTATAGTCAGAGGTGAATGTTTTTTATTTAATTTCGGCAAAGCACTAAGCGTCTTTACGGCGTAAATATTTTTTGTATATTGAAATTGTGTTTATATAATATAATAGAATATCATAGATAAACATGATTATTTAAAACTAATATTTACTTTTATTAACAAATTAACATTTATTTTGTTCTAAATTCAAAAATAAAAAATAAACCATTTTTTATATTAGGCGGTATAGCAGCTTCATACCTTTGCTTCTCCTTCAACCTGGTGAAAGCAAAGCGCGGAAAAAAAGAAAATTAAAATCATAGTTTCTTTTTAATTCATGACAAAAAATATTTTTTGTTTTTTTATTTTATTTCTTCAAAAGTGTATTGAAAAACGTCGTTTGATACACGTGGACATTTGTTATTGCAGTTCTCGGCTCAAAAACAACCTCGCCTACGGCTCGGGTGTTAATTCCGCCTCGAATACAATAACAAACTTTCTCCACTTGTATCAAAATGTACTATTGTTCTACACCATGCCTGGGAACCTTCTAGTTACGTAGATGTTTGCTGTCAAAGTTCCAACTTTTTTTTTTCAATACAAGTTTTTAATGTAAGATTTTTACTTTAAACACCTCCACGACCCCCGTAATATTCAATCCTTCCATCAGCACAATGTTTTGAGTGCGTTACATTGAGTTCTATCACAAAACATTATTTTTTACCCCAAAACAAAAAGTCGTTTCCCAGCAATAATTTTTGCGTAAAGTTACTTAGTTTGATGTACAGAATGCTTGGTTAACGGCTTCGTGATACACTTCGTTTACACCCTGTATAGTTTTAACAATAACAATGTATAAAAATATTTCAATTTATATCATAACTAGCTGTTGCCCGCGGCTTTGCCCGCGTGGAGGCGGATAATTGGATGAATTAAGTATTCTACTCGTATGAGTTAATCGAGGTTATACAACATGTAACATAATTAACGCACATCCTGAAATTACTTTGTTCAGAATCGTTTACTGAATCGATTTCTATGATTTTTAATATAGGTAATTTTTTATCCCAAAAATAATTAAAGCTACTTAATTTATAGTCACACTACCCCTGTATAGTTCAAGCAAACTGAAATGGACCGTAACTCAAGGCAATAAGACTTTTAAAAGTGCAGTTTTATTTGTATTAATACAAATTCCACCATTCAATACAAAATAAAGAAAAATGAACCGTATTTCAAGCAAGTTAAGTCTTTACAAAAACAGTTGAAGTAAACTTGGCGATTTAACCGCACGCACACACTTACAGACACTGGATACAAAGGAAACAATAGTTACCCATACCAACAAAATGCAAAATATGTCGTACCAGTTTTCGTTCCCTTTCTCGTGCAAATTAAAAACGTGGGATAGAGCGAGATAGCCATCATGACAACGGGCGGCGCGGGCGATGAAAGCTAACTTAAATAAATGTAAACAATATTTAGTCTTGCGCTACCTTCCGTACAGTGTATGCAAATATCGCGATGTCTTTCGAATAATTGACACAAAATGTTCAGTGAAATGGTGACTAATAGTGTGGCACGGTGCTGTGTGGTGATAATGTGGTTCTAGCTGGCAGAACATTCAAGTCAACCAAAGGTATGGTACAAGAGTAGACCGCAGGGTAGGACTATGTTAGCTGCTACTTCGTGGCCATGGAACGTTCCGTCCGAACACAGCCATCGACAGGGGAGCCGATTGGCGTACACGTACTCGTTTTCAAGACGAAATATGGGATTAATTCGATGAGAATCCCCAATCAGCTGATTTGACGACTTTTTTTGTGGGGACGTATTAAATCGTTGGTTTATTTTAAAAAATTGGATAGTAAACGCTTTTGATAAAAAATGACGAAGTGCTTTCTAAATTAAAACATCAATTAAGAAAACAGGCATTAAAATGTATTGAAGTTTTCTATTGAAGTTGAGTCGAGCGACGACGCGACGTTAACAGCTGTCTCGAACGCGAGCGAATACCTACAAGGCTAGCAAGACTCACACAGTCGCATACGTAGGTATGAGACCTACGTATGCGACTGTATGCGTTCGTTGATTTGTACTGTGACTACAACATTCTTCCGGAATTAGGAAAACTAATTTATTAAATAATCATTGCATAAACATGTTTAATTAAAAATTCAGTGCATGTATTATGATTATAACATAATAAACTAATTGGGGTGTCTGAGGGTGTGCGTTAATTACGTTACATGTTGTATAATACCTGTGTCCAAAAATTAAATTTACCCTTTTAGGGGTTGAATTTTGGAAAACGCTGAAATACGTAACTCATTATTTTTGCCGCACTCAATTCTTACGAAATTTCATGCAAATATGTCCAAGGAATAAAAAGTTTCATACAAACTTTTAAACTCTTTTTCATCCCCTTGGGGGTTGAATTTCGAAAAATCCTTTCTTAGTGGATGCCTACGTCATATGAGGAATACGTGTCACGTGCGAAATTTTAAGATTCTGGCCCTGTGCGTTGATACATCAGTCAATCACTTTTGCCTTTTATATTATAGATAGGTATTTCAACACTTAATCCGTTGACGAATGATGAGATGAGGTCCTGGGTTCGATTCCCAAGTCGGGCAGTGTTATTGGGTTTTTCCATTAGGAATTTCTTAGTACCAGCCACGGAGTCTAGATTTGTGCCGGGTTGATGGCAATAGCCGCATTCCCTATTACATGGGACTTCAACATAACTGGCGAAATGTTGGTGTACTATTAGGTATACTCCTGCCTAACCCTTCGGGGATTCCAGGCGTGATGCTATGTAAAAAAACTTGAGAGGTGTCAAGGGACACCCGGATGGAACGAAGTTCCTTTCGATTAATTAGTGAAGGAATTGTAATAAAATTTTATTTTTTTCATAACAAAACATTCAACCACGTGCTTCCCACCCCCTCACCCAACGCACCGGTCGACCTCACCTCTGCCGATTCGTGTCTCTAACTTGCGGACGCAATTATATCCGTCGTTTATATTGATAAAAACTTATATTATTACTAGCGGCCCGTCCCGGCTTCGCACGGGTTTGGTAATTTTTTTTTTTTTTGTTTTATTGTAAATCCTTTAGTCCACCAAATAGATGAATATAATCTGCCGACATATGTACCTATTCATATTTTTTTACTAATAATAACAGACAAATAATTAGCTGAATTATACGGTATTTCGTTCACTACAAAATAAATTTAATTAATTTTATAGCGTCAAAAACACGTGGTAATTATGCTGTTAAAATGTAGCTTATATGACACGTTCGTAGATTTACCATAGCAGCGCCATCTATTGATTACTTACTCAACCCAGTCGAAAGGTATCGACATCTGTTAGAATCATTTGGAGTTAACAGATAATTGTGACTGTCAAATAATAACAGACAAATAATTAGCAATAAATTAAAATTGCGACTATAATTTGAGATTTAAACTATCCTATCTCTCAAGTTGGATCGAACTGCGCATGGTGTGCGAATTTTATTATAATCGGTTAAGTGGTTTAGGAGTCCATCGAGGACAAACATTGTGACACGAGATTTATATACAACATGTAACGTAATTAACGCACACCCTCAGACACCCCAATTAGTTTATTATGTTATAATCATAATACATGCACTGAATTTTTAATTAAACATGTCTAGGCAATGATTATTTAATAAATTAGTTTTCCTAATTCCGGAAGAATGTTGTAGTCACAGTACAAATCAACGAACGCACACAGTCGCATACGTAGGTCTCATACCTACGTATGCGACTGTGTGAGTCTTGCTAGCCTAGTAGGTATTCGCTCGCGTTCGAGACAGCTGTTAACGTCGTCGCTCGACTCAACTTCAAAAGAAAAGTTCAATACATTTTAATGCCTGTTTTCTTAATTGATGTTTTAATTTAGAAAGCACTTCGTCATTTTTTATCAAAAGCGTTCACTTTCCAATTTTTTAAACTAAACTAACGATTTAATACGTCCCCACAAAAAAAAGTCGTCAAATCAGCTGATTGGGGATTCTCATCGAATTAATCCCATATTTCGTTTTGAAAACGAGTACGTGTACGAGAATCGGCTCCCCTGTCGATGGCTGTGTTCGGACGGAACGTTCCATGGCCACGAAGTAGCAGCTAACATAGTACTACCCTGCGGTCTACTCCAGTACCATACCTTTGGTTGACTTGAATGTTCTGCCAGCTACACACCACACACACCACATTCCACCATTAGTCACCATTTCACTGAACATTTTGGGTCAATTATTGTAAAGACATCGCGCGCGATACACTGTACAGAACGGAAGGCCGGGCGTGACTAAAATTGTTTACATTTCTTTAAGTTAGCCTTGATCGTAGGCGCCGGCGCAACCCGGTGTCATGGTGGCTATCTCGCTCTATCCCAGGTTTTTAATTTGCACGAGAAAGGGAACGAAAACATGTATTCATATTTTGCATTTTGTTGGTTTATCTATTGTGTCCTTTAACGAGTGCCTGTTTAATGTGTGCGTGCGGTTGAATAGCCAAGTTTACCTAACTGTATTTGTAACGACTTTAACTTACTTGAAATAAGGTTCATTTTTCTTTATTTTGTATTGAATGGCGGAATACAAATAAAACTGCACTTTTAAAAGTCTTATTGCCTTGAGTTACGGTCCATTTGAGTTTGCTTGGACTATACAGGGGTAGTGTGGCTATAAATTACGTAGCTTTAATTATTTTTGGGATAAAAAATTACCTATATTAAAAATTATAGAAATCGATTCAGTAAACGATTCTGAACAAAGTAATTTCAGGATGTGCGTTAATTGTTACATGTTGTATATTTATATTAATAAGATTGCGATATACGGTATCACTATAAGCGGTGAAATGGATGGTGGCTTACTATAGCAAAAAGTGTCGTTACAACTTTTCGTCTTAATTTTTCCTTTTTGTTCCAATAATACTGTTTTATTTTGGGGTTGATATCTAAATATACTTATATACTTAATATTATAAAGAGGAAAGATTTGATTTTTTGTTTGTGTGTTTGTTACGATTTAACTCAAGAATCACTCAACTGATTTAAAAAATTCTTTCACCATTAGACAGCTCCATCTTTACCGAGTAACATAGGCTATAAATTACATTGATGTCATGCAAATTAGCCGAGCTATCACCGTTTTCGCGGACGAAGTCGCTGACGAAGTTTGAAATAAAACAACGGGATCCGGGAGTCTTCCTTTTATTTAATATTTATATTGCAAACAACTGCATTAACTAAAACAATAATTGCAATTTATAAGTCTTGTTGTTTTGGTTCCAGCCAAATAAAATTATCAACATCAAAATGCAAGATATAAAAAACGTATTTACTTATATAACAAAGGACCGATAATATAAGTATCACAATGTATAAAAATATATAAATTTAAGTATATCACAAAATATTTCAATAATTTAACATGTTTGTGTTGTCTTTTTCGCGTTCCATTCCTTCATTAGTTTGCTGGCGAGGCACAAGTTTTCGTCTTTCTGTAAATATAAATTAACATAAGAAAAACGGCAAACATCCAAACCGGATGGATTCCCTCTCATTGAGAGGAGGCCGTGTACCAGCAGTGGGAACATTGATCCAAATTGGGAGGTTTTTCAGAGTAAAACATAGCAATTATCCATGCCTACGATAAAATAGTAAAAACGTAAATCAGATTCGCAGTTCTCGAGTTATACAGACTACAATGTTCGCACTGTCGAGAACACGGAGTGGGTTATAATCAACCACAGGGGCTCATACTGGTTGGTAGATGTCATAATAATATGTCTGTTCTGATTTAAAAGCGTGTCTATGGAGTTTCTTGCCCGTTCTTCTCCATAGAGATCTACGCTAGGGAATGGGCAACTACAGTACTTTCACAGTTTTTATGTCTTGTGACTGGGATTGTAGCTACATTTGATTTTCTATTGTTTCTACAATTCAAAAGTGCCTGTAATTGGCTTACTTGAAATAAATGCTTTGATTTTGATTTTTTGATTTTGTCATTCCTTTTTTTCATCTGTTCCAAATAACTAAACCATCTCTTCACCTTGATAAAGCAGAACCTAGCAAAGTTCTCCCCGAGACTCTTGTGTCCCTCCGAGTAGAAGGCGGTCGGCGGAATGGTCAGGACTCCGGTCTCTTTGGCGAACTTCTTTGTAAACTGGTAGTCTTTGTATTTGTCTTTCTCCGATGATAAGTCGATCTTGTTTGCTGTAGGATCGAAAGAAAAACGTTAAATGATACATGACAAAGGTAAGAACTATTACAAATCTAACTCTGGGGTGCTATTGAGAAGTTCGTCAAATCAGCGTAAAATATTTTTGGATAAATAAAACTCTACTGCTGAATGAAAATTCTCAGAAGCCGTGTCGGGACTTGTTAACGGTATAAAACATTCGATCAGCGCGTACGCATAATTATGATTTATTTTCTTCAATATAAGCTCAAATTAGTAGTCAAACTCCAAGTATGCCAGTGAAAAAACTGTTTCAATAAAACGTTTTTTAACCTGGTTACTCCAATGACGTCCATAGACGGGGTTCTTGAAAAAACATGATGATGGCGTGTTGGTTCCGATTTCGTCCACGCGCCAAAAGATCCTTGGTACAGACAAGTTGACTTACCCAACTTAGTCCAGTCAGCGATAATGAAGTACCCTGCTTCAGGAATGGTGGGGTTGAAGCCGTTCTCTCTGAGGGTGTTCACCAGGAAGTCTCTCTTGGGAAGCAGTTCCCGCGCCAAGGATTTGAAGTAGCAGTCGGAGGAATCTCGACGGGCGAGCTCGTATTCGAAGGAGCGGGCTATCGCCTCCTGTAGACGCAGAAGAGACTTGAATACTTGGAAGAATGAAATAAATATCGCTGCACATTACACACACCGCCATTTAGTGCCACACGAGGCTTGTGTCGTGGACACCAGATAGCTGATATACTGCATAGGTACTTTTTTTTGTAATAAAGTAATATTATAAATATAATATCCGTGACTCGGAAACAAATGTCCATGCTCATCACACAAACATTTGCCCCTACCGGGATTCGAACCCGGGACCCTAAGAACATAACACAGCCTCACTACTGCTGCGCCATTCGGGCCATGAATGTGCAGCGATATTTATCTACATCTACACTAATATTATAAAGAGGAAATATTTGTATTTTTGTGTGTATGTTTGTAATGAATAAACTCAAAAACTACTGCGCCGATTTCAAAAATTCTTTCACCATTATTTTATCCCCGTACTCCCACGGGAACGGGAACTACGCCGCTTGAAACGGCGTGACGTCCGCTAGTTTATTTATAAATTGAATAGTCTTCGCGGTTGAGAGATAACGTTAATATTCCCATCGTGTGACCTTCTATGTACCATGTCTTATATCCACAAACCGGTCTAGTACTAACCTGGATAGGTGTACAGCAAGTGTACACACAGTTCTGATGCACCACTTGCAGGTTCTTCATAAGAGCAGCGGGTCCGTATGCCCAGCCGGTCTTCCAGCCGGTTACTGAGAACGTCTTGCCCGCTGACCCGACGGTGATTGTGCGCTCCCACATGTCAGGTAATGTTGCTGTGGGATAATATTATAATTAACTAGATTTTCAAGATACTGTGTTAGGCGCTTTGCCGCTATAGTGCCACTTAGTTCAATCCATTCTTGAATGACTATGTCAGGAGAGCGGTGATAGTTAGCATTTATTTGTGACAATACCTATGGTAATTGTATTAAAAATACAAGATGGCGGCGTTATTTTCGCTTAAAACCGTGCGTAAAAAGAACCATGCAGAACTATACTTTGATCCGATAAACGATATGGTGGACCAAGGTTCCATCCATTGACATAATTATATAGCTACTAAGTTACGTCATAGTATAAAGCGTGATCTTTTTATATATAAGGTTAGTATGATGACTCGTCCCCTCCACTGCCAGACACTTTGTTTGGTGGAAAACCCCCGCCAGACACCCTTAAAGTATGTTCAATTGTAAGTGAACTTACGTCATTTTATTAAATCTGAATTTTATATTATTTTACATGGGCAAATATTTTAAGCGGTTTGCCAAGCCAGAAGTCTGGTTCTTCTGTAAAATCACGTAGGTCTGGCGATCACGCCATCTCCCTCTATAGGTTAACAAATAAACATTCTGATACTGATAGGTACTACTCTTAAAACCTGACATCGGATCAATGAGGTGTGTGGGTCAAATTGCTGAAGTGGAATAAAAGTCACTTTTTGATAGCCTTATCTCGACCATGAAACAGTTCTATGTTGTGGAGGTCAGATAGGCAGTCACTAAATGTAAAATACTGATACTGCAGTGCAGGAATTCAGCTGCATCTGGTTAGACAGGCAAAAGGCTGAAAAAAAGAAAGAAAAAGAAAGAAAGAAAGGTATGACATGGTATGGTGGTTGAGGTATGTTGGGATGGACTTCCTGTGCAAATGAGGATAATAACAACACACAAGTAAAAAGCCTTTAAAACTTACCAATCCTAATATGCTTTGCAGGTTCATAAGCCATCCATTCATACACCTCATCGGACAAGCACAGCACATTGTGCTTCTTGCACAAGCTGGCGATCAGCTCCAGTTCATCCTGGGTGAACACCTTACCCAGGGGGTTGTGAGGGGTATTCAGAATGATCATCTTCGTATTCTCATTGAAGAGGGACATCAGCTCTCTCTCGTCTAGGACCCAGTCCGCTGAAGTGACTGTGCCTGATGTTTTTCTCTGAAGAGGGAAGAATTGAATATAGGTTAGTTTTAGCTGGTTGCTTATTGACTAAATTCTACAGGTTTTCAATTATATTTTTGATAGAATTGAATTAAGGTTCTTCTAATTAGCTTAGTCAGCTTAGTGTCTAAATGAGCTTGCGTGACTCGTTATCTAAATGAAACTCGATGGGTACACAGAACTATGGGCTATTAGCATTAAATGGCATTATTCATTAACATATAACAGTAATCTTCTTTTGCAATAAAAAACAAAACAATCATTAAGCGAGGGTTAGGTGAAGGGAATCAAGTCACAAAGTAAGAAAAACACTTACAGGATTGAGGGCAATGAACCTAGGGATGCCTCCCGCTGATTTGATCATGAAGTCATAGCAATCGAAGAAAGGTTCAATGACGATCACTTCATCACCCTCATCCACGTGACCTGGAAATTATAAACCAATTATCAAACTTCTTTAATTATAATAATAAATATAGCTGGACACACAGCGCCATCTGGTGCCACACTAAGCAACGCGGTTTGTGTCGTCGACACCAGATAGTTGATATACTACATAGATGATTTTTGTTTTGTAAATACATACTTATTATACATAACATAAACATCCATGACTCTGAAACAAATGTCCATGCACATTACACAAAAATTTGCTCCTACCGGGATTCTAATTCGGGACCCTAAGAACGTAAGGCAGCCTCGCTACCGTTGCGCCATTCGGGTCGTCATTTCAATTAGCTAGCTAAACTGTGCACATGTGATGGCCAATTTAACAGGATAAGTTTTATTGGGGTCAACGACCGCATGGAGTGTAATTGTGTCATCAAAAACATTTAGAGACCTTGCATACCATAGCTGCATTAATTACTAGCTTAGCACTTCGCGACGCGGCAAACGGCAAAGTGACGAGCTTTAGATAGTTAGCTGGCTAAATCTGGTGTTCACTGTCCAATCATTCGGGCATACAAGCGTGATATTATGTTAGCTAAGGGTTCTTACAGACGAGCGGCACGTTGCCGGCGGCAACCGCCGACACCACAACTGCAAGCGTCGACGGCAGCCGTCGACAGGTGACGACGGCTGCAGTTTATCTGCAGTTGGCAACGTGCCGCTCGTCTGTAAGAACCCTTAGCTAACATAATATCACGCTAAGTAAGCGATTGCTCTCAATCTCTTTACGACGACTACCTACTACCAAATCTTGATAACCCTCAACATTTAGTACTACGTAATATAAAAGGTTTATGTCAATATTATTGCCCCACTCAGATCCAGCCTGTCCCCTTGCTGTCCTCCCCCAGCGACGCCATAAGCCGAGGCCCGTACCCCCGCCCTTAGCGTGTAGTCGCTTAGTTTGTAAGTTTTTGCCCTGGCTGGAGGCCTTACAGCTCGTATAAATAAACACGGTACGATATCGGATCGCATCGTGCTACGACGCGACGTCGTATCGTGGGAATCTACGACATCGCAACGTGCCACGATGCACGGTACGACGTCGTTGAAACATTTCTAGTGCATTTTTTTAAATTGATTGCGACCGACCACACGACGAAATCGTGACACGTTGCAATGTCGTGTTACGTTGCGATGTCGTGGCACGTTGCGACGTCGTATCGTGTTTATGTGTATATACGCCCTTACACTCAAGGCACCCACAGGATAGTCCGGTTTAGCAGACGACAACCTCTCTAGGTTGAGCTGCGAGACACCATTCACAAAAGAATAAAAAAAAGTATTATTGCCTTTCTTGTTATTCATCATTTCAACCCGGAAGCCACTATACTACGCCTTTTTTGTTATTTTATTATATAAAACCACGTGGTCATACACGCTAATGCATACATTAGCGCATTAGTGTTTGCATTACTATGGTACCGATTTCAATGAAATTTCCAGAATGTGTGTGGTTGGCCCCGGCTTAAGAATAGTTTTGGACCCGACAGATGGCGCTATGCAAAGTAGGAGCGAAGCTCTAATTCAATAATAATTATAGGAACATTGTAGAAGTTTAGTGATGGGCAGTCTTATCTCAGCTGGGTCAGAGAGGGTACATGGCAAAGATAAAGATAGATGGTGTTTTGTTTATGGTAAGAAAACCTCACAGTTTATCATGGTATTAGGTTCATAGATCGAGTTGATGAAATTTCTGAATTTATTATCATGATAGCCTTATCGGAAACCAAGGCCAAATTGACACTCAACAACTTTTATATATTCTTTGAATATGGTCATAAATTGTTGCAATAAATAGGTAAGTACCTACACTTAACAACTTAATAACTTATTTCAAGTGAAATAAGTAATTTTCCTCAGATTTCGAAAGATAAGAATGGAAAATAATGTATTTGTTGCTTGTTTAAAACATGGTATATTCTCAGATAGGTAAAGGTTTTTTTACAATTTGAATAAAAGTTATTCAACAAGCAGGAGGCCTAAAATGGCTTACACACGTTAAAAATTTAAAATTCTTAAAATGGTCTATAAAAGGTTATGATCTTAGAGACCATTTTAAGAATTTTAAATATTTAACGTGATTCATATTATGATTCTGATAAAGCAGCCATTCTTCTTCTTTATCGAGTGGTTAGTGCCTAACCTGGTTTCAGTGTTTTTATGCCGTCCTTGGGCCTCTGAATTGCCTTTACATGCTGTCGAGAAATATTTGTCAGGCATGTTGAATTCTTCAAGATGTTTTATCCGAAAAGTCAGAGGTGCGTGTTTTGGGTTCGAATTTGAGACCTAAGAGTTGACAGACCGACAGTCACTGAGTACTGAGTAGCTGACAGTAATTGAGATTGCTGTTCCTATTACTTATAGTTATATACTAGGCATACATAATTGATAAGATAACATAATTTTAGCATAGTCATTGAAGATAAGAAGTGTACAAACAGTTTGCTCACCTAGAATAGCCGAGTAGAGAGCCTCATAAGCACCATATGTGACTAGGATCTCATTCTGTGGGTCGATGTTCTTGCCTACTAGTGGCGAGTACACTTTCGATAAGTTTTGTACAAGTGATGGATGGCCCTGTAAATGAAAAGTCAAAGGTCAAATCTCTACTCTCAACAGTTACATACAAATATTTGTCTATGAAAATTTCCCAAGTATTCCAGTTTCTTGGAAACTTTTGAAGCCTGACAGATGGGCGAATATAGTCACACAGGTGGGTGCATCAAGATGGCCGTCGTAACCGAGGCAGGACCAAGAAACGCTGGCGTGACGATCTGGACTTATTCTTAACGGATTGGTTGGAGAGGGCAAATTGTAAACAGGATTGGAAAGCCATGGCGGCGCTTTTGCCCAGCAGCGGGACAGAGTAGGCTGATATAAAAAAAAACCAGTTTATGGAAACATAAGAACCACTATTTAAGGTAAGTGTCCACCTGTCCGCATCGCATCAAACGGATCGTATTATTCTTTGTATAGAAAGTCACACAAGTGCATCCACTGATCTGCACCGTACGGATCGCTTGAATCTGTTCAATAATACTATCCGTTCAATCCATTTCATGCGAAGGGTCCGATGCGTATGATGTGGACGCTTACCTTTAACCTCCTCAGAACTTAGCACCAATTTTGATCTCAAATCTTTTACAGGCAAAGCCGACAATTTTATACTTGGTTTGTACCAAACTTGGCTTTTTTCAGATTCATGTTTTGTTGGGAATGGTACTTACAAATCCCCTAGTGTATTGGTTTAGCAGTGGGTTTTCGCTGGTTGCAATCTCTCCCAAGGCCTGAGTGACATGTTTGGGAGCATGGTAGTCAGGGAAGCCCTGGCCTAAGTTGACTGCAGGCTTGTATTCAGCGGCCAGTTGGATGTATTCCACCCTAGAATATAGAATTGGTGTTTATTGAATTTATAAAGCATTCTTGCTTCATATTGAAAAATAAAATAGTTATTTTTTTAAATCAAAATAGAGGTAGGGTCAAGAATGCCTAGTGGCATTAAGTCCACTATGTACTACTACACTACTGTACATGAACTCAAAATAAATAAACATGTAAACTGGAAGCAAATGCCTCAGAAAGAAGTAATTTAGTGGTCATTGGGTCGTCTTAGGTTCTTAGTACTATTTCATCACATGAAATCTCTCTTCTATAGCAAAATTATGAATAATTTATGTGTACAGTGAATTATTGACATCTAAATGAATTATCTATTGAATTATTGAAATCTAATTACACATAAAATGGCAGCTCTCTAAATTAACAGTAGGAACATGATATTATAAGTCTCATTAATTGCTACATCTACACTCACTTGCTACTCAAGTAGTGTACAATGACAACAAACGAATTCTGCTCATGTTCAAAATAAAACCCCGTGCACACAATGTCCACATAATTATGTTTACCACCCTTAACAAATCATCGACACGAAGAAGAAGAAGAACCGCCGAAAAATATGCGACCCTTTTTAACGTTATCCTTTGTTTTACAAAAATTCTATTCTATTGTTTGGTTACCTTTTTTTTGACAAATATGAATAAAAACAAAAAAAAGTACAAGGAAGAGAAAGTTTAGCGCTTCAATAGCGGCCGGATGCTGCAAACAAAAAGAGCCGTATTGGTGGTAAGATTTCGTTCGTTGAGATAGTACATCATTATCTAGCGAAATAATTAAATGTTTGATATCTTGTTTACATAATTACATGGACTATGCAAATGATACATAATTGCTTTCTAGCGCCGCTTATATAACAAGAACGAAACATTTCAACTATGATAACTGATAAACAAAGCCTACACTCTTCATTGGAGATAAATCACGCAAATATTTCGTATATTTTACTCACCAAACACTTTTTTCGCCCTTTCCATATCGCTCAGGTAGCCTGAATTTGTTGTCCATTTGACTGGCGGTACAAAACTGATTTTTAAATACGTAATTTAAATGTTTCAGCTCTATAACACCGCTCTGGCCTCGCACAGCCGTGAACCACGATTGTCCCAACCTAAACATCACAAATGATAATAAAACAGATAAACGAGAAACAGTAAACTTAACCTATTACGACATGACAGTAAAAAACACTAGGGATTGTCAAGTCATGAAGACAAGTTACTGATAACGAAAACAGACGAAAACTCACTGAATTTTATTGGTTTGCCACTGTAAGCTAATGAGCTAATCAGTAATCAACGGCTCAAGCAAACAATCAACATCAGATGTTCGATTATGCTACCATGTTATGAAGTTTATTACTTCTTTAAAGTGTTCAGCTTTTACCATCAACACAAACAAATAGGAAAAAAAATATGTGACGTTTAGGAGTTTCTCTAATCAATATAATCGAAAATCGATATGATCTTCCCAAGAGGGTCGAAAAAATGAATTGTTTGCTAAATCGTGTTTAGATCAATATTATGTTTTTGTTAAAAAAAGTCACTACAATCTTCATACACTTACCATCTGCATTGTTTTGTTTTATTTGACTTGGTGACTTGGTAGGTGGAATACTCAAAAAAAGGTTTTTTTTGTTTTTGTTTGTTTTGATTTTATTCATGAAAAAAAAAAGGAAATTGGCCACGCCCTCCCCCCCCCCCCCCCCAATTCAAGGACTTTTTCTTTTTTTTGTTGATCTGAGGTGGAATAGAATTAAACACGGGCACGCAAACATCCATATTCTAAGACAACACGAACAGCATGATCTATTAAGCTATGTTGTCAGATTTTTTTTTATGGAATTCCCAAGAATTCGAATAATCGGTGGACTAGTGAATATGTTAATCGATTCTTCCACAATCGATGTCAATCATGATGTTTATCGATATTTTTTTATCGATTTAAATTGAAATCTCTAGTGTCACTGGCAACCAAGAAACTTATATACTAACTGGAATGAGGACGGGCAAGCCAAAACGTTCCGAGCGAGAAAGCTTCAAGAGTGGATGTTGTCTCTTTCTAATAGGCTGTCCAATAATCAAACTAACTCTTGAGACAGTTTAAGAGTAGCTGTTATTTTATTATTTAATGATGATGACCTGCAACTCAATAGAATTCTAGGCGAAATAGCTTCAAGAGTGGATGTCATTAATTTTTTATGTTAACTTAAATGTATGTCTGTACCGTCCAGTTGAAAATTATCCATTTTGCAACCTGTCTAACCAGACGACTTTTGTATTCGGGGATTCGAGGACTCCGGTTATATTATATATTTTTTCAGACATAGAAAATCGCATATTCAAGCTATGACTGTTTACCTATAATGTTTTAGTAACATTCGCCAATATTTTTTTATATTCCGAAACCATTCATTTTCACTCGCAGCTCGCCAAATGGATTCTTTTGCTGGAGAAGCATGGAAAAATCCTTAGGACACGGCATGGTGCGGCGGACTCTTTCCTTTCCAATATTTGTGTTTAAAAAGCAAACTAGGTACTACCGAAACCATGTGCGATGTCCAATGTTTCTAATTTATATAATATACTTTTGTTTACTATGTACGATAACGGTGTTCGAAACTTCGAACTTACTTACTTAATTTATTTGGATATTTCCCGTTTGTCAATCTAAAACTTGGTAACCCTAGTCGTAATAAACAACCAAAGTTAAAAAACTTCCCTAAAAACGAAATTCCACATCCAGCAAACCCTTACTACTACACCCCTTCACACAACACAATTTTACCATTTTTAAAGCGGATTATTTCACTGATTTACAATAAAAGTACTTAGATGACTTCAACGCGAAAATGTATCAGCCATATTGTTTACATCAGTGACAAGGCAAGACAGGGACACCATCCACCTTTGTCGGTTTCTCGCTCGGAACGTTTTGTTTTTTTGTCTTTTCTATTGAATCCATTGTACAAGTTTATTATTTTTTTAGCATTTTGTTCGTACTCATTCCAGTTAGTATATAATTTCCTTGCTGGCAACAAGAACAAGTAGTTTTCCTACCTCAATGAGAACAAGTGTCATGTCTCAGTTGCTGTCAATTTTTTTGTATCAGAATCAGTCAAATTAATCAGTGTCGCACTGTCGCCTTTCCCGCTAGAAACCAGGATTTTGTGATCTTCTCGCACGAAAACAGAAGGCTTTAGCGGGAAAGAAATATTTAGCGGTTTCTGGCGGATTTTTCCACTTAAGGTGGATGCTCCAGGGTAGCCCGCGAAATTCAAATTTTCTTACGTTTTTTGCTATTTGCAGACCAGAGCTAGGTTGTATGTTGATTAAAATATTATTCGCGACTGTAAGACGTATGTAGTTACAGAATTATAATCATCAAAATCATCAGTACAACCCTCCGAGTTCATAAAGGTCGAGGAATGATTTTGACCTTGAAAAAGTCGTTCCTCGACTTTTATGAACTTGGAGGGTAGGGAAGCAAATAAAGAGCAACGAGAGGCTGGAACTTCTAGCTCCAGTACGAGTATCATTGCAGCTGAAGATGCTGAAGACGCTGAGGACGCAACATTTGATATGAACATAATTATAAATTAATTTTTAATTATTTTTTATGCGTTTAGTTACTGAAGTATCTTGATAAAGAAATAATTTAAAAAACATTGCTTTTGTTGTTTTTAGGGTTCCGTAGTCCTGACAAGGAACCCTTATTATTTTGCCATGTCCGACTGCCTGTCTGTCTGTCTATCCGAGGTTTTGCTAAGAGACCGTAAGTACTAGAAAGCTGTAATTGTAGAGGTGTGTATATCAATAACGTCGACAAAGTGGTAGAATAAAATTTGGGAAAATATTATTTTTTAGGGTGAAGTTGAACCCTACATGTGAAGTGGGGATAAATTTTTTTTTCGTCGTCTACCCCATCGTGTGGGGTATCGTTGAATAGGTCTACATTGGCAAAAAGCAAGGTCTTACAGCACATGTAAAGGGTAAAGTCTGAAAACCGTCAATATGTAGTTTAGTAACAAAAAAAAGCGATTTTACTATTACAAACTTATAATTTGCGGTTGCAGCAATAGCCGTTTCTAGGGATCGAACAGCTAAGTACAACAGAACAGTTAAGTTTGACCTTTAAAAATTTTGTACGGAATCCTCGGTGCGCGAGTCCGACTCGCTCTAGGCCGGTTTTTATTGCTATAGACTGATTATTAAATAATTTCCATTTCGCCTTCTATGTGATGATGGATTAACTTAGCATAACATACAATGCTTATATATTATAAATTAGAAATAAATAAATAAATAAATTAGTACAAAAAAATAAAACTGGTTGTGTTACACACGTGAAAAAGTTTAGCGCTTTCTAGCGGATTTTTTTAATATTCTGGCGGAATTTTCAGATAATTTTTCAAATTTATAGAACGGCAACGTCGCGCGTCAGTAACACTGTCAGAATGCTTGAAGTGAAACTAATATGTTCGCGACGAACGTCACCAAATCCAAGTGTACATAGTGTTTTTACCATAAACATATAGAGTCAGTGATATGGGCAATAACAGTGACAAGTAAATGAGTGAAACAGTGAATTAAAATAAGCAAACAGTCATTTACGTACGCGCTAGACTCACATGTACTCGCAAGTGGAGTTTTAAAGTCATAATTTAATGTAATCCAGGTAGCCTAGGTTGCGACCTAGCCCTGGATATAGTATTTTGTTTAAAATAACTTAGTCCCTTCAGGAAAACCACTGGTAGAGAATGTGACAGTCTAACGCGTCCATCTTCGTTTTAACGTGTAAAATTTCGTCTAACAGACTAACAGTTGAAGGATCATTACAGGCTGAAAAACATAGACTCGTAACTATAAACAGTAAAACTCGATAGGTCATATACTTTCCTAGTATATGGCAATTATATACTTGCGGTCTCAATGACAGTTTTCATGTAAACTCAGCTGGAAAGATCCTTCAATCAGCCAATATGTGGAACATTGGATAGTTTTTATTATTATCTCTTTTAAAACAATAAAGATAATTATAATTTTCATGCTAGTAGATAGATAACTATATCAAAGAACTTGTGATATCTTGAATGTACTTAGATATAAGCACATTATTGTATTTTTTGTGAAAATTGTAAAAATTCATAGACGAAAATTTCAATAAAAATTTCCAAAATCAGGAAGCGATTTAAGGCTCTCGTTACAGTATAGTTCCGGGGTACAATAGCGAGCGACCCAAAATTAAGATAGAATTGTAGTCATCAGTACGGCAAATATGCCTTTATAACAGTGAATAAACAGTAAAAAGTAGTGCGGTGAAAGTCCTGAAGTTCCGAATCGCTTCCTGAAACAGTTATGAAAGTTTATCAGTGTTATTATTCCCAGTAAACCCCTTCCCCATGTAACAATGTCTGAGGTAGCCTGAACCTACAGGTGTAGGACGTCAGCGCCGACTAGGTGCGATGAACACGTGCGCACAGTACAGTATACATAGGCACATAGTCCGTTAGGTACACGCATACATCCTCGCGCCCAGCGATCACGCCCGTCCGGCACATAATAGTTATTTTCACCTCAGCACCCCAAACAAGCAGGTTTTGCTGTTTACAGTGAGCAAAATTCGATTTTACTGCGAGCGTGAGACAAAGTAACTTTTTAATTATTGTTTTTAAATACCGAGAACTGTAAATACCGAAAGATTTCAATTTCAATTTATTCTGTCACTTTTATTTCGATACGAACAAATCGAGAGATAGAAACAAGTCGATTCGAAATTCGATTTTCAAATTCCATATCTAGTATAAAACGTTCGGATACTGATATTGTAAATCGATAACCGTAATATTGCGTGTTTAGGTTGTAAATGAAAAAATGTTATATTTCGAATAATCGAATTATATTTTTTATATCAAGATCAAGAATGTTGAAGAAAAAAATACGAAGTTTATCATGTATCTACTTATTTATTTTTAGTTCTAACAATCTTTAATATTGAGACAGAATACTCTCATTGAGAGCAGGCCGTGTCCTAGCAGTGGGAACGTTAATAGGCTGATGATGATGACCACATTTAAACAATATCAAAAACTCAAAAGTTAAAAGTAAAATGGTTGCAGTTTTGCAAATAAAAAGTAACACTGGAGACTTCCATTGCTTAAAAATATCATAAGTTTTTAGATATTTTTCGCGAGACTTTTCAGGCAGGAAACTTAATTCTGCATTTTTTACATTAAGCTTCAATTCTTCGGGAGTTAAATAGCAGACTTCGTCACTGGACTCACTGATATTTATTTGTTATTATTGCTTTATTATCCAAATTTTATTGTACTTTGTAGCTAGCGTACATTGACTTAATCATTGCTAGCGTACAAAACAATAAAAATTTAAACCCCGCTATTTTTTTTAAATGCGTTCGGAAACTACACTCGCGGTATTCTGTCTCAATATTAAAGATTGTTATAACTAAAAATAAATAAGTAGATACATGATAAACTTCGTATTTTTTTCTTCAACATTCTTGATCTTGATATAAAAAATATAATTCGATTATTCGAAATATAACATTTTTTCATTTACAACCTAAACACGCAATATAACGGTTATCGATTTACAATATCAGTATCCGAACGTTTTATTGTTTGTTTCTTTTTTGGGCCTACTAGATATGGAATTTGAAAATCGAATTACGAATCGACTTGTTTCTATCTCTCTCTTTGTTCGTATCGAAATAAAAGTGACAGAATAAAGTGAAATTGAAATCTTTCGGTATTTACAGTTCTCGGTATTTAAAAACCATAATTAAAAAGTTACTTTGTCTCACGCTCGCAGCAAAATCGAATAACAGTAAAACCTGCTTGTTTGGGGTGCTGAGGTGAAAACACTTTTTACACTTTAGCCCTATTATCTATTCTGTGCTTTATTTTAGCAAGTATTAGTACCTACAATTTAAATCTGCTTTTACTGCTTAATATTACTAAACGTTTTTCTTTCTATTTATTTAAACCTTAACTTAATACTTAAACAAGCACATTCAATTCATAAGTATAGGTTTATAGGAATGCTAGCTATTCATAAGCCTAACCTGACAAAGGAAGCTGGTAATGAAGATTTATGGTTTGCAATTAATTCAGCTCACGGAGTCTACATGTGGAGCATTAAAGGAAGTCGGAAGCTTACGTCCTAAATTTTGTTATAACTCCAATTTAGGTGGATAATGGAGGTGATTTGCAGAGAAAATTAAAGCTGTGCAAAATTTTGTAGAGTTGTTGTTACTTATATATGTCGGGTTGTCAGGACTTTATTTCGTTAGGCTCAAGCATTATGTGGGCAGAAGATGGGTTTCGTGCAATGAAAACACACATGATGCGATACGCTAACTATCAAAGTATTTTATTTCACATAGGCCTAATGGTGCACGGTTCGGGGTGGTCGTTTTCATGGAGAAGAACCGGCAAGAAACTCCATGGTTACTCTTTTCAAACAGATACACTGAGTAAACTAACAAATTACTTGACATTACACTTTCACACAATAACACTAGGCACAATGAATTGACTACAGTTTCAAGACGTCTTAACTCCGCTGCGATCAGACCCAGAATGTCCTCCTCGCCACGAGCTGTTAACATCAGGACTCTGTACAAGCACGCCATGGTGGGGTAGACTGGTAAGTACGTCGCGTGATGTCACCACTGGCGCGCTTTCGATCCATTCGCCCGTCCGTACTCATGACCGGATCCGACAATAAGTACCTACTTTTTTTTTTTCTCCATATAACTAGGTCGAAGGTCGGCCTGGTTAGACTAGACACGGGAGGCAGGTTTTATAGTGTGACAAATTCTGAACAAGTAGGTACCTACCTAGTTCTGAAATTGAAAATAATTAGGTAAGAATAGATCAAGAATATGAGGTCTCTTCATAAGTTCTATCCGGTAAACATTTACTTCTGAAGTGTGTTCCGATGTGGTTTTTGTATGTTTTGTGTTTCAACACATGACGTGTAGGTTCTACAAGTACACACGTGTAACTTGATGGAGCTGCTTAGTCTGCGTAACATTGACACATGAGGTTATTTCATTTCAGGGAACCTCATGCTACCTATACCTACTGGAATTTACTGCTATTCTGTGGAAGGGTATCATGCACTTATGTCATTATTTTGAAAAGGTCATTACTGATTTTATTATAAATTGAAATAAAATATCACAAAAAAGCAAAGCGTTATTCTTTGAAGGAGTAGGTCGACATGTAAAACATCTACAGTCACATTACGAAGGTTATCCCATGATCTGTTCACGAAGTAGACGTGTGCGTTACCCCAGCCAGATCTTGTCGAAAATCGTCATCTAAGTGCAATAGATAATTAGAAATACAGCTTCTGTAATTGGTAAGCTGATTTTTAAATTTGTTATGCTGATAGTTTTTTAATTATTTGATAAAAACACTTCCGGCTGGAGTAACGTTACCCCAGCCAGATCTTTTGTTTTCTAATGGATATTTAGAAATAAATCTTATGTAAAAAATTAGAAATCAATTTGAAATAAATGGTATAACTTAATTTGTGTTTGTATTTGCTATGGTCGCGAAGATATTTAAAATCCTGCTGGAGTAACGTTTTACACGATGGCTGTATCTCGGAATTGACTATACGGATGATTGTAATATTTGTACATGAGATCTGGCTAATTAGTTATAATTGGGTACGCAACAAACGAATCCACTTTAATGCACCGTGTTGAAGTTATTTGGGTAAATAGAAAATATGCTTTAGTAGGTCCTAGCACTTCTAATAAGCGCTCCAAAGACTAAACTTAAACGTTATTATATAGGTAATTACTGTCTATAAATGGTACCGAAGTTTCATTAGTATACTATAAGTAATTAAAAAGTTATGACGATGTTCCGGCCACGGCGCGCAGCTGAGTTATTTGACGACCGATTAACCGAGTTTACTGTAGTAGTGGTAACTGAATCTTATATCAATAATTAGCAATACAGTTCAATTATATACATGTGAAATTTCAGACTTGTACACTAATTAATTAACGAGATAATCGAAAAAAATGATGATTAAGTGGTAACCCGACCAAATCTAGAATGTTATAAAAAAGCGGCCGCGCAATACAATATACCAACCTTCAAACTCAAACTCAAACTCAAATCATTTATTTCAATTAGACCATTACGGCACTTTTGAAAGTCGAAAATACAATAAAAGCAAAGCTACAGTCACAGTCACAAGGCATAATAACTTGAGAAAGTACTGTAGTTGCCCGTTCCCTAACGTAGATCTCTATGGAGAAGAACGGGCAAGAAACTCCATGGACACTCTTTTAAATCAAAATATTGTTACAAAAACTTGGTTACATCATTCATGTTGAGATTATACATATATGTGAGAACGATGTAGAAAGACGTGCACATTAAGAGCGTCCAGAGTAAAATAATAAATCAAAAATTAAAAAAAAAAGTAATTAAAATGAACGAACCGTGGCAGCCAAGAGATGACCAGTCCCAACTGAGAGCGCCCGTTCACGAACATGACGCATGTATCGGCGCCAAACAACTCGACCATATTTAAGGGAATTAAATGACCCGACACACCCGCCACCATCAGCGAGACATTCGAGTGAGCATGACATTCTCTCTTAGCCACCAAGGCATATTCAAGTCAATGAAAGATAACTAAATGTAAGTGGTGGCTGAACAGTACAAAGTACTCACACATGTGCTATGCAATTATATAATACTACAAACTGGAATCTATATAATGCAAGTAGGTATATTTTAACAATCTTCTGCAGCTTCCACAATACATTAACATGGGAATCAATTCTTCTTCTACTTCTTTCCGTGGCGATAGACTCAAATAATGCCCGACCAGTGCAATCAATTAGTTTGCAACTATGGTTGTGGAGCAGGACCAGCATGTAGCCAAGCATTTTTATCATCAATGTAATCCCCCAACTTATAATATGCTTGCCTACATAGTGTGCGTTTTATACAAGATTTAAATTTCGTCTCATTCAGTTGAAGAATGTGGGGAGGTATTTTATTGTAACATTTCAAACAGTACCCCATGAAAGATGAATCTACTTTAGCAAGCCTGAAACCTGGCTGAACTAGTTGGTCCCTATTTCTAGTGTTATAGTGGTGTCTGTCACCTCTTTTACTGAATAAATGCAGATTTTTCCTAACGTACATGATGTTTTCATAGATGTATTGACAAGGTACTGTCATGATATTAATTTCCTTAAACAGTTCTCTTAGAGAATCGCGTCTACGTAATTCATATATGGTTCTGATGGCTCTTTTCTGCAGAATAAATATAGACTCGATGTCTGCAGCCCGTCCCCATAGTAAAATACCGTATGACATAATACTATGAAAATAACTAAAATAGACTAGCCTCGCGGTATCAATATCAGTAAATTGACGGATTTTTCTAACAGCATATGCAGCTGAACTCAGCCGTCCTGCAAGAGATGTTAAATGAGGACCCCATTGTAACCTTGAGTCGAGCGTGATTCCCAAGAAAACCGTTTTATCGACAAATTCTAGTTTCTCTTGATTCAATATTATGTCACAATCATTACTTTTGACATTTGGTAGAGCAAATCTAATGCACTTCGTTTTTTTCCCATTTAGTACTAAATTATTAGCGGTAAACCAATTATGGACCTGCAGTAGGGCGTTATTTACGTCGTCAAGATCAGTGGCACGTCTGTTTATCCTAAATATTAAAGAAGTATCGTCAGCAAACAACACCATATGCGGATGGTTGTTAAATAAACGGGGTAGGTCATTAATACATACTAAAAACAGGAAGGGACCCAATATCGAACCTTGTGGTACACCTATTTTTACATTTAAACCCATTGAATTGACACCATTTATTTGTACCTGCTGCTGTCTATCATTCAAATACGATTTTACTAAACTGAGCGCAAGTTTACCTAAACCGTAATGCTCAAGTTTCAAGATCAGGGTTTCGTGATTTACGCAATCAAATGCCTTCGAAAGGTCACAAAAGATTCCTATGGCATCTTGTGCCTCTTCCCACGCAGTAAATATGTGTTTTAATAAAGTGACACCGGCGTCGGTTGTACAACGTCCTTTGGTGAAACCATACTGTTGCTCGTGCAATATTTTATTGGTGTTAAAATGGTTAAGCATTTGATTGAGCATTATCTTTTCAAACACCTTGCTGAAAACCGGCAACACGGATACGGGCCTATAGTAATTGGTGTCTTTACTATCCCCAGATTTAAAAAGCGGTATTACCTTACTGAATTTCATTAGATCCGGGAAGACCCCTTGATCCACGCACAAATTAAATATTAAGGCTAAATACGGTGCTACAGTCTCAATAATTGAGGTACAAGTTTTGATAGACATACCCCATAGATCTTCCGTTAATTTGATCTTGATTTGCTTAAAAGCTTTTATGACTATTATGGGGTTTATATGCTGAAATTCAAACTCATTTGGACAGGCTGAAACGTTCGCTTTCAATAAATCAATAGAGAGCAAGGGAGAGGATTTTAAGGTTTCTGTAGTTTTAAGTGGGATACTGGTAAAGAAACTTACAAATTCTTGAGCAACTTCATTGTTGGAGCTCACAAGGCCACGTGATGTCTCTAGTGTGAAATCATTATTTAGTTTTTTATTTCTATTTGTTTCACTGTTGATAATTTTCCAAACCGTCTTTATTTTATTATCGGCTGATTTAATCTTGTTGCTAATGAATAAGGATTTGGATACCTTGCAAGTGTTTTTAAAAATTTTCGAATAAGTAGCAACATATTTATTAAAAGATTCTGTGTTGATGTAAGGCTTAAGGCCGTACAGCTCAAACAATCGTTCCCTACTTTTCCTAATACCCGGTGTTGCCCAGTCACTAAAAATAAACTTTGGGCCAATAGTTTTAAATTTCTTTTTTAAAGTATTATTGAACTCGGTGTGCACTACCGAAAAGAATTCTTCATAAAATTCATTGTTTATAATATGGCCCGGTATACCTAGCTTGCTAATTAAGTTATTATTAAACTTGTCCAAATTGCTGGGTGTTATTTGTCTAGATTGAATCTGAATTCTTTGTAATTGTATATTGGACGCGAAAGCAACGGTCTGACCGCTGTGATCAGAAGGAAGGTAATTTACGATGGATTTATCTAAGTACTCACAGCAACAAAAAACATTATCAATACATGTAGCAGTATTAGTAGTAATTCTAGTTGGTTCTGAAAACACATTTGACAAATTAAATGATTTAAAGAGACTTAAAAATCTACTGCTATTTACACCATTCTCCAAGATATTAACATTAAAGTCACCACAGATAATTATTGGTTTATTACCAGTTACAAGCTTTGCCAAAGCATCCTCCATCACTGACTCAAAGATAGAGTAGTTAAGGTAATTAGGGGGTCTGTAAACGCACACTATTACATGCTTATCTAGCTCAACACAAGATAATTCAATGCTATGTTCAACCGATAGATCGACTAAACCTTCTAAAACTTACAGGATAATACGTGAGAATAAAACGTGTAGACGGGTAAACAAGTGGTAAAGTAAAACATATTTGTAATGGAATATTCATTTCAAAAATAATAATGCGTAGGTAATAACAAATATGGAGTACCTACCTATGTAGATGATGATGATCATATGCAGATATTTTAATTAAGTTACAAGTAAGTAAGTAAGAGATAAGAGAGAGAGTAAGTATGTAAATTAACTTCAAAGATAATCACAGATAATTTTATGGACAAATATGCAACGTCGCTTGCTTCACTTCTTCACTGTGTTATGCTTAGCGTTCCGAATAATTAAAGTAAAATTGTTGCAGCCATATTTTAAAATTAAGTTTTATTGTAAAAAATCACAGATCTACAATAATAAAATGTAAAAACATCTCAGTGCAGTAAGTCTGCCTGTATCTGATTACAACAGTTTTGGTAGATAACGAAATCACAAGTTACCGATACAAAAGCACAATTATATACCGATGCACAACTCAGCCAATACAAAAGTATAAAACATAAACACACACGCACTGCACCAGATCAATTCTCTCCTAATAGGTCGGTCGGTCATGAATGAATGTGCAAATTATGCTATGGAGTACCCCCCCTTCGTTAGGCACATCCCGCGCGCGACGACGACTGTTTCCAATGTTCTTTCTTTCTATCTACCGATGATAGCGCCACCGCCCGGCGCTTCCCGCATGCATGATGCACCATCGTTTACAATAATCTACATCTACATATTGAAAGGTCGGTTCGTTACAAAACGTTGACTTTTGTTATTTTGCGCACCAAAGTTGACGCTTTCCTAATAGGCCTAAACTTTAAGGGGGCGGGGCTCGGCGCCTCCGCAAGACTTAAGCAAAAAAAAACTGATCAGGCGGAAAAGACCACGACTGTACCTATTTCCATTTTCCCTACCTCCGTAGAAGATTGACATCATTCACACAACATGGCCCCGTCAGTTCATCAACACATACACGTGGGTACACACACCTGTACACCTGTAGATATTTCGCCTCAGTATACATCGAGCTTTGCAATTTCCGCCTGAATGCAGTTCCTGCCTCACATGGTCGCAACACGTGGATTGCACGATATTTATAGACGCAGTCAGGAATTATTAATTATTCTAGAAATATGGCTCGGCTATTTCTGATTTAATTAAGTACTAATGACTTTCCCTCGACGATCTAAAGGTTGCATTTTCACCTGGCCACGAGCTACACGTGTGTGACAGCTAATGCGAGGAAAATAAATGAAACAAGTCGTTTAGAGTTTGCCACGAATGCCATGCTCGAGCCGCGACGCGATTTGCAGAGTGAGGCCGCGTTTCTACTATGTCGTGACGATTAATTTATCGTTGGATTTTAGTTGGCTACTAAAGTCGTGGGCGACAGTAGGTAATCGCGTCGTCCTATATGTGAACACCTCCGTTTAAATACACAAGCCATGACACTTAAAACTATCGTGTAGGTTTAAGTGTCATGGCTTGTCTGGCTTGGCTTGGCTTAACTGTCGTCACGACAAAGTGTGAACGCGGCCTAACTCGCGACGGCGTCGGTACTAACACGAAGAAAGCAAGAAATAAGTCGTTTCACCCGAGGTCGTGTCGGGGCGTTACACCTTATTACTTACGCACACCTTTCCTGACTTGCTCGTAGGTAATACAAGAAATTAATTAGAAATTAGAAAGCAGCTTAGAGAAAATAAAATATCCAATTGCTAGGTACTTAGGTATAATTTTAATTTGCCCAAAAACGAGGAAGATTGTAGTAAGTGGCGTAATGGAGCGTTTTGTAGTTCTGTCAACCTCATTAGAACAAGGCGAGAATATATAAATGTTTATGTTGATTGGCTAAATAAGAACTGCCACTCGGGTCAATCTTTGGGTTAAGCCGTGCTTGCCTAGGTTGGTCTGTGGATGGGTGACCTGCACCTATTACATACCGAATTTACTCCGTGCCTCAGAAAGCACGTTAAGCAGTTGGTCCCGGCTGTCATTTCTATATCTTTGACAGTCGTTACAGGTAGTCAGTGGTCCAAAAAGTCTGACAACCAGTATCGTATTACGCAGTAGTAACTGGGTTGTGGAGGTCAGATAGGCAGCCGCTCCATGTAAAATATTGGTATTTAGCTGCATCCGGTTAGACTGGAAGCCGACCCCAACATAGTTGGGAATAGGCTTGGCAGATGAAGATGATGTAGATTGGCCAAAAACCTACTAAGTTAGAGAAAGAGATTGTATTCCTGTGCAAGAGGCTCATTAGATAAACACTAAGATGCCCTTTCAATACACGAGAATTCTAGAAGTCTTAAAAAGAATAACAACATTCAAATAACCGTTATTTCTTAAAGAAATTACTTTTCGTCGTCTACGGCGTTACAAAGTCGCTGTCTGCATGCCAGTCACGTTTTCCATTTCCGTTTAATATCTTCTTTTACGATGAAAACTACCTACTCTTTTTATATTCAATGAAAACTTCGAGGAATCATGTATGTGCGCATGTCGGTAGCTGCAATGGAAAATATTGGTTAACGAGGTACAGATAAGAGTTATTCTTGTGGTATTTGGATGTTAATCTTTTGCTGTCATTTCGGCTCTGTTCATAGCGTCAGCAAGTAAACAAGAGATGTACCTTTATTTAAATTAAATTAAATCATTTTATTTCGAGCAACAAGACTCATAGTGTTAGTAACAATATACTTCTAAACTATGTTAGTAATGCACTTGCGAACAAAACAAAAGAAAAGAGACAGATTGTGACATCATTGCTGCAAGGTGACAGGCCTAGCTGAAACCTTGCAGCAGTGGTTCACAAACGCACAATCAAGCCTACTTGCAATCATAGACAGGATGCTGTTGGCGCTGCCCCGCACCCTACGGACCAGAGATGCGCACCGTTTCCGCATCACCGTGTAGAAACAGTCTACGTGAGCTTCAGCAAACATCCCTGATGCGCTGCAGGATGCCGGCAACCCCATCAGCACCCTGAATGCGTTATTGTATTGGACGCGAAGGGCGCTGTATGATTTTTGAGTATAATGACCCCACAGACTGCAAGTGTAAAATGACGTGCAGTAAGCACTAAATATAGTGCGCTTGACCTCTTTGGAGGCACGCCTGAATCTGCAGGCAATCATGTTTGCTCTCACACACAGCGCCCTACGCTCCCTATCAATATCCTCATCGTCTTTGAGGCCAGTGGTCAATAAGTGACCCAGATACTTAAATTGGTCCACCCTCACAAGGAGTATACCGCTTAACTTCACTGAAGGTACTGCTTCTGGGTATTTACCTCTGGCCTCAAAGACCATGACTACACTTTTTTTAACATTGTATGCCAGACCATGCAGTCTGGCAAATTGCTCGCAAGTGGCTACGAGTGTCCTCAGCCCCCAGATTGACGCGCTTAGCAGCACCATGTCGTCGGCGTAGCTAATGTTATTACAACACACGCCATCAATATGACACCCGACACGCATGCTGCTAAGCGCGCCAATCAGGTCATTCACGTATAGGTTGAAAAGCGTAGGGGAGCACAACCCCCCCTGCCTCACCCCGCACTCCAACCCATACGGTCTAGACAGGGCACCAGCCCATTTCACACTATTGACTTGTGTTTCCATACCAGTATTTTAGAGTATTTGTCACCTCTGGCGGCAAATTTACCTCTTCCATCTTTCTCCATAAAATGTCGTAGGAAACCAAGTCAAAAGCCTTGCTCAAGTCAAGGAAACATGCGTAAACTGGAGTGTGGCGATCCGTGTAGTACTTCACAGTATGCTTCACACTCAATATAGCGCTGTCAGTGGATAATCCAGAACTGAAACCAAATTGGTTATCGTGATCACGTATTTGTCTGCTAAGTTGAGCGTTAAGCACACTGTCAAACACTTTTGACATGATTGTGGCAAGAGATATTGGTCTGTAATTGTTCTTGTAACTCATGTCACCTGTCTTTTTTTTGACGATAGGCAAAAATAAGGATTTAAGGATTTTTTAAGGATTTTGGGGATTTAGTATAAGTACCTACCCACATTTCACCAGTTATGTTTTAATCCCATGTAATAAGAACGATCCTATTGCCATTTAAGGTGGATCTTCTTAGCGTCTTACAGTCGCGAACAATATCTTAATCAACATACAACCTAGCACTGGCCTGCAAATTGCAAAAAAACGTATGAAATTTTAAATTTCGCGGGGTACCCTGGAGCATCCACTTTAAGGTGGATGCTCCGGAATGACTTTGACCTTGAAAAAGTAAATTCCTACACCTTTATGTGCTTGGAGGGTTGTATTGATGATTTTGATGATTATAATTCTATAACTACATACGTGTTACAGCCGCGAATCAAATTTTAATCAACATACAATCTGACACTGACCTGGAAATTGCAAAAAACGTAAGAAAATTTGAATTTCGCGGGCTACCCTGGAGCATCCACCTTAACAGAAACCCTGATTGCTACGGAAAAAAAATCCTGAATCCCGACTCGAACATCAAACTAATGACTTTTTGAGGATGTTGCTCAAAAAAGTTGTAATTCTGTTTAATTTACATTATCAACGTGAATCAGTAAATAAGTTGTTTAGTTTATTTGGCAGTTCCCACCAAAATTCTAGCAAATTTAATCTTACAAAAACTTGCACGTCTACAATCAACCTAAAATGTAACTCAACAAAGAGATAACCTGTAGAAAACGACTCGTAGCCGGTCTACATCTACCACCTACTACGGTCTTTACTACGATTTCGTAGCAGTTACGGAATCTTAGACCAAAAGGTCTACGTCAAAGTTCCATTCGTATCAAGCGGGACGATATTACTTTGATAAACAAACATTACCTTTCAACTTTAACATAAAAATACTAAGCATGTAAAAGATATCCTGTATCTACACACGTTTTTTTGTTGCTTCCATTTCTTTTCAATTGTTATTGGGAGTTTCCAGTTCGGGAAAGAATTTAATCAAAAAGGGATCTCGGATTTTCATGTAGTATTTATTTTGCCAACGATACCTACATGATTTGTTCCACAACCTAAACATTGATGTATTGGTTTTGTAAAAGAGACCCGCTTTGATTGTGAATTAATTGGAAATTTTCAAGAATTTCAAATACGAACATTTTGTGTAAGGTTTTTTATATTATGTTCACTATACCTATAGCTCATGCCCGCGACTTCGCCCGCGTGGAGTTCGATAAATGTCCCACGGGATTCGGGATCATATTACCAGGATAAAAAGTAACCCATGTGTTCATTCAGATAATAAACTATCTGTGCGGTGTGGTAAATTTCGTCCAAATCCGTTCAGTAGTTTTTGCGTGAAAAAGTAACAAACATATAAAGGGTGTAAAACACCTCTTAACGAAGCCGAAAGGCACTTGTTCTCCTCGTCATTGTGATCATTTTTTTGTTCTAGAACATACCTGGGAACCTTCTAGTTACAGAGATATTGGGGGTCAAAGTTCCAACATTTTGGCAACTTTTTTTTAAATACAAGTTTTTAATGTAATGTTTTTACTTTAAACACCTCCACGACCCCCGTACTATTCAATCCATCCATCAGCACAATGTTTTGAGTGCATTGAGTTCTACCACAAAACATGATTTTTTACCCCAAAAAAAAAGTCGTTTCCCAGCAGTAATTTTTACTATTGTTACTTAGTTTGATCCCGTTTGATGTACAGAATGCTTGGTTGACGGCTTCGTGATGAGGTGGTTTACACCCTGTATAGTTATTATATTTTTATTTGTGTAGGTCGATAGTTCTCTTCAAATCAGTTATGTCTATTGAAGCGGTAAACACTGTGTGACGTCGTTCTACTAAATTTAATTAAATTATTCAAATAATTATCATATTCATAACGTCCCAGTGTTTATTGTTATTTAGTTCATGAATAATGTTACTTATAACTACATAAACATCACGCGTGTAATCGTTGAAGGGTTAGGCAGAGGTGTAACTAATAGTACATTATATCTCCAGTTATGATTAAGTTTGATGTAATAATCATATTGCAATCAACCGGGCACGAATACAGACTCCGTGGCAGCTAATGAGAAATTTCCGATAGTGTAATAAAACTCTGCAACTCCAGTCAACTCTTGAGTATATTCCTTATATTACTTCACAATTATACAAAATGCAATAATTATAACACTTATCAGCTATCGGAAATAGATTCGACATCACAGTTTCTTCCAACGAAATCAGATATCTCGGCCAAGTGTCATGCTTTATAAACTACCCCTTCCCGCTACAACATTGACGGTTAGGCAGTGTTGTCATTTCTCAAAAAGAAAAACGAATTATTAAAATCTTTAAAACCCTACATAATATTAGTTTAGATAGATCACAACAGATCTTATTAATTAATACATAATAATATATTTGAAAATCATGACAATAAGACAAACTCATTAACACTGTGTCAGGCCAGCGGGCCTACCATGACGTCTTAAAGCAGGATCGTTTTAATTGCGTGCGAGTGAGGGAAAGAGATGGCGCTAGACGTCCTCTATAGCTCCGTTTCTTTCCCTCACTCGCACGCAATTAAAACGATTTTCGGAATTCGAAACCTGACCTCATGCTGCCACTGAGAAAATCCTGCATTATGGAAAAACCATATAACATTTCCAGGACCTCAGTAGTGACCTCAGTAGACTCAGTAGTCTATTCCCATCGACCGGGCAAATATCCAGATTCCGTGGGTACCTGGATCGTACCCAGGACCTCAAGCTCAGTAGTTGAGCTTGCGACACCAGAGCAACGACGTCACTGGTGTCGACTCTGTTGTGCACAAACTCAACTTAATTTAGGCTATTGCTATCTTTTTCTCTCTAATAAAACGAGAAAGAGACGGACGTAATTTAGAGCTGTCAAATTTATTTGGAACAAATATTTCCATACAAATGAAGGGTGCACGTAAAAACATGTCGACTAAAAACACAGTGAAGCGCAAGGCATAAACTAGTTTGACATCTCTAACTTAGTTCAGAGCTATAGCCGTCCTTTTCTCGCACTGCCTTTCAGTAAAAGATAGCAATAGCCTAAATTAAGCTTGTTCACAACAGAATCGACACCACTGTTAAACTGTTTGTGATTAAACTTACCTTGTACTACCTTTTTGGTCAAGGGGTGTCAAGCGATGTCTAAACCAGTCTAAACGAAGGTTTCGCGGTTTGATTGAAATCTAATGAGTTATTTCGAGAGCATTGCTTCATTGTTATTAATATTATCAAGAAATGCCTAAACGAAATTCTAAGAATTTGAGTCAAACATCGGGTTATAACTAGTACCTATTCAAATAATTTATATTGTCTGTTCCTAAAATCTGGTTATAACAGAATCAGATGAAAATGACTGGAATGTCTTGTAGTGTCCGATAAAATTAAATCTCTATTTCCGTCTGTATCTGATTTCTGGAGTGAACTAGGTCGGTATGGCATTTAATTTGGTGCATACCTTTTCAAGCGTCATTCATTTGTTATTACAAACTGCTTTGGCCAGGAGTTTCGCCCGCGTTATAGACTAAGATATATACAGGGTGTTAAAGTAGACGCGTGCCATAGCTTAGGGGCGAGTTCAGTATCGATAAAGTAACCCGTAAAAAATAAAAAATAAATCCAAAAATAAAATGTTAAAAAAAAGCAAAAAAATAATTATTACAAGCTCAACCTAATTTTGTAGGTATCTACTAAATTAGGCTTAATTTTAATTCTAAACGATTGCTATTTTAAGTTAGTAGCTACTAAATTATGGTTGATCTTGCAATTTTTTTTGTTTTTTGGATTTATTTATAATTTTTTACAGGTTCCTTTATCGATACTCAACTCGCCCCTAAGCTATGGCACGCGACTACTTTAACACCCTGTATATATATAATATAACATCGCGCCTGCAATGCCCGAAGGGAAAGGTGTGCCTAACAGTAGGTACATTAGGGAGCGTGCCTATTGCCATCAACCCGGCGCTAATCTTGTCTAGGTCCGATGTGGTGTTGACTATTTGACATTGGTTGAGAAGAAATGTTTCTACTACCAAGTACCAAAAGTAGAGAAAAAGTTATCGTCATGCTTGACGTTGTAGACTGAAGAATAGTTACATTTCTTTTCTACATTTTTAACATCGCCATGCTTACGACGATAGAAATCTTTCTACTAAGTATGTGTAATTTTGTCGATTCTTCCGTCGACAAAACCCGTTTCCACGGTGGTCATGCTATGCTACACGTGCAGCCCGCGTAGCATGGCCACCGTAGACACGCAAGAGAATCGACAAATCTTTTGTTCATCTGTCATTGAATCGACAAAATGACAGATGAACAAAAGACTTGTCGATTCTCTTTCGTGTCTACGGTGGCCATGCTACGCGGGCAGGAGAACAAAACGATACTGAAAATGTTAAACTTATCTACCTTCATACCGTACCTACACTAACAGGTTACCTAGACCATTTCTTTTCCCCCGTTACAAGATCTTTGCAAAACTTATTATTACATCAAAACTTCTAACTCTCGTTGGATCTCGAGACCTTTCAACGTCGGCCGCATTCAGACATTTTACTTTTACATAATGTCATGTCATATCACTTTCCGCTAGAGGGCGCTAGTTCCTACTTACTTTTTAACATACCGCTAGGGAATAGGGATGTACGATACTTACTTGCATTTGATTCGATACTTTGAGATCGATCTGGAAGGCGTGATTCTAGGTATTGGAAGCCACTCGATACGAATCTAGGGTTGTATAGAGTGGCTTCGCTTGGATTCCCCAAAAATCAAATCTTATCGAATCGTATTTTCCTTTGGGATGCATAGTAAGTGCTTGCACTTGCATTTCAAAAAATCTTATTAATATTAGTGTGATTAAAAGGCTGATAAATACATACGAGTACATAAATAAAAATATTATAGTTGGTGCCAGTTAAGATCGCATAAGCTGTCATTAACCTACCTACATTTATTAAAGTTCTTAACTTTGAAATCTAAAAATAACCCTGTTCAAGTCTTGAAACGTCATCTTTCGTAACATTTTTTCTAATGAAAAACGATACATGGTTCATTTGTTTTGTTTCGTAGGAAGAGATATTAGGGAAAGGGCAATTACCGCTATTACGATCTTAACTGGCACCAACTGTAGCCAACTTACACTCTATTAAAACAAAAAACATTAAACTAAAATGTGCAAACTCTGCTAAATAACATAAAAAACAACACTAACAACTTAGGCTTGGGTATTATAAAAAAATATCTCTAGTATTAATATTCATTTGCTTCAAAAAATTTTTTTACTGATTAATAGTGTCTTGATGTAGCCACGATTTTTATTTCTTTTGAAAATAATTGTACCTGTGTTTTATCGATACTATAAATTATCGGATTGGATCGTGCATCACTACTAGGGGACGTCGTCGCATGTTCTTGACGTGTACAAAATGTTTGAAGATGTTATTTTCTCTTTGCATAGAGTATGAAACATCTGTGCTTGATGTAGGAATGTAAAAGTATAGGAAAGTTTTTCTTACTTCAGTTGTAGGGTAAGCCTGCATTCACTTCTACCTTTTCTTGTACTTGAATAATTAGAACTGCTTGCTGAATATTATTATTAGAGACCGGATTATATGCAAATGCATACTTGCATATGCATTTGCATATAGTGGTGTTTTTTTGAAGATAATGAATATTTTAGCTATAATCGGGAATATCTTGCTTATTTAGGCATGTTTCCTTTAATGGTATCTGCTCCGAACGGGGAAAATGCCGAAATAGTGCCAAAGGTGATACCCGCCATAACACCTAAATTCAAATAGTGCCCATTGATCTGAGTGGAAGTGGATGTAGAACGATTGGTATCAAGGTCTAAGAATATTTTAATTAATAGTTGGCTCAATCGTACTAGTAATAATTAGAAACAAGATTGGGTGTTCATTAAAACCTACGAGTAAAATAAATTAAAAACATTATTTTGTAGTCCTTATTTCAATTTTAAGTTGCACAGGACCGGTCAATGTGGCGACATTTGGGGGAGGCCTATGTCCTGCAGTGGACGTCTTGTGGCTGAAATGATGATGATGACTTATTTCAATTTTACGTTGCATATTTTGCACTTTTGTTGCATCTAAGCATGCATATTTCGACGATTTTATGCTGCATATAATCCGGTCTTTAGTTATTATGAATGATTATTTTATTAAACAATAGGACGGTAATTTATAAAGAGTTACTTTGATAAATGAAAATGAGTAATGACTTGTTTTTATTAGATGAAGTTTGCGTCAGTGTTTTAGACTCCAGTTTTTCGGTATAATAAGAGAGAGTTTTTCTATCTGTGGAGGCTTGTTATTAGCAATTTAGTTATGTATTTTTGTTACTATAATGTTATTAGTCTGTAAGCTTTCCTAAAATAAAATAAATAAATAAGAGACTGGATAGATAACCTGAATGGTTGACATAGCCACTAGCACCACTGATGGCGCCTGGTGCTGTCTGGCATTACGATTAGGAGGCTTTGCTGCTGCAGTTTGCGAATTTGTACAGACACCAGGGCGGGCAGTCTCGACATAGATAGCGACAAAATCGCTAACTTTCGATCGCTAATTACTAATTAATAAATTCGGTTGCAATAATGATGCTTGCTAGTAACGCAAGTCTCTACATCCAAGATGTGTTTCTAGCAAGCATCATTAATGCAACCGAATTTATTCATTAGTAATTAGCGATCAAAAGTTAGCGATTTAGTCGTTATCTCTGTCGAGACTGCCGGCCCTGCACATCAAACTACCCGAAACTGTCAAATTTTCGCAATCAACCTTGAACCTAATGCTTGAGCGATAAAGTTTAAAATCTATTAAAGAAATTTGACAGATTGTAGCTTGAGTCTACTTCTGTGCCTACTTTTATGGCTGTTCGCTCTCACCAAGAAACACTAAGACAAGAGCAACAAGGCGAGAGCGAGGAGGTCCGCAAGGGCCGAAGCCTGCCGGGGCTGCGGGACTATTCGAAAGAGATACCGTGGCCCCGGAACACAAAGGGCGATGTAGGAACATGGATGGGTTGTAGTCAGTAAAAGTCTGACACTCCCTCACTCTGATGCTCCGCCCAGAGCGGGAGGAGTCATTTGAAGATTTCCCATCCGAAAAAAAAAAAAAAAATGGGCGAGTGCGAGAGTGTAGAAAGGAGCGTTCTGCTAGCCCCGGTGTCCCTCGCTTGCTGTCCGTCTCATGTCTGTTTTTTGCGTCTCGGGGAGACATATAAAGGCTCTCGGTCAAGAGTGTTCAGCCTCCATTAGTGTTCGCGCCAAGGGTACTGGGACAATCACCCACGTCGCGGGTCCCCCACCGCTATGACGCAAGTGGTCTCAGCTCAGCCTGAAACGCGTGGGCTTTGCTTGTTATTATTAATGAAAACTGCAGGTTTAATGTCCTTGCTTATCAGTATGAATGTTTAATTCTAATTAATATGCTTGCCTCGTTTTATATCGTGTGTTTAATGAAGTAATTAATGGTTTGGTGTAGGTAACTTTTAGGGACCGCTAAGAACGTTTGGTCGCACGTGCGGGCGGCCGTTTTTGCGACTGTCACAATTTTGGTGTACTGTAAAGTATAAGTACTCTATCTACAGGGTGTAAACCACCTCATCACGAAGCCGTCGACCAAGCATTCTGTACATCAAACTAAGTAACTTTACGCAAAAATTATTGCTAGGAAACGACTTTTTTTTTTGGGGTGCAAAATCATGTTTTGTTGTAAAACTCAATGTAACGCACTCAAAACATTATGCTGATGGATGGATTGAATAGTACGGGGGTCATGGAGGTGTTTAAAGTATAAATCTTACATTAAACACTTGTATTGAAAAAAAAAGTTGCCAAAAAGTTGGAACTTTGACACCCAATATCTCCGTAACTAGAAGGTTCCCAGGTATGGTGTAGAACAAAAAAATGATCGCATTGACGAGGAGAACAAGTGCCTTTCGGCTTCGATAAGAGGTGTTTTACACCCTTTATAAAACCCATTCCATAAGATTTTAAATTTTAGTTTTATATTTTCGACATTTTCAAGACTGTCTCGTTGGTCAAGAGGTCGCAAGTGCGACTGTTGATTCCTAAGTCGGGGAGACTGTTATAGGGTTTTTCCATCAGGAATTTCTCCGAATAGGCTCACCTGAATAGGCGAGACGACAAAAAAATCTAATTAGTCCGTCAGTTAGATTATCAAAAAATATTTGACCCATGTTCTTTCTTTTGTTACGTAAACCAAAATTGACAAGGATATGACGTTTTTAAAATTCTCAATACGTCACGCCTTGGTATAATTTTTAGCTAGTTCTTACGTCACGAGCCCCCACTCCCGAGTTTTGATGCGTTTTATCTTTGTCAATATTCATTGATTTAAAAAAAAAACGAAAAATACGTGTCCATTAATTTTCAAATGCTCCAACTGGAGGACTAAATCGATTTGCAATTTTTTGATACTGTCGTCATACCTATTACATTATACTTAAACAGTACAAACAAAATGTGGGTATACTATAAGGTACTTACACCTTTTTACCTTGGGGAATTACAGGCGTGATGTTTTAAGTTATTTTCAAGATTACAAGTGAGGGTTCTGACGTCAAGACTTACAGCTCGTTCTATAAACAGCCTCCATTTCCCCTGGGGACCTCGCCACTCCCCTGTAATATGTCCTGAAAGGTAAACATTTATACAAGCTCATACTGTATGACGCACTCCGTGCTGCCTGTTTATACCCTCTCAAGTACTAATGGTCCCCACACTTCTAGACTTTGTTTCTGAACGGAGTATTTTAATCTACAGTCCTCAAAACTGCTTTATGGTAGTACTAGCTGATGCCCGCGGCTTCGCCCGCCCGCAAATTATATAAACTAAAACCTTGCTCTTGAATCACTCTATCTATTATAAAAAACCCGCATCAAAATCCGTTGCGTAGTTTTAAATATCTAAGCATACATAGGGACAACCGCGGCGGGCGACTTTGTTTTTATAATAATATGTAGTGATAGTCGAATACAGATATTGTGTCACGTGGTCACAATTTGAGCGCAATTCGCAATAAAAGTGCAGTGGCACTACAAGAACTACTACAGCAACATCGTACAAAAAATACTACAGCTCCTTCCATGGCACAAATGAAGAACTAACATAAAAATACTAAATCGCGCAGTTAAAGTTATCCGTAACTTAAGACTATAGCTACTAAGCCCACCAGACATAACACCTCCCTTTTTAAAGGGGACGAAGAAATTTACACTCTGGTTTTATATCCCTATTTCCCGTTAACCAACAGCGCGCCCTGTCGACGTCATTCGGGCACCAACACACCAGCAACACATAAACTTAATTAACTTCATCGTATGTTGATGTCATGTTTATGATTTCAGTTCTATTAACAATCACAATCGCAACTACGCAATACTACTACCTACTTCCATATATTCCGCGCAATACCTGTTAGCTCTGTTCTCTGAAACGTCATGCTGAACAATTATTAGCACCGTACTGCCATGTTCCCGTTCCTAAAATCTACTAATAGTGTATACTAGCTGCGTACCTACATGAAGCGAGGTAGGTACATCACTATGTTTGGTTCGCTTGCATGAATAACGACGCGTTTATATTAGTACACCAAGTTTAATTTGATTATATTGTACTAGTTTCTAGTATAATTAGCAGCTTAGTAGCTCTAGTAAGTGGCGCGGTATCTTCTCGTCCAACTTACCGCAGTGTCTCAAGACGAAAGTCTACTACCAGTGTGTGTTACCAGTGATTACATACGGGACCGAAACGTGGTCGCTCACAATGGGCCTCATCAGAAGGCTTAAATTCACCCAATGGGCAATGGAGAGGGCTATGCTCGGAGTTTCCTTGCGTGATCGAATCAGGAATGAAAACATCCGCAAGAGAACCAAGGTTACCGACGTAACCTGAAGAATTGCCAAACTTAAGTGGCAGTGGGCAGGGCACATTGCTCGCAGAACGAACACAGAATCCGCTGGATGCGAGTCGCACGGGACCGGTCAATGTGGCGACACTTGGGGGAGGCTTATGTCCAGCAGTGGACGTCTTGCGGCTGAAATGATGACGATGATGAATTAGCAGCTTGGCGGCGAGATTGGCAGACGACATTGTTGATATTGAGGGGAAAACTTGGATGAGACTGGCACAGGACCCTGGAGATCTGCATAAGATAAGCTTATAGTAAAACAAGCTTTTATTAAATATAGGTGTGGCGTTTTTTTTTCGTGTTCTTTTCATCAAACCCTTTTAATTGATACCCATATCATAGGGGTGTATAAAAAATAACTAGTGCGCCATCTTTGGGGGTCAGCCATATTGCATTACGAAAGAATTACGTCACTATGCATTTTCATCCGAACTAAACGTGTATGCACAGCTCAATTGGTTGTTGGTATTGTCCAGCTCGTCCCGCCATTTTCTACGAGGTCTGTGTGGAAAGTGAAAACATAAGCGAATTATTGAGTTTCTAGAATAAGTTAATTACTTTGCCGATGTAGAACCGCCCTTATGAAAGGTGTAGCGTGGGTGTGGTTTGTGTGAGCATTAATGAGCTAAAATTAGAATTTAAAGCTAATTTAAAGCGTTATTGTGGTTTCTTTGTCGTCTATGTTGATAGAGAAATGTGTTTGATGTGAAACAACTTTTTGGAGGTCAATAACCTGCTTAAAATTTTAACCGACTTCAAAAAGGAGGAGGTTCTCAAATCGTCGGAAACTTTTTTTTTTAAATTAAAATGCACTATCTGAAAATCTGCATAGGTTTTGTAGGAATAACATAGTTGATGGTAAAATAATAAGTAAATGATTTGTAAGAAAATAATACTTACTTATTGTGAATAACAACATTATGGTCATTAGTAAAACAAAATGTTGTTGTTTGTCTGCCTCGTTGTACTTAATAGTATACCCACATTTCGCCAGCTATATTAAAGTCTCATGTAATAGGGAGCGAGCCTATTGCCATCAACCGAGCACAGATCCAAAATCCGCGGCCGTAAAATATCTAGTTTTTAATTTTTCATCACGTTTCATAATAGCAACGGCTTTCCCTTTAAGAAAAGAACAATACGCGGTTTATTCAGGAAAAAATCTTTCAATGAAAATTCCGCGCGAAAAACACAGGTCACATTCAAAATAAAAGATAAGGAACCTGTTTTTTATTAGTTTATTAATGCACTTATTCAACAGAAATAGGAATTCAACCATCCATTTCAATCTTGTAAAACTTTTCATAAAATAAAGACAGCTGAGAAAGAGTTAATAAACTTTCGAGCTATTTCGAGAGCTCTCAGGTAGAGATGATAAACTTTTCCTCTTTGACTTCCATACTTTACGAACCGTCTCTATATAGAGTTCTTAGACAGCTTCAATTCCTTTATTCTTTGCCTTTACAGAAATAAAATATGATTTTATATTCCAGTATTCTGGTTCTCAGATGCTATTGTATTTTTACATTTTGTTTATTTCATGCTGTTTTTATTTTCGCAACATATTTTAAAAGCTATTCATTTGAAAGTTGTGTTGTTTTCTTCAAGATGTTGTGATATTTTCTTCCACTTGGTGAACCTTTCAACGCTTTTAAAATTTCAGTCTGTGTCAAAACATTCGGGGGGGTTAGGAGGCACCTGAATTATTTGAGCAATATTTTGATCTTTTTGTGTTTCCGTTCCATGAAAGTCTTATTAAGGTGGATGCTCCAGGGTAGCCCGCGAAATTCAAATTTTCTTAACTTGCAATTTGCAGATCAGTGTCAGGGTGCAAGAATTACTTTTTCAAGGTCAAAGTCATTCCTGCACCTTTATGCGCGGAGGGTTGTATTAATGATTTTGATTTAATGAGGTTGTATAATTATTTTTTATTATTTTTAATTCTGTAACTACATACGTGTTACAGCCGCGAATCATATTTTAATCAACATACAACCTGACACTGTCCTGCAAATTGCAAAAATCGTAAGAAAAATTGAATTTCGCGGGCTACCCTGGAGCATCCACCTTAAGTTCTTTCCTGTGTGTGTGAATGTTCATTTTTTGTTAAGCCTCCACTGTCCGTCAGACCGTCTGTCTGTCACCGGGCTGTATCTCATGATCCGTAATGGGTAGACAGTTGATTTTTTCACAGAATGTGGTATTTCTGTTGCCGCTATAACAACAAATAATACAAATAAATTTAAAATTAAAGGGGGCTCCCTTACTACGTTGGTGCGGAACCCTTCATCCGTGAGCCCGACTCGCACGTGGCCGTTTTTTTACCACTGTTCTGTAGAAACTGTCGTAAGTAGATCGTGTTGGTGTCACCTCTTCATCATTTTAGCATGCATTATCTGATTGATTATCGCATATAAGTTCCACTACACCAGAAATAACTCCATGTTTTCAGCTGTCCTCCAACCAGACGAACATTCCTGTTGGAATTAATCGCCTTCTCTTTCTCCCTCTATTGCAACGAATCACCCGAACAACTATTAACAAGGCGATCTACATATTTTGTGAACAGTCACGTCTACCACTCACGCGTAGTTACGAGTACGACTTGGCACCGATCACAGCTGCGGACGATGCGATTTGCGACGCGTCTTGCGACAAGCATCGCGTGCGATCTTTGTTGATTCCTTCACATGAGTACCGTCGCGTCATCGGCGCTGCAAAAACAACTTCTTTCATTCGCTTCCTCCGCACTGGCTTTCGCAATGCGTATAATGTTGACGCAATATAACTGTTGATGGATGGTAAAAAAACGTTTTTTTTCCATTCTCCCCTGACAACCGTCAGGTTGTTTGCGCGAAGACGCGACGGTACTCATGTGAAGGAAACAAGCAAAGGCCGCGCGATGCTTGTCGCAAGACACGTCGCAGGTTGTCAGGAGAGAATGGAAAAATAACGTGTTGCACGGATCCCAAGCAACATGGGACTAGACCAGGACGATTGTGATGACTGTCGCAACACGTGTGTAGCTTGTGGCCGAGAGGTTACACGCGGGTTACACATGGGTTACGTGTTATGGTACGACTTACGACGCGTCGAGTCTGGGGAGCACTTACGGCCAAATTAAATTCCTCGATCGGGCTCCTCCATTAGACTGGGTTGATTCGACTTGCAGGTACTTAATTTGGGAGCTATTTTAGACGTATGTGCTATGTCGTGCGTGTGGCAGTGAAGGGTGAACCTACCCACGGTAGGATAGGGGCCTAGGCTTCGTTGATTTGTGGGGGTTTCCTTTGTAGTGCGCTGTCAGTTTTTCGGTAATTGATTGCCTTTTCTGTTGTGTGGCAGGGTTGTAAGCACACGTGATGTAAGTGCAAAAAGGTTGACTCCAACGTTTAAAATTGTCGAGCGTTATGGGCTCATTTCTTAAGCACAATCCTGGGGTAGAACTTGGGAACTATATTTTTCTTCTGAGAGGTTCTTCTGGTGAGATGCAATGTAGGTTTTGGTTTTCAGTGGGACAGTTACTTGGTGGATTTACTGGAAGTGCCTGTTTATTTGTTTTTAAGTAAGTCTTTATTAGCTCTCAAAACCGCTACTAAAAGATTTTAAGAGGTGAACATGGCTATTTATAAAGTGAAAAGGACTATGTTCCTTGCAATGCCCACAAGGCGGAAAGCCTACAGATGTAGCAGTCGAGACAGTGCGTGGGACCGAATGTTATCGTTGTTGAGACGTGGTTCGCGAGGAATTAAGGGTATTTTTGGATCGTAAATAGAAAGAGAGGGATGACTTTTGAGACGACAACTAATAGAAGAGTAACGAATAATGAGACATGTTGCGCAACTCCAACCCCAAATACACAGAGATTTCAATAAAAATGTTGTCTGTCTGTTTGTTGGTTCCGGATAATCTCCGAAACAGCTGGACCGATTCTGACGGTAGTTTTACTGGCAGATAGCTGATGCTATAAGGAGTAACTTAGAATACCCACTTTATTTTAGAAGTTTTAATGTTCCGTACAAAATATAAATACCCTTGAAAGTAACAAAATCAGATTCAAATGGGGAAGAAATATTTTTAAAATAATTTCTCCCGAAAGAAGGTTGCGGGCTAGTATAAAATAAAATAAATAAATGGTCATATTATAATATGAACTTTTATGGAAAAGAAATCCAATACCGCTTTCAATAACCGATGGTGAAGAAATACAGATATGTATAGTATCACATACCCTAAAAATACGAACTAGGACGATCACGTACTTCCTTAAAATACTTCCCTTACATTAAATTAATTGGTGTACCAATCATGAAAGAGTTTGGTTCCCCTGAGTCCCATAATAGCTATATTAGGGAAAATAAGTGAAAAGAATTTTGGGGCAGGTTTAGTCCCTGTGGATTTTGTTGATTTAATGGCTTTTTATTAGGATACTTTAAGACATTGGACCCTGGAGTGATGCCCTGATAGATAAGTACGTTTATACTTACCCTCATTTGTGGGAAGGGTCACCCTATTTTTAGCGACACGTGTGGGTAGCTTTCATGCATGAAAATATGCGTGGTATACTCTTACTCACCGTAAGAGTATTAAATATTATTGCCGTGACGTGGTTTCTTACGGTATTAGGTAGTACTCCTTCATTGAATATTTCTACCAAGTGTTTCTGATGACTTTTGGTTTGGGCCATAGGAGGCTTAGTGCTCTTTTACGGAGACCCGGTGACGCGTCGCACGCGTTATTAAACGCTCAAACACAAACATATGTCAATGTAAGGTGTTGTTTACGGAGACGCGTGGCGTAAGCCGCGCCGCTCGCTCCGTCGCGCGTCGTGAGTATCTCTACCTACGTGTCACACGCCGCTTCCTAGTGAACGAAGTATTGGAACTGGCTGGCGTGCGATGCGGCGATGTCATTTGCGGGCTCCGCCGCAAGCTACGCTTCATTTCAAGCAAACGTGCGTAAAATCGCTTCCCCGTAAACGCTCTCATACATCGCCATAATTATGTTTTAATTAAAAACGGGTCGCACCACGTCTTCGTAGACGATCCCTTAGAATTTGAATAGACGACTTGTGATTTTGATGTCAATGCAACACATAGGTCCCAAAGTAAGGTCTAAAATCAATAAATTGTTGGTTATAAATAGATTTCGCATCATCATCTAACTAACCTTATCTCAACTATGTTGGAATTCTTGTCGACCCATCCTCTCTATGGCTAAATACTTATTTATTTTCTCTCAATGATTTCTAACAAAAAAATAACATTTCATTTGTTTTTGATTAGCAGATAAACACCACTTGTGGCTCTCGTTCTTTTTATATAGGTAAGTACTTAATTCTCTTCAAGAACTCGAAAAAGAACTTTTAAAATCAATAAATACTATTCCATATTTCCACCTAACCTTTTGCATTTCAAACACAAACGACACAAAACAAATTGCATTTCCTAACTCTCTTTGCCACTAACCAAAGTTACCAGCAGCGTTCTAATTCTATCAGTTTATTTGCACGAAGTGTCGTTCTATTACTATCAGTTTATTTGCACGAAGAGTCACAAAGCTACTACAAATTGGCTTGTCTTGCAATATTCTAAAAGACAAACTAAGGCCAGAGCTTTGAGTCATTTTACAGCATCGAGTATCGGCTTGAATTCTTGCATCGAACTAGTTAGATGCAAGACCATAGATTAAAATGTTAAGTAGTTTTTACCTACGAGCAAAATCTAACCTATCTATTTCGTATTCAAATTCTTGCTACAATTAATGTTTATTACAACTTAAATGAATATCGACCGTGGGTTGGTGTTTGAAAAAGTCAAAAAATGTCTGAAAATGTTTTTTCCATAAGCACCTAAATGTTTACGAACGCAAAATAGGTGATTTTGAGATAATTTAAACAGTATTAAAAGATTTCTCATTTAGTTCATAATTTGATTTCTAGTCTAGGAAGTGTTTGAATTCTACGTGAGAGTACGGATCCTAATACATTTTTAAAGCTGGCAAATTTTTAAACTACTTAAGTTTTTAATTATATTGTTAATCTTTGCCTTATTCAATTGATTATCAGCCTACAAATTCTTCAAATCCTTGCAAGTTCTTTGAATCTGAAATTGACCAATAAATCCATCAACCCAAGTGTCGCCGCCGCGTCGCTCCGCCGCGCTATCCGCGGAACCTACCAGCAGGACGTACGAGTTGGCCAAAGTCGCCGTCCCGCCTCGTTCCCAGACAACGCAACGTAGCGACGCGGCGAGACTGTTATGGTTTAGTAGGGAGAGTTAGAGATTGTGGATAGACTTGTACCTGGGGTTTGTTCCGAGAAGAATCTTCAATAATTTGGGAGGTTTGCTCCGCATAAATCGGCCTTGGTTCTTACTAGCTCGCATCATGATTCAGCTCGCCATCTGTAGTTAAAATTAAATTGATTCCCACCATTCTATATATTATGATAATTACATACATAAACGTTTCCGGTGTCTTGGGTATGAAGTCATAGTACAGAAATGTTATACACGTACATATCTTGCTAGGATTAATTCAGTTACATGCTCTACGAGATCCAAGTCACCGTAGTTAATTTGGTAGAGGAATCGCAGCCAAGTCTGCCGATTAACCTCTTGCCATAATATCTGTGTGCACCACAGAACCATTTCTCATAATATAATTATCTCTGATGTATCTACAGAAATAACCGCAGCCAAGTCTGCTAATAAAGGGTTACTCCCTTTGCCATATCTGTGTTCATCACAGAACCATTTCTCATTAAGTCTGTTGTATGTACTCTATACCCTCTTAGTACATACAACAGTACAATTGGGTATTTAGAAGGAACTGCAGCCAAGTCTGCCAATTAACCTCCTAATGTAACCGACTTCCAAGAGCATCAGAAACCTTTAGAAAACTAGTAAATCTAGAATTTAGGCATTAAGGTGGGGAACCTCTACACTATTGTCTTAGTGCTACCACTTAGCTTATATTTCTGTCAGAAGAGTCGCCACCATGCTGGTCGCCTCCATCATAACACCAATCACTTTTACTTTGCACTAAATGCTTATTGAGTTAAATACTTTACATTTGGTGTATTCCAAAAGTGCCGGCAAAAGCCACAGACTTCTTTATAGAGATACTACGTAAATGTCATAACCATAAACTAAGTACTCTTTATCTATAGTGATCTTTCTATGGGTTCGGTGTTGCCAGCAGATCACCTCATGCTGTATGACTATAGTTTGTTACACGTTTCGCTCTAACAATATTAATTTGACCCTATTACCTGTTTACTTCGCGAGCTACACGTCGCGACACCAAGCATTTAAATCAACCATTTTACCATTAGGATAACATGAGATTTTCCAATAGATTAAATTAAAAACGTTAGTCTTTGACAGGACAGCCTTAATCCAATTACTGACTAAGATTACAGGCTAATTGATGGCTAACAGGCGTTTACCTTTTGCACCCGATGCCCGATCGCCTCTCAGAGGACTTGTGTAATTAGGTATTTACTCGACAAACCCGCCAATGTTCTCTTGTACCTATAGCAACAATTATGATCTTTAGTTTCTGCACTTTGACAGAACTTCGGGATGGAATCAATAGTTGTTCTTATAATGTAACTGAAAGAAGTTTTGGATGTCTTTGTTGTGAAATTGTAGCTGCTTTTCAAGTCGAAGTATTTTCAAGTCGTGACTTTATTTTTTAAGATTTTTTTCATCTTTTAATCGTTTCTGTTCCGGGTAGTTTAGTTTTACTTGCTACTTGCTAGCAAGGGACACCTTTGCTGGCAGCAAAGGTTTTCCTTTGTTGTATTTTGAAATTTGAAGGAATAAGTTAAAGTATAGACGCCATAACTTTAAGCTAACTACAATCTGTCTTTCTTTAATAGATTTTCAACTTTATCGCTAAAGCGATCGGGTAGCTTGTCTGTACATGAACTAAAATAAAACGAAAAAACTTAAGTAAATAATATTTTTATTGACTATTATTAATTAAGAACAATATGAACTTAGGAGTATAAATATTGACTAAGTATAAGAACTTAATACAGTCGGGCTAGATCATCATGACACAATTGTTTAGCTATAGTTAGGTTTAATTCCATAGTTATTATTCCGTTCAAGAGCTGTTCTAAAACTCGGGTTTGAAGTGCTCATCGCGGTCAGTCAAATTCGCCCTTAATTCTATGAAGACGGAAGTATAAAGCAAATCACCATTTATTTTTTCCTTCAAACTTTCAAGACAATTCACACTAAAGAATTCGGCTTAATACTATTTAAAGTTAAAGCTACAATACCTCGTTACTAAGTTGGTAAGTCCCAGTTGGGTTTCCTGAAGAATTCAAAGGATTATGTCTGCTTGAGACGCCATTTTATCTGACTCCCTTTGTCGTCTATGGAATTATGATTTGATGGTGACAAAATTTAATACTGGCCAGATTGGAAAGGATGAGTCCACAATTTTTGGCAATCGAAATTCAAAAATTTAAATCTGCGATTTTTTGGCATTATGATTTTAACAAGTTGTTTGCATGTTTTTAGCGTGAAGCGGTCTCAATGAAAACGTAAAGACATGGTGTATGCGAGAAAACATGAATATTACAATAATTGTCAAAATATAAATCTTCATGCCACAATAATGTAACCCGACAACAATTTCGCCTGATTCACTTACTGAGTATTCCTTTAGTTTCACGGCAGTATTTTACACTTAAACTTTAATCACTTAATTAATTACATGACTAATTATTATAAAACAATGAAGTATAAATTACTTCTAATGGAGAAGAGAGTACAATGGTGGGAAAGACTTTCGAGACGAAAGAAGAAGAAGAATTTGGAATGAGGAAGGTTCTGGAAGGTCCTGGAAGGTTTATAGATGTGAAGACTTAATTTCTAGATTGTTGTCTTTGGCGACCCTGCTCCTGGTATTCGCCGTTGTTTGGCCGTTTGTGCTGCTGTTGGCCCTGGAACATAAAAATTAAATAATAGTTTAACACTTTTCATGGTGTGGCAGTTTTATAGGGCCTGCGCAGACTATGGACTTTATTCGTCGAATAGAAATAACTGTTCCTGTTCATTGGTTGTTGTGTTGCATTTCGTCTATTGCTTGATGTCCATTGGTTGTTGCAAATTGTTTGCGGACAGATTGTCTATGGTCTGCAGTTAATAAAAGTACGTAGGTAACTTTAAACGTGATTGGGAAAATCTTATAGGTATCTAAAGATTGAAAACTGTTGTTTTAGACATCTAGGTATGTTAAGATATGGAGAAGTAGCTTCCACCTTCTGACTTCCTGACTTCTGGCCCTGACTCCTTGACAGCTAAAGGCATAATAGTTTCTTTGATAAAATCTTTTGCAATTGAGTTTAATACTAGCCACTTAAAGTAGAAATTAACAAATTAGGTAGGTACCCAGTTCATAGACTTCCTAAATTCAGTTCCAGTCTAACTATGTGCTAAGTTTTGATGGTAAGTTAATTAGATGTTCTAACCTCGGTCGTTACAAAGTAATCAAGGTATTTCTAAAAGTAAATGTTTCCCTCACTTTAGTGACCTGAATCGTAGACTTCCATTTAGGTACAAATGGCTCAATATACTGAATCAATCGAGCAAGGCAACCATTAGACAAATTACTGCAGAAGATCAGTTCTCAACAACAGAAAAAAAAAAATAGAAATAGATGTTAGGTGTAGATAATATATTTTTGGGGTTCCGTAGGTTCGAAAGAAAAAATTAGGAAACCCCTGTATGTCCGTCTGTCTCAGCTCATTGGCTCCGACTCTATTGGTTTTTTTTTTTTTCAATTTGTACTCAAAAACCAAATAGAACCTACAACGTAGTCAACATAAGTATAACAGAGACAGTGTAGTCTCAGGACAAACGTTTGGTTTCTAAACTAGGCAAGAAGCCTGTGTCTTAGCACCCAATGTCCCCCAAAATTCAGAAACACAACTAAAGGGTGTAAAACACCTCTTAACGAAGCCGAAAGGAACTTGTTCTCCTCGTCATTGCGATATTTTTTTTGTTCTACACCATACCTGGGAACATTCTAGTTACGGAGATATTGGGGGTCAAAGTTCCAACTTTTTGACAACTTTTTTTTAAATACAAGTTTTTAATGCAAGATTTTTACTTTAAACACCTCCACGACCCCCGTACTATTCAATCCATCCATCAGCACAATGTTTTAAGTGCGTTGTATTGAGTTCTACCACAAAACATGATTTTTCACTCCAAAAAAAAAAGTAGTTTCCCAGCAATATTTTTTGCCTACAGTTACTTAATTAGATGTACAGAATGCTTGGTTGACGGCTTCGTGATGAGGTGGTTTACACACTGTATGTAGCAATCGTGCAAGTACTTTTAATTTTCAAAAAAATGAAAAACAATGACCATATGAAAAAAAAAATGTATCAATGCACAATGCATAGTAATAGTTTTTTAATTAAATAATACGATTCAGTGACGTCGAGCTTCCAAAACTGGTTTTGTTATATTTACAGGGTAAAAAAAGCAAATTTTACAGTTACCATTCAATGCTAAACCTTCTGTCTCTATTTATTTGGTAAGTGTAAGACGTCTAGCCAAAACCCACAAACTTCGGGCGTGAATCAATAGGCAATTCGATTTGCCAGTCCATTTAATTAAGATCAGTATTCTAGATCTTGGCGTCTCGAAGGTCTTTTCCAATTGGTTGGGAATGTTCCCTTACCTTCGGTTAATGGCCGTGATTGGCGTGTTAATGAGTTCAGTGCTTCAGGTATTTGAGAGCAGCTTAAAGGTATGTCTTGAATTTTTGTGGTGGTACTTACTTGTAGTCAAATGAGTGTGTTTTAAGTTAGGGCATCTGTCTTTATTTGTATTTTTTATTTATTCCACAACGAACAACAAAGTAATTTTAAACTTTTTTGTTTTTTTTAAGTCGGATTTTTATTGTAGAAAGTTTTTTTATTTTATTACCCTTTTAGTTGTAGTAGGTACCACACAAATTCTTGTCATGAATTATTTTTTACATTGTAACTAGCAGTTATTAAGGGATCATCATGTCATCAACATAACCCAAGAAGAAAAAATACGTATTAAAGGGAAAAAAAAACACTTAACCGATTTTGATGAAATTTGTATGGAACTAATCAAGAAGATCCTTTCATTTAAAAAAAACCGTTTCATAAATGACGGAGTTATGAGTGAACAAAAAACAAAACAACCGAACTGCGAACCTGTACCTTTTTTTGAAGACGGTTAAAAATGGTGTTCTGTCAACCACACTCCCAACTCCTCCTTACCTGTCTTAACTCCTGTTGGTTCTCTTCCTCTGGTGGGGGTGCAGTGGTGGTGGGCACGTCGCACTCCTCAGTGGGAGGCACCACACACCTCAGCGACCTCCTGTCGAAGACCAGCATGGCGGGGCACCTCTGCAGACGAGGGTAGCCTCCCTGGCACTGCCAGTAGCGGTTGCAGGACTTGCCTAGGGGGACGTTGCCGTTGGGGTCATCGTTGCAGAGGGCTGGAAAGTACAAAGAGAAAATTCTTTATTGTCCAGGTATAGTATACAGGTAGTAAACCGCATAAAGAAATGACGACGCGATCAAGTTAGAACTTGCAGCAAACTTTTATTAATTTAGTAAGAGATGTGAGAAAGAAAATTCTAAAAATGCTTCATATCATTTAGAGTTACAGGAAAGAATATAAATTATTTCCATTATAACGTTGAATGTTGAGAGCAGCGGTGGCCCAGCCGCCCAGTGGTGGCGGCCCCGATTTACGAACAGTAAGTCATGGGTTAGAACCCAGGCAGGTGCATAACTTTTTGTCATTTATTTCATCACCACTGCTCTCAAAAACGGTGAAGGAAAACATCGTGAGGAAACCGGCATGTCCTAGAACCAAGAATTCGAAGACATGTGACATGATTACCAATCCGCACTGGGCCCGCGTGGTAGATTATAGCCCATTCCCTCTCATAGAGAGGAGGCCTGTGTCCCAGCAGTGGGAACATTAATAGGCTGATGATGATAATGTAATTTAGATAACTTAATTCTATTTTTATGTACTTATCTTAAAATCCGTTACGAGAAAATTAAAAGTTGCTAATGAAAATGTCTGACGAAGAACTGCTACTAAACTACTCTAGCGGAAGAAATTACCAGCCTCTTACAGAATCACATTTCCATCAATAACAAAGTCAGAAACTCGCATTTCCAAAGTGAGCTCTTGCATTAATAACAAGAGATCGGTCGCCCACTGAACTTCGTTGATCTCATTATTAGTATTGTTCTTCCTTCTCCGAACAATAAGCAGTACCAATATAAGTTTAAGTAAGTAACTTGTTTACTTTACCAAGTCCTTGTACTTAAGTAGCGTGGAACAATAAGGCGCTTAGAAGTTTTATTTGTGTCTAATTTCGGTCCGTATTAAGTAACAGTACCTAGCTGATACTTTTCGTTACGAGCTACGGTGTTTTTTTATCGAAAACTAGCGACCCGCCATGGATGCAATGTGCTGATGTTCTGACATCCACAAAACATCGAGAGTTCTATGCAAATGTATGTTTGATACACATTTACTTAAGGTGGATGCTCCAGGGTAGCCCGCGAAATTCATATTTTCTTACGTTTTTTGTAATTTGCAGGTCAGTGTCAGGTTGTATGTTGATTAAGCGCATAAAGGTGCAGGAATGACTTTGACCTTGAAAAAGTAAATTCATACACCGTTATGAGCTTGGAGGGTTGTATTGATGATTTTGATGATTATAATTCTGTAACTACATACGTCTTACAGCCGCGATTCATAGTTTAATCAACATACAACCTGACACTGACCTGAAAATTGCAAAAAACGTAAGAAAATTTGAATTTCGCGGGCTACCCTTGAGCATCTACCTTAAGGAATAAATTATTTGAATTATGGTGAAACCAGCATGGGAATCGTCGTGTAATTTGGAAGAACTAAGGGGTCTGTGTGTTTAGTTGGGTGAAAATGATATGGCAAGAAAGCAGTTGTCTAATGAGATGACGAAAAATAGAGAACGAAGAAGAAAATTTGCTACGCCGACCTTCACTATACTGGGCTAAGAATCATGAATGATAAGACACACACAGACCACGAAATGCGACTTTGTTCTAAACTATACAGGGTGTAAACCACCTCATCACGAAGCCGTCAACCAAGCATTCTGTACATCAAACTAAGTAACTTTACGCAAAAATTATTGCTGGGAAATGAAATTTTTTTTTGGGGGTGAAAAATCATGTTTTGTGGTAGAACTCAATGTAACGCACTCAAAATATTGTGCTGATGGATGGATTGAATAGTACGGGGGTCGTGGAGGTGTTTAAAAATCTAATATTATAAACTTGTATTTAAAAGAAAAACTTGTCAAAAAGTTGTAAGTTTGACCCCCAATATCTCCGTAACTAGAAGGTTCCCAGGTATGGTGTAGAACAAAAAAATGATTGCAATGACGAGGAGAACAAGTTCCTTTCGGCTTCGTTAATAGACTGGTTTTTAATTTTGAAGATCCATCGATTCGTCATCGTACATCTAACATTTACCTCTACACCTACTTTAGATCTACCTACTACTACTATCTAAGCGATATAGGGAAAAAAGGTCTAAAAAATACAAGAACAAACTGAACATTAAAAGCTTCTACCCAAGTTTATCCGTGTTTCCGAGAATCGGGGACAATAGTCGAGTCGTGTCCGGCTCGGCGGTACTGGCCATCGATACGATGCACCGATTGAATTACTTATAAACGCTTAGATTGTCCGCCATTTTGCTCGTGATCGATAAACGTGGAATGTTTATTTTATAAAGCTTTTAAGACCTTTTGTTTAGGTTTTATTGCCGGTTCTCTCGTATTTATTTGCACTTCTTTTTGAAGCGACTAGGGGAAATGTTTGTAAGTTTGTTTTTGAAAAGAAACAGCTCCTGGTTTGGAAAATATTTTTAGAAAAAAACCTTTTTAAAATATCGGCTGTCAAGTAAAAGCCTCTTATTGTTGACCTTATGTTTTCAAGGTAAAGAAGCTTAATGAAGGTATACCTTTTTGATTGTTCGTGTTTACAATCTGATAGACAATGACCTTATTCATGATTGGCAGCGTTCAAACATGCAGAGTACCTACCTACTTACAAAAAGTTTTTATTTTTTGAAGTTTTTAGAGCTTCGTACCCAAAGGGTAATGACGGGATCCCATTACTAAGACTTCATTGTATGTCACAGGACTGTATTTGTTTTACCCTTTTTTTTTCGAATGGGAAATCATCAAATGACTCCTCCCGTTCTGGACGGAGGATGAGGGAGTGTCAGACTTTTACTGACTAAAACCCATCTATGTTCCTTCATCGCCCTTTCTGTTCCGGGGCCACGGTATCTCTTAAAATACAAATGTATGTTTGATACACATTTATTAAGGAAGGTCCCGCAGCCCCGGCAGGCATCGGCCCTTGCGGACCCCTTCCTTTTTGCTGACTCTCTTTGAGGTGCGCGTGGAACACGAACGCGCCGTCAACACGGCCTGTCGTCATGAGACGGACGGACGGCGAGCTAGCCCATAGCTCACCGTCCACAGGCCCATTTGTTTTACCCTTAAGGTAGACACTTGAAATTTTCACAGCGTGTGTAGGTATTACTATGGCTACTTTAGAACACAATCAGAAACGTGTTTTATTACTTTTTTTTTTTTTTTTTTTTCTCTTTATTTGTTTTGGGGTTTTTATCTAACCAGATATGTCAACCCCATCGTGCCTTTTACCATTGTTACATTAAACCTTACAAATAACACTTACTATTACTACTACTAACAATAACAACAAACAACAACACACGTAACACGGGTAACAATTATATAAAACACTTGGGGTAAAGATAGAAGTCACCGATGAAGGATAGTTATTAAATGACATAACTTTTTGGCACCTTCTGAAGTTGGTTGGGATAAAATTGATTGTATCAATCCTACGTTAAGCCTATTTAAGTCTAATTCTTTCAAAAGAGTCTCCCTCTCGCACCTGTTGCGGACACAATCCATCAGCAAATGCTGTACGTCTTCAATCTGATTACATTCTCTGCAATTCGGTGAATCAGTTTTTTTCATAAGGAATGCAAACTTCGCTGATGGATAGTGTCCAGAGCGAAGTCGTAAAATTAATTTAACATAATTTCTACTAAGTTGATCGACATTGAACCAAGGCACACGAGGAGGCTCGCCTTGTATGCTCCTATACCATATACCTTTTTGCTGACTTATACTATCAAAGTGTTGTTTCCAGGATTTATAACAAATTACTTTATATTTAGATATGTATTCCCAATAATCAGGTAAGTAGTCAATTGTTGTACCCTCTGTTGCTGCTAATTTAGACAATCGGTCAGCCTCCTCATTACCACGTAGTCCAATGTGAGCTGGAACCCATTGCAACTTAATTTCTATATTATTCTTAAATAATAAAATAATATTTTCAAGAATATCATATGCAATCGATGCACCTCTGAAACCAGAGGCACATCGAGCGATATGCTGTAATGCGCTTTTACTGTCTGAGAGAATAACAACTCTTTTTAAATTCTGATTTCGACTATAAAGGATCGTTTGATAAATTGCAATGAGTTCCAGTGTCATTATTGATACATTACAGTTTATTTTAAAACCGAGATTAGTACCTAAGCTTTGGTCAAATATCCCTGCACCTAAACCGGAAGTACCCTTAGAACCATCTGTAAAAATTTTGTGCCAATTACAATACATCGAGTTTAATTCAGCTATAACATCGAACACCAAACAATTTGGATTATAATTGAATTTGGGGAACTTTATACATTGTAAATCAACATTAATTAACATTTTAGTATCAATAGCAGTTGTCCAAGTTTCTAAAGTATACATTTTATGAATATCTGTTGAAAGGACATCTATGTGCTTTACATCTTTATATATTTTAACTAATAGGGGTACTTTTTTATTTTCTCAATATTTGATACTACAAAGGGCGCTCAGATCCACAATCAAGCTAACTGTGATATTGTTTGACCATGACATTATTTTTAAACAATATTTATAGGCTAAATACTCTCTTCTTAAAAATAAAGGGGGAATACTCAAATCAGACTCCATTACATGAATTGGGGAACTTCTGATATATCCACCTATAATTCTCAGGGCTTGATTCTGTAACTTATCTAGCTTGGAAACATGAGATTTTGCGCTACAATCATACAAAAAACACCCATAGTCAATTCGACTTCGAATTAGTGAAATGTATAACCTACGTATATGTTTTGTGTGTATACCCCATGAGCTACCCGTTAGAACTTTTAATAGATTTAGAAATTTTAAACATTTACTGACTGTTTCATTAATATGTTTGCCCCAACGGAGACTTCCATCTGTGTTTTATTACAAATCTATTTAAAAAATGTAGTGTTAAATATTGTAGGTTGGCATGGAACCCTTCGTGTTCGAGTCCAACTCACTTGGCCGGTTGTTTTTATCCGTTTTTTGAACTAAGGTACTTCTTTTCAACAAGTCTCACGCGCGCCGTCATTTCCTATTCAGACTGCGCTCGTGAACACAAGTACTCTACGGGCATATGATACTTTTAATTATCAGATAGTCTGAGAACTGAGAACCGTTTATAGGCCACTTCTGTCCCACGCCTAAGTTCACGACTTTACCAATGTCAGTTGGCCATTATTTCATGATATTCTCACAGATGGACTAAGAAATATGATGTTTTGTGGGATGTAGTTCCATTTCGTTTGTGTACAATGTCATTAATCAATGTCTTGGTGTGACGTAAAAAGAATTGTAAGGCAGAGTTGTGGATGGTTTTCTTGTTATGGGATATGCAGTTGAGGAAGGCTATTATAACAACGACTTGTGAAAAATGAATCTTGTATTAATTTGTATAAATATATTTGCCAATCAACTGTTACCAGTACCCACGTGGTCACATTTGCGAGATCCCCCCCCCCCCCCCTTCCGCCCAAGTGTGATGTTACATATTTTGCAATTTCACATCTACAAATTATTGAATTAAAAAAGCAGTTCCGAAATTAGTTTTATTTCGATTTAAATTCTTTTTTAATAAAATTAACATCAAATGAAACAACATTTTTATTAAAGATTCAGTCTTGTAAAGATTTTGAAATGTGACGTCACGAAATTTAGGACCCCTCCCACCCCCTTGTCACACTTCGTCGACCCCCTCCCTCCCCCTTATCGTGTGACGTAATTTATGGATGGTCCCTTAAGTATCACTGACTAACCCCCGTTTATATTTTATGTTCGTACAGTCCATCCAAAGGTTGTCTGGAAGATATCGCTATCAGCGATAAGCCCCCAAAGTAACCATGGAATTTGCAATACCGATTGTAAAACAGTTGTGTTTCAATTTTGGTGTTAAATATAGCATACTCTCTTCTGTCTCTAGATCATATTGTGCCCAATAGAATAGGCACAATATGATCTAGAGAAATGGAAGAATTGTGAGTAGGACAGACAAGATCATTCCCACTCCGATCCAGCCTGTCCCCTTGCTGTCCTCTCCCAGCGACGCCCTAAGCCGAGGCCCGTACCCCGCAGGGGGTGCCCTTAGCGTGTAGTCGCTTAGTTTGTAAGTTTTTTGCCCTGGCTGGAGGCCTTACACTTAAGGCACCCACAGGAAAGTCCGGTTAAGCAGACGACAACCTCTCTGGTTGAACTGCGAGATGCCATTTCGAAAAAAAAAAAAAAAAAGACACGATCATTGATTTCAGTGTGCCATGTCGATGATACGTTCAAAGTTAAACATATACTTTCAAATGATTTTATAAATAATATACCTAATTGAAATGGCATTCAATTTCTAGGTACTTTTCATCAATATGTATGACCAGAACATTCTGCAGCTACATGCGTGGGTTGACAACACCGTAATATCGGTTCGATAAATGATTACATTAACATTCGGATTGACACGGAAATAAATACCAGCCTGCAACGTGAAATCAAACAGGAGATATAGATGTACTCAATAACATAACAACACGCCTGTTTGCCGTTTGAAGTGTAATTTAAAACCGTTTATTTTATGTACGGGGTGGGCAACGTAACTAATATTTAATTATTATGGTCAAAGCGGGCTAAAAAACTATGATTGGACGTCGTATTGTTTTCAGAATAACGTTCATACAACAGCTGTACAATGAACAATTGTTATAAGTATTGAAAAGGTTTCCCATACAACTCACGAAGCTCCTTTTATACCTTTGTTCAACCACTGGGTTCAAACTAATGACCCCATGTACATACCATACCTGTCATTTCTCTATTCTAAACTACCAGTCAATGTGTACTTTCGATTTCGTTGATGTCGATGGCCCGATTAATGTGGAGCCAACGATTACTGGGTTACATAAGGAAGCCAACGCACCTATTATGCTATTATACGCTTTATTAAACGAAGCAATTAGTGTGAAAGTTGTGAGATTGATCGGTGAAACGATTGCCGTTCATTCACTAGTATTTACAGTACACTTGGGTATAGAAGTTTTAATTAGAATTTTCCATCTAACTTTTAGTGTACCTAAGGTGTTTTGTTTTTGTTTAAACCTACTAACTTTGAGCCTTCGTGCTTTGAACTCATTAGTAACCTTCCAGGGCTAGGGGTGAAAACCCTCCCGAATTATGAACAATTTCTACTTTGCACTTAAAAGAAAAAAAAAGCATCTGCTGCATACATTTTGATTGGAATTTAATCATCATCATAAGCCTATTAATGTTCCCACTGCTGGGACACAGGCCTCCTCTCTATGAGAGGGAATGGGCTATAATCCACCACGCGGGCCCAGTGCGGATTGGTAGATGTCATATGTTTTCGAATTTTTGGTTCTAGGACATGCCGGTTTCCTCACGATGTTTTCCTTCACCGTTTTGGAATGTAATTGAATATTTTGATTCGATTTTTTTTTCAGTATTTCAAAGTTGTTTATTTAAGTCCAAAGGAAGAAAAAACAAGAAAATTCAAAAACACATAACTCAAAACAGAAGAATTTAAAACAGTTTTTCGGTATAAGTATTGGAGATGAGAGCCAGATATCAATCCCTCGGCAATCGATCAAAAGCTTTTGAGATCGAAGTAATATCCCCTTTGAATGTCCATTGGGAACTGCTTAGCTTTGGACGATTGTGAATAAGTACATCTAAGTTATTTGCCGCTTCTTTTTCTCTTTACATGTGTCTTATTGTATTACTACGTAAAAAACAACAAGTTCAAGTTTATTTTGGGTTCAGATGTTTCTTTTGCGTCAGTTTTCTTAAAGAAAAATAACGCCATTCTGTTTTCCAAGACTGTCTTCAAAGAAAATATAATAAAATATACCTTGTAACTTGTCAGTCAGGAAACATTACATTTTATGTAGTGGGTACTGAATTGCGAAGTGAGTTTTAAAACGTGGCGTAAAAAAAAGTGCTTTTTTGCCTTTCAAGAACTTGAGATATGAAATGTTGACGCCGCGTTCCTAAAAGAAATTCGTTTATTTGTTTATGCTGTAAAACAAAATTGAGGTAATATTATTGTGTGCCTTGTAGAAGAAATTTAGGAAAGATTTACTTCAAATGAAGACAGCTTCTCTTGACTTTAGAGCTAAAATCTTTTACGTTAGATTTGATCAAATTATTTTTGTTTGATTCCTCACACCAAAATAATTTGATTAAATCTAATGGAGAATGGAAGAAGAAAACGTGTTGCGCCGACCCCAAATAGAGAAGAAGGCCAAAGAAGTAATGGATGGATTGTGTGAGGAATTATATGAAAGAAAAATTAGTGAATGATATAGCGTATCATCTGAAAGGGGAGAATTGAAGGAAAACACGTGCTGCGCGTACCAATAACATGACACAAGGGCAGGAAGATAGTCTTTGGAAACGAAGACCATAAAGAAAAATACTTTTCACTTCTCATGCTCTAAATGTAAGCCAAGCCAATTTAGCCCTACGAAGCGGGACTAAAGTGACCACTTTAGTCCCTAGGAAGTGAAAAGTAATTATTTTTTTAATTTCCTTCATGTGACATAGACAAACTCAAACAGCCAGTAAATATACTAGGTACTATGATCTGTGGAGTGTGGACCATCTTCATTGCAAAAATGTTGAGAGTTTTAGTTCCATGGTTTTTCCCAAAGAAGGTGGCGCCATGCGTGTTAAATTGTTAATCTGTGACTGGTTAAGAAGAAAAAACTGACCCCGAAAATTTCAGAATTTTTGTCTTCGATCAATAATATTGATCGAAGATTTTTGTCGAGTGTAATTTTGTTCGGTTTTAAATAAATTTATTAAGAATGTCCAGTGACAGTGAGGAGTTTGACGTCGAGCAAAAAGCAAAAGACATAGGTAATAGATAATCTTTTGCCGCCAAAATCGCGGAAGATTTACTTAGAAACTTACGAAAGTTCTATGGACTGGAGGAATAAATAAATGTTTTTGTACTAAATTGACTATTTTTCTCGTACTCAAAGTGAAAAGTACAGTTTGCACCTCGAGACTAAACGCCAACTTAATATACCCTCGGTTTCATTGACTCCCTCGCACGCTCGGGAGTCAAACCACCTCTGGTATATTATGGCTTCGTTTAGTCCCTAGATATAAAATATACTATTATTATACACCCTTGAAAACGAAGGACACGAAATAAAGTCACCAATAATTATAACAACGTAAATGAAGCAAATTCTAGGGCTCCTCGAGCACTACATAGATTCGCACTCACACTATCATCAGCTACTACAAGTAACACTTGCGTGCTTGTCTGTACTCCATTGCGTATGTTGTTTGTGAATAGCTCACATTATTTATATGGGCTTTTCATGTCACCGATGTAAGTCGTGTTATTAAACGCATTATTGTATGAGCCACAAAGTGCGAGCGATGACAAATTACTGTTCTAAGTAGACATTTGTGTGTAATGTTTGTGAGCAGAAAGTGGGGCTGTGAAATACGTTCAATGCTTTGTAGGATGGGTAACCCTAGCACTATTCTGGCTTAAGTTTCCTTTATTTATGTGACAGTTCAGAGAGGTTACAATAAAAACAACTAAAAACAACAACAACATACACCAATAAACACTACTTGCAGATAACAATTTAAAATATTGTGATCGGGTCGTTTGCCTTTCATTTCGGCAACTATTTAAGACCATACACTGCGTTATTTACGTTGTCGGACAGACGAATTTTTCAAACAAATGAAGCAATGAATTCCGTCAAAATCTTTAGGATTGTGATTGAAAATGTTTCACGCAATTGGGGTACTATAATACCCAGTTATGAGCTGTGGAGCAGACAGATTGAAAATAAATTAGAATACTAACTAGAGCAAGATCCCAGGGCCACCAGACCTTACTTATTTTCTCATGACGGCCTATTTTTGACAGTGTTGGTTATTAGTTTTTAACAATATTCTCTGTAACATAAATATAAAAATCAGCACTCTGGCTTTAAGAAAAAAAAATAGTATTATTTTTACGCAACTTTAGCTACTAATATCTAAAAATTGGCCGTCGGCACAATTTAGCAGTATGCATACGTTTATAGTACATACTAACACTACATGATGCCACACATTTTGTTCATGAGAAAATAAGTAAGGTCTTGGGATCTTGGACTAAACGTACTGCTGTTTTAAACGAGAATGTTTCCGTAACAAACCTGCTACAATTTCTACCGGCTTCTATCTTCTGACTAATCAGAGTGGAAGTGTGAATGTGTTTTACACGGAGTTAAATTAATTAATTCCTGGGTCTATTGTTCATGTTCATGGTTTCTCATTCCCGAGTCTGTTCTCATTTGGTTTGTTAATGTTATTTGTACGATTCCGGGAAACAGGGCCGAAAGTCTTTGATGGGAGGAGTGGAATTGAAGTGGGTTTTCATTGTGTCACCTGATTATTTATGTATGTATCTAACCTACCTTAATCGTTGGAAAAGGTTAATTTTTCGCCTTGAACACAAATAGTGGTGTATCGTATCTATATTGGAAATGGAATCTCTTTAGTATTATATAATCGAATAGCCCATATTGTGTGAGTACTATGTACTAGAAAGCTATCATTCACTGGGAACCTGATAAAAATGCTTGGCTCAATGCTGATCCTGCTCCACAAGGACAGGGGCGCTTAAATTGATAGCATTAAATGGTATTGTTGGAGCTGCTGAAGATTGTACAACTATCTTTGCATTGTATAGATTAAATCTCTTTAGTATTATATAATCGCATAGCCCATATTGTGTGAGTACTATGTACTAGAAAGCTATCATTCACTGGAAACCTACGTCTTTTCTTGACTTGAATGTGCCCTGGCGGTTGAGAGTATGTCATGCTCACTCAAATGTCTCGCTGATGGTGGCGCGGGTGTCGGATCATTTAGTTCCCTTTAAAATGGTTGAGTTGAATGGTGCTGATCCATGCGTATATGCGAATTGTATTTTTTTCGTTTGTTTTTACTATGGACACTTTTAACGTGCACATCTTGCTACATTGTTCTCACATAACATACCATATCAATATGTATGATGTAACCAAGATTTGTGTAACAATATTTTGATTTAAAAGAGTGTGCATGGAGTTTCTTGCCCGTTCTTCTTCATATATAGAGATCTTCTCCACAGAGATCTACGCTAGGGAATGGGCAACTAACAGTACTTTCACAGTTCAGTCTTGTGACTGGGTCGGTAGCTACATTTAATTTTCATCTTTGTTTCGACAATTCTAAAGTATCTGTAACTGGCCTACTTGAAATAAATGCTTTGATTTTGATTTTGAATGTAGGTCAGCTTGAGAGTTTCAGTTTCTTTCGTTTTGGTACCTTAGGTAGAGACACACTCAGCCCAGAGCGGGAGAAGTCATTTGATGATTTCCCATCCGAAAAAAAAAAAAAAAAAAAGGTAGAGACACACGCACATCAAACTACTACAATCTATCATATTTATTTAATAGATTTTCAACTTTACCGCTAAAGCATTAGGTTCGAGGTTGATTGAGAAAATTTGACAGTTTCGAGAAGTTTGATGTACTGGCGTCAGTACATTGCGAAGTGGTGAGATCGACGGATACATAAATCTGATTATTTTTTACAAAAAAATATGAGAATACTGCGATATTTGACCGCATAATTGCAGGCAGAATACTAACTACCCGCTACCCTAAAAAACATAAATAGTGGAAACCAAATAAAAATAAAAGAAACTCACGATGTTTCTGGCATCCATCAACATTCTCGGGCCAGTCGCAGGAGTGGGCGTTCTCATTGTACAGCAGACCTCCGATACACAGCTGTTCCGTGGCGGTTCCGTTCCAGCAGGTCCAGTACCTCGTGCAAGACGTCTCGTGGCCGAAGATACCGTACAGCCAATCGCAGTGCTCCACGCCGATCGGTGGGTCTGGGGGTGGAAAGCAAATATAAGAACGGGAACGCTTGTTTAAAATAGGCGAGATGACAAAAAAATCTAATTTGTCCGTCAGTTAGATTATCAAAAAATATTTGACCCGTGTTTTTTCTTTTGTTACGTAAACCAAAATTGACGAAGATACGACGCTTTTAAAATTCTCAATACGTCACGCCATGGTATAATTTTTAGCTAGTTCTGACGTCACGAGCCCCCACTCCCGAGTATTGATGCGTTTTATCTTTGTCAATATTTATTGATTTACAAAAACAAAAAATACGTGTCCATTAATTTCCAATACTCTAACTGACGGACTATAATTACTTCTATTGATTAAGTCTAATAGTTGGTAATACTATAGTGGGCTAGGTGATCATATTTTTCTGAAGTCGCCATTCAGTATCGTATTTTTTGAGGCCTTTTTTTTCCAGTTGTGAAATGATCAAATCTCCCTCCCGATCTGGGTGGCGCGGAAGGGAGTGCCAGACTTGTACTGACTAAAACCCACCCATGTCCCTTTTTACCCCTGTTCCAGGGCAGCGGTATCTCTTTCGTGTCCCGCAGTCCATGTCTTTCTTAGGCCTCAAATCAGTAATAGGGTGATAAATATTACGAATCGGTTCATCATCATCATCATCATCATCATTTCAGCCGAAAGACGTCCACTGCTGGACATAGGCCTCCCCCAAGTGTCACCACACTGACCGGTCCCATGTGACTCGCATCCAGCGGACTCCCGCAACCTTCACCAGGTCATCGGTCCACCTAGTGGGAGGTCTTCCAACGCAACGTCTTCCGGTTCGCGGTCGCCACTCCAGAACTTTTCGGCCCCAGCGGCCATCCGTTCTGCGAGCAATGTGACCTGCCCACTGCCACTTAAGTTTGGCAATTCTTCGGGCTACGTCGGTAACCTTGGTTCTCTTGCGGATGTCTTCATTTCTGATTCGATCGCGCAAGGAAACTCCGAGCATAGCCCTCTCCATTGCCCTTTGGGTGTCTTTAAGCCTTCTGATGAGTCCCATTGTGAGCGACCACGTTTCGGTCCCGTATGTAATCACTGGCAACACACACTGGTCATAGACTTTCGTCTTGAGACACTGCGGTAAGTTGGACGAGAAGATACCGCGCAACTTCCCGAACGCTGCCCAGCCGAGTCGGATTCGACGATTGACCTCTTTCTCGAAGTTAGACCTACCTAACTGGACCGTTTGTCCCAGGTACACATAATCGTCTACAACTTCGAGTTTAGAGTCTCCGATTTTGACAGGTGGGGGTGACATAGGGTGTGACATGGGCATTCAACATGACCTTGGTTTTGTCCATGTTCATTTTAAGACCCACTCTTTCGGAAGCTCTACTGAGGTCATCGAGCGGTCACGAATCGGTTAGATAGAAATTTTGTTCGGAATTTTTCGTTGCTTGCAAAATCCTGTATACTAAGAAATGTCTTAAAAGTTTGCTTAAGTACATATAATTTTGAAGCTTTTTATTATTGTAATTTAAAACTCTTTCAACTGAGTTCTCCAATTTGTTTTCAAAGAGAGATTTGTACCACTAATAAATGTTGATCATTCCTAAGCACTCGTATTTCCACATCTCGTTGTACTCTGGTATTTATTCAAACTCATTTGTACCACCTACAGAAGTTCCTCCTAAATGTTACGACCTATATAACGAGACGATATGGTGGTGTTGTTACATTTTAAATGAGGTCACAAGGTTTCGTTAGTTTTCTTTTTCAGCTGGAAGTTCTATTGTACAGGACTGCAGCCGTACGGAACCAAAGAAATTGAGACTAACCTGATAAGCAAGTTTTTGCCAATGATCGTTGGGTATTACACTGAATAAATTTATCATTGATAAAAACGAAAACGAAACGCTTTTACTTGTGCCATGGCATGGTTTGCAATCAGGGTCTTATCCCGTTCCGTGTTAGGCCCCGTGCACACAATGTCGTGACAACAGATAATCGTGTAGTTTGAAGTGTCGTGGCTTGTGAATTTAAATGGAGGTGTTCACATATAGGGCGACAATTGTCTTTTTTAAACTTTCACGATCAGAACACATTATGGAAACAAACGACGGGCTTATATTAAAGGGAAAATTCGCGATGAATACCCGTTTCCATATGTTTTATAGGACGACATACTAAAAAGCCACGATTACTGTCGTCCACGACTTTTGCCAACGATAAATAATCGTCACGACATAGTGAGAACGGGGCCTTACATTAAGCATTGATTAATGAATAAATTATATAGAGCTACTTACTGATCTGAACTTTAGGATATTCGCAGTAGTTCGACCTCCATGGATAGTCGCATCCCTCCGTCACCCCTCGATGTTTACCAGCGAAGACCAGCCCGTTAGGACAGTCGTACTGGATGGACTGTCCGTTGTCGCACTCCCAGTACTTGTCGCAGTACTTTTCGTCGGCCACCACCCTCGACTTGGTCTTGCAGGGGTCATCAATCTGGCCGCATGATGCGAAGGTTGCTGCCAGCAGAACTGGAAAGATGGAAAAGGAGGTTGGATTGCTTTTTTTAAGAGTAATAAATTGTGTAGTCTTAGGTCAGCCTCGAAGCGTTTTCCAGACTGGTTGGAACTCCATGCCTAGAATTGAGTTTCTAAAATTTTCTTCCCGATTAACATCCTTAGATAAACTTTGGTATAACCACTAAGAATACTCAAGCTATCATGCTGAGCTATCTCAGTATGGTAATAGCTTTATACTTGTCTTGCGAATTATACATTACTAATACTTCACTCTATCAAAGCTGGTTTTATACTGGCCATTACTTCACTATTCCAGGTCCAGTTGAAAACCAGCGTCGGGCACTAGGTACCCGGCATTTTTACTGAACTGGGCCTATTTGGCACAGCCGTGTGGCACACAGTGTTAGGTACATTTTTAATTTAGTTTTTTTTTTTTCCTTTTATTATTTAAATTATTTTTGTTTTATATTGTGTGCACTTGTAGCATGTGCGAAATAAATTAATTTATACCATACCTACTCTAAAAAGCTTATTTTATTCACGCAAAACAGTGAATAAAAAGGCCTTTTATTCACTGTTTTATTTTTATTCACTATTTTGGTGTTTGAATTTGGAACACAAAAATATATCCGGTCTCTATTTCAATGCTTACACAAACTCCTTGCGCTAAGATTCGAAATTCAAAACTCTTTGGTGCAAATAAATTCTCGAGATTTGATTGGTCGATATTTGCGACAAGGAGTTTGGCATTAGATTAATAAATGTTGTTTCACAAGTTGACCACCCTAATAATAATAATAAGAAAATTACGCTTAATTTCAGTCATTGCTCTAATTTTAATGTCCATTTCAATTAATGTAACAATTCTCATTTCTTGATTAAATTTCTATTTTCGCTTAAATTATGTCTTTTCTCGTAGTCATGATATAAAGTATAGTATGCAACTCCTGAATAAAGTACGAATTTATATCGAGGGCCATGAATCACTCGCGTCGTTCAGGATTCTAACAGTTGAATCACTCGCTGCGCTCGTGATTCAATCATTAGAATCCTTCACTTGCTCGTGACTCATCTACGGCCCTCGCTTTCAATCCGTCCTTTATTCACTAGTTGCTTAATATACTATTTCTCACTTTCTTTTCTTTCATACTTAGGTATTTTATTTTCATTTAGTAGACTTCTGCCTCTTGTCGTAATCCACCTTTTGGTCTTAACAGGACGACCCTGAAACCTGAAGATATTTCACTTTTGAGCCCTGCTATCAAGTTAAATGTCAACAACCCTTAAAAAGGACCCCGTCTCGCAGTTTCAGCACAATTTCACCACCCCGGGAAGCCTTTGCGCACAACAACGAGTCTTTAGATCTGATACTTTAATTACTAATCCCTATTACCATGGTATAAGGTTTAAGATCCTACAGCATTTTGGTTCCTTGTTGCAAAGAATTTCAGTGAGTTATGTACTCGTAAGAAATATTTCTTTTTTTACGTCTTTTATCATGTGGCTGGTATTTATAATGCCTTCATGATTTCGTGATAAGGAAATAGATATACATTTACATACATGGAAGGAATATGTTTGTAGGATTTTCGTATTTTTGTAACGATTTCTTTATTATAATGTTTTTCACTATATTCTTGAGCTTTTCATGAAATTAGATTTGTTTGATTTACAAGTGATTCTGTATTTTGGATTTTAAAGAGTCATTGATAAATGTCATATCACCTTACATAAGAACGTTAACCATGTACAAATTGTACAATCTAACCTAAATTTAAAAAAAAACAACATGAAAACTTCCGTACCATCGTAGTAGGAGACCCCTTTAATTTTTTAATTTATTTTTATTATTTGTTGTTATAGCGGCAACAGAAATTACACATTCTGTGAACTTAATAGGGATCATGAGATACAGCCCGCTGACAGACAGACGGACGGACTGAGCAGAGGCTTAGTAATAGGGCCTCGTTGGTTACCCTTTGGGTACGGAACCCTAAAAACGATATAAATAACAAACCTCTTTGAAAGTACCTTAATGAAGTTTGTCCAAACAGTTTAAGAACCCTAAAATAAAAGCCAAAATTAACAATAAATTCGATTGCCTAGGTACGTCTTACATTACGACGTTAGACAATCTTTAATTAAACACGTAGTGCACGTCATTCGGCATTCTCAATATGTCACGCTATGATATCATTTTTAACTAGTTCTGACGTCACGAGCCCCCACTCCCGAGTTTTGATGTGTTTTATCTTTTGTCAATATTCATTGATTTACAAAAATAAAAAATACGTGTCCATTAATTTCCAATACTCTAACTGACGGACTAAATAGATTTGCATTTTTTTTATATTGTCGTCATGCCAATTAGTTAGTGAACTCTCGTTACAAATAGTCGGAAGCCCGAATGTCTGACAACTAGTCTTACAAAGAGGTATCGGATTATCCAGTAACTGGGTTGTGTATGTATGACCGTGCTGTGCGGAGAGGTAATTGGTCCAATGCTGGTACTGCTGCATCCGCTTAGACAGGAAGCCGATCCCATCAGAGTCGGGAAAAGTCTATAGACAGATGTTATATGTGTCTTTTGTCTATGAAATAATCAAGAGCTAAATAAATAAAAAATAAATATTGCTGGCATTACACACAGCGCCATCTAGTGCCACACTAAGTGCTTGTGTCGTGAACACCAGATAGTTGATATAGATACATAGATACTTTTTGTTTGTAAATACATACTTATTATAAAAAAAATATATGTATTATCATCATGATTATTTTAAATAATCATGAATCTTTTAGTTTTTTTTTTAATACTAAATAGGTTTGCGTTTGGACGCACCTAGTCTGATGTCAAGCGATGACGCGGCCCAGGGTGGAGCACGCTTGCCTAGAAGACACCGATTCACTCGAACTTTGAAGACATCTTTATCAGATTATAATGATCGGAAAACAGAAAGCCAGTAATGAATTACACAGACTGGCGGATCATCATCATCACCATCATCAGCCTATAATGTTCCCACTGCTGGGACACAGGCCTCCTCTCTGTGAGAGGGAACGGGTCGTAAACCATCACGCGGGCCCAGTGCGGGTTGGTAGATGTCACATGTCTTCGAAGTTTTGGTTCTAGGACATGCCGGTTTCTTCACGATGTTTTCCTAATTTGTCAAATTAGACTCAGAATGAGCACGTTTTGAATGTCTAAATTACGCAAGGCAGTCCTCCAAAACGCCTTCCGCCAATCCTTTGTGTTTTAGCCGGGGAGAAAAAGTGAACAAATTCCACAACAACACATTTGCCAGGGAGATATTGCTAATGATAAATTCAATATACCCATCTTATGTAAAATACTGACTTCATAATTGTAAGCTTTTGTTCTAGCAAACAATGATAAACAATTATGGGAATGTTCTTTCATGCATTTAAAATGGATTTCAGTGAAAAAGATCATACAAATATTAATATCAGTGAAAGGAATGAAATGTGGAATGGGAATCAAAAGCCAAATCCAATATCACATCGCTTCAAGTATTATACAACAAGCTTTTCGTAATTAATGTCCATCGAATACGTTCTGGGCGCTGGCATTCTCGACGGAGATAACGACAAAATCGCTAACTTTTGATCGCTGATTACTAACGAATAAATTGGGTTGCAATAACGATGCTTGCGAGAATCGCATCTTGGATTAGAGACTTGCATTTCCCGCAAGCATCGTCATTGCAACCGAATCTTTTCGTGAGTTATTAGCGATCGGGAGTTAGCGATTTTGTCGCTATCTATGTCGAGACGGAAATTTATCAATATCGGTAATGGTGACAAACTGACTTGTCTTTGACTGCGTAGGTCGAGTAGTTGCAAGCGCGACTGTTGAGCATAATCTGGGTTCGATTCCCGGGTCGGGCAAGGTGTTATGAGGTTTTTCCATCAGGATTTCTCAGTAGCAGCCACGGTGTCTGGATTTATGCCCGGTTCATGGCAATGGGCTCGCTCCCTATTACATGGGACTTAAACATAACTGGCGAAATGTAGGTGTACTATTAGGTATACCTCTGCCTATACCTTCTGGGATTACAGGCGTGATGATGTGTTATGTATCGCTGACAGAATCTCACTGTGCCAGGCCCTCTGTTTCTCTCACACCACCCTTTTTTTACCGACGGCGCCAGAAGGAGGGTTATGTTTTTCAAGAGTATGTATGTATGTATGTATGTATGTATAATTGTTCGGCACGCTCTGTGGCCTGAACGGCTAGATGGATTTTAGCTTGAGAGGTGTGGTTAGATTCGTATTTACTGTGAGAGTGACACTGGGTTAATCAAAATAAAAAAAAACGTAATGACGGATTTTTGGCGCCAAATTCAAATGTTTGGCACGCTCTGCAGCCTGAACGGCGATGGATTTTATCTTGAGAGGGGTCGTTATTGTTTCAGAATAACTTAAAACTGCCACGTCTTCAAGTATTCCTGTTAAATTAGGTTAACGAGTTATTGATGACATTTTAATTGATGCATTTGCTGTCACTACCCTCACTTCATGCATTTTCATAACAGCAACACTGCCAAAGGAAAAGCAATAAGGAAGAATCATTTAACGGCCGGAGCTAGACTTTCAATTTAACTTCTATTGTTTGGACAATTAGTTTATGTTGGAAAGCAGATATATTAATGGTCTAACACGTATCTAATGATTGAGACATTATTGGCGTGACAGCGCATAACTTGAGCCTTTTCAGAACTTTATTTGGTAATATCGTCAAATTGATTGGTAATGTGCTTAGAGACGAGATGTAGAAGGTTCAGTTATTAAAAGTCACAAGAAAGAAGATAGTACATTTTGAAATAAGTGAGGAAACATTGATATTGCAGTCGGAGCGGAATTCACATACAAGCCGCAGGCGAGGTTGTTAAGGAGCCGAGAACTGCAGTTACAAATGCCCACGTGTATCAAACGTTTTTTAATACACTTTCGAAGAAATAAAATTATTATTGAATTTTTGAAAATTGAAAATTGAATTATTGAAAAGTATTATTGTCATGACTTATTAGGAAACTATGATTTAATTTACTTTGTTTTCTTGTCGAAATAAAGGTGTGAAGCCTGTAAACAGCCTAATAAGAAAATATGAAAATTCTATTATTTTCAAATTGAGAACACAAACAAATGTTATTTGGTTCTTTTTTTTTATTATATTAGTGTTTATGAATGAAACGGTACTTCTGAATATCCATATTCCCAGTAAACAACAATATTGTTTCGTAAGGCCTTTAGTGACGAAGTTGGTAATTGTTTCTGCGTTTGTTGTACTTATCGGGAGTGTATGCTCCTACGCATGTTTGTAACTTAACACAACTTGTGTTGTGCTCCTGTTGTTGTTTGGGCGTAATTTAGCAAAGCGCCCACGTTTGTTGGCCAGTTAAGAAGTACCGAGAAATTAAGTTTTATGGGGGCTTAATTATATTTATCTACACCCCCATACCCCCAAGTTACAACATAATATCACGCCTGTATTCCCCTAAGGCACAGGTACTTAATATTACACCCACATATCGCTAGTTTTGTTTTAAGTCTCATGTAGTAGGGGGCGAGCCCATTGGCATCAACCGGTCACAAATCCAGACTCCGTGGCTGCTACTGAGAAATTCCTAGAGAGAAAAATGGGTTTTTCAATCAGGAATTTCTGTCGTAACAGGTAGTCAGTGGCCCAAACGTCTGACTAGTCTTACCAAGGGCTATCGTATAACCCAGCACTAGTTGGGTTGTGGAGGTCAGATAGGCAGCCGCTCTATGTTAAATACTGGTTTTAGCTGTATCCGGTTAGACTGGAAGCCGACCCCTACATTGTTGGGAAAAGGCTATAAGGCAGATGATGGCCCATCCAGAAAATTAGTGGAAACTTACGAAAAGTGTCAAGTGTCTTCGCGACTCTTGCACAAGGAGCGCTTTCACCGCGCTTGCACCTCTGACGTAACTCGCGTAACATCGGCTAACTTCGGCCAACCTCGTGAAACAATACGACGCGGTCACACCGGTTTCTTTAACAAATATTGTTATATGTTAGGTCAACTGTGTTTACATATGTATTTTTTGTATATTTGCTAAAAAGTGATGTCAGACGACAGAAATAGGGTAAGAATTTTCATGCGTGCGTGAAATATTGTGAAATTCTTCGTTGCGTTTGTACATAAAGTTTGCTCTTTGCATATTAAATGCTGGTTGCCGTTGTACAAGTTTCTAGTTTTCATTGTTAATTCATCCAACCGAACTAATGAAGTTTTGAATATTTAGTTTGTGGCAATGCGAGTTGGAGGTCATTTACATATTGCGTTTTGGGTAAATGTGATTATTTATTCATTTTTTATTATGCTCTACGAATTTTCTGGCAAACAATAGGCTTTTGTTGGTTGTAAAATGCCACATAAATTCATATACTTTTTTACAGGATCGTATTTTAAAGACGCCTTTGTTTTCAAATCCAGAACTAAAGTATAGTTCTGGTTTTGAAAACAAAGGCGTCTTAATAAACTTATAAGTCAGCAATGGCACTTTTCAATGAATCTTTAGAATGAAAAACAGGGTGTAAAGTACTTCATCCCCCATAGAAAAGGGATGATCGGGGGATCATCCCTTTTCTATGGGGGATGACAAAAAACCTGTCTGGCCGGGGGGCCATACAGGTTTTTTGTGTCGGGTGAGGGGTTACTGCCCGACGGTTTTATTCGGGTTTTTCTTTAAGGTCTTACTTGCGGGTAACTTTAATATCACGATACACTAGTCCTATGAAACGAGAGTAAATCCTAACAATATATTTTTGATAAAAATTCATCCTCTCGCGATATAATTATTATACCATCGGGCAAATGGATATCAGAAAACTTATAATGACTTAACTGGAACCTGTCTTAAATCTAGTCATGTCTAGTTCCACCTATAAAATAGATGACGGAAACGAATACAAAATGAAGGCTTTGACCTCTGACCGTCATCCCAGATACATGACATTTTGATCGCGTGAGTTTGTGCACTATTAATTAGAATTTCGAATCACTGGCAATTAACATGAAATTCGATTTAGGGCTGCAAACGATAAGGTGCGACCGTTTGATGAAGGTAGCCGGTTTAACCTGACGTACTTTGATCTGACGTTTGTGTAAGTAATTAATAGTTCCAAGAGTAATGGGTGGGTGGTTTCCGTTGTGGCTAAACAACCAAGGAAGTTATACCTACACAAGCCATTATACATATTCAATAATGTAGGAACGAAAACAAAACACCTCGCTTGGCGCTTCTCGTATTTTAGTCTCGCAGGTAAAAAGTTCGCCGTTGACCACTTGTAAAGTTTAACAAAAAAAGGGTCTGCCCACTACAGCGTATCATACCATGACTAGTAGTAACATGTTAAGCAAAATATTCTTCTACAGTCAACAAAAGTGTTAGGTATGCTAGCAATCTTTTTACCACTATTATGCGAAAGGGTTTATAATCAATCTGTTTGCAATTTCATCCAGATCCGTTTAGTAGTTTCTGCGGGAAATAATAACAAAAATCGATCCTCACAAACTTTCGCATTTATAAATAGTAGTAAGAAGATTGCTAGCCTGCATACTTAACTCTTTTGTTGATTGTACCATCTCAACGGACGAAATCTCACCACCAATACGGCTCTTTTTGTTTGCAGCATCTGCCGCTATTAAAGCGCTAAACTTTCTCTTCCTTTGTCCTTTTTTTGTTTTATTCCTATTAGCCAAAAAAGGTGGTCAAACAATAGAATAGATTTTTTATAAAACAAAGGATAACGTAAAAAAGGGTCACATATTTTTTGTCGTTTTACCACTATTGGTATTGTGGTGTTTAATAAATGAGTTATGCGTGCTGTGGTGGGGATGCACGCTAGAGGGAGCGCGGGCCAATGTACCGAGCTCGGTCTAGTCTGAACGGTCGTAGCGACAGCACGTCTAACGCCGTAATATTGGAAACAGTGTTTTATTTGTACAACCCTGAACAAAGACACCACACTGATATATGGTGGTTTTACTCTAAACCCTAACTAGTGTACGAGAACACCACAATGGCGACGAGGATAAAACTACAAAAGTGAACATGTAAAGTGTAAATACAGAGTTTGTGTTTTTAAGTGTAAAAGGAAAGTGTGTTTAGTGAAAAAAAAAAAAGGAAAACCCGTAGTGAGATAGTGAAATAATAGTGTTATAATAACTAAAGGAATACTAAAGTGCGCGCCACAATCAGTGTAGTTCTTTAGCTATGATAAAACAGCTCACGTAAGTCTAATCACCATATTTAAATCATTGTGTTATTACAATTACCAAACAGATGTTATGATTCAAGTAACCAAAACAATTTAAAATGTAACGGAGGCGACATCGACAACAGCCTATAGAATTTCTCATTTGTTTACGATGGAATGTGCTATGACTTATTAGATCGGAACACAGCTGTACTGCTAACAGTTTTTAGAAACGATTAACTTGGTTATTTTATTAGTAGTGATTCAAAACATAATGAAGCAAGTAAGCTGGCGTAATGCCTGGTCATTTACTGACACAAAAGAAATAACAAAGCTATTTTTTTTGGTTTTGTATAGCAGTACCTATATACAGATAAACTGATCATTAAGACATCATCATTGTAATGATACGGAAGCAGCATAGCTGGTGATTTAATTGATACTGTTTAACAATATTCAGGGGAATTATATCCTCAACAGCATTATTGGTGATTAAATTGACGTGATAAATGTGAGCAATGTAAAGTAAATCACACACATTCATTGGCTGAATTGAAGCTTTTAAGCAGTGATTTGAAATTATGTGAGGTACAGTTTCAAAAATAATAACGGTCGATTTTTGGGTTGAGCCGTGCTTGCCTGGGTTGGTCTGTGGGTGACTGCCCATTACATGGTTTCCTCCGTGCCTCGGAAGGCACCTTGAGCGTTGGATTCGCTGTCATTAATGATCATTGGATCTTTGACAGTCGTTAAAGGTAAAAGTCGTTAAACAATCACCAACCAGGCGAACACGGGTCTAAACTAAAAGTGAGTCGTTGTCAAACTGTCGGCCTGTGCTCGCCAGCGTACGGTGGTACGCTGGCGAGTCAACTAGTGTTGTTAAATGTGCATATTTCAACATTTCGCTAGTTATGTTTAACCAAGTCCCAAGAACATAATAAGGGGACCTGCAAAATTTAGTATTAAAATCGTGATTTGTTTTTCTTATTTCCGTAATTTTGTTTATTTTGTAACTATTTAACTAAATAATTACATAAGTCTTGAAAATATCGCTTTTAGTGATAAGACCGCCCATTTTATCACCCTGTGTGAAATGTTACTTGTATGGTGTACATAAACCGATATTATTATGTAAACACGTGATTGTACTCAGGAAAACAAACAACTTTTACCATGGCACCAAACATGAAAAAAAAAAAAAAAAAAAAATCGACTGTTCAGTACATGAATATTCCATTCTGTTCTATGAAGCATGTAATCATTCTAAAATACATTATTACGTACAATACAAATCAGTATTTAATTCATTAACTGTTAGCGAAGTTAGTCGAATACTGTTCATTGTGTTATATTTCGATCCACAATTTGTTATTAATATATGATATAGGTATTGTTACATAAATAATATCGCATATGCGATCGTCTGCGATAAGCTGAGGAATGTGATTGTGCAGCATGGATCGATGAACTGAGTAATAAATAAAAAAAAAAAAAAAAAAAAAACTAGTACTTACGCCACTTACTCAAACGACTGAATGTCGGAACGTAGTTACGAAATTTAGTTGTTTGATTCGACATTAATAATAAAAATTATATAAAAAAAAAAAAAAAAAAAGATGAAATACGTCGCACCTACAAAAAAAATATATATATTTCGAAAGAAATTCAGAAAAACAAAAAATAATAAAAAAATAAAAAAATTGCCTAGATCAATTTCTATAATTTAATCAAAAATTATTTTCGATCAAAACCTGATGTATCACATGAAAATTTTGACCAAAAACTAACGTGCCCTACGAAAACATTCCTCGTAAATTCCAGTTTTAACCAAGTACCCCTTCGATAATTTCGAAGCAATGGAGGTAAATATTACCTCACCTATTGTTAAAACTGAACAAGTGTCATGAAATCCATTAGGGCTAATGATAATTTTTGACGAAATGCATTTTGTGGTGTCATCAAAAACAAATTAAGGAATAAATACGATGCAAGTACCTATCGTATATTCCCTAGCTCCGACGTGTATCATTTCAAGTGGCCGTATTGCTTAGTTTACACTTGACAGGCACTTATAATAGAACCCTTGGTGAAACTTTCAAACTACAGTTTATTTAAGTGCCACGTTATCGGTACCCACAGAACTCTTTGCTATTGGCTGGATACGACCAATGCATGGTTAAAACTTGGTACCTGTAGGATTCTTTTGGAAAAAAAAATACTTAAGGAGCACTAACGTCTTGAAGAAAATAATTTAACCTAATACGAATTCGACGAGACAAGTTTTAAATGTTTGCTATCGTTAAACTGGTTTAAGAAAGAATATATTGATTCTCGTGATACAACAATAATATAAAACCATAACAGGAGTAATCTAAAACCGTAAAAAGGCCGTTAAACAAGTTCCACGATGGTCAGAATACAAAGGCAACAAGTACCCGCCTTAATAAAATTGACATGCAACCAAATATCTCACTATAGAGAGGTTAACATATAACAAAACGACTGTCAGTGGTTGAAGCCTGCAAATAATACAAATCGCATAAAATATGCTACAAAGTAAAAAATCACTAAGGTGATAAAATGCCTAAATGTGGCAGCAAAAAATCACAAAGGTGATTAAATGCCTAAATGTGGCAGCAAAAATCACAAAGGTGATAAAATGCCTAAATGTGGCAGCAAAAATCACAAAGGTGATAAAATGCCTAAATATGGCACCAAAAATCACAAAGGTGATAAAATGCCTAAATGTGGCAGCAAAAAATCACAAAGGTGATAAAGTGCCTAAATGAGGCAGCAAAAAATCACAAAGGTGATAAAGTGCCTAAATGAGGCAGCAAAAAATCACAAAGGTGATAAAGTGCCTAAATGAGGCAGCAAAAAATCACAAAGGTGATAAAGTGCCTAAATGAGGCAGCAAAAAATCACAAAGGTGATAAAGTGCCTAAATGTGGCAGCAAAAAATCACAAAGGTGATAAAGTGCCTAAATGAGGCAGCAAAAATCACAAAGGTGATAAAATGCCTAAATATGGCACCAAAAATCACAAAGGTGATACTAGTCCCGGCCCTGCAATCAATGCAGATTGCATAAAATGTAGTTTCAATGGTATTACTAAAAGTACTGCAGAACAAGAGAAAAAAGAAATACATAGATGATTGTGTATATGTATAATATTTATGCATATACGTAGACATCTGTGTCGAAAAATATATATGTAAATGTGTGTGGAAAATATATATATGTGTATGTGCTGATACATAAATAGTCAGCAGTGAAAATACTATTAGGGAAGAAAATAGTGTAAATACTAATATTTAGCAGCCGAGTACTAAATTGCACAACAGTAACAAAATTTAAAATAACCACAGTTTCTTCTTTCTCAATACATTTGAGTACTAATCTTGCAAAACAACAAGCACAGTCAAATTAGAGAAGCCCAAACAAGAAAACCAAAGCCAAAGAGCCTACATCTTGGGTCATTTATTTAATTCTCGAGTAAAAGTGGGTCTCAAGTCAATACTACAAATTGAGTTAAGCCGAGCTACACGATAATTGACAAATGCTTGCACTGACTGGACAGGTCCACTCAAAACTGTGTGGTTCTTTCTTCAAAATACCATATCAGACACTAATATGCATAGTCCTCGTGTGAATTGAGCAATGTCTGTAGTGTAGTTAAAAGAGACTATGACCTCTGAGTTTGTTTCGGCTGTTTCTTCTCAGAGTAGTCAGGTACGAAACACCGGCTCCATCTAGTTTAATAAAATGCCGTGCTAAAGTGTTTATAAAAACCTACTTGCAAAATAAACATCATCAATCCATCAAAACTAAAAATTCAAAGATATTAAATTAAAATCACTATTTCATTTTATGGTTTTATGGAACAATTCTTCTACTTGTCAGTTATAAATGAGTTCCATTTCATTGGGAATCAAAGAAAATAAGAAATAAGACGAACTGGAAAAAATAACCTCATTTAAACCACTCGAGAAGTTCAAAATTTACTATAACTTGATTATGAGCAAATAAGTTAAGATTAAATCAGCCATTTATTTTATAAGCAAATAAATAAATAAATCAATTTATTAAAACACAAGTTACAAATTATACAAACAAGCAAACAAAAGCAGTGAATTATAATTAACTAAACAATTTGCACATTTGTCAATAAAGACCCATATTATTGTGTGTTAATATGTTATTAGCAGTTTAATCTTTTGTAAGCTTTGAAAGGCGAACTGCTAGCCTAACAAAAAGTCTTTATTTTAGTGTGTTAATGTATCTTAGGATAAGTGAATTTTGTTAGTGTTAATGAACATTAAAAAAAAAAAAAAAAAAAAGTGATGAAAAGATGAACATGCGTAATTCAAATAATTCATATTAAAATCATCAGTGAGTGATGGCAATCAAACAAAAGTCATAAATCATTCAGAAATAAAATAACAATAACAACCAATAAAATGAATATTAAAAACAAAAGAACCAAAATCAATCAATCATTCAGATAGGAAAAATAAGATAAAATATCTTATTATTATTTCTTTATATTTTGTAAAGAAGAGATGTGGTGTTTAATAAATGAGTTATGCGTGCTGTGGTGGGGATGCACGCTAGAGGGAGCGCGGGCCAATGTACCGAGCTCGGTCTAGTCTGAACGGTCGTAGCGACAGCACGTCTAACGCCGTAATATTGGAAACAGTGTTTTATTTGTACAACCCTGAACAAAGACACCACACTGATATATGGTGGTTTTACTCTAAACCCTAACTAGTGTACGCAGAACACCACAGGTATAATATATATAATAATAGAAGTTCTTCTTCTTCTTCGTGTCGATGATACGTTGAGGGTGGTAAACAGATGTGGACATCGTGTGCACGGGATTTTATTTTGAACATGAGCAGATTTCGTTCGTTGTCATAGTACATAGACTCCTTAAGGTTGAAAAATGGTTAAGCGTCTACTTTGCCGAGTGTACACTCTGGCAATGATCGAGAAACGACTAAACAATTTCAAATCACAAAGTCCTTTATCTTAAGCTCTCGTAGTAATGCGAGACGCCGATGGTTAGACTCGGTATTTTCTACCCCAAACACTCGAGAACAAAGTTTAGGCCTATGTTAGCCGACCGAGGAATTAGGGACAATATCGATCATTGTTATTTGGGACATAAGATCAGACACGTAAACAAGGCGTATAGTATTGTGTATAGTCAAGAAGGTTTAGTCCAAGTCACATTATAGGAATCGTTGATAACGATGAAGGAAATGTCACAAATGCGTGGGACTGACGCCGAAAGGCTCAAAAAAAATAAAATCCTGGTTAAAAGTCGATGTATAAAACAGAAATAGTCTAGACCCAAAAAGATGTGAAGAGGAGTTAGGTAGTGCTGGGCACCGACTTTGCTATGATCACTTTTCCAGCGTCATAAAGCTCTTCATCGATCAATAGCATAATCAGCCTATTGTTCCCACTGCTGGGACACAGACCTCCTCCCTATGAGAGGGAATGGCGACCACGCGGGCCCTGAGCGGGTTGGTCTGGTCATCATCCACGCAGTAAGCCAGGTTTAGGGAGTTGGTCAAATATTCCTAACGCTTCATGTATGTATAGATTTATAGATGTTTGTTACTCTTTCACGCAAAAACTACTGAACGGATTTGAATGAAATTTTGCACACAGATAGTTTATAACCTGGATTACAACATAGGATACTTTTTATCCCGGTAGTAAGATCCAATTGGACGATTATCAAATTGCACGCGGGCGAAGCCGCTGGCAGAAGCTAGTCAATAATATTTTCAAAAAACCTCTACTTTTTCAATACTGAACAAAAGTTACAGGAACCTATTTCTTCAAAAAGAAATTGAAAGAAAAGGTTAATTAATTGTCGTTTAAATAGTGTCTGGCTGATAAATAAAAGAATTGTTTTCTTTCCCTTTTCAAAGAAAGCTTCGCAAAAAGCTCCTATTACCCCCGACCTTAACCTTTGAAGTCTCATTCTGTTAGTCTTACTTTGTGAGGGAAAAAGGTTACTTTGTTATCTATCTGTGGGAGGAATAATGATTATTACTTAACTTGTTTTTAGAAGAAAAAAATATTTATGTATTTTTGTAAAAATACTAGGTGTGAAAGGACCTTCACGAAGCCATTTGTATGCACTCAAAAGATTGCGCTCATGGATGCATTCAATAGTACGAGGGTCGTGGAGTTATTTAAAGTAAAGTTATGACATATTGTTGGGAAGAAATGAGGTCTTACGAAGTATTATGAAGAAATTTATAGGTTGTATGCAGCACATATTACTTCTATGGAAAGAGGTGACACTGACAGACGACATATAATGGTGACTGGTCGCGAGAGACTCCGGTTGAAAAGGGCTGTGAGATTTATATTTTCCTATTTTGTGTACCTCGTTGACTTATTTTGAACATCTTCACTTCTGGATGCTAAATATATACCTACAACTTCAATTGAAAAAAAAAATGTCGGCACTTTGACCCTCAATGTCTCCGTAACTATAAGGTTCCTAGGTATGGTCTAGAACAAAAAAGCAATTGCAATGACGGGAAGAATAAGCGCCTTTCAGCTTTGTGAAAGGTCTTTTACACCCATTAGATTGCCTACATTTTGGTCGTTTGGATAAAACTGCTAAAAGGTTCCCTTGCACCTCCAATGTCTGAACGCGTTTAAACCAAAAATATTCAAAAAACTATTCTATCCCAGACATTCAAACGGTTGACTAAAACTTTACCTTGACCTAAGTCAACATAATTTTCTTTATTTAAAAAAAAAGAAAAGCCTTTTGCTTTATCATTTAAAATTAATGTTCTATTTGGTCACATTTTGTGCCTGACTTATAACTATTAAGTGGCATTATTTCGTTTTCTTGTATAAAAAACATTGCACTGCACTTTTTAAACAGTGATTTACGAGATTTATACAGCACTTTGCCACAATTACATTTTTTCACTAATTAACTAGAATTTATAGTGAAATCGGGAAATTGTAATTGTTAATTATAGCAATTAATTAACACAGGAGTTTGCATGTTTACTACTACCACTAATTATCACGTAAAAATGCATTCGGATCACTCGGTTAGATAGGCGTTTGTCGTCTTGTGCCTTAATGTTAACGGCACACAGTATATTTATTGTGAATTTGAAAGCCGATGGCGTAAGAATGTAGGTAAACACCACGAGTCACTATGATAGTTTTATGTCAAGATCCTCTGACGTGGTGAGCATAATATACTCTGTGATCCTCGGTTTAAAAGAGTTCTATCAGCATTGTAATGTCGACAAAAATCAAAAACTCAAAAAAGGAATACCAAATGTGACGCTAATCGGAGGCCAGCAAGCTAAAAAAAAAGTAAAATTTTCGAAAAAAAGACAGACCATAAACGAAGTTAGTGAAATGAAATCTTTCAAAAATAGAACCACAATAAAAACAAGACACTAATCCATTTAATTCCCGATACGTGTCTCGACGTGATGTCAGATGATAGAAACTATGCAAATCACATGCGATTCAATAAAGGTTAAGCGTTCATTAGAGTCGGTGCGTACTCCTAATGGCGGCAAATGACCAGTATTGAGAAATTAATAGGATGCTATTACTACATAAGTGGGAATGTATGTAGGCTAGGCTCTAATGTTGGTTCGGTCTTGATGCAAGTTAAAAGCCAAAGCTGCTATGAAATGAAGCCTATTTTTTAAAGAAAGGTGGTCGGTTTTGCTGGAATTTAGACTCACATACACAAACAGCCAGACCCAGAAAAAATACGTATAGTCCATACAAATATTTGTTTCGTACGGGCTGAGGTACGGGCATCGAACCTACTGCGCCAACCGTGCAAAATTCATTCGAATAACTAAATAACTTCAACAAAAACATATTCCATATAACCGCTGCGAAACCACCTATGTTTCAGTCAGTTCGCTTTTATTTTCACAAAATGTTGTTCTCGCAGGCCGCAGATCTAAAGGCGATAAATACTAAGTCTATAACTTAGACAACTGATGATTGCGTACGAGTTCACTCGAGATCAGCAATGTAGTGCGGCAGGATGCATTCACTGACATTTTTATGTTAATTATACAGTTACACATGCGCTAGACGTGTAGTGATCTAATCAGCTTACTATGATGAGTCTTTAAGCCTACAATAATGTGAGATAAATCGCAGGAAATGATGACATTTTATTTATTAGTGGACTCACACTAATAAATAAATTGTGAAGAGAGAATTAATTATATTAATATTATATTGTAGTCCAAACTCCTTGTTAACGTAAACGTAACGTTAACGACCATCGCCATAGCCCTTTTTTTTTTTTTTTTTGGATGGGAAATCATCAAATGACTCCTCCCGCTCTGGGCGGAGCAGGAGGGAGTGTCAGACTTTTACTGACTAAAACCCATCCATGTTCCTTCATCGCCCTTTGTGTTCCGGGGCCACGGTATCTCTTTCGAATAGTCCCGCAGCCCCGGCAACTCGCCATAGCCCATGAATAATAGGAATTAGTTTCAAAAAGTAAAGACATCTGCCCTGGAGTGTAAATGTGGTGCTGTTCCACAAACGATGGGGCACTTTATATCGTGTCCTGCGTGTCCTGTTGTTTGTTCACTGCTGGAACTGATGGACGCTACTGAAACCGCCAAACTAGTCGCTCAGTTCTGCACCGCCACAATTTAGATTGCCATCGACACGCTAAGAAGAGAAGAAGAAGCCCTCTTTTATTTCTTCAAAATGCACTAAAATAAGGCCTAATTTAATTTCACGCACGCAAAAAGAAACTTCCACATTATAGAAGGGTTTAATTAGCGTAGTCATCTACCGGGCTAAGCAAATTTATTACCAGTCCTAAGACAAAGAATTGCCTGGTTAAAATAAGCTATTTACCTAAAAACTTTGTTAACAGAGGACCACAATGCTAACATTAAATTCAAAGGACACACGATAAGTGCCCAACACTGGAATTTTTGGGATCTTTCCAAAACATGCACCGAGATCAATGACATTAAATTGTAAATAAAGTGACTTTTAAAGAAATTCAGGCTCTAAAATAAATTCAAAGGCGTACCCTAACTTAAATAAACTAAGTTTGCCTTTTTCGTGTGAAATAAGACCCTTTGGGCCAATTTATGAGACTCGAGTTTTGGCTTCAGATAAGTTTATATTGTAGAGGATAAATCTTTAGTATTTTGTGTACATTTTTTTTGGCTAAAACCCGATATAAAATAAATACGAATCTTTCGCGTAAAATGAGCTGGGGATGCTAATTTATCAGAAAAATGGTATAAATTATAGTTTGTTTTGGTTATTTATTTTAGTATTACTTACTTGTTGTTTCTTACTTGTTAAAGTTGATATTCGCGTATGTAACAACTGTGTTACATACGTAAATATCAACTTTTATGATAGTTCTTATAAGAAAGCTAACAGACCAAAACTTTTTACGAAACAAAAAATCGCCGCGAATCGAGTCAAAGCCTGGGTTCGAACTCAAGCAGGCACTCTTTGTAAATTACTTACTCAGACCAAATAAAAAACCAAGACACAGCGCTGCGAACAATAAAGTGATGCCGGTTTTGTAAACATGTGTGCATTTTTTGAGCTTAGTTTAATTGTAGTTTGATGTAAATGTGTGCGTGTGAGCGTGTACGCACAGAGCGGAGCTTAGTTTTGCGCTGGCTTCACTTTATTGTTCACAGCGCTATGTCTTGGTTTTTTATTTGGCCTGAGATTACTTATTTCAATACTGCTCCCAAAACAGTGAAGGAAAACATCGTGAGGATACCACCACATCCTAGTACCAGCAAACACCAATGCGATTATGTAACATAACATAAAGCCTGTTTTCCCTGCAGGGTTAGGCAGATCATTTCGCCAGTTATGTTTAACACCCATGTAAAATGAGGCGAGCCTATTGCCATCAATCGGGCACAACTCCAGACTCCTTGGCTGCTACTGAGAAATTACTGAAGGAGCAACACAATAACAACGTGCCTGAACCGGGAATCGAACCCAGGGTCATGCTCAGCAGTCGTGATTGCGACTAATTAGGCAGTCCGCTATATCCTATGAGAAAAAAACCGGCCAAGAGCGAATCGGACTCGCGCATCGATCCCTAGAAACGGCACTGTTCGATCCCTAGAAACGGCTATTGCTCCAACCGCAAATAATAAGTTTGTAATAATAAAATCGTTTTTTTTTGTTATTAAACTACATATTTACGGACAGACTTTTCCCTTTACATGTGCTGTAAGACCTTGCTTTTTGCCAAATTTCGTGATTCTAGGTCAACGGGAACTATCATATAGGTTTTCGACCCAAAACCTATTTGGTACTTCCGGTTGACCTAGAATTGTCAATTTAGGTGCAAAGCAAAGTCTTACAGCACAAGTAAATGGAAAAGTCCGAAAAATAAAAAGAGTTGAAAATTAAGGTTATTAATTTCAACTTGCTAGGTCCAGCACCCGTTCCTGAGAAAATCGGTGGTGACAGACGGACAGACGGACAAGAAAGTGATCTTATTAGGGTTCCGTTTTTTCCTTTTGAGGTACGGAACCCTAAAATCACCAATGCGATTATGTATCTGGGTAGTAGCTATCATTGCCTCACTCCGCCAGACCGTTACGATGTTGTCACTGCAAATCATCATAATTTGCCATAATGATCACTTCTCCATGTTACAGATGACTCGTAACAAAATCAAGGTACTTGAACTATAAAAGGTAATAAGTCATTGATTGCGCACCGCAATAATAATTATTAAGGTCGTTTATATGATGTAAGATGCTGTGGTCCGATGTTCGGCTATGTTGTAATGGCCGCAGGGACTGATGATGAAACTGAGGTATGAATGGAAAGTTCGATGGGCTTCGAGATTGTGTCATCTTGGTCTACTTGATGGATATCGTCTATGGCCGATAATGTAACAGTAACATACTGTGAACCAACTTACTGTGTGTACTTTATCTTAATGTCTTCTTAAATGGAATTATCTAACTATTCTCTAATTTAATTTTCAAAATATGTGTATAATAAAGTATCAAAATGATGGGGAAAGTATAAGAGGGCGTCAACTAAAATCCTCTACTTCGCTGTCAATAGGAAAAGTGCCCAGAAGGCGCCCCACAGGCATGACGACAGTATTAAAAAATTGCAAATCTATTTAGTCCGTCAATTAGAGTGTTGGAAATTAACGGACACGTATTTTTTTTGTTTTGGTAAATCAATGAATATTGACAAAGATAAAACGCATCAAAACTCGGGAGTGGGGGCTCGTGACGTCAGAACTAGCTAAAAATTATACCATGGCGTGACGTATTGAGAATTTTAAAAGCGTCGTATCTTAGTCTATTTTGGTTTACGTAACAAAAGAAAAAACACGGGTCAAATGTTTTTTTATAATCTAAGTGACGGACTAATTAGTTTTTTTTTGTCGTCTCGCCTAATGCCACGTTGGATGGCAATGCTGATTCTTTGGCCAAAAACAAGCCTGCTTTCTGGTTAAGTGAAGAGTTGGACTATTCTCTTAGATGACCATCTGCTTCTTTTCTCCCAGAGAAGTTAGAAATGGAAAGACCGAAAGTCTTTGAAAAATGCGGATTGGATTCTTCGAAGACTCACGCGAAACTATATTTAATTAAGGGTCTCGCTAGGCTCGATAAAACAATCTCACAAAATTGAATAAGGGCTTCACGTTATAACGTCATGTATTTTTAAAATCGTTTATTCCCGAATCGAAATCAAACACAAGAAATGTTAACATGAATGTGTATTTTGTTAGATTAGAATGCATGAACGAATTTGTTTTTACAAAATCGCTGTCTGATACGTTCATATTTATTGTTTGCTTTAACTGTGGCAAAGGATTCGGTATGAAATTTTTTTTTTTTGGTAAAATTCAATCAAAATCAAATCATTTGTGAAGACAGGTACAATTTTCATCAGCTCTTCCGGTACAATTTTGAGAGCAGTGGTGATGAAACACAGACTGCCTATCATCATCATCATCTTCCTGTCCTTGTCCCTACTTGGAGTCGGTCTAACACGTTTTCTCTTCTATTCTATGTTTAACTCTCTACAGAGTCTCAGGCAAAAATTATTGGAAATTCATTTGTAGTCGGCTTTCATACTATTGTTTAAATATTCCATCTCTCATTTTTTATCCTGTATGCTCACCATATCGCAGATTATTGTTTTTTTTTTAAATTATGTTTTCTTTTTTTTACCATTAGAATTTATGTCAATGTTAATCATTTTATTTATTCTTCTATGTTTTTATTTCTACTAAATTATTTGTATGTGTTTTATCATTCTTAAACTGCCAAAATTTATTTTTATTTTAATTATTAGGGGCTTAACTTACTAACTTTATTGTGCATGCTGTGGTCTCCTGTAAGTGAAGGAGTACACCTACCCAATACCTTGTGTTTTACATTATATAATTCTGCTTTGTGTACATCTTTTGTTGGAGATCCTTAAATAAATAAATAACGCCTTTCTCTTTCATATCATTTCGCACACAATACAGTACCTACACCGAGTCCCTGTATAGATTCAAATCTACGTCACTTTATGTAAAATACAATACTTTAGCCTTTTTAAATATATCACAAAACGAAACAAAACCAGCTGCACCAACCAGCTTCCTATCTCAGAGCAGATGCGTTGACCCTGACCCCCCAGCTGTAAGGTGACACGCTGCGCCGGCGCACCCAACCTCAGCATTGATCCTCGCCTTGACACTAGACACACAATACTTCAACAACTGATAGTTCTAAAACAATCTAAGTATTGTTTGTTAGAGGAAACTGTAATTATGTGTCCTTGTGAAAAGAATGGAATAGTTTTATTCTGTTATGTCTGGTATTTATGAATGTTCGTAACTTAGGTATAGGTAAGCAGTGATTGTCAATGTTAATAATTGCTAATGTTAAAAATTGACTGGCCTTTACCTATAAATTTTAAAAATCTATTCGTATTGATCTTTATGCTCACGTTACCGATTTCTGGAGCCTATAATCCACCAATGAGTCCTGGTTTCGATTTTCGGTTCGGCCAAATTGTTATAGGGTTTTTCAACGCAGTTTTCAGTAGCACCCATGGGGCGTCTGGATTTTGTGCCCGTTTGATGGTAATAGACTCGCCCCCTACTTCATGGGACCTAGACATAACTACCTATCCCCTTTCGGGATTACAGGCGTGATGTTACGTAATCCACCACTGTGAGCCGAAACTTAAGAAAGTTAGTCCAAGTTTAGAATCATTCGCGAAAGATCTACTCTTTCGACATTCGCAAAAAAGGCCTCAGATACCCTCTGATTGCGATAATATCTAAAGAAATAAACCAGGATATTAGATAACAATGACAGTTCACGTTCAAAGCCCACGCTTTCCACTTTCTTGTCGATGCATCTTATTGTGAAGTCGTGCGACGACCACCGTGCGACCATTGTCATCAGCAGGAGAATTGTCATATGCGAAGTGATCTTGTCTGGTGGTGCGGTTGCGGAATAAATTGGTGCGTCGAGAAAGGTCATTATTGTGTGGTTATGTTTGATGGTGACAGTGTACTATGGATTGATGAAGATTTTATGCTCTTACTTACTTTTCACAGACTGTTCCGAACTGCTTTGATTTTCTCCCGAAAACGAAACATTTTTAACGCTTTTGCCAAAGAGAGTCTTCAGTTCTTGGGTCACCTATAAATTACCCTTTTCTTTTTTTTTTTTCGGATGGGAAATCGTCAAATGACTCCTCCCGCTCTGGGCGGAGCAGGAGGGAGTGTCAGACTTTTACTGACTAAAACCCATCCATGTTCCTTCATCGCCCTTTGTGTTCCGGGGCCACGGTGTCTCTTTCGAATAGTCCCGCAGCCCCGGCAGGCTTCGGCCCTTCCCTATTGCTGACTCTCTTTGAGGCGCGCGTGGAACACGAACGCGCCGTCGACACGGCCTGTCGTCATGAGACGGACGGACGGCGAGCTAGCCCATAGCTCCCCGTCCACAGGCCCGCGCCTAAGGTGGCCGGAAGCCACCACGTGGCCCCCGACGCCCGGGGCGTCTCCCGCGGCGACCTATAAATTACCCTTAGAACATACATTTGTGCGACCAGAAAGTCGTTCTTTTTTAAAAGTTATTGTTTTTTAATCGTCAAGACATCTTTATTTTTTTTTTAACTTAATTATCAAAGTAAGTAAATGGCTAACGTTACTTCCTAACAATTTATAGTGAACATAAAAACATCCTCACCTCTTTTGTGTTCATTTATCTTCAATAAACTTTTCTCTATTATTATCTCGAACATCTAAAAAGAACACAACTGCACAAACCACATTTCTCCCCGTCGCGGTCGTACAGGAAATATTCCCGAATAGCTCCGGGATATTTCCCGGCGGGAGATTATCGCAATATCTTTCGAGCTATGTGCCTCGGGCTATTTGTGGCTAAACGTTCTTTTAATATAAATAGCTCTGTGTTGGTTCCTAGACTAGGCTTAGAGGCTTAGTAGGCTTGTACTACATTCTTACCTATCTGGCTAGAAAAGAGTTTTTATGAAGTTTGTTGAATGTGGAAATGAAATGGGCGTGATTTTCCTTGGCTCGTGTTAGTATTGGAGCTTGTGCTGTGCCCGCGACATTTATGTAGATGTTCTGCTATAGAGACCATGTGATAGTTGGACGTTTTGCTACATGGACATTTTGCTAATTAGACTTACTGCTCATTAGACGTTTAGCTACTTAGACCTTCTGATCAGCAGGCCTAGCCAAGTTACAAACGATTCGTATCGATTCTCTTTCTACAATTGGAAACGTTAAGTCACGTGGTCAAAACAAACGAATACAACCTTCGTAGACAAGTTTACATCGATCAACATGATATAATGAAATTTATTCGTTTCTACAATCGTGAGCACTACATCCCATATAAATCGTAGCCAACTTACAGTTTTGACTAAACTTTAAAGTTTCTATTCGTTTGTTTTGACCACGTGACTTAACGTTGAAATGATGTCATTCCCATACATTTGGTTAGTTTTCTATTAGCGTTAACGATTGTTACATTGTCAACTTGGCTAAGCCTACAGGAGGGGCTTTTGGAGTAGTTTTTTATCGAATTTGAATTTTTTGTTACTTGTTGCTGATACTGGTGCCTGCGTCATCCCACTGCTAGACAAAGACCTTTCCTCATGACTTCCAGTTATTTATATCTAAGGCTTAATGTACCACTGATTGGTGGTTTGGTCCAGTTCGTTCCGCCATTCATAAAGTGTGTAAATAGGGGTTATTCCCAAAGTACTCCAAAAAGAGTTCCCAAACTGCTCCATGAAAATTATCATATTTTTAATTACGTTTCATTCTACTCCATGCCATTTTTATAGAAAAGCTAATTTAAATATGGATTGGATCAGTAACGAAGCCGAAAGGCACTTGTTCTCCCCGTCATTGCGATCTTTTATTTTTTCTGGACCATACCTGGGAACCTTGTAGTTACGGATATATTGATGGTAATTTTTCACAAGTTTTTTTTTAAATACCCTGGTTTTTATGGTTATAACTTTACTTTAAATATCTCCATGTCCCCCGTCCTATTCAATGCATCCATCAGCCCAATATTTTGAGTGCGTTACATTGAGTTTTAGGGTTTTACCGTAATACGTAATTTTTTCCAGCAAACATTTTTGGGTGGAGTTACTTAGTTTAATGTACAGAATGCTTGGTTGACGGCTTCGTGAAGAGTTCGTTTACACCCTGTATACAAAACTAAAATGTTTTCTCACTGTACCAAACAACTTCGTTTAGATTGTATTCAAGTAGCTACTACAATTGTTCCATTTAATTATCTTCCCTAAAATAGTACAAAAACCAACATTAACAAGCTAATAATAGATACTCTACAAACTAGAAAAGAATACAAAAGAAAATAAAAGCAAAAAGATTACACTCATTGACAGCACATTGATTCAGTGAACCGTTTTCCCATTCATTCGCGAAACGCTAAAAAGCTAGCCATTGTCTCACGGATGAGAGTTCATCTTTGGTCTATTTTCTTTCTTTCTTTCATTTCGGGATCTTTCCTCGCTTTTATAACAGTAATAATACAGAGAACGGAGTGAAGTGAAACTTTTAATTGAAAGATATCTCGCGGAAAAATGTTTTCTTTTGGAGATGTATTAAAATTAGTTTCAAAGTAGAAAGGTACAGTCAGATTGTCTTGAATGTATATTTTATTGTACTGTGTTGGTTTAAATTGTTACCCGACTGACCCAGAAGGTGGGTTATGTTTTTCGCGCGCATTTATGTATGTGTGTATGTCCGTTCCATTGACCTTGTAACTCCTAAACGGATGAACCGATTTGAATTTTTTTTACGTCGTTAGATACGTTGGTGGCGCGAGTGTCACTGGCTACGTAAAGAAAGATGGCTGAATGATTTTGGCTATATTATAAGGTCCCATTTTTTCATAAAACTGTAACAATGCTTCATAGGTATTTTTTTCAACCTATTCCATAAGTTCTCGAAAAAACCTATGAACTCTTTTTATTTATTTTAAGTATTTACCTAAGTGTGTAAACAAACATGACCATTGTACCTTCTTCTTGATTAAAATCGCGCGGTCCTTCTCATTTCAAAACCGTGATCCAATTTGCGTGTTAGTCCTTGGTCGGGAATTAATCTCCAAAAATCCTATTCCCATTCATCTGTGAGCTCAAAAAGCTAAGAAGAACGTGCAGTAATTAAGTGATGAGTGGTTCACCCTCTTAGCAAGATGTCTTCGTTAACGTAAGATGTCTGACCCCAAACAGAGCAAAAAGGTTTTCAGAAAAAAAGGTGCTATTTTGTGTAGGAACATAATTACTGTATTTCAAGGTCGCTTAGTTAGATTGAGGCTGTATTTTCTGTATTATATTGCTAGGTGTTCATTTTAGGTGTCGGTTAACATAACATCACACCTAAAATAGGGTTAGGTACGCGAAATGTGGGTGTAATATTCGGTACACCCCGTACCGAATATTTCACCCACATTTCGCCAGTTATGTTTAAGTCTCATGTCGGGGCGAGCCTATTGTCACTAACCGGGCACGAATTCAACCTCTATGGCGGTTATTGAGGAATTCCTGATGTAAAAACCCATACCACTTTGCTCTAACTGGGTAATCGAACCCATGTCGCCTGGTGTTAGGGAAAACGTGGTGAAAACGACAAAGTATAATCCGTGCCACGAAAGATGAGACCTGTCACACCACTTGTATACGAGTTAATTGTGTAACGAAATACTTCTTTTGACATATAGGTGTACAGGTCGTAAACCGTCTTCCTACTTTGTCTTCTTAATGTTTTACCTCGAGGCATAATCAAGATTTCACAAAGCTTCACTCGTTTCAAGTGATGTGACAGATCTCATCTTTCGTGGCACGGTGTGGTACCTGCTGGTAAAGGACCTGTTGTTAACCATTTTTTCTAAAAAAGCAAAATGAACTTTATGAGCAGCTGATTTTGTCACTCACTCACTAATTTATTGATGACCTCAATTCAGCCTCGCACATAAGTAGACAACTCTGATTGATAAGCCATGTCGCTAGTTACAAGCCTAGCCTACATACAGCACTTGCAAGGGACACACAATTCGCATGCGGTGTATAAATAGATAAATTCATTAAGCATTCACCTGGCTCAGCTCAAGGTCGTGAGAATGCAACATGGAAGCTAGGTACTGCACACACTGGATGCTAAAGCTAAGTAGGTGTTAGGAGATATCGAAGAGAACGTGAATAAAACTTTCTTGATCACAGTTTTGCGGATGAAGAGGATTTATTTATTTTATTTTATTGTGTTTGGGTGGTTTACAGCTAACAATACAAACATTTATAATGAGGCAATCAACGAAAAACCCATTTACAAGCCTCCACAGTTAGCAATAATATTGTTGCACAAACTATAATATCTAAGCATAATATTAATGATATAACTAAGCTTTACATAATAACAAAGAATAGACTAAATTTGATACTATTACAATTCGTCACAAAAAACATAGCTTTTAGACAAGGCAGTACTAATTGCCGGTAAGCTGCTTGCAAACAAATCGATTGATGGGTGTTCGTTCATTACAATTTGGTTAAATGCTTTGATTGAACGAAGCAAAAAAGAATTGCTACGATAAACTGGGCGAGCGTAACGAGCACGAAGAAGATTTCTCAAGCGAGAATGGCGAGGTGGAACATTCAGGGACAGCTTAGAAAAAAGTTCGGGACACTCGATCCTTGATTGTGCTATTTTCACTAGGAACCGTATGTCAGATATATTTCTCCGAGTTACAAGTGGAAGTAAGTGGAATCGTACGCGCGCGTTTTTTGTACTGAACGATCATCACAACATATCCGTCTCTAACTTTCCCTTCATCACAACACCATACGTTCCCTCTGCTGGGGCCCATTCCTCCTCAATGCATGAGGGCGACGATACCATCATAACACAACACGCGGACCCCGTGCGGGTTGGAAACACAAATCACAAATATGTCTTAGAATTTTTGTCATGTGTCCCACTGCTGGGCAAAGGCCTCCCTGCCTTATGTCCTTCCAAACCTCTCTAACATATCTCACATCATAATATCTGCAGGCCAAGTCAAGTTACAAACGTTTCATATCGATTCTCTTTCTACAATCGTAAACGCCTCGGCGTAAGCGATTGTAGAAAGCGCTAAATTGATAGCCAAGTTGACACTACTGAGTTGATCGCTCGTTCACTAATGTCTGTAGGAAAAACCTACACTTTAGTCTATGGTGAGCGTTCCTACCAAAGAGTATAGCGATCAACATTGTAGAAACGATAACATTATATTCTATCATTTTGTCTACGAATTTGCTATTCGTTTATGTTGAACACGTGATTTAACGTTGAGATGATGTCAATTGATGTCATTCTACTAGCGTTAACGATTGTAGATTGTCAACTTGGCTAAGCCTGCAGGTCACGTTCGCCCCGCAAACAAGATCAGATCGTCACACCATAGATAAATTAATAACGTAATTTGTCAAAACACAAATCATCACAGTTTACATCTCTACGCGTATCTATCAGTGATTTAAACCCTACAACTTGACACCCACCGCGCATTGTTAAACAAACAATGGTGAGCTTCTGTCGACTCCGACAAGATTACAAGATTGCCCATTCTATTGGGTAATGTTGGACATCCTACGCATGCATTGTCGTTAGCGTATGACATGGGCAAAATTAATTAACAATTAGATAAATGGCCTATTATCTGATTTAAGTAGATTGTAAAATGTTGATGAATTGCGTATTCTTTGACTATTTTTAAAGTTTATGTCATGGGTTGTCGTGATGGCCCAGAGGTTAAGGCCTCGCCTCTCAAGCATGAGGTTGTGGGTTCAACTCCGGGCAAGTACCAATGTGAATTTTTCGATTCATATGTACTTTCTATGTTTATCTTGGACATCACAGACATCGGTGAAGGAAAACATCGTGAGGAAACCTGGACTTATAATGAATATAAGTCTGAAATCACCAACCCGTCTTGAGCAAGCGTGGTGATCAATGCTCGTGTCTTCTCTGTATGAGAAGAGGCCTTTGCCCAGCAGTGGGCCAGTAATAGGCTGGTATTATTATTATTATATTATGTCATGGGTTGGTTAAGTATTTTTAAATTAAATTTAGAGAGTGACTGACTGATTGACTGACTGACTGACTGATGATGTGGTTGGGATGAAATGATGTGCTGCGCCGATCTCAAGATAAGAGCAAGAGAATGATGATGGATGGAATGGAATCCCTTTGCTGGTCATCGGGTAATGGACTTATTCAGTAATGATACGAACGATTAAGGAGGTTTTTTCAAACATATTCTCATATTTATAAGATTGATATAATAATAAACACTTTATATCACCTTACAAAAAGCTGCAATTTTTAAATACATGTCGAATTGTCAGAAAGTTCATGCAAATAGAAGAAAACGTAATAGGGCCTCATCACAACATAACTTTTACTAAAACTTACTTTGGTGTAGGCCCGTAAATGTAGCTGGAAGTACCAGTAAGCTGAGAAGCAAAAGCACATTCCAAAAATAATAGGTAAAGTATTTATTTCCCAAAAACATAGCACTTGGTACTGTATACATTGTTTGAAAATATAGATCTAAAAATGAAGCAGCGTTACTGCAAATTACTCGGAATTTTATACATATATGGTAGTTAATGTTTTTAATTAAAATCGCACCGTAATTAATAACCTACATCTGAAAGACCAAAGTATTTAGTAATACAATGTAGGTAATTACTCTCACAGTTTTCATACCACACAAGTCTGCAAAGTTTAGGGTCAAAGAATCTACGAATTGCTATACTCACAATCAAAATGGTACCCCTCCCTGCCAGCTATATAATCTTCTAGGAAACCTTACAAAGACTTCACATATTAAATGTTTCACTATAAATTCGAAATTTGAAAACTAGTTCTCAACAAAGCCAATATATTCTATTTCAATTCTATATCCCACGATCTGTCCACGAAGTAGACACAATAGTTAAACAATGGCGTCTCGACCAAATCGGTCATTCAACAGATCATGATTATTCTATACATAAAAGAAGAAAGAAAAAAAAGACGAGAGAAAAAGTGTCTATTCGTCGTATTTACTTGTAAGCTTTTTCCTGTACGCATATGAAAGTATAAGATTTTTCATTTTTTTTATTTTGTTTGAGCTAATCTCCGAAACGGCTGACCATTTTTTACTGGCAGATAGATGATGTTTTATGAAGTAACTTAGGCTTCTTTTATTTTAGTAAAATAATTAGGGTTCCATGCAAAAACAATTAATAGTCTAGTAAATTGTTAACAAAACCCGATTCAAATAGTATTTTTTTTAAACAATTTCACGAAGGTTGCGGCAACAGCTTGTCTAAAATAATTTTATACGTTGTATATGATAAGTACATGCTTGTACAAAAGCTGTTAATAGGTAGATGAATACAAATTCGTGTATACACTAAAATTAATTTTGTGCTAAATAGTATTATGTTTTGTGCCTACAGCGCACGTGATAAAGGTCTATGTCCCTTATGAAGGTTGTTTTCTACATAAATATGGGTAGTTACTTATCTAACTAAAGCTTTTATGTGTTGAAACCGCAATATATTTTTATGATATGAAGTCTAGCCTAGTTGAAAAACTTTATTAATATTTAAGGGCATTTTATTAAAATTTCTATGTAAAATTCTAAAACTATATAACAATATAGTTTTAGAATTATACATAGAAATTTTATGAAATAGGTAACTTTAGGTACTTAAATGTATTCAAAAATTATTAAGTATACGTAACATAACATAAACATCACGCCTGTAATCACCGAACGGTTAGGCAGAGGTGGACCCATTAGTACGACCTTTTGCAAATTATCTTTAAGTCCTATGTAATACGGGGCGAGCCTATTGCCATCAACCGGGCACGAATTCAGAGTCCGTGGCTGCTACTGAAAAATTCCTGATGGAAAACCCAATAACACTTTCCCCGACCTGGTACTCGTACCCAGGACCTCATGCTCATCATTCGCGCTTGCTGTCCCTAGACCAACGAGGCAGTCAGAAATGATTATAAAAAAAAATAAAAAAAAATACTTTTTATTCAGACTAAGTCCATTTGGTTAGTACAACACACAACTTAGAAACTAGTGTTAGTACTTATATCTATCCGATGAACAAAACCAAAACAATTATTTATTATGCGCCAGTGGCATGTAGGCGCATCCAATGCCCCAGTATGGGTCTGTCCCACCTGTCAGCTATAGTTTTCAGGATGCTGTTGGGGCTGACGGCGCATCGCTTGCGCATGATGGCGTGAAAGCCATCAATGCCCGCTTCTGTGAACATGCCGGAAGCACTGCAGTAGCGCGGCAACCCCATCAACACCCTGAATGCATTGTAGTATTGTACGCGCAGAGTGCTGTGCTGAGATGCCCTATGCGGACCACCCTCCCCCCCTGCCCTGCCCGCCCTCCTGTCCTCTGCCTATTATAGGATTGTTTTATATTATTTGCTAAAAATAAGGCAAAAAAAAACTATACAAAGGAGTCCCTATTTATTATGATTGTTGGGTATACTTAGCATTATCACTAGTAAAACTTTACAACCTCAAAGAGGCATAAAAATACCTATTCGAAGGTCAACCTAAAACTTTAAACGCTCAAGTCTAATTTACCATGGACCAATACATGTCCCCATTTCTATCTCAAATTGTACAGATTAAAACTTTAGGACTGTAAATATAATTTTTTTTTTATTATTTTCATCCATTTTCTTGATTAGTTTTTCACTGAATGTACTCTGGGTAAATTAATGACGGCCTGAAGTTATGGACGATGCGAATTAGTCGTAAATAATCGTATGATCAACCGCACTTGAAATACGAGAACCACACTTATTGACTACGGAATAGGGAATATGCATATGCAGAATATGTCGAATGTACGTATAACTTGGTCCGTGGAGTGGGTTTCTTTTTTAGGGTTCCTTACTCGAAGGGTAACCAACGGTAACCTGTTACTAAACCTCCGCTGTCCGTCCGTCCACTCGTTCATCAGTCCGTCTGTCTGTCAGCGGGCTGTATCTCATGATCAGTAATAGGTAGACAGTTGAAATTTTCACAGATTGTGTATTTCTGTTGCCACTATAACAATAAATATGAAAATAAAATAAAGGGAGCCCCCCTTTATCATGATACGCAACCCTCCATGCGCGAGACCGCTCCGCACTTGGCCAGTTTTTACAAGCTTTTTTGTATTATAATCTTATGGTAATTTTTCATGTTGTGGTAGATTTATTGTTACAAATTATAGAATTAAGTTAAACAAATACGAATATTGGTAAAAATAAAAGCGGTGGCTTGAAAACATCCCCGACAAGATAATATAATTAATCATTCCGCACAACGTTTTCATTTCCCGCGCCAAGGAAATGAAATGAATTAATTTAGTGCGTGGTTAATTTAGTACGAAATGGACAACTTTTCATTCGATATAAAAGCTAATTTAATTTTATCTTATCTTATCAGACGCTCATGACTGACTCTTGTCTCTCGCTCTCTCTTACCAGGAATTTGTATGGTGTAGGTACATAATAAACTAAAAAAATATGATTCTGTTTAGTCCGTCAGTTAGATTATCGAAAAATATTGGATACGTGTTTTTTGTTTTATCAAATTAATAAAAATTGACGGAGATAAAACCCGTCAAAGATCATGATGAGTGGGGCCTTCTGACGTCCAAACGTAAAAATGTACTCAAATGTAACGTCACACGAGTTTTCGACGCACTGTATCGTCTTCATATTTTGTTTACGTGAAAAAAGAAAAAACATGTCTGTAATATGTACGGTCGTGTTTTTGTCGTCTACCCTATTATCTATGTATCTTGTGATTTCAGACTGGTTTGAAATTTCAATTTTTTCTAAACGAGAGAGATTTAAAATAAAAAACGTTTTATAGCAATTTTTATCAGCTTTCTTTGAAGTTTTTATGTACAAAACTAAACTCTTTTTCGAGTTCTTTTTGTTTCGAAAGTATATCTTGTATACTTAAAAAGTTATTGCAATTTTAAAAGTGTGGTACTTATAGTTTTGCAGGCCAATGTATTTCTCAATGTTTACTAATCAAAAAATTAACGAAATATCATAAATTTATATTGAACTGTCCAACTGTTCATAATTATTTTCTGACCCCGAATATTTAGTTCAGATTCATATTTACAATTAACATCGTTTACGAAAAACAAGGCTAACGATTGTAATAAACGCAATCGTTTGAATTGAACTCCTAACGATTCGAAATATAGCTTCGTTAAAAGTTGCAGCTAAATTATTTAGTTCTTTTCAGTTAGCGTCTCGCGCTTGTCTCGTGTGCACGCTCGCACCTACTACCTCTCGTTCTTACTCAACTCAGAATAGTGATTCCAAGTTTCGATAATCGTTGTCGATAAAATGTGTTTCGACCATAGCCTCTGGTACTAATGGAAAGATACCTGCAAAGATCGGACTCAAGCAGTAGTCTCAACTCCAAGAGACCAGCGACTGAAAATGTGGATGATTGGCGTACGCCAAAGCGACCAGCTGTCGCAAAACACGCCAAGTTCGATAGCACCCGAGACATTCCAACACACAACAATTTTCAAGAACTTCCCGTAGATGGAGTCGCCAAGACCGCTGGCAATGAATTTTACCTTAAAGCGACCACCAAAGTCAAGAAAACCGGTCACATTCCTCCTATTATCGTGGATATGAAGACCAACTGGACCCATGAGGCTTTAAAGGATAAAATTTCTGAGTTTTCGAACCAATATCACCTACAATACAGAAATGGAGGCAAGGTTGCCATTTTATGCCACACTGCTGAAGGCCACCGGTCAGTTAAGGATGGTCTTCGTCATCAAGATGCTTCCTTTGTAACCTTTACCCGGAAGGATGAAAAAATGCCAAAATCAGTGATTCGTGGACTTCCGGCCTATGTCGAACAAGAACTACCGGAAGAGCTGGAAAAAATCGGTTTCACCGGTGCATCAGTAAAACCCCTTAAGTCCCGCAGTGGATTGGATAATCCCTGTCCTCCCTTTCTAGTACAGCTACCAGCAGGAGCTGATATTACAAAATTTCGGCAAATAAGGTACCTGTGTAATTGTGTGGTGTCTGTCAGCAAGTTCAAGCCAAACCGAGCTTATGGCACCCAATGCTTTCGCTGCCAAGAGTTTGGTCACGCATCCCACAACTGCAACAGGCCTCCTCGCTGCGTGAAATGTGTTGCTCCTCACGCGACTGCCTCGTGTACCAAGTCCGACCGCACTGAGCCTGCGCAATGCTGTAATTGCAATGAAGATCATCCCGCGAATTATAGCAAGTGCAGTGTCCGAATAGCATATCTGGCCAGCATCGAGAAAAAGAAGGCTTTAGAACGTAAGCCCGTACCTTCAATGATGGCTACGAAATCTACGCTGGTTCTGCCAAATCTGATGCATCCGACGTTGCAACCAACATTAACTTCAAATCAGAGATCCTGGCCTACTGTAGGAATTCGCGACACAACAGTGATTAAAAATCAGGTTCCCATAGACCATCCTACGACTGACTCAAATGATGAAACTACAAAGGAGATGTTTGAAATCTTACTAACATTAAAAAACATAAAGTCACAATTTGCTGCTTGCACGTCTTGGTTGGACAAGGTCATGCTGGTTCTCTCCCATCTTGGTAAATATGTCTGATTCTGCAGAACTCCGATTATTATCCTGGAACTCCGATGGAGTACGTTTGAAGATCCATGAGCTACTCGATTTGGCGGTAAGCGTTCTATCTGTTGATATTATTGGTATTTGTGAAACTAGAATAACCCCAAATTCAATGTTAGTTACACCTGGCTTTACCTGTTATCGCCAAGATAAACATCTTACTGGCCGTGGGCAAGGAGTTGCTATTCTTGTAAGAAATAATCTTACTCATTCGGTCTTAACTCTTCCAAACACTAAAAATATTGAAGTTGTTGGTATCACTGTCAAAATATCAGGAATTGATCATATTGTGTTGTCTATTTACCAGTCACCCAATCTGCCATTGCTTCGTAGTGACCTTGAGTTATTGTTCGGCTTGGGTTCCCATGTTGTTATCATGGGAGACTTTAATGCCAACCACTCACACTGGCTCAGTAGCTACACTAACACGCGAGGCAGAGTTCTTTTCAAACACATGCTTGAATCCGACTACGTTATACACAGTCCTAGTCTACCTACCCAAGTGAACTATTGCCCCAATCGCAAACCAACGCGCCCAGACCTGGTGTTGTCCTTGAATGTAGGCTGCATTAGTGATGTCGAAACGATTATAGCATTGTCATCAAACCATTACCCCATATTCTTTACCATTGGAGGCTTCCCGAGTCGCAAGGTAAAAACCCAGTTCTTTAAATTTCACTGCGCCAATTGGAGTAAATATCGTTCTCACCTCAATAAAAATATAACGCTTAGTTCTAAGACGTTTAACACCAATGAAGAGATTGATAATGCTATAGGTCATTTGCAACAAACTATCATTGACGCCAGAGACTCTTCCATACCGTCCACGACTGCTGGGTTTAGCAATACCCCTACCAAGCTACCCAGATATATTAAAAAACTAATTCGGTACAAAAACTACTTGCGTCGTATTGAACAGAAACTGCCCAGTGGTTACCTTAGAAGGCTTAACCGTAGTAATATAAACACTCTACAAGCTCTCATAAACATAAATATCCGTAACCATCTTGATAACGTCTGGAATGCCAAACTGGCTAAAGTCGATAACCCCAGTCAAGATATCTGGCGTGTAACTAAATCCCTCAAACCTAGATCTGCGAACATACCTCCACTTAAGCTTTCCAATGGGTCTCTGACGACTACCGAGGCTGAACAATGTAACGCTTTGGCTAAAGCCTTTTATGAAAATATGAGCCTTACCACTAACTGGGTTTGTGACTCTGAACTTGAGTCTGAGGTATCAAAATCCATGTCGGTCATTAATAATTATAATTTTGCTTCTGGTTTAATAAAGCCGGTTAGGCCTTTTGAGATCCGTAAAACGCTGACTAGGCTTAAATCCCGTAAATCTGCAAGTCATGACGCGATCCATAATGTACTGTTGAAAAACTTGCCACAGAAAGCGATAGTTTACATTACAAAAATCTTTAATGGCTGCTTTGGCCTGGGCTATTTTCCTAAGATCTGGAAAAAAGCAAAAATAATACCACTTAAAAAACCTGGAAAAGACAGTACTTCACCTACAAATTACCGCCCTATAAGTCTGCTACCGTCTATTGGCAAAATGTTTGAGTCTGTAATTTACTCAAGACTATTGCAGGCCACTGGGCAGTTTCTGATCCAACAGCAGTTTGGGTTTCGTGCTACTCACTCAACTACCCAACAACTGGCTAGGGTGTGCGAGCATATTTCCCATCACCTAAATCTCAAGCAATCCACTGGTATGTTTCTGCTGGATATCGAAAAAGCATTCGACACTGTGTGGCACGAAGGCCTGCTACACAAGTTGCTCACTCTTGACGTGCCTATGCCCCTCATTAAACTTTTACAATCGTACCTTGCGGATCGGAAATTCCAAGTTCACATCGGTAACACCATTTCGTCACCACACAGTATCCCAGCTGGCGTTCCGCAGGGCTCTATTGTAGGACCCTATTTATTTCTCATTTTTGTTAATGATATCCCTATTCAGCCTCGAACGAAATTAGCTTGTTTCGCTGACGATACTGCGTCTTATACCTCTTCTGACGATACCGATTTAATTATAGGTCGCCTACAATATTCTATTGATTTGCTTCAGGACTATTTCAAGAAATGGAAACTCAAAATAAATGAAAATAAGACTGAAGCAATATTTTTCTCTCGTGCTAGGCAACCCCCCACAAGAACCTTAAAAATAGCAGGCCATAAAGTTCCTTGGAAAGCATCTGTGCGTTATCTTGGGGTCAGAATGGACAACCGCCTAAACTGGTCCAAACATATTGCTGACTTACGTTTGAAGGGCGCCCAAGCCCTTGGTGCTTTAAACCCCATAATGAACCGCAAAAGCAAATTAAGTAGCGGTACTAAATTGAGGATTTATACTACACTTGTCCGTCCGTGTATAACGTATGCTTGTCCTGTTTGGAGTGGCACATGTCTTTCCAACCATCACCTACTACAAGTTATACAAAATAAAGCTGTAAAAATATCCTACAATACTAAGTTTAAGACAAATCTTCAGAAGTTACATAAAACCATTAAACTTCCTTTGTTATTTAATTATGTTTTTAAGGTTTCACTAAAATTTTATAATAAAAACAAAATCAATACTATCAACCCGTTGATTTCAAATCTATGTTCATCAACAGTAGACAAATTACCGTATATCGATAGATACGGCACTTACCGCCTACCACATCACTACCTTTTGTTTCCACCGACCGAGGTGCGGGTGACCAGCGACTTGACCCCTGAGTCGCACAATACTATCCCGGCCACGGTCGCTAATACGCAAGAGCGCGGGCGGCAGGGAGGCTCCGTCCGCTGATAGTTGACTGGTCGCGCGTTTGCTTGTGTTTACATACGTAGACTGCGTGATTTAACTTTTTCGTCTTACCTACCTACATGCAAGCAGTTAATTGTGACTAACTAAATAATTGACACTTTTGTTATATTATTGTGCGTTAATATTATGTTATTACTATTTTTAGACTATCTATGTTTTAAAAGCTTTGAAAGGCGAATTGTTAGCCTAATAAAGTGTTTTAATTTTTAGTGTGTTAATGTAGCTTAGGGTAAGTGCATTTTGTTATTATTATTTGATGGTAAATAAAGATATTTGAAAATGAAATGAAATTTAGTTCTTTTGATGACCATTTTATAGTCATCATTGTTTTTGGCTGTATTTTATATATTTTGGTTTTGATCGACCATTAAAATAAACGACGGTGAATAAAATAGCAATCACATTGACAAATCGTGTTGAAAGGAAAATCCATCATCATCATTCTGTTTCATTTGGGGTCGACGCAGCATGTCTTCTTCTTCCATACTTACTTCTTTATTTTTTTATTTCTTGTCATCTCATCAGACACCTCTTGTCGTGCTATATCATTCTTCACACAGTCCATCCATCGTTTCTTTGGTCTTCCTCTACTCTTGAATCCGAAAAGGAAAAACCATTTAATCAAGTTAAAACGGCTACACCAAAATTATAAATGTTTATCTTTGAAGTTTATTTCCAAAAATAAACTTCAGCAGGAACGATAATAAAACTTGTCAGAAAACGACAGACTTTAAACGACTTTTCATCTTAGACAATTTAAAACTTTTCACGTGGGAGCAACCTAAACTTTTAAATGTGACTAGAAGATTAATTGTGGGGAAACTGGAGCCATAAATTGGACGGCTAAATGTTAGCTTATTAGGTTTTACAGACCAAAGCCGGACATGTTATTTGGCGTGCCTAGGGGCCAACAATACGACAAGCCCATAAGGCAAGCAGACTGTTCAGAAACTCTAACATCATGAAGAGTAGTAGATTATAAGGGCAAAGCAAGCTTGTGGACTTGTATGAAAGTACCGGCACTAGATGTTGGCGACTTTCATACGCGTTTAGTTGACACGCCGCCGACGCGTCGGTGTCATTGTGTGTAGAACTTTGAGGTGCAATAAGAGGTATACAGGGCCACCAATACTAGTCTATTCCCAACAATGTTGGGGTCGGCTTGACCGTGGCAGATGTTGGAGTCTAACCGGATGATGCTGAATATAAGTATTTCACATAGTGCCACTGTCTATCTGACCTCCACAACCATTAGTGCTGGGTAATACGATACCACTTGGTAAGACTGGTGGTTAGACTTTCGGGCCACTGACTACTTGTAATGATGGTCAAGGATCTACAAATGACAGCCGAGACGGCTTAACATGCTTTGCGAGGCATGATATGTAATAAATTTTCCATCCACCCATCACGGACTGACCTTGGCAGCGCAGCTTAAACTTCGGTTTAGAGATCTTTATCTTGAAAATAGCAAGTTATATGTTTAGCTCAAACTATACTAATTACTTTTATACAACAGTGTTATCACTTCTATAGAGTTCTACTTATTGTGAAAATTACGAGCGAAGCAATCTAGGAATATTATTTTCAGTTGCGGCCCGCGCCGCAATTTTCAGCAGAGCTAATGAAATCAAACTTTAGTGGCAATTTGCCGTTGTTGACCAAACTCAAAGCTATCACAAATTAATATTCTTTGCCTATAAAATGTCTGAGGTCTTTATAATGATAGAACTTTTTTATTGTCATAGACAGCTCACACAGCACTTTTCTAAGATATTACCGAGCGATAAAAACATGAAAAATCTAGATGTTTTAATCGCCTTGTCTACTGCTTCCATGGTCTAGTAGACGCAAGCGATACTGCTGAGCCTGAGGGCCTTGCTTCGATTCCCATGTCGGACAAAGTGTTATTGGGTTTTTCCATCAGGATATTCTTAGTAGCTGCCACGGAGTCTGAATTTGTGCCCGGTTGATAGCTCGCTCTCTATTAATAATAATAATAATTATCACTGGACATTACACACAGCGCCATCTAGTGCCACACTAAGCATCGAGGCTTGTGTCGTGGACACCAGATAGTTGATATACTACATAGATACTTACACCTACCTTACTTACTTTGTCCATTACATGGTAATTCAACATAACTGGTGAATAGAGTGGAGGCCTGTGTCCCAGCAGTGGGAACATTAATAGGCTGATGATGATGATGATGATGATGGTGAAATATAGGTCTACTATTAGAGTACTGGGGTATTACAGGCGTAGAGATGTTATGAAACTTAATTATGTTTTATAGGCATAGCTACACAACACATTTTGTCCATAATTGGTGTCAATGAACTCAAAAAAACATGAAACAGGTCGATTTCATCGCAATGTAAATATCCTGATGAACGAAAGAAAACATAAAAGATGTACATAATATTATCTAGATTTAATCGCGATGTAAAAGATATTTTTCTTTTTCTTTCAGTGCTGAGATAGAATCAGTCGTAATCGGATGGCTGTCGCTCAGCAGAATTATTTTTCATGCAAATTGAATCTTGGATGGGGTGTGTTTTACGAGATTTGTTGTTAGACAAGAACCTCGCGTCTGTTTTTAAAAAGATATCGTAAGTAATGGAGCAATATGACAACCCGAATAGCGCAGCGGTACTGAGGCTGCCTTATGTTCTTAGGGTCCCGGGTTCAAATCCCGGTAGGAGCAAATGTTTGTGTGATGAGCATGGACATTTGTTTCCGAGTCATGGATCTTTATATGTATAATAAGTAGGTATTTACAAACAAAAAGTATCTATGTAGTATATCAACTATCTGCAGTCCACGACACAAGCCTCATTGCTTAGGTTGGCACTAGATGGCGCTGTGTGTAATGTCCAGCGATATTTATTATTATTTATAATATGAAGAAATTCTTTAAAATTGGGTGTTGACGAAGATAGAACGTCAAATTCTTCAAATCTCAGAAGGGTTAGGCAGATGTGTATCAGTAGTATCTACGCCCAGATTTTGCCAGAACCCGAGCGAACCATTGACATTACTGGGTACAAATCCAGACTAATGAGAAAGTCCTGGTAGAAACACCCAATGACACTTTGCCCGACCTGGAAATCGAACCGTAGACATTGCGACCACTAAATCATCAAATTAGTTATACATATAAAACGGATTATTTTGAAATCACAAAGTTAAACTAAATTAAACCAAACATTTAACAAGTACTGCCAAATCATACACCCAACAGATAGGATAGGAATGACTCAAAATAGCAATCCTTAATTTAACAAAGGCAATTATTTTCTCGTTAAGTACTCCAACTTTAATCCAGAAATATTAATTAAAAAATAATCTCACTAATTTGCATCTCCCACAGTATAATAAGATTGAGATCAGGTTATCACACGCATATATCTTAATTTAAATTTTTGAACAATACTTTAGTTTCGCAACCAAACTGTCCGTTAAATGTAAAGCAGCACATCAAAGTAGGTACTACAATCTGTCTAATTTCTTTAATATATTTTCAACTTTATTGCTAAAGCATTAGGTTCCAGGTGGATTGGGAAAATTTGAAAGTTTTGGGCTGCTTGATGTGCTGTAGTCAAAGTAATTTAGTTAAAATTCAAAGTTAAGTTGACTTTGTAAGTATTCCGATCAAACTTTGGGTTGCTCTGCTCGATTTTGTTTACATTATAAATCGATTAAGTATATAATGTAAAAGTAATTACGCAGTTCTGTTTTTCTTATAGCTTTATATTTTGAAGAAGATATTATGTAATTAATAGGGGAATAATGGACATGGCAGTATATTGTGGGACAAGCTGCTACCATGGTTTCTGTACACGATTCCTGAACCGATAAGCATGAAATTTTGTCGGTTATTAAAATATAGAAATTTTAACTCTACTGTTCAGATTTTTTTATCAACCGACGTAAAATTTCAACGCAGGGGTCCAACCTTTTCCACGGGCCTGTGGACGGCGGGCTATCGGTTAGCTCGCCGTCCGTCCGTCTCATGACGACGGGCCGTGTCGACGGCGCGTTCGTGAGGTGGCATGGCACAAGTCCGAGGCCATGTCCTTTCATGGGCCTCGGAACGCGCCACCTCCGGGATCCTCAGTGACGGTAGGAGGAGTTTCCATCGGCGTCGAGTCGACGCTGAAGTACCTGGGACTTGTCCTCGATAGCCGGTGGAACTTTGTGGAGCATTTCCGACGTTTAGCCCCCAAACTGGAACGGACCGGGGCTGCCTTCAGGCGGCTCCTGCCCAACCTGGGGGGGGGGGGCAAACGCACGCTCTCTGCGCGGGAGTCGTGCGGTCCATGACCCTTTACGGGGCCCTGGTGTGGGCGCGTTCCTTGAGGCTACGAGCCGCCCACTACCTGAACACGCCCCAAAAGGTGGTAGCCGTAAGGCTGGTCTGTGGGTACCACACGATTTCCCGCGAGGTGGCGAGCTTCCTTGCCGGACTGCCACCATGGGATCTGGAGGCGATAGTCCTCGCGCGCCTACATGAATGGCGCGCGGAGGCGCTACGCCGGGGAGAAACTCCGCTGCCGCGGCAAATTGTCGCTCGGCGGACGGACTTCCGGCGGGATCTCATGGCGACATGGAGAGAGCGACTATCGCAACCCTGTGCAGGGCACGCCACAATAGTGGCGATAAGTCCCCTCTTTGAGGAGTGGCTGGAGAGACGCCGGCGATCGGCGGCAGCGACCTCTCACTCCCGGCCCTGGTTCAATCCATGGTCCGGACCGAGACGGAATGGGACGCCGTCACCTCCTACTGCGAAGCAGTCATGCTAGCGAAGGAGGTGGCGGAACGTGAGAGGGAGTGATCCACACGTCCCGGCCGCCGCGGGAGACGCCCCGGCCACCACGTGGGCCCCGGCCAACGTAGGCGCGGGCCTGTGGACGGGGAGCTATGGGCTAGCTCGCCGTCCGTCCGTCTCATGACGACAGGCCGTGTCGACGGAGCGTTCGTGTTTCACGCGCGCCTCAAAGAGAGTCAACAATAAGGAAGGGGTCCACAAGGGCCGAAGCCTGCCGGGGCTGCGGGATTATTCGAAAGAGATACGGTGGCCCCGGAACACAAAGGGCGATGAAGGAACATGGATGGGTTTTAGTCAGTAAAAGTCTGACACTCCCTCCTGCTCCGCCCAGAGCGGGAGGAGTCATTTGATGATTTCCCAACCGAAAAAAAAAAGAATGTTCCATCCTACCTTATCCTTGGTAAAAGGTTGTGTCACAATGTCCTCTACACTTTAGACGGTAAGTAAATTACCTAAGCCTAAGTTTGGCTAAAAATACTGCGAAAAACTTGTTGCCATTAATTGGCGTGATAAAGCTCGACACATCAACAAGACAATTCAATTAGCTAATCAATACTTTATCGCCATCGATTCTTTATAATCCCCAAAAAACGACATAATAATGGAAAGTCGACCAATTTTCAACCCTATCACTTAGGGCATTAGGGTGAAAACTGGCAGACCGTCAGTGAACTCGGTAGTACGTACGTTTTATGTCACGACTAGCTTTTGCCCGTGGCTTTGCTCCGTTTATTGTCGGAAATTGTCACAAGGGAAAGTTTTACATTCCGGGATGATGTAGTTTCTCATTGGTGAAAGGATTTTCGGAATCAGATCAGGGGGCCTAAAATAGCCGCTTTGGCAGCATCATAAGATAAATAATAGTTATGAATCACGTTAAAATTCTTAAAATGATCATAGATGCAGATAATATTATGAATTGTCATTTGATGACCATTTTATGAATTGTAACGCAACTCATAATTATTATAAGTGATGGCCTGAAACACAGGTTTAAATAAACCTAATTTGTCGCTACCAAACATTTGAATTCTACATTATCGTTACAACGTTTGCAACTTAGTTATAGTTTACTTTTATGCACTAATTATACCATTGTTTGAGAAATAACACTACTCCACCTAAATGTACACTTGTGTAATACTTTTTTTGAAATAAATTATTCTTATTATTATCCTATCATGATCCTGCCTGCCTGAAAGCAGTCATTTTAGGTCCCCAGTAGTTCCGAAGAATACAATCTAAATACAAACTGCCAAACAAATACCTCTTCTTTATGATATAAGTATAAACTGTATTTCTCCGGGGACGCTGCATATGCAGCGATCATTTAAAATTATTTCGCTTTAAATTTTGAAGCATTTAATTAAAGTTTGTTTTGCATAAAGTAAAATATACATAGATATATGGAAATCCCAGTAGATATTAAAATAGACTCACCAATGAGAGCCGTCCAATGATGCCTGGATAACATGTTCAGGTAGTGACTCCAATTAATACTGTAACAAATGATAGAACAGGTTAGTGACAGTAACACTGGTTTCAAACATATTTGCATAGTTATGATAAGATTACGTTATGTTAAGATCAGCTGGATAGGCATTGAATTTGGATTTCAAAAATAAATAAAAAATGCAAAGCTTTTGAGGCTGACTGTACGTCAGCTACCCTTTCATAGTAAAATGCAACATGTAAGAAGTGTTTTCTCAGGGGTTTTGGTTATTGGGCAATTGAAAGAGTTCGCGTACGTTGATTAGGTAAAACTATATAATTATGGTTAACACAGTATAAAACACAGGACTTGGAAAACAAAGAAAACAGGAATAAACAGTAAAACTTAAGGACTATAAACAAGCGTATCGCCGATCGCGTTTGCTTCTATACCGCGCGCGAAAGCGTCGTCCACTGGCGCTTGGCTTGGCGGGTCGCGGAGTCGTTGGCGTTAATGCCAGCTCACAAAAATGTTTTTTTAACGTAATGCTACAATTAGCTTTTCTATAAATGGCATGGAGTAGAATGAAACCTAATTCTAAATATTATATTTTTCATGGAGCAGTTTGGGAACTCTTTTTGGAGTACTTTGGGAATAACCCAGCACAGTATAAAATGCTCCTATCATATTCATCGTCATCATTTCAGCTGAAACACGTCCACTGCTGGACATAGGCCTCTCCCAAGTGTCGCCACATTGACCGATCCCGTTGTAATAGAAAGCATTAATTACACATCAATTACTGCTGATCACACGGTCCTGGGTTCTCGTGTCTAGCAAAGTGTTATTGGTTTTTTGGAATTTCTCTGTAGACAGTCACTGAATTTGGATTTGTGCTGGGTACATAGGACATAAACATGACTGGCAAAATGTGCAAAAAAATCGGCTATTTTTTTTTTGCTTTTTTTTTTGTCTGCAAAATTAGGTACACCTCTGCCTAAACCCTTCGGGGATTACAGGCGTGATATTATGATATAATGTTAAGTTATAATTAATTGTGTTTAATAAAGAGGCCGAAAGAAAGCGGATATGCGTTGTTTTAAAATTCGAAACTATGCTACTTTTAGAGCTCCGAGCTTCAGAAGAGTTTCGACTTGGAGTTTTCGAATTTCACCACTGAAGTACACAGTGGTTCTAAATTGAACTTCTGCCAATCAGTCTGTTGAATAAATCCCAATCAGACATTGTAATTGCATTTCATTTGCTGTCCGCACAGGCATTGATTACAAACTGCCGATATGATAATTGTACCTATGTGTCTATAAATAGTCATAATAAATCTTCACATGATTGCCATAAAGTCGAAAATTGTGTACACTGTACCTCAAGAATAAGGCTCCTGAAACGCAGACCTACTGAATCTTAGTCACTTCGACATAAAGCTGAAAATTGAATGAATTGATACTGAAAGCTACTGAAATGTATTCCTCGTCACATGAAATGTACATACAACGGTGTTACATTTAGATGATATTGCTGTTGAATAAACACATACCTACATATAAACAGATAGTAGGTAGGTGGTTTGCACTACCTGATTTGGACTAAAATTCGCTGAAGTAATGTTTTGTGTGGACACCAAATGAGATTTTATTTGTCATACTCGCCAGTGGCATGTTAGTAATAAAGTAATTACTAGAGTTTCAAAGAAAATAGGCCTACATGTATGAACGTGGACGAAACCTAGCAGTTGTTCTGTGTTGTTACTGATTTTCTGCTTACCCAATGCAGCAATGGAAAAAAAATCGTGAGTTTATGTACGTATTTTTTTATTTCATTTTGTATCCAGGTTAGTGGTGGCAGATTTAGTCGTTCGGCTGGACCCTGGCATTAAAAAATTCTCTGAAAGATTACAAAGTTAAAATGTCCTGAAATGCAAATCCTGTTTTCCCTAAACAGTATTCTAAAGGGTTTTTAAAAATACCACCAAACTGATTACCATTTTTTTGTAGACGTAATTTAGTTTTCTATCGGGAAAAACTGAGCTACGTTTACATTTCTATGTATAACGTTTACACGTGTACCCTTTAACCGCAGTAGAAATATTAGTAATCTTCACTTAAAATGTCACTTACGGGATATCTTCCGTGATTATTGTTTATTTTTGAGCTCCCGATATTTCGACGCTGTTGCAAGCGCCATGATCGCGGGTTAACTATCGGGATATCGGGAGCTCAAAAATAAACAATAATCACGGGAGATATCCCGTAAGTGACATTTTAAGTATAGTTATGAATCGTGAAAGCTTAAAACAGTGTAGTAATCTTCAGCAGGCAGCCGCCTAGTAATATTTTCAATCAGAATAAAGTGCAACCTCTTCTCAATATAAGTATAAATACACACAGGGTGTAAACCACCACATCACGAAGCCGTCAACCAAGCATTCTATACATCAAATTAAGTAACTTTACGCGAAAATTATTGCCGGGAAACAATTTTTTTTTTGGGGTGAAAAATCATGTTTTTTGGTAGAACTCAATGTAACGCACTCAAAACATTGTGCTGATGGATGGATTGAATAGTAAGGGGGTCGTGGAGGTGTTTAAAAATCTTACAATAAAAACTTGTTTTTAAAAAGAAAGTGGTCTTAAAGTTGGAACTTTGACCCCCAATATCTCCGTAACTAAAAGGTTCCCAGGTATGGTGTAGAACAAAAAAATGATCGCAATGACGAGGAGAACAAGTGCCTTTCGGCTTCGTTAAGAGGTGTTTTACACCCTCTAAATATGTAGATAGAAAACAACCGAGTTTCATAATAAAACAGATCACCACAACGGGAAAGGAAGAGAATATTAATTCAGGTATTAAATTAAAAGCTTTTCACATTAGTATGTAGAGTTCAGAAGGTTCGAGGTGCAATAAGAGGTACTCATCCATCTGCCATCTGCCTAGTCAGTAAGACTGCTGGTCAGACTTTCAGGCCACTGACTAGCTTTAACGACTGTCAAAGATCTACAAATAACAGCTGGAACCAACGGCTTAACGTGTTTTCGAGACACGGGGGAAACGCTGTGTATGTATGTAATGGCACACCCATTACAAAGCCTGGGAAAGCACGTTAAGCCCTAACTAATACTTAAACAATAAACATCAATTCTATTCTACTACTGTCAACAGTTAATTCTGTCTATATCACGTAGTACCTATTAACCAATCCCGAGCCCACAGTTCCAAGTGAAGAAAACTTTGTAAGTAGGTAAATGGCCACGCTACGGTCCAATTACGTCTACTTGTATACTTAGACAACATACACAACAGTCAATGTAATAAAACCATGTACGTACCTAATGACAGACTGGGCAATAAGCATTCCTCTGATAGCTTCTATAGTGCTCCTAAATTAACGGCAACTATTGCTTTCAGCCAATTTGGCATACGGAGGCTCTAGGCAGGAGGTTGCGGGAGGTAGGAGGCATATGTCGATTTTTGAATCGAAAATACAGGTATCCTATAGCATTTTAGTTAAATATATAGTTTGCAACAAGCACAATCAGTATCATCCATAGATGAATAATTATAAATTCTTAAAACTAAGTATGTGAAACGAGTATTTTTAGTTTTAAAATCGACGTATATTCGTCACACCGCACAGCGCACTCGTGCTAGGCATCAGGTCTCACATAGACAATAGTCAATACATACATGTTTTCTATTTTGTAAATTATTTCTTGAAGAAAAATTCATAACACTCGAGCACCTTGTTTTTAATTTTCTCTGGTAGTGTAGGAATTGTAACAATATTCTGATTTTAAAGAGTGTCCATGGAGTTACTTGCCCGTTCTTCTCTATAGAGATCTATGCTTTGGAATGGGCAACTACAGTACTTTCACAGTTTTTATGCTTGTGACTGGGACTGTAGGAGCAGCTACATTTCTTTGTTTCAGCAGTTCAAATGTGCCTGTAACTGGTTTACTTGAAATAATTGCTTTGCTTTAGATTCTGTAGCATTAATAAACAAGTTAATTAATATAACATGCATTTAATTAAGAGCTTCGTCGAGGTAATTATGTAAGATGGAAGCTGACATTTTGAACTACACCTAGTTAACATGTTAACAGTGCAAATGTAATTAATAAGGAAACCAATCAAATGAATCCTGACGATCTAAGGGCCGAATCACACCGCCAGCGACGCGGCTAGCACTTTCAGTGTGAAATAATTTTAAACTTAATCTACGCACTTAAAAGACCAGTATCGCTTGAAAATCTTGAAAAGGTCGTAAAACCGTGGTTGCCCGCGGCTGCCAGCGGCAACGCGAGGCCGCTCTCGCGGCAACGCGGGCGGCCTCGCGCTTTTCACCCACACACATCCCTTTTCCTTTGTTTGTTTCTTTCTTCTTCCGCAATAAGTGTTATAATAACCAATTCCATCATGTTCATTCCAAACACACGAGTTTCCTTGCCGAATGTAGAAACTAAACTAGTGAAGAGGAGCCTAGGCGCGTGGGGTCTAGAGGTCGCGCGTCGTCGCTGGCCGCAGCCATTCCGGTGTGACTCGGCCCTTAAGGAATGAGCTCTTAAGTCACACTTAATTATTACTAATTACCTTCCCCTATTCAGATTTAATTACTTTATGCATATAAAACTAGCGACCCGTCCCTGCTTCGCCCGGTTTTTACCATTTGACATAACATGGAGATTTTTTAAAATAATGTTAGTTTAAAGTAGCGTTTTTTTTCCTGAACGTTAATAATTATGCATAAAACATGGGCAAGGCAAAGTAAGCAAGGGCCGAAGCCTGTCGGGGCTGCGAGACTGTTCGAAAGAGATACCGTGCCCCCGGAACACAAAGGGCGATGAAGGAACATGGGTCAAAGTCTGACACTCCCTCCCGCTCCGCCCAGAGCGGGAAGAGTCATTTGATGATTTCCCATCCGAAAAAAAAAGGTTTAAATCCCTTCAACAACCGTTGCTATAAGAACAAAGAATGTCTGAATGGCAGGCAGACATGAAAACCGACTGTGTTATACTATTTATGGATTACATAAAATAACTTTAAAGGCTTCAAACGAGTGGTCGAAAGTAAATGTGTTCGTATGTTATTGAAATCAAATTAATTCGAATCTCCAATTTTCCTCAAACCCATAAACAACTGTCGTCATAAAAAGTTTTTTTGATTGAAAAGCCTAATTTATGTAAGTGGATCAGTTTAATAGGCAAATTGGTATTTACATTTTCATAAAGAATCGGTTGATTTTTCATTGAATGTCTTCAAACGATGTTCGGACTAATGAAGGTCGATTTTAAGAAAATTAATAAAATCTCGAATTATTTCGGTCTATCAACAAAGGGTGAGGTCTAATTCAACCTCATGTAAGAATCTGGGGCCCTACTCTCTAACGCTTCTCTGTCTCTCTCATTCGCACTCATCTGCAGACGTGCGCGAGAGAGACGGATAGATCCGAATATACGGACGATGCGTTAGAGAGTAGGGCCCCTGGTAAATCAAGATCCAGTTTTCACTTTCGAATTGGCTTAGTACTGAAGACTTGACTGGTAACCTTTCATCAACATCATCATCATCATCATCATCATCTTCCTGCCCTTGTCCCATTCTACCTGAGGTCGGCGCAACACGTTGTCTTCTCCCATTCTCCCCTGTCAGACGTCACGGCATCATTTACTCCTTTCTCGTTCATATCATTCCCCACACAATCCATCCTTCTTTTGTTTGTTTCTCTTGAATGTACCGAATATTGGTAAAGTGAAAATAGTTACGAAAATCAGGTCTCAACTCATAAGTTTATTTTATTTCATTAATTTCGCTGGACAATACACACAGCGCCATCTAGTGCCACACTAAGCAACGAGGCTTGTGTCGTGGACACCAGATAGTTGATATACTACACATATACTTTTTTGTTTGTAAATACATACTTATTATACATTATGAACATCCATGACTCGGAAACAAATGCCCATGCTCATCACACGAACATTTTGCTTCTACCGAGAATATTATACCGTAGATACACCTACATACATCATCAGTCCATGCACATAAGTGAAACTTACATCAAACTAAGTAAATAAAAAATAAGTTAGCATGAATCTTTCGTAACTGGACGCTAAAACAAAATAGAAAGTACTACACTCACTCTAGTCTAGAAAACTCCGTCTATGCAACTCATTAATTATAATAATCTGCACTCTGTGAGTTTAAATTTAATTTAGATGATAATAAAGATACTGAAATTGGTGATAATTATAATGAGTCATCTGTTTAGAATGTTTGTTAAAAGACAGGTTATAAGTATGTATTTACTTGAGACGTATGTTTTATTAAACCTATACAGGGTGTTAAAGTAGTCGCGTACCATAGCTTAGGGGTGAATTCAGTATCGATAAAGGAAGCCGTAACAAATAAAAAATAAATCCAAAAAAATATTTCCTAAAAAAAAAACAAAAAAGATATTGCAAGATCAACCTAAATTAGTACCTACTAACTTCAAATAGCAATATAAAATAATTTTAATTCTAAACGATTGCTATTTTAAGTTAGTAGGTACTAAATTTGGTTGATGTTTAAATATTTTTTTTTGTTTTAATTTTTTTATTATTTTTTGGATTTTTTTATTAATTTTTTTGGGTTCCTTTATCGATACTGAATCCACCCCTACGCTATGGCACGCGACTACTTTAACACCCTGTATAATGTAACCTAAGTATAAGAAATAAGTAGGCACCTTTAAGTAAACTGTTGCTTTTGAGTGAACTTAATGTCCTGTTTGTTGCAGAGTTGAGACTCTTAAAAATTAACTCAGGAAAACCCAGCCGGTTACCGCTTTTTACTTTTCTGACTGAGGGTTCTTGCAGACGAGCGGCACGTTGCCAACGGCAGATAAACTGCAGCCGTTGCAGCCTGTCGACGGCAGCCGTCGACATAAATCTATTGCAGTCGGGGTCGACTGCAGTCGTCGACCTTTCGGCGGCTGCCGCCGGCGCCGGCCCGTCGACAGGTGACGACGGCTGCAGTTTACTTGCCATTGGCAACGTGCCGCTCGTCTGCAAGAATCCTAACTTGCAAGTTGCATCTTAAAAACTTGTACAACAAAAACCGCTTTTTCTTGCTCTTTACTGTTTAATCTTGCTTTTTGAAACATATAACACAGAATGTATTCTTTATTATACATAGGCACCTATGTAGATGTTGTTATTATGTAGGCCACAAGATGTTGCACACTGGTTGTCCTCAAACTCTAAGTTTAACTACGACCAATCCAAGTAAGTAGTTTATATCTTTGTACAACATGCTAAAACAAATCATAACGACTGACCTGCACATTTTCAACACACATCAAATTAATATTTACGAGAACAATTGCTACATACATAAACGCCACTAAACCATACAGAATCACCCATTCATCACACTCAAACAATAAAAAGCATCGTTACATCATTCGGATAGGTTCACATTGTCGTAACACTGTCGCACATGCGATTCGCACGCGATCGTTGCATCAGTTGATATTCCCCCGACCTCGACAAAAAATGACGCGGTTGTCGCAAGATGGCGGGTTCGCAGGCCGCAGGTGAAAGCACACAATTAGCGCGAATTACGCAACAGATCGTACGGCGTCGTCCGAATTTGGCGAGTTGTCGTGAAGTATGCGGCCGGACTTATTCCGAGAAAATGCTTGGGATCTTAGATGCGGTTTGATTGGGCACTTAGTTTGATGTGTCCATACTTAGTTATTAGGTTAACGGAATTTTCCGAGGATCGGTGGTTTAGACTGTATAAGGATTGGAATCGTTTGGCCTGTGGTTTCGAGCTGCGGATGACACGAAGTTTACGGCAAATATTGGCGAGATTCTGTTTTTTTTTTTTTTTTTTTCTCTTTATATAAAGGGGCTTGTTCAATTTGAAGATGTCGCCTCTTCTGAGCCTAAAACCTAGCAGGTATCGGACACAGGGTTTTAGTAAAAAGAGGAAAATGCTGGTGGTACGTACCGCGGCGCGAGACACGCGAGTTCAGGGGGTCTAAATGGACTTTATGGTTATGTACCATAAAGTCCATTTTAAGTTTTTTTTTTTTAACGTGTTTCATATTATGATTAAACTGCTAAAGCGGCCATTTTAGACCCGCAGGACTTCTCATTTATGTATCGAAGTAATCTGATGAGATTCCTTCAATAAGATGTAAATAAGGTACCTAAAGATTGGTAGTTCGAACGCGTACACAAGTACGATTGGGATCAATGACCGAAAGTGTTCTTGTTTTACATCGCTAACGCTGAAGCCTATCACAGATCAAATCAAGTGCTTAATTCATGCTTGGATCATCATTGCCATGGTTGCCTTTTTTTCAGCCCACTCCTTTGTGCTTTTTACATCATTTTACAAGTACGCTAAATAAATTAATCATTGTCTCTGTAACATGAAAACATTGTTATAACCAAATATTTTTAACCATGGAGTTGGTCCATGGTTTGGTGTTGGTTGGTTGGAGTTGGTGGTTGGTGGTTGGTTGGTTGGTTGGTTGGTTGGTGGAAATGCAGATGTCTGCGCAGTTATGAAACTTTAACAGATTCATAACTGCGCAAATAAAATATCTGCAGAGCAGAAATAAAATATTTAGGTTTTGATGCATGTAAATGCTGGTATTCATTTACATCCGGTTAGACTGGAAGCTAATTCCAACACTGCTAAGATCACACATCTTTTTGCACCACTGTTTATTTCACGTATTGTTTTTTATCATAATCACCTAGGTGTGTAACTTTTTATTCATTTGTTATTGTAATAGCCTCATTATCATAAATTCTTGTCTAGGTTATAAGTTCGGCCTTAGAATCCGGATAGACTGGTTTAAGGTGGTTACCATTGTATGAATGCATACCTACTTATGTAAAGTTTCTCTATAACTACATAACAGAATGCATGCAGTGCGCCTGCGCTGATGAAGTTGGTAGTGTTGTTACGCCGTGAATTAAATTAACTTGATGAACGACGTGGCTGTATGGTTTTTGAGCCATAACATTCTCATAATGTTCCCACTGCTGGGACAGGCCTCCTCTTTATGAGAGGTAGTGGGATATAATCCACCACGCGGGCCCGATGGGGTTGGTTGACGTCACATATATTCAAATTTTTGGTTATAGGACATGCCGGTTTTCTCACGATGTTATCATTCAATGTTTTGAGGGTGTTGCAATAACTTACACAAAGAAAAGCCTACTAAGCCAAAGAAACTGGGGTTGTCATAAAACTCGTAGGGTCGACGATATTGTCAAAGTCGCAAGAAACACCTGAATAAGGGACGCACATAACCGGGAAGTGTGGCAGAAAAACTGGAAGGCTTATACCCAGCAGTGGGTGATTCCGGGCTGATCTGATGATGGTGACGAACGCCTACTAGAATCTCTTTGAAAAAATATAATAAACTCAAGGAGATAACACAGATTAATTCGGGATTACCCACTTGTTTACAGATTTAATCCGCTGTCATAATTGGTAGTAGTTAAACCTTTTAGATTAGCCTTTCAAGCCTTTGTTAGTTATTTGAGATATTTATTAAGATTAAAAAAGTAAATGGGCTTAAGATTTAAATTAAACCTTCCCACTGGATTAGTTTCAGTCGATTTAACCAGCTAATCCCTTTTTAAATATTCAAGAAAATAGGTAACCATGGTAGGTTCTAAACATTAGGATTTTCTTTGTCAGTAAATATAATAGGTATAATTAAACCATGTGAATATTTTTTATTAAGTACTTATTAAGGGCCGTCCTAGAGCTCGTTGGATCGAAGATACTGTCAAAGTCGCGGGAAACACCTGGTTATGGGACGCTCAGAGCCGGGAATTGTGGCAGAAAAAAGGGGAGGCCTATAGTACTCAGCTGCGGGCCTACCATGACGTCTTAAAGCAGGATCGTTTTAATCTTGTTCCAGTGTGGGAAAGAGATGGCGGTAGACGTCCTCTATGGCTCCGTCTCTTACCCACACTGAAACAAGATTAAAACGATCCTGCTTTAAGACGTCATGGTAGGTCACCAGTGAGTGATTCCGAGTAGATATGATGATGGTGATGAAGTACTTATATTTCACCAGCAAACTGTACCGGGCCCGAATGGTGGTTTACGGCCCACACTCTCCAGTTCAAGTCGTTCCCAGCCGTGGCTACTTTATTAGGTTGCTTACGTATAAAGGGTGTAAATAGACTCTTAACGAAGCACTTGTTCTCCCCGTCATTGCGATCATTTTTTTGTTCTGGACCATACCAGGTCAAAGTTTTAACTTTTTCACAAGTTTTTTTTTCAAACTCAAACTCAAAAGTCAAACTCAAAGCATTTATTTCAATTAAGTAGACCATTACGGCACTAATGAATGTCAAAAATTAAAAAAAAAAAACAAAGCTATAGTCCCAGTCACAAGGCATAATAACTTGAGAAAGTATTGTAGTTGCCCATTCCCTAGCGTAGATCTCTCAAATGGTCATAACTTTACTTTAAATACTTACCTATCTCTTTAACCTGTCTACTATTAAAAGCGTCCACTAGCACAATGTTTTGAGAGCGCTACATTGAGTTTTACAAAAAAAAGTCTCCCACCAATATTTATTATTATTTTGGCTTTGTGAATTGTCCGATTACACCCTGTATGCTGTATTTAATCAGCAATTTATGAAAGTATAAGTTGCGTAGTTTTAAAGATCTAAGCATACATTAGGGACAGACAAATGCGGGCGACTTTGTTTTTTTAATATGTAGTGATTTGTTTAAACCCACCAAATGTACGTAAAACCTCATTTAATTGATGAATGAAACGAGGGTTAATTAATTATTCGTTAAATTATTTCTGCATAACATATTGATAAACGTTCAGAGTAAATATTTAATATTCATCATGCATATTACCCAATCGGAGCCTGATTGACAGGTTAACTGAATATTATTGGGAATTAATTATAAGTTTTACGTCCATAGTGATAGGGATAAGTGGTATAACAATGACAATAGTTGTTTTATGAAATAGTGTTCATGTACATTTATGTTTTAATTGTAGTTAATAAATAAATAAATCTATGAATTAAAGCTACTTATTCAATAATAAAACTAAATATTTACAAAAAAAAGAACCAATTCATTTAAAATAAACTAAATAAACAACAGGACGCTTAGGCATCTAAGTACCTACTCCTCCACAACGCTGTCATCCGGAAACGTGTCCAGCAGGGCTATTACGTCCGGGGCTGCGGGACTATTCGATAGAGATACCGTGGCCCCGGAACACAAAGGGCGATGAAGGAACATGGATGGGTTTTAGTCAGTACAAGTCTGACACTCCCTCCTGCTCCGCCCAGAGCGGGAGGACTCATTTGATGATTTCCCATCCGAAAAAAAAAAAGGCTGTTACGTATCTTTCTAATGTCCAGTGACTATCAAGCTTCGGTTGTACACCGAACTATGATGACAATCGTGAATGTCATAATATTGGTATTACGTATCACACTGAGTGGATATCACTTTACGGTGACTAACTGGGTCATACATTATACGAAACTAACCTTTTGACAGTTAATTGATGGACACTGAGCCCAGTTACTGCTGCAGCCTACAGAACACTGGCAGCATTGCCACGATGAATGGCAATGTTAATTCTTTGGCAAAAAAGGCTGTTTTAAGTAGTTATGCGATTAGTTGTTAGGGTCTGCAATTTTTTGATAATAGCTACTAACTACTATGGTATAGTACTAAATGAGTTCTTCAGATAATGCCGAGGTTATAATATAGTTCAGTAAATATACGAGTCATCAGCAGCTTTTCTCAAATTAATCTCAGTTCAGATAGGGTTTTAAATATTGGAGCTTTCGATAAAAGTGTCGATTACAACCTATAGTCCTTTTAGAAAGCCAGTATGGACAGGCCCTGTTATTCAATTTAAAAATAGACGTTAGGCTTTTGCTAGTGTTGCGAAAGTGTCGATACTTTTTTTGGCTGAGCTGCCTTGTAATTATCAATAAGTCTTATAATTTTCAGTAAAAAGGCAATTGTTTATCTTCTCTTTTAGAAATGAACTGAGCATGCCAGTTCATTTATGTTTAAATTATCTATTTAATTTAATTGAATTACCATTTCTGCAAAATTGTATGAATAGTCCCAGCGGTTTGGGCTTTTTTCGTCGAATGAATTAATTTAAAATTTAGACAAAATCATGCACTAAAACCTCGATTTGACCCTGCAAACAATATCAGTTTAATCTTTAAAGTCAAGTGCATTTCAGTTTATCGATAAACGTCTAGAAACCTCGATATTTTCCACTACACTGACACTCTGTTAAAGGAATTTTCGCGGGGTTGGCTCAAAGGTGCCTTTGTGCACCGACTTGGCACGGCTTGGCAGCTTGTCGGCTCGTCGAAGCAATAATCTGAAGGGTGTACTCTGTCAATAGAATGTTATTTTAAACTTGGCCTCTGTGTTGGAAACTTGGCAAGTTTGCTTTGACTAACCTGTCAAGTAATTGCCAAGAAGCCCTCTTCTCGTTAGAGCTACACGGGTTTTTCTTATTATACGTACTGTCGTCGGTCTGAAATGTCTTGGGAGATATTTGTTTAGTTTTTGATTAGCATGTTTTGAAGATTAGTCTGGAAATTATTAACCAATTCCAGTTCAGAGTTTTACAAGATTTTTATTTTATTTATTGGCAGCCTGTGTGTAAAATGTGAATTTAATTTCATAAAAGAGAGATTTTCTTGTTTCTATTTTAACAATTTTAATTTGAAAATGTTATTTTCATGATAAAGCACTTAGGTTCAGGCTCTGTAAAATACTATTTTAATAAAACAGGTTAATTACATTTTCTGTAAACAAAAAATACACATTTTTTGTTTCCATTTAGTTCAACAAAAAAATAGTTATTTGTTATACAAGAGTGCAAAGTTGCTTTTTAACCGCGTGCTCGATTTTGATAACCGAGCAAGCGAAGGATTCTAAAATTGAGTCACGAGCGCGGCGAGTGATTCAAAAATTAGAATCCTGAGCGTTAGCGAGGTAATCAAAAGAGCACGAGGTGAAAAATCTTTGCACTCGAGTGCAACACGTAACTTTTCATCCCACCTCAGCGAGGAAATGACTAAATGCAAAAAAAAAAATATTTACAATCACAAGATACTTTTACTTTTATTTCAGTTTAGGTGGTAACTACTACATTATGGTAGGTAAGTATTACAGAATAATCTTTAAATTATAACAAATAATACTTAGGTACAATTAAGAAAAATTTAAAGTAACGTTGCTACAGTTAGTTAAGTTGAGTGTAATATTTATTTATTTATTTATTAAAACTTTATGCACAAGTAAAACTGTACAAAGGCGGACTTAATGCCTTGGGCATTTTCTACCTATTTTTTTTCAATTTTTTTAATATCGTACTGTTTCAAATCCTTCTCGCGTGATTGTTGAGGGAGAAAGCTCATTTGCGCATTATTAACAGTTTCAGTCAATTCTGTTGGCGTCAAATAAACTTCTTGGTCGCCAAAACCACTTATTTTACGTATTTCACTTGTTTTTAACCTAAGGTTTTAACAATTGACCTGACAAGAAAATGGCGCGCGCAAAGCAAATTATAAAAGTACACCAAGAAGGTTCCGAGTCTGAGATTTTAACAAATTAAAAAAGGTTGTACCTATGATAAATTCGGCACCATGGTAGAAGTAAATAGGTTTAATGATGTTTTGAATTCACAAACTTAGTGCACACGATGTTCTAAATTCAATTTACTTTATCCTCTAGAGGATAAAAACGACTTTTGCACTCAGATATCGAAGAGCAAAAATACTCTTTCCGAGATGGGGGGATGAAAAAGATATTAATGGTGCGATCATTTCATTTGATGAAAAATAAATCAACCACGTGACCACTAATTAAAGGCTTCAAATAAATCACTACGGGAAAATATTTTCAGTTATAAGAGCTTACGAATAATACTTGAAAGTCCTATAATTATCCAATTCGCAGTTGATATAAAATATTTTATTAAAATTTTTCGCCAGCTACGCAGCTAATTTTGACCTCTGTACCAAATACGTAAAGTCGGGATTCGCATACAAATACATAATATGGTGTAATGATTTTCTACATGGTCAGTTTCGTGCATGCATACATTGTACAGTCAATAAAACAGAATACATTAATGTTTTATGCTAAGAGCTATCGAGAGTTTATATCCGATTGCAACTGAGGGTTTTGTGTTAATTTCATGTAATTTGTATTTATGTGTAATCGGACTCCAGGCCCGATTTATTACCGTCGCTTGTCTGAGAGTATTTAGAAATTGGGCACTGTTGTTTTGGTTATTTTATTGTAAACCAATTATGCATGGCCATGTGACGGCAAAAAGTGGAGAACTTTATTTTAAAAGGACATACCTATTACCCATGTTTGCAAAGAATAAATGATTTGATTTATTTATTTCTTGGACAAATTAACAGCAATAACAATTAATTTTCAATGCCTCTTTGCCTACATTACAAAGGTGGTTTTCTCTTGCCTGCACACCTAACTCTTCTCTCGACTGTACCTACCCAAGTCCATGTAGTGCATACGTGACAATGATTGTGCGAGTGTGTGTGTGCATATTAGGAGTGTATAATGTGTATCTTCACGTTACGCTGTCTAATAAATAATGTATAGTGAAACGTACGGAACAGTGGATCGAGTTATTTCACGGTTGGACTCAAATGGCGGTCTCGCAACATTTTTGTTGAATGTGAAAACCATTTTTATTACAGTGCATACAAGGATGAAGGATCGTAGCTGTTGGCGTTGGAAATATATCTATATATGGGGTGAATTTGTGTAAGTATGCATGTATATTCTAAAAGGATCGTTCCGAAATTAATGATATTTATAGTATAACGTTGTTGATTGATCATTTCACATTTGAGAAAATGTTTCGTGAAATTGTATTGAAAAAAACAAAATGGCCGCACATGTTCCATTTTTGAAAACGCGCCAAAAGATCCGCATACAACCACTTCTTATACTTTGTATTCAAGTGTTGTGATTGTAATGTCACTTTGTTTTGGCGGTCGTTAACTTGCGTGTGTTTTATAAACTGACATAACGGTAACTGTTCACTATAAATGTATATACTTAACATAACATCACGCCTGCAATCATCGAAGGGGTAAGCAGAGGTGTATCTAATAGTAGGTACACCCACATTTCGCCAGTTATCTTTAAGTCCCATGTTAGACGGGGTGAGCCCCCTAAAGATGTGATGCATGTAAAATTGGTAGTTGTTCAAAAATAAGACATAATTTATGGCCAAGGGATCTTTTCAAGAGGTTTACGTTCCTAAAAAAACAGAGTGAAATTATGCTTAGGTACTCAAAACGATTTGTCTTCGTTACTGCAAGCTCTTATTTAACAAGCCTTGTTTAATATTTAACGGTCTGTTGTATCCGTAACTTGAACACAAAACAAAGGCAACATTTCTCCATAATCAGCTACTAATCTTAGATCATTCTAATTTCGATCACGATCAAGATTCAAGCGACGGCTCCATTCATTCAAATCAACCTCTTACATAATCAGGTAACGAGTACACTGACCGACTTGCGTCTATAAAACCACCATCAATATTCACGCACCATCGGTAAATTTGTAAGACAATGCCGAAATGAACATTGAACATAAAAAGCAATGTACATCAATGGCTAAATTAAGTACGTGTTATGTAATGATTGCGAGGTGTCGGAAAGATTATGAGTTGAATGTTAAATAGTTTGAAAACTGATCAACCTTGGTGGGCCTGTTGGACGTTTTGTGCCAAAAGTTTTTAGTGTTAATGTTTAAATTGGGTTTTGTATAGCTCGCCCTAAGTTTACGTGTCTATCATCAAACTGGAGGATTACTGGCTGTAATCAGAATGGATGAAGATTTCTGTAGTCTCCCGAGACGCCGGTTTGGCTTTTGGCAAACGAAGTGAAGTTGTGTTTAAGTTATAAGTTGTTGTTTTAGGTTTAAACGAATTTTGTTTGGTCTGGCAGCTGCTTTGGTTTAAGAAAAAGACGATTGGCAGTTTAAATATTTTCAAGGTATATAATTACTACGACGAAGACCGCCATTGGGCCATTGTGTCACCATATTATATGCAAAAAGTATATTATTACTATTTTATATTATTGGAACGAAGTTCCTTATCGCGCGTTGCGAAAGGGGGCTAGACGGAAAAAATTAAGACGAAAAGTTGTAACGACACTTTTTGCTATAGTAAGCTATTGTAAGCTGTGCGGCGTGCGCATGTTTCTCTGTCTGTCTCTCTCTCTCTCTCTTATAGAAAGCAAGCCAGATATTCGTTCCATCCGGGTGTCCCTTGACACCTCTCAAGTTTTTTATTAAATTTATTTATTACATATTTTTTTTAAATATTTTATATTTTATTATTTACTTACTTTGATTATTTTTTAATTTTGATCATTTCGTAATCCAAGTATTCTATCTAAGTATCTATCAATCTCGGAGCCTTTGCCTTTTTATTACTAACAAAGTTGATGCCTATACAAGTGTGTTTTGGCAGTCAAAATTACACAACAAACAACACTATAAAATACAACTGTCATTAGTATCAAAAAATTACACAACAAACAACACTATAAAATACAACTGTCATTAGTATCAAAAAATTACACAACAAACAACACTATAAAATACAACTGTCATTAGTATCAAAAAATTACACAACAAACAACACTATAAAATACAACTGTCATTAGTATCAAAAAATTACACAACAAACAACACTATAAAATACAACTGTCATTAGTATCAAAAAATTACACAACAAACAACACTATAAAATACAACAGTCATTAGTATCAACTGCAGTTACACAATAAAACAGCTATTTACGTACCGTACATAACACAAATATGTAGTATGTACAATCGCTTTTATTTGTGTAATCAAATCATCACAATCACGACTTGAAACGACCATTTTAATGTTATTTTTATACTTTCGCCAAGTTTTTTATTGCTGTCTAATGAATTGCTGTCATTTCTGGCGCGAATTATGTGCGAATTTAAAGCTGTTAGTCTTGTTATATAAATGTTTATGTGCGATTGTGAACACGATACGATGTTACGATGGAATGTCAGATGTCTCAACCTGAAATTCAGTCGGTACTTAGCTAGTAGCACGTTATTTATGTACATAATGAAAAGCCGGAACAAATAAAAATAAGCAATTAGTAGTAGGTAGGAAAAGCGTGCTTATAAAACAACGACAGTCACGTTATTAATAATTAGGTATTTAGCATGCAATTAAATAATTAAGCATGTTTTTTTTATATGCAGTAAGTACCTATTTATTGTGTGCATAACTGCACATTAGTGTGCAGGTCGTTACCGACTGGTGGTGGTGTGACTGGTTGTCTGCCTGTAAAGTCAGACAACCAGTCTTACCAAGGGGTATTGTATTACCCAGTATTAACTGGGTTGTGGAGGTCAGATAGGCAGTCGCTTCATGTAAAATATTGGTATTCAGCTGCATCCGGTTAAAACTGGGACTGGGACAACATGGTTGGGAAAAGGCTTGGCAGATCATGATACTTAGGTAAGTGACATGGCGGAAGAGCGTAAACTAGAGGTTTATTGGCGATAAATAAGTCATTACATAGGATAAAATGAACGTAAAAGTCGTAAAGTAAGATTGAATATTGATTGGTTGTAAAGTAAAATCACTTTAATTGATAAGATTGATAAATTATTTCCTAAAAGAGGTAATATTTAGCTTTTGTGAATGTAAGTGGTCGATCGTCAGTGAACCCGTTATTCACTGACGATCGACCACTTTCAACCGTATTCCTTAGGACATATGGGTGAAGTGACAGACCGATAATGAACTTGGCAGTACTTGACAGTTATTAAATCGAAAAAAAACACGATAAAAACAAGGGATTTATAGAACTTGACCATAAAGAACAAAGAAAAATACTTGTCAATTTTATGAATCTTGGCATTTTTAAATTGAAAAACAAATAAAAACCTTATTCCTAAAACTCATAAAAATACTTGTCTTTTATTAAAAAATAAAATTCCGCTTATGACATTCTATAAAAATGGAAATATGCGGTTTTAATAACGCGAGAAAATCCTGGGTCAGTGGCCGAACCCTCCCATGACCTTTGCTTGTATAAGTATAAAAGTAATTTGTTGTCAACCACCTACCTAGGAGATAGGGATACATGCCCTTGCAATATAAATAAAGAACTTGGCCTTCTATTAAGATCCTTTACTTGGCTAGATTGTATGAGTGCACTTATTCTGATTAAATTGGTTAGAAAATGGTATGTCTGTTGCTAAATGTTTTCTAAAGATGAATTTACGAGTATGTTTCAGTGTTTTTCATGTTAAGGCGCCTCCCCGAGCAAATGACCTTGAGCGAGCAGTTTTTTGGAGCCTACTCCTCTTTATCCAAAAGAAAAACGAACTAATAAAAATACATTAAATTTCTACATATTGTTTTGTATAATAAATCCCCTCACAACGAAACAACAGAAATGAGAAATAATCATAATGAAAATTTATAACATGCTACTCCTGCCATGGATAGGCAATTTAATAATGAACGTGGTCGTTTTTTTTTCCAAAAGACGAATATTTGATTTTAGAAAGAATAAAAACCACTCATTTCGCACTATTCGGCCCGCAGTGACCGACGTAACAACCACTTTGTAGTGCAAGCTGATTAGAACTTTATTCTAACAGTATTTCAAACGAAGTTTGAACCACCACAAATAGAGTTGCTTATTTTGGTCGGGGAGGCACCTTAAATTATAATGAAAAGTGTTGTTTTTTTGCTCAATCTTGAGACCTAGACTGAAACTATCCTCGTTGATAAATTATTAATAAGACTTTTAAGAGTGAGCTGTTTTAGATAAGACGCTCTGGGATAACAACGCGGTTTATTTTTTTTCTTGTTTCAGAATAATCTTGGGTGTTTTAGTATTTTATTTAGTACCAAAGTATGCTTTAACTTCTTTTATTATAATTACTCTTGTTATGATAATAAGTATTGTACGGAATACCCTGGCCGTGGGGTATGGGAGTCGGGCTTGTGGCTTCAGGCACTCCTATCATCCACCACTGGGACTATGATAAATGACGCATCGTTCCGGCTTGTTATGAGTCTGCGCTCAGGCGCACCTTGTGCTGCTCCTTATTGATGCCACTGCGTTGAAGCTGTCAACAGACTCAGACACCATGGCCTGTCCTGCTATAGAAGCGCAGGGCCGGCAGTCTCGACAGAGATAACGACAAAATCGCTAACTTTTGATTGCTAATTACTCACGAAAGAATTCGGTTGCAATAACAATGCTTGCGGGAAATGCAAGTTTCTACATCCAAGATGCGATTCTCGCAAGCATCATTTAGTGCAATCGAATTTATTCGTTAGTAATAAATTAGCAATCGAAAGTTAGCGGTTTTGTCAGATTCTGCCAGCGTTAAAGATACGCGGGCGATAGGCGTAAGATAGGCGTACCAGCGGTTTTAGAACCAAACGACTAATCTCAATATTCTGACATGTCGTGATCGAACGAGTGAACGAGTCTACGAGGGGCGGGGCACTAATAATTTATAGCTAAATGTCACAATATTTTTTCCACACACTGTAATTAGGTATCAAGCATAATTTTAGAATACTTAAAAGCGACATACGCAACCAAGTATTTGCACGTTTCCCTTAGGCGATTGCATTCAAGTAAATATTACTTAACGCACTGGACTTGGCTAAGTTGGTCCAAGTAACCGGTCGATGTTTCCTCATACGTGATGTTGGAATATGTGCTTCTGAGTATTCAGTTCAAGTGATCTTGAGGACACTTTACTGAGTCGCAGAATTGAGTTAAGTTGAGTAAAACTTCGTGTGTAAAGAATAAACCGGGTAACTAAGCATAAGGGTTTCGAAGGAAATTACGAAAGCTCACGGTTACCAGGAGAACAGGGAATCTAGAGGATGCCTTCGTGGTTAGCTTTACTAAAAAGTTCATACGGCTACCTAAAACAGTCCTCCCGACTGCCAGAGTAATTTCATGAGCTAGGTAGGTAGGTATTTATTCTAATTTTTTTTTTGTTATTTTTAGTCTATTCTTTCCCACTGTTGGGCAAAGGCCTCCCCCATTCCTTACTTAATCAGTCAAGAACGAGTCCAAATCATCACGCCAGCGTTTCTTGGGTCTGCCTCGGTGACGACCCTCGTCAGGCACCCACTGTGTGCGGATTCCGGCCCATCTGTACTGATCCATCCTAGAAATGTGACCCGCCCAGCCCGGTTAAGCAGAAGCCAGTCTCTCTAGGCTGAACTGCGAGATGTCATACACAAAAAACAACCTATTTTACCTCGCGGACATATCGCCAACTTCAACGATGCAGCTGTCAAGTAGCGTATTGTGGTATTGCGCATTAGATTAGTGAGTTTGATGTTTTAAACAATTGTAGATTAGAATAAAAAAGAAGAGAAGGTTCGTAAAACTACGACTATTTTAATGTTTTATAATATAAACTAGCTGACGCGCGCAACTTCGTCTGCGTTACGTAAGAGAGAGAGAGGCTTAGAGAGAGTGTGAGTCAACCTAAAAAAAATGCAGATAATATGCTTTAGCGGACTTTTTAAGAGGAACAATCCCGTCTTACATGTATGATTGTTGAGTAACTTTAACCGTTTACGCAGCGCACGGAAAGGAAGCTCTCAAAAGCAATAATTTTTCGCTGTATTTGCAACAATTTTCATTGATGCTCCGCTCCTATTGATTGTAGCGTGATGTTATATAACGTATAGCCTTCCTCGATAAATGGGCTATCCAACACTAAAAGATGTTTTTAACTGGAATCAGTAGTTCCTAAAATTAGCGCGTTCAACCAACCAAACAAACAAACTTTTCTCCTTTATAATAATAAGTATAGATTCAAGTAGGTAACAATTTAATTTCTCGGAATTATATGCAATCATCGTTAAAATATTGTACTATGTTTTTCCAATTTGGGGCTTCCCTCGACAGCCTTAGGTTTTCATCCTTAGACACACGATGACAGTCATACTCCAGCTAGGTCGAAAGTTCTCATCAAGGCGCATGAATTGAGCCCAAACACGATATAGCTTATTTTTTTCGGGTGGGAAATCATCAAATGACTCCTCCCGGAGCAGGAGGAAGTGTCAGACTTTTACTGACTAAAACCCATCCATGTTCCTTCATCGCCCTTTGTGTTCCGGGGCCACAGAGTCTCTTTCGAATAGTCCCGCAGCCGACCGGATCGGCCCTTGCGGACCCCTTCTTTTTTGCTGACTCTCTTTGAGGCGCGCGTAGAACACGAACGCGCCGTCGACATGGCCTGTCGTCATGAAACGGACGGACGGCGAGCTAGCCCATAGCTCCTCGTCCACAGGCCCGCGCCTACGGTGGCCGGGGGCCAATACGTGGCTCCCGACGCCCGGGGTGTCTCCCGCTGTGGCCGGGACGTAAGGATCTCTCTCACGTTCCGCCACCTCCTTCGCTAGCATGACTGCTTCGCAGAAGGAGGTGATGGCATCCCATTCCGTCTCGCTCCGGACCATGTATTGAACCAGGGCTGGGAGAGAGAGGTCGCCGCCGCCGATCGCCGCTTCGAGGACACGGTGGTGCTCCGCCCAAGTGGGGCACACCTCCACAGTGTGCTCCACCGTGGCCTCCGGTCGATCCTCACATTGGAAGAACCCGGGCGTCTCCTCCCGCCCGAAAACACGATATGAGGTCAATAACAATTTAGCTGTAAATATAATCTACGTAAACTGCGTATGGATTATTGATTATTGCGAATAGCATAGCACAGTTCTTGCACGGCAAGAACACGTGGATTTATCAGGCTTCTGGTGTTCGCTATACTTCTTTTTGGAGAAATCATCCTCATCATCATACTCCTGCCCTTATCCCAATTTATTTGGGGGTAGCATGATTGTATTCTTCTTCCTTATGTACTACTCTATTACTTTTTGGAAAAATATTTCACGAAAAAAATAAGAAATGCACACAACTTATACAAAAAATGAAATATAGGAAATCTCACAGCATCAAAAAAAAAATTAAACAAATCACAAAAAGTGAAAATAATGTTGGAGGGGTTTGAACCTGCAACCCCGTAGTTTACAGAGCGGTCATGAAACTGCAAGGCTATTTACTTCGTTGACATAAGCCACAAATAGCCGTTCTCATGTACTTACGTCATGACTGAAACGTCAAGCAATTGAAGTATACGGAAATAATGCAAAATTTTCTACCCCCTTAAGGAAGTAGCGTGATAATATATAGTTTAAATATTGAAGAAGCCTATGCAGTAATTTTGACGTGATGCGGGCACAAACATTTTGTACCAACTACTTAAACCGAGGAAAGCTGATTTTCTTGAGTTCCGCTATTTTGTGCGTATTCACCTCAAAAATCAAATTTCAAGAAAACTGAGAAATTATATTTACCTGTATTAGATATGCAGTATATGTAGCAACTTTAAAAGGTTACACTTCATTGGTTTTGATTGTATAGGTGTTTGAAGTTTATTAATTTTAAACACAAAACCCACTTTTTTGCGCCTCTGGATGAGATTTAAAAAAAATGCTAAGATAGTTATTTCTTTATTTTTATTAATAAGTATTTATTCTGAGTTTCATGATTCTAGAACAATCTAAAATTTTTTTTTCATACAAACTTTACCCCCCCTTTTCACCCCCTTTTTCCAAAAAAATCCAAAATGTATATAGCCTATATGTTATTCTGAATGTATTTAAACATATTTGTGAACATTTCAACAAAATCGGTTCAGCAGTTTTTACGTGATGCGCGGTCAAACAAACAAACAAACAAACAAACAATTTTTTTTTTAATGGTTTTAATATGTTCATTTACTTATTTCAAGTCACCCTGGCTGGTTTTTTTTTTAATCTTCAATGAACAGATTTTTTGGTCTCAACGATTTTATTATATGTATAGATTATTTAGAACACTTAAAAACAATTTCCTTTTAATAAGGCACTTTCCGTTTTCTTTTCCCTGAGCATAAAATTAAAGAAAAATAGAAAGCTGTCATAGAGAGGAACAGTTCAGTCCAACTACTTAGTTTCCTGTTTAAGTTGTACATAAGCCAATGAACGGATAACTCGAGAACGTTCTCGTGAAACCTGTCGACGTCTGTGAACTTACAAGTTACGGTTAAGTTGGAAATAAGTTATGATGAGACGGTAGCTTGACGTCTATACATAGCCAAAAGTGACATTGAGTTCATGAACTTATAACATTTAAAACTGGTTTTCAAACTTTATAATCCAATATCTCCATAGCTAGCTAGCTAAGTATGGTTTAGTACAAAAATATATATCTCAATAACGGAAAGAACTAAGTGTCTCGATTAAGTTAAACGTCTTCTGCTTCAACCACTACTATTGTACTTAGTTATGTTGTTATGTATCTTACCCCCGAATACTGAAACGTCACTCAAAATTTAAGTAGCACTTATATTTAACAGATACTCAAAAGTGACGTTTGGCCATACGAAATTTAAAGTTTAGGAGCTGCTCAAATGTTAAGCAGCCCTTAAATTTTGAGTGACGTTTCAGTATTCGGGGGTTAATGTGATGTAACAGTCCTGTTAAAAAATAACCTTTTCATTACTCATACTCTGAAAGTAGGTCTGAAGTTGCCTGAGGAGCGGGTTGAAAGTAATACTTTTCAGCCCTAGGGAGAATCGTTTTCAACTGACAACTGTCAAAAAAAAATAAAAAGAAATTAGTTCATTTTCTATTGAACCATGTTCCGACCTTCTATACAGCCACGATATAAAATTGAAATAACAAAGTTAAGTATTAATTAAAGAATATTTGTATTTTATGAATAACTTTATTATAATTAAGTTTCAACTATTTCTTTAAAATAACATAGATTTGGGCAAAATATTTACCATTTTTTCGATGATGAAAATGAAGAATAGGTGGTAATGGCTGAATAGCTGGCCGGCCACAGAAAAAAAAACAAAATAGGCGGGAAAGCGGCAACACGATCTACATTTTTTTTTCGTGTTGATTCATGTTTTTATTTTTACTTTCCTTGTATTCGTAATGAAAAGCACAGTGTTTACCTCGGGTTAAAGACCTTATTTAGTCTCTCGAACTATTAGCGCCCTCGCTGCGCTCGGGCACCAAACCCCGTCTCGGGACTAAATAAGTTACTTTCACCCCTTGGGTAACAATGTGCCCAACCTGGTGTTAGAGTTTTTATGCCGCCCAAGGGCTTGGCTTGGCTTTACATGCCGTCGAGAAATATCTCTCAGGTGTGCTGGTTTCCTAACGATGTTCTCCTTCAACGAAGCAAGTGATAATTATACAATACGCACGTGAATCCGAAAAATCAGAGGTGCGTGTGTCTTGGGTTCGAATTCGAGACCTATGACTTGGCAGTCCGAAGTCACACCACTAGACTATGACTGCTTAACTCAATAAACACATAATAAATAATATAACAAAAAAGATTTTGCTCCAAAACATACTCATATTCATGTTACTGATAATAATAATAATATTAAATAAACGTGTAACAATCTCTACTGCCTCCATCTTAAGGTGAATGCTCCAACCAGCCCGCGAAATGCAAATGTTCTTACGTTTTTTGAAATTTGCAGGCCAGTGCAGGTTGTATGTTGATTAAAATATTGCTCGCGACTGTATTGCGAGAATTTTGCGGGCTGGATAAGCAGAACACACAGGTGCTTATCTTCTCAAAGCTATCCTTTATTTGCTTGAAAGAAACTTAACAGAAGAGAAAGTTCTTTGCCTGAGCTAAGAAACAAATGGGTAACTGAGCTTTATACAGTGTGTTTTAAACTTACATAAAGCTCAGTTACTGATGCAAAAATCACGGGATGCGGGACGAAATTCGCTCACGTTTTTTGTATTAAGTAACTTTTCACATCCCCATGTTCGAATTAGCGCGTATAGTCGTGTATCTTCCTAGTTCCGTCCTAGCACTTTGCCGGCGACTTCGTCTGCAAATGTGCTGGCTCGGCTAATATGCATCATGCATCATCTACCTAGCCTTTTCCCAACTATGTCGGGGTCCGCTTCCAGTCTAACTAGATGCAGCTGAATACCAGTATTTTACATGAAGCGACTGCCTATCTGACCTCCACAACCCAGTTAGTACTGGGTAATACGATACCCCTTGCTAAGACTGGTTGTCAGACTTTTTGGGCCACTGACTACCTGTAACGACTGTTAAAGATCTACAAATGACAGCCGGGACCACCAGCTTAACGTGCTTTCCGAGGCACGAAGGAAACTCGGTATGAAAGGGTGGTCACCCATCCACAGACCAACCTAGGCAAGCACGGCTTAACCTAAAGATCGTGCCGAGTGGCTGCTATTATTTAGCCACGAGCTCCTCCTCGGTTCGGCTAACATGCATGATATAGGTACATATAATTTATAGGCTAGAGCACCCAAAAATAATGTAGCTTTCTGCCAGTGAAAGAATTTTTAGAAATGGATTATTAGTTCCGGAGGTCCCCCTACATACAAAACTTACAACAAATGAAGGTACAACAAGTATCTATGTAGTATATTCACTATCTGGTGTCCACGACACAAGCCTCGTTGCTTAGTGTGGCACTAGATGGCGCTGTGTGTTAATGTCCAGTGATATTTTTTTTACAACAAAAATGTAGGCGGTGTTTATGTAGGGTTTAAACTGATTGCTCATCATCTGCCTAGTCTTATCTCAACTATGTTAGGGTCGGCTTGCAGTCTAACCGAACTGCAATGCAACTGAATACCATTATTTTACATGGAGCGACGGCCTATCTGACCACCACAACCCAGTTAGAACTGGTTGGTGATTGTTGCACAGACAAAACAAATGAATCCAATAACACATACATGCTGTAAGCTATCCGTATATTGCTATACATGTTTTTATGTATCCTAACCTTATATTATCGTGGACCCAATAGTCCAGTTATTTTTGAATTGCAAAAATGTCGTCAAAAACTGGTAGATCAGATGTCGTTTTTTGCACAAACGATTCTAGTTTTATACCGTTCTGTAATTAATTGCATCGATTTACATATAAACAGCTATTCGTCGATCTATGCTTATTATTATGATGACTGCGAAAATAACTCTATTTGTTTGTTACCTTCTCACGCCTAAACGTCTGGACAAACGTGGATACAGCACGTGGGTAGACCATGGGTTAGGTTAGGATATAGGATGTCTTTTATCCCAGCAATTTTTTCCTGTGGGATAATTTCCGACTTCCACAAGGGGAAGCTTTGGCTTTAAAAATCTAGACTTCTATATTTAATGATTCTCCTATCGTTTCCGCTAAGTATTAGATAAAGGTAGTTCTAGAAATCTAGACCATCCGTTAGCAAGATAAGAGAACTTATAAACTTTAGCACCGTTTCAGAATATTCCATAAAGTTCTAGTAGTCTATCTTTAAACCTATACTTTGGACTTCATCGTCTAAGTTAAGAACTATTGAATGGCTATTGCAATGTCGGAAAATGCAGCTACATACTTATGTACTTACCTATATCTATTATTTATTTAAAGAAAAGTAAAACCTGGACAATGAACTTCAAAATCACCAATTTTTGAGTTCTTTAAGCTGTATTCCGTAAGCCACCTTTGTCAGAAGTTGTCAGCCAGCCTGAGAACGTGTCTCCAGTAAGATTTTCGAAGTAAGTCTGCATCCGAGAGCTAAACTGGCCATGGAGTCACCGATGAACAGCCAAGGATAAAATGAAACGGAGTTATAGCTTCGTTTTCGTAGCAAAAATGATAAATAATTCCCGTGTGTGTTGGCGGGGTGGATGTCTTTAGTCGGGGGTCACGCAAACGTGAATGTACTTGTATCTCCTGGGCCCCTAACTCATGGTATATGTATAGAAACTGTGGTGTTTTAGTCGGTAGGAGTCCGACGTAACCTTTCGTTCGCCCCAGACGGAGGGAAATTCCCCAGACCAAAAATTGGCATGTCCTCAGTCCAATACATACAACAAGATGGTTATTTGCAGCAATCGAATCAACCACACAATATTTTGACCATATTTTTTTGTTTGTTTTGATTTCTTTGTAAGTGTATTACTAACATAGTTTGTAAGTATATCGTTACTGACACTAAGAGTCTTGTAGCTCGAAATAAATAATTTAATAATAATAATTAAAGTGTTGCTTCTCAATAAATCTTAAAATAAACATCAATCAAGTGATTCGTAACCATGATCAATAATTAATATTGACCTGAAACCAAAACAGCCCGTCCAAGTTCAAGACCTTATACAGGCGTAACTTTTACTTATTACATATCTATACCATCGTGCAAAAAAAACAAGCAAACACAAGTACAACATAACGGCATTCATAAGTTCGTAACACATTAGATAATAACGTGTGCAGTTATAAATGAACGTAAGTGTAATAAGGAAACTCTCAGTGTTCTCAGTCAAACTTCCCCTCATCCTCTGCGCATGGGCAACGTTTGCTTCACTTTCACTCACTATGAGCTAAGTTACCTAGGCGTGACATAACGTGTGATACCAGTAATACTACCTTTTTGTGCTCATAATATGAGGAATTATTACATGTGGCTTGGTAATTCTGGCCCGATGTGTACTTAAATATGTGCTTGTAAAAGTAGGGAAAAATAGAAATTAAAATATCTACGTGTTTGAATTTGAAACGAATTGAAAAGAGTTACTTAACAAGTTATTTTTAATAGATTGTTTTTAAGGTCAAAACAAGTTTGATGTAGGTGATCGATTTCAATAATTATAATCACAAAACTAGTCTTAAAACTGATACAGTCTTGAGGTATTATGCTTCCCCTCTTCATAATTTATTTGAGTTGCATCGGCTCCAATTACAGTATATAATTACTAGACGTGATTGATTTTTGTTTTATTTTTGTGGTATCATAGTGTTCACATCTTCATAAAAGTTGGTCAGAACCGGCCTTACCTACATCTAGTATGTTCTACATAATTATATAGAAGGAAAAATGTGCAAAAACATTAAAATTGTATGCATTGGGTGAATTTATTGCACTGGTTCAATTTATTAAAAAAGCCGTCCTACTTTTGGTACGAAACTACACCAAAAAACAAAATTACATAAATGTTATTAAAATAAAAAATATATACGATAGGCGCGACAAATAAAAAGCAATAAATACTTACGCGTAAAAAGATCCGTCACCGTTGACAACACACACTTTAAAAAAAAGAAGTTCGAATTATAAATAACCGTTCCAAAGATGGCGTCTGTTAGCGGCGCGTTCGCGAGATACAACTGCGGAATCGTCGTTGGCGCAGGTGAATGTGCACGTCACACCACCACTCTTGTTTCGCGTACTATCAACCGCGTTCAGATGCACCTTCCCTTCTTTAATAGTCCAGTCATGAAGGGCCTTCTACATTTAACAGGCCTATACCACTTGTTATGTACATTGAACTTTGCCTATTTGAATGGGCGATTGTTCTTGCGATGCGTCTTCCATTTTTATTAGGCTTTATTTTATGTACTTGTAAGTTTTGTCATCTGTAGTTACTAACTGTCCGTTTACTTAGAAATAAAGGGGCTTTTATTCATAGAATATTTATTAACCATACATTTTTTGACGCTTTCATTTCATTTTTGAATAAACCCCAAAAGATTTCATGACACCTGACATAAGTGCGAATTTCTAAATTCAGCAAATCATCTCTTGAATATTATCAAGAATGATAAGCACTCTTTTTAACTAAAGAAACTTTTAATACAGATAGCTTATACATCAAATTCGTCGACAAATTATTTCAGAAAAAGAAAGTAATTTTTGAAGTTAGTTCGCATTTCACAAAAACTTCACGGTTCATAAACAAAATGATGAATGACAGCACGTTTAGCTTCGCGATTGCACTCCGTGTGCTCGTGTGTAATTATTTAGACTACCCACCTATTTCAACATTGAAAGTAACTTTAAGAAATCTCAATTATGTTTAGTGCGCCGAACTTTGCTTTTTCTTCTAACATATTTCACACTAGGTGTGCCCCCCGGTTTCATTCGCCGTTTCTCTTTTTGTTCGGCTCCAAAAGGTCGCGGATTTTAACTGAGCGAATTTTATTGGACAAAGCAAAAAAGTTATATGCTGGCTGCAGCATTATTTGTGGTAACGGTCAAGCTATGCATGGTTGGCCAAAATAAATTTCATCGAAGTAACCACACTGGAATGGCAAGCTTATAGTTTATTCATGATTGTCTGTCATGAACTCATGACAACCAGTCCCACTGGTCTTTTCAACAACCCAGCACGGAAATAAATAAATATGATAATGAACCTTTTTACTCGTCTTCACGTATTACTTTTGACTCATCAGCTACATTCAGGAATGTGGAATACAATAAAAGGAGCCAGTCAAGTCACTCACCGACTGACCGACCTTCACTCTGCAGAGGATCTTCAAGGTCAACGGAACAATTAATGTTTACTGAACAATTATTGTGAATATCGAACAAATTCGCAACGAAATTGGTGTTCAAATTGCTTGAAAATCTTGCTGAAGTGGTGGCTTTATTTGTTGGAAATATCTTTTGTAAGTTTGTAGAGACAAATCATTATGCTAGATCAAGGTTTCACGAGGTGGATAGTGATGTTTATAGTTTGAGTGGTATGAACATACATAACTATGGATAGAGTATAATTATGTTAGGCTAGGAATTGTGCTACTATTTTTAAAAGTAAATGAAGGGGCCTGGCGTGTTCACTGTCGAAATAAAATCCTCAGAAAAGAAAATAAGTATATAATTAAGTAAAAAAAGATTTATCATAAAAAAAAAACAAAAAGGCTTGACTGTCATTTATTTATTTATTTAATTAATTATAATGGTCATATGATATACAGGGTGGAATTTTCCAATGCCACCTGGAGGGAAAGTACTCTAAATACTGGAGATAGCAAATTTTACTCAAAGGAAACATTCCTTTATTTTTAAAAAGAAACAAATCTGCATTCACAGATTTTCGAAAATTCGCTTGCCACATTCGGGCATCGAACCCAGGATGGATCGATTAATGTTCGAAAAAATAACATTCTGTGCCTTTTTGACTTCATATAATTTATCATGTTTGTTAGGGAGATTTGATCCATATGATTGCTATCGATTGATGTAAAAAAGTACAGGATATTATTTTTTCTAACTTTAATCGGTTCGATTCCCGAGTGGGGCGAGCGAATTTTCGAAAATCTGTGAATTCAGATTTGTATCTTTTTAAAAATAAAGAAATGTTTCCTTTGAGTAAAATTTGCTATCTCCAGTATTAAGAGTACTTTCCCTCTAGGTGGCATTGAAAAATTCCACCCTGTATATTTTTAAACATGGTCTTGTGCACCGGCTACCTATCAATTTTGCTTATTTAATGTCACGAAAATTTCGAAGTGAAAACTCACATTATTTAACCACACATTATCTTAGTAATTCAGCCCTAGTGCAACATTAGTTTTAATATCAAACTTAGTAATTAGCCAATTAGAAATAATGCCTTAAGTTGAAACTGAAATATTGTCAACTTAATTACATAAATCATATTCTTTGACTTATGTAAAGTTATTTGCTTTTCGCGTTGTCACATATGTTATACGTTTTCTTTTAAGAAAGCGATTATGTGGTAGTGTGAAAAATAAGAGTTTTGTACGCGATAATATTATATTTATCATCCACTATTTATTCCTAGTTTGTTTTATAGCTAGCTTTGGTGAAGCGTCCTCGCTCGCGTTATGGTCACAAATTATCCCACAGGGACGGTCCTATTTTTTTTTTATATAGTCTTTGACACTCGGACACCCATGTAGCTTCGTACATACTTGTGAAATAATTTTCGAAACCCGATTCTCTAATTGTACGGAAAACCTATACAAAGCGAGCCCATGTTAGACTGGATATGTACGAGTATATCTTGATGTGTCGCCGAATTACAAAAATCTTTATTAAGTTTATTTTCACTGGACTGGACTGGCCGAGTCCCTAGAGTTTTTCGAGGAAAATTGTCCAATTGTTTTATTCGGGGTTGAAAATACAATACGGAAAATGACACATAGAAAAACAGCTCTTAATTTTCGTAGAATAAGGTTGAGTTTATCATGTTGATATAAAAAGGATTATCACCTACAAAAATAATATTGAATATTTTTTAATAGTTATTGGTTTCCTGTACGAATGCGTGTTTGTGTGAATTTTGACTATGTTTTACATTTGAAATAACTTTATGATGACCAAGTGAATGTAGTAAGATTTTGGAATATTATTTTTTTCATTCTAAGACTGCATGTTATTGTCTCAAATGGTCATGTATCTTTAAACGGTGAGTTAATGACAAATTATAGTTCTGGCAGTGTCGGGCGGGCCTTCAGAATTTTAATCCTAGACCTGAAAACTTTTCCAAGCAATTTGGCTTTTGACCCGTCACTGTTTTTGTGATTGAGAAATAGTGGATGTTTACGGGCTGAGGTTAACACAGGCATCTAATTTGCAGTTTATACTTGAATTCTGAAGTCGAAGACGTCATGAAAACTGGTATTCTCTTGACACCGATTTCTGGGAAGATAATCTTTCATGATCACACACTCAAAAGAAAATAGTATTTGATTACGACTCTAAATCAGAAGATATTGTTGAAACAATGTACAGCTGATTGTAGATATAACATAGACTTAAATTACAAAAACTAGATACACCTTCAACCAACAACATTGGTCTATGTTTCAACACGTAGTCAACCATCCACCCAGTTTAGTGTTTCGAAAGATAAAGCATGGACGCACTGCGAATCTGTTATATTTACATATGCGTTAACTACGACACAGTATGAAAATTACCAGTAAATCAACTAGGCCTTTTTGCGATGTCATTAATTGTCAGCTCAACTTTTTATTATTTCTCTCTTTTCTTTCTTTCTTATTATATATTAAGTATGTATTTTTATTATTATTTTTCAATACACTTCCTCGAAAACTGGTTCATTTCGCACTACTATTAGTTTCGACATGCAATGTATTTCACACCCGTGCGTTTTTTTTTCATTTTCCAACATCGTGTGCGGGACTAAAAATTGCCACAGATAAATATACCTATACTTAGGTCAAATTGGTTCAATGCCTATAATCAGCGAGAATAAAAAAAAACAATCACGTTTTTTTTTATTCTCGGCAAAAAGACATGCGTCTTTACGGCGTTAATATTTTTTGAATATTTAAGTAATGTTTATAAGTAGAATATCATCAAAAACCATGATTATTAAAATAAAAAAACGTTTACGAACAAATTAACATTTATTTGTGTTCTAAACTCAAAAATATTTGAATTTTCTATTTTTCATATTAGGCTGTTTAGCGGCTTCATATCTTTGCTTCTCCTTTATCCTGGCGAAAGCAAAGCGCGAAAAAAAAGAAAATTTAAATCACAGTTTCGTAATAATTCATGACAAAAATATGTTTCGTTCCTTTATTTTATTTCTTCAAACTTTTGAAGAAATAAATTGAAAAACGTCGTTTGATACATGTGGACATTTGCTATTGCAATTGCAATAAAAAACTTTTTCCGCTTGTGTGAAAATGTATGTAATTTACATTAGCTTGCAATCCTGAACCAGCATCTATATAAAAGTATCTTAAAAGTTACATTTTACCTACTTTCCGGTTTCCGATTGAGCTGAAATTTTGCATACATGTTTAGTTTGGATGACAATGCATGGTTAGTTAAGTGGCGTTATTCTAAATCCAATATGGTGGACTCCCAAAGATGGCGGACAGATTTTTTTTTTATGCATTCCCATTATATGGGTATCAAATGAAAGGGTTTGTTGAGAAAAATAGGTACGAGAAATAAAAAACCGTCACTTTGAAGAGTCTTAAAAACATAATTGAAACTAAATTGGTCGTTTACAAGGTTAAACTAAAAGGTGTTAGCATGGTGTGTGTGACACGACTTCAACGATTTGTTCCAAATTGAAGTACTGTCTGTTAATACTGTCTACTGTGACTACTGCCCTGATGCAATGTGCAGGCGCGAATGATTTAACAGATCGTGCAAAAATGTATAAACGATAAATGCACGTAAATTTTGACACTTCAACGTTAGTGAGATTTCGTAAGAATCGACAATTGTAGAGGAATGTTCAAGAATTTCGAGAAAAAATAATGGTTCAAGAGATGATACAGGGTCGCTGGATCATTGCTTAGCTTTTTCTCAACTATGTTGGGGTCGGCTTCCAGTCTAACCGGATGCAGCTAAATACCTGTATTATATACGGGGCGACTGCTTATATGACCTCCACAACCCAGTCAGTACTGGGTAATACGATACCCCTTGGTAAGACCGGTTGGCAGAATTTCAGGCCACTGACTACCTGTAACGAATGTCAAGGATCTACAAATGACAGCCTGGAACAACGGCTTAACGTGCTTTCCGAGGCACGGAGGAAACTCGGTATGTAATGGGTGGTCACCCATCTACGGACCAACCTAGGCAAGGGCGGCTTAACCTGAAAATCGACCCGAGCGGCTGTTATTATTTAACCACGAGCCCCTCTCAAGGTCAAGGGGACAGGGTCGCTGGCGTTTTAGTTTGTTTATTTAACATAACATAACATCACGTTTGAATTCCCAAAAGGGTTAGGCAGAGGTGTATCTAATAGTACACACACATTTCGGCGGTTATGTTTAAGTCCCGTTTAAGTGTTACGTGGGCTACCCTCTTGCCAGCAACCGGGCACAATTCCAGACTCCGTGGCTGCTATTGAGAAATTCCATTTGTTTATTTATTTGTGCGAAATCCATATATGTATACTTTTATTATCGATGAGCCGTGCTTGACCCTCTGTCGTGTCCGTCTGTCACCTTTTCCAAACGGCTGAACGCATTTTGATGTTTGGCACGCTGGTACATCATGACCTGATGTTATCCTAGTAGTACCTTCCTGTGGGATAATTTTTGACCTCGACGCGGTGGAAGCCGCAAACATAACCTAAAATATTGTTGGAAAGATTTGAACATAAAAACATGCAGTTACTGCAGAATATTGTGTAATTGAGGTTTTGGTGCACACATAGTTCAGGCAATTATAATATTGTTGCGTACAACCATGTCCGTTTACAATTTTTCCACTTTTTACAAGGAATTCAACTATTATCTTTATTCTGCTATTGCAACTAACATGTCAAAGTTTGCATTTACAAAAATAAAACCACAAGCAGTGGAGTTTAAACTGTTCAAATACTTGAAAGGTTGAGTCTACAGATCCCTTCTGTGTGTCCAAGTCTTTAAATCTATTTGGGTATCTTAAGAAAATCGTTACTAACAATAATACTATTGTTGGATCGTGGTATATTAATTGAATCAGTATCTGAAGTATTTCTATGAATATTCATTAAAATCTGAATTTTCAATTTGCCAGACAGACTTCTTAAAATATTCTAGTTTGTGTATTTCTAACGGAAAATTTAGGCTTGAAAGTTAGTTTGTTTGTTGGTCTAGAATTTTGCTTAATGTGGAGAGAGGTTGGAATTCCCTTATCAGTATTAATAGAGTACCGCGTTTTACATTAATGTAAGAGCACTTACATTGCATTTCAGTATTTTTTTTCTGGTTGCGGGAATCCGTTGGATGTGAGTCGCACGGGACCGGTCAATGTGGCGACACTTGGGGGAGGCCTATGTCCAGCAGTGGACGTCTTTCGGCTGAAATGATGATGATGATTTTTTTGGTACCTATCTTAGTTAGTCTTTAGTCCTTTTTTTTTTTTTTTTTAGGATGGGAAATCATCAAATGACTTCTCCCGCTCTGGGCGCAGCAGGAGGGAGTGTCAGACTTTTACTGACTAAAACCCATCCATGTTCCTTCCTCGCCCTTTGTGTTCCGGGGCCACGGTATCTCTTTTGAATAGTCCCGCAGCCCCGGTAGTCTTTAGTCATCAGTTACATATAATATATCATGATCTGTCAAAGGGCCAATTTGTTTGAGACACCATTGTTTCACTATTGTGTCTATTTCGTGGACAGATCAAGGGATAACAGAATGACATGGTACTCATTGTTGGGAACCTAATACAAAAAATCACCAGTCCGTCAATGCTCCGACTAAGGTATTGGAGCCTAACTATGAGGCCATAAATGAGAGCCAAAATGGTAGCCTTGACGATTCAGAAGTGCCTGTGCATAGTCTTAATTGTCTTTCAGTCTTGTAACGATAAAAAGGATCAGTACATAACAAACGAACGAATTGGGAACCTCCTTCTTTTTTTGGAAATCGGTTAAAAATGTAATGTACGTAGGTACTTGACAAACATTGCAAACAGAACATTATATGCGTAGATTCAACTAATGTTTTGGGTGTATACCCTGTTCAGTAGACTTGCAAAGGGATCAAAGTTGTAAATCACGTATGTGCCACATGAAAGCAAGTTCATGTAACTAAATCATGGTGAGCATGACGGTAAACATAGCGATGGTAAATCCCCGAATGGATGAAGAAATAAGATAGAAAACCGGCCAAGTGCGTGTCGGGCCACGCGTAGTATAGGGTTCCGTAGTAGCCCGTTATATTCAAGCAACTACTTCATCTTAGTCACTTTATAGGATTTATTCTAAGGATTTTGTATTTGGTACAAAATTATCCAACACCCAAGTTCAACAACTATTACTGCTAAACTGATAAAATTATTTTAACCGCTACAGTTTTCCTTTAAAGTTCATGAAAAGCACTATCATCATGAATTTTTCCAGATTTTTCAAGCCAGCAGTTAAAGGCTTACTGGGACAAAAAAAGTTCATAGCTTTTAGAGGCTTACTGGAACAAAAATTTTCACTTTAAAGTTTCATATCTCGTAAATGGAGCATTAAATCCAAAAATAGGATTATAAACCCCTAAGTCATTTTAAAAGACCTATTCAACGATACCCCACACGACGGGGTAAACGACGAAAAAAAAAGTCATCTCTACTTCACATGTAGGGGAGCTACCCTAAAAAAAATATTTTCAAAAAAATTATTTTACCACTTTGTCGGCGTAATTGATATTCATACTTCTACAAAATTACAGCTTTCCCGTACTAACAGTACCTTAGCAAACCCTCGGACAGACAGACAGACAGACAGACGGACATGACGAAACTATAACGGTTCCTTGTCAGGACTACGGAACCCTAAAAAAATAAGACGTTAATAGTAGGAGAGAGCCATATCTGCAGAATGGAAAACAACCGCTGGACCAAGAAAGCTACTGAATGGATACCCAGAGACGAAACCAGTTAAATTTAAAACGAGTGTATTTGGGATAGGAGTAAAAATTTATAACAAAATACCAAATGATGTAAAAAGCAGTGTAACCCTACATAGTTTTAAAACGAGACTAAAGGAATTCTTGATTGGTAAAGCCTATTCACTCAATGACTTTTTTAGCGACAAAATGACTGGTGACTATACACACTCATAGAGATAAGCTATGCTAATGATAATGTTAATGCTTTATGTAATGTTTCGAGTCATGAGTCATTTAATTTGTTTGACATCAATGACTAATTTAATAAATTGTAACGAAACCATTGAATAATTTAATTTGTAAAAAACCAATATGTAATTTAATTTAAATTAAATCTATTAATAATTTAATTTGTATGAAATCAATGAGTAATTTAATTTTAATCAATTGAATTTAATTTGTGTGAAAATATCAAAGTTCTTAGTCACTTATTTTTTTAAACTGACCTGTGAATTAACAACTGACTAATGATGGATGTTGACTTAGGACGAATAATGAATAATGATTAAGATGTTAAATAAATATGTAACCAAAATTAAAAATATTGTACACCTTATAGGTATGTTACAGCGATCTTTTATAATAATCATAAGAACTGATATTTCACATGTGACAAACAATAAATGAATTTGAATTTGAATAAAGGTTGGCCAAAGAAAAGATGGGAAGACATTTTCAAAGAGAAAGTTGGACCGAACTCGATGACCCAAGCCCGGGACAGAAATGTGAGGAGGATAATGGGGGAGGCCTACGCCGAGGAGGCGACTACTGCTTAAAACTTAATTAAATATAAATCATGATCTGTCGAATGACCGATTTGGTCGAGACGCCATTGTTTAACTATTGTGTCTACTTCGTGGACAGATCATGGGATAAGTGTAAACAAATAGTTAATTTAAACCTGTTCTTTAGTGTTCTTATTGTTCATATTATTATGTAAGTTAGAAATGAGGTAGTAGAATAAAGGCTTTTTTATTTTATTTTATTTTTATTTAGTAGGAGAGAGAAAACATGCATTCAAAAAGCTTTTTTAGCTTATCTAAAAATCAACCTTAACTAAAATATCTCAACTGCATTTTTAGTGCACAACCTTACAAGAAATCCACAACCAGTTTCTAAATCTACAAAATTAATTAAATATATTTTCTGAAACAAAAGTAGTTTTATTGAATTAGAACAGAAAAAATCAGGACTGTTTTTTCTGTCCGACAATCCTCGGCAAGTTAGTATACAGGGTTATTTGTAAAACACCGACAACCTCTCAGGACTGTGTTACTAACATCATAATCAACAATTTTTATTCTGTGAATTTTCAAAATTCATCATATTTTAGTTCATCAGATTTTCATACAAAAATAAAAATATTTAAATTGAACGCTCTAAATGTTACGAAGTCTTTTCGAAGTAAAAGAAAGCGATAGTACAATAGTGAGGGGAGCGGGGCTAGGGCGGCGAGGGCCCCGTGAGAGCGTTCAATTTAAATATTTTTATTTTTGTATGAAAATCTGGTGAACGAAAATATGATGAATTTTTAAAAGTCATAGAACAAAAGTTGTTGATTATGATGTTAGTAACATAGTTCTGAGAGGTTGTCGGTGTTTTACAAATAACCCTGTATAATTTTCTGGTCCAAACAAAATTTGATCAGAACTTTTGTATGTACACAAACAAAATAAGTGGTACTCATTAAAATGAAGTAATAATCAATAAGTAGAAGTTAGTCAACTTTCAAAATGCCCTCGTTTCGGAAACGAAGCAGTCAAAACAAGGTCCATCGGTTCCTTCCTTTCTAAATGCGAGATAGTCCCATCGCAAGGTCGACTCATATGTCCACTCAGAGTTGGGCTGGTGGCCCAAGTTATAATCGGAGCGAGCGGAGCGACTTCTCGAAAATTTGAAGTTGTTTTATGAAGGAAATGTTGTAGATGTTTTGGCTGTATATTTTCTGCCACGTTGTTATAAGAATTGTATTACGCGCATCACATCATATCGTAAATCATGAGCTGCCGAATGACCGATTTGGTCGAGACGCCTTTGTTTAACTATTGTGTCTACTTCGTGGACAGATCATGGGATAACGAATAAAACATCCATCTGAAGGAATATCGCTCATGGCGGATAACCTCACTGGTGATTGGCCAAGTACGCTGGAGGCATAATATTGCTGTAGTGTGTGCTACTGAGATATTCTTAATCACATAACATAACCTCACGCCTGTGATCCCCGAAGGGTTAGTCAGAGTTGTATCATATAGTACCACCACATTTCGCCAGTTATGTTAAATCCACATATAATAGAGGTGAGCCTGTTGCCATCAACTGGCTGCTGACTGACTGCTACTGGGAAATTCCTGATGGAAAAACCCAATAACGCTTTGCCCGATTAGGGAATCGAACCCAAAACCTCTTGGTAGGCAGTCGCGTCGGCAGGTTCTTAATCATAAAACCAAATAACACTTTGCTAGACCGCACGCTTGGCAATCGCGCTATGGCAAGTAGAAATTGTATTAAGTCAGTGTTCTTGTTTAAATTGCTTTTGAATCGAAGCTGGAATTCCGCCAGAAGTGTTTTTTTAGATTACAATGTCCAACAAACAGATTTATTAACACAAAGTTTCCCACACCATAATTATAATAAAATTTTCGTTAATAAAACCTCCCGCTTACCGCTCACTCTTTAAACCAACCACAACCCATCAAAGCGCTCGCAGAAATAGTATAAGCGCGACTGCTTGGGAGTTTCTCACCATTGTGGGCGCAAACGAGCCATTGTGTGCCCACCTTGGCCCAATCTGGCCCAATCTGGCCGAGCTGGTGATAACTATGATCAGCAGCTATGCTATCCAGCAGTCATGGTCTCAGGAAGTCGGATTATTTGGTAATTAACGGATTCTTGTACTTCAAGGGACAATAAAATTCTGAATGATAACGTAACGAATGTAATAGTTTGTTGAGACTTTGCAGATTTTTTAAATCTTGACTTAGTGAAGGCAACAAATAAAATCGATCTCTTTTAATCCAAAGCTCCAGAAATGGAGAATGAGATGAGGAGTAATAGAAAAGTATGGAAGAAGAAGACATGCTGCGCCGACCCCAAATGAATTGGGATACCTAAGGGCAAGAGAATGATGATGATGATGCTCCAGAAATGGATTATGTGTACAGTTAAGAAATTAATGCGATGAGCAATTTTGGACTTTTACCTTATATCCTAGATCTGATAGCCTAGTGGTGTGACCGTCGGACTGCCAAGTCATAGGTCTTGAGTACGAAACCAAGGCCTCTGATTTTGCGGATTCATTCGCGTATTGTATAATTATCACTTGCTTCGGGGAAGGAAAACATCGTGAGGAAACCAGCATGCCTGAGAGATATGTGTCGAAGGAGTGTTAAGTCAAGTCAGAGGCCCATGGGCGGCTTAAAAATTCTGACACCAGGTTAGGCACTAACCACACGATAAAAGAAAGACATTATTAGTTTAACGATTAGGTTTTGTGAACAGATTAAATGAACAAGTCAGTTGGAAAAGATGATACGCTCCTACTACGTGAAAGATACTTTTTTTTAAATTGCTTATCATTTTCGTTCCACGTGCACTACACAAATGAGGTTTAGTAGTCTGTACACTTGAAAAAACAGTAACTACTTTTATTTTGACTACAAGATATTAACATCATACAGCAGTTCGTATCAAATAGAATAGTTCCTCTTAAAACCTTTAAGTGAATATGAGCTGCAAAGAGATACTTGACGTTTACGGCGTAGTTAACTGCAGCAATATCACCTAAGAGGCCATTTTGCCAAGAATCTCGACAAAGTTCTTCGGTATTAACTTTACAGTTTTAATTTTCCTTACTCCCGTTAATGGACCTGACCTAGTTTTGCTTTTATAATTGTTCTTTTCAATGTTAATAAGCTTGCCGTATTTTGTGCCGGAAACAAAAATAATGTTTTAAATTCCTTACACAAACAGCGTCATGAAAAAGCACCAAGTAGAGGCCCTTCTACAAGCGCGGTGTAAACGTCACGTAATACGTCGATTTTCGAAAAGGAGGAGGTTCTCAATTCGTCGGAACCTTTTTTTTTATGTTTGTTTCCCGATTACTCGAAGATGGCTGGACCGATTTGGATTTTTTTGTTTTGTTTGATGCATTTTGATTGCAGGTGGTCCCATGATCATCAAGTCAGGATCTGATGATGGGATCCTGGAGAAATAGAGAGAACTCTTCAAATTTTATAGGCTCACTAGAAGCGATTTGGGTAGTTTTTGGAGTTCTTTCTCGGAGTGCTCCCATTTCAATTTGGTGAAGATCTGATGAAGAACTTCGGAGATAGGCAACGGAACTCCTCAATAAATGAGAGCAAATGGACTGGGATTGCTGAAATCTCATGTCTGTCTATTGTTATGTCGCCGGTACGCTGTGAAGGGGTGATTTTTTGCAAAAAAGTTTAAAAAAATAATATTATCATAATTTTAATATTCTGAAAGTGACAGTATATGTTTTGATAAAGGATTATTGTATTTTCGATTAAAAAATCAACGTATTTACGTTACGTTTAAACCGCGCGCGTGCTAGAGCGTGCGTGCGTTCAGTTCTACATACACTTACTAGTTATTTAGGTACTTTATTAAATTAGGTAGGTCTAACTTCGAGAAAGAGGTCAATCGTCGAATCCGACTCGGCTGGGCAGCGTTCGGGAAGTTGCGTAGTATCTTCTCGTCCTACTTACCGCAGTGTCTCAAGACGAAAATCTATGACCAGTGCGTGTTGCCAGTGATTACATACGGAACCGAAACGTGGTCGCTCACAATGGGCTTCATCGAAAGGCTTTAAGTCACCCAAAGGGCAATGGAGAGGGCTATGCTCGGAGTATCCTTGCGTGATCGAATCAGAAATGAAGACATCCGCATTAGAACCAAGGTTACCGACGTAGCCCGAAGAATTGCCAAACTTAAGTAGCGAAGTTCGCAGAACGGATGGCCGATGGGGTCGAAAAGTTCTGGAGTAGCGACCGCGAACAAGAAGACGTTGCATTGGAAGGCCTCCCACTAGGTGGACCGATGACCTAGTGAAGGCTGTGGGAATCCGCTGGATGCGAGTCGCACGGGACCGGTCAATGTGGCGACACTTGGGGGAGGCCTATGTCCAGCAGTGGACGTCTTTTGGCTGAAATAATGATGATGATGATTAAATTAATTAACTAACTGACAAAAAACACAAAGCAACATAATTTGGACCTAGAAGCATGAAATTTAGCATAGGAAAGAAAGAAAGAAGAAAGAATACTGTTTATGCTTACAAAACACACACTTCCATTCCACAGTTCCATTGGGCACACGGTTATGTTATAAAAGCATGTTCCTGACAAACAAAAAATTGTTAGTCAAAAACAAAAGCGAGTTAGTCCTTCAGTATCAGGGGGTCTAAAATGGACGCAGTCGCAGTTTTACGAATTGTAACGTAATTCGTATTATTATCTTATTATGATTCTGCTATAGCGGCCTTATGGCCCCTTGATACCTTTCTGACAAACAATTTTACTGAACCACAAGCAAACAAAACTTGTATAGGAATGTACAGAGATTTTCAAATATCTATGCGATGAATTCCTGGAATATATGGTTCCTGGTTCTACTCTATTTGATGGTATTTCCATGAAAGCTGTTGGTTGGTTTTCTGAATATTGCCGTATTTCCTGCGGCTTGTAATCGGCTTTGAAACTTTAAACCCTCCCTGCATATCACAATATTTACAACGCACGCTCAAAACCTCACAAACTTTCTGTGTTTTATTTTGTTTAGGAAGAGGATTTCAGTCTATACTAATATTAGGGTTAGTTTGTATGTTTGAATGTAGGGGGTAATTTTCGGAAATACTGACCTGAGTTTGAAAATTCTTTTACCAATGGGCAGCCATTATCTCCAAGTACGAGTAGTAAGTCGTGGATTCGAGCCAAGCTAGGCGCATTACTTTGTGTACCTAATTTATTTTATCACCACTGCTCTCAAAACGGTGAAGGAACACATCGTGAGGAAACCGGCATGTACTAGAACCGAAAATTCGAAGACATGTGACATCTAGCAACCCGCACTGGGCTTGCATAGTCGATTACGACCCACCCTCACATGGTGTTATATATCCCAGCAGGTTATGTGATTACCTATGCATTTTTTTTTAGTTTTTTTTTGTTAGCCTGTACTGTCCCACTGCTGGGCAAAAGCCTCCCCCAATACCTTCCATTTGCTCTTTTCCCGTGCCTCCTCGGACCAACCCTCGCGGTACGCGTCCAAATCGTCTCGCCACCTTTTTCTGGGTCGGCCTCGGCGGCGCCATCCGTCTTACAGTTATAGTAGGTTAAAAATTACTTTAATTTCTTAACATTACTTACCTACATTTTCAAGACTCTGAAGATGGTCATCAGGGGTCTTGAAGGTATTTAAATCTAAAACATTAAAAGCTTGATTTAAAAAAAAAATTGTGAATGTAACTTTGATTTCCAATTTTTTAATGTTATGACTTTAAATACCTCCTCGACCCCCTTACTAATTCACTGCATCCATCAGCACAATGTTTTGAATGTGTTACATTAGGTCCTACCGTAAAACGTGATTCTTCACCCCAAAAAAAGTCGTTTCCCAGCAATTATTTTTGCGTAGAGTTACTTAGTTTGTGCTTGGTTGACGGCTTCGTGAACGGTCCGTTTACACATTGTATAATTATATTTGGTTCGTTAGACCCATTAGGTCAGTCATAGTTTATTTACTCATATAACACGTGTTACTGACACAATAATCTCACCTAAAAGTTTCATACATTTAACTGTAAATTTAAGCGTTGAATTTTAAATGTAACGTTCTTGTAATATTTAATTTTGTACCTCGTGGAAAATATAGTTGAAGATAAGACAGCCCTTTGTGTAGAGTAGGGATCCCAAGGGTTATAAAATATGAAACTGAGTATGAGGAATATAGTTTGACATTTTAGCTTAAGGCGACTACAGGAGCTAAATTGGAAACTCTATTTGTGGTGGTTCAAACTTCGTTTGAAATACTGTTAGAATAAAGTTCTTATCAGCTTGCACTACAAAGTGGTTGTTACGTCGGTCACTGCGGGCCGAATAGTGCGAAATGAGTGGTTTTTTGTGATTTACAAAAAATCTATTGATTAGACTAAAAAAATAAAACACTATCATGCTAATATGTAGCTTGTAGAATTATTTGTCAAAAATCAGAATAATCGCATGTATTTGAGTATGAAGAACTTTTTAGAGATAGGTTCGTGATTTTTTTATCGAGTAAAATTAGTTGTATTACGTTTTGAAAACACTATCATACTAGTATATATCCTGAAGAATATCATATATTTTTTCTGGTTTTGCTTATTGCAGTGAATCATAATTATGCTTTTTTGCATTATAAAACTCGCGTTTAGCTCCTGTAGTGTTATGTAATTATGATACATATTTTCTATTTAAACCTTTTCACTTTAGATATGAGCTTATGAGTCGGTTATCCTACCTACTCGGGTTATTCACTGTGTATTCTACACTTAAAATGTCACTTACGGGATGATATATGGTTCTTCGCTGATTTTTTATAGTTTTGAGCTCCCGATATCACGGAAGATATCCCGTAAGTGACATTTTAAGTATAGTTATGAACCGTGAAAGCTAAAATAAGTAACTGTATATTCCGTTTGAAATTCAGTATAATTATGATTAGAATCCTCAGCGCAGAAATGTTGCTATAGCGTTATTAAAAAATATAACTGTTAGCGATAGAAAGAAAATACCTACATTCATTTAGCACATGCTACAAGTACACACAACATAATTATAAGAAAACATAAATAACTTAAATCTAAACAAAAAAGATAGCAAAATGGCCGGACAGCTAGTGCCCGACGCTGGTTTTCAACTAGACCTGTTCCATACATTTTCATCGTGTAGGTATTGTACTGTATGATTGTTCGGTACCTGTCCTACGAGATCGTACTACTGTACCTGGATAAAAAGTATCCTATGTGTTAATCCAGTTTATAAACTATCTGTGTGCAAAATTTCATCCAAATCCGTTCAGTAGTTTTTACGTGAAAGAGTAACACGTATCCCGGTAGTAAGATCTTATGGGACAATTATCAAACTTCACGCGGGCGAAGTCGCTGGCAGAAGCTAGTTTGTAATATTAGTAAGATAATCTGCTTAATTACCGGCTTTTTTTTTCGGATGTGAAATCATCAAATGACTCATCCCGCTCTGCGCGGAGCAGGAGGGAGTGTCGGACTTTTACTAAAACCCATCCACGTTCCTTCATCGCCCTTTGTGTTCCGGGGCCACGGTATCTCTTTCGAACAGTCCCGCAGCCCCGGCAGAATAAGTTTTATATGACTCCCGGTCCATACTCTCGTGCTGAATATTTAGCAGTAGTCAGAATTCAAGGTAAAAGTTTGCGCGTTAATTTAACCTTGTATTATATTGATATCTACAATTTTATACGGTTCTTTACCCACAGTAAATTCATCAATATCACTACCAAGAATATCATCGAGCTGATTACCTATTCAGTTTGAGATTTTACCCTCGACCAACTTCGCCGGGTCCTGGACAGGCTCCCTGAGGCACGCCAATCAGTTTTGTGTAATCCCGGGATTTGTTCTTCGTAAAGTAATCGGATTAGTTACCGAATATTGATATGATGTTGGTCGCTGTTTCGTATTGAAATGTCGACTCATTATAAAGATTATGCGTACATGAAGTGGAAATGGACACTCACAGAGAGAAAAGAGTAGTATAATTGATAGATTGTCAAATTATAAATTAACGCGACATTGATCACATTCTAGTGAATGGCCAGCAAATAGGAAAAGTCAAGGAGTAAGTATACTTGGGACAGACTTTGAGTATAGCGATGACTGGACAAGACCGCGAAATCAAGCGCCGTATCCAACTAGGGTGGCCTGCTTTCGGTAAGCTGTCCGACGTACTCAAGTCGAAGCGGGTGCCCATAAACCTAAAGCCTCGCATGTTCGAGCAGTGTGTCCTCCCAGTCATGACGTACGGGCCTTAAACTTGGACGCTCACCAAACACACTACTTATCCACCGCATGCAAGTCACTCAGAGAGCTATGGAACGAGCCATGTTGGGCATCTCCGTCTATGACCGGGTGATAAATACCGAAATACGGAGACGAACGAGACTCACGGACATATAGCGGAAATGATAGCAAAAAGAAAGTGGAAGTGGGCGGGCCATGTATGCCGTAGACTGGATGGAAGATGGGGGAAGAAATTGCTGGAGTGGAGACCACGGACGGGGCGGAGGAATGTGGGAAGACAACCGACTAGGTGGACAGACGATCTCACTAAAGAGGCCGGAAGAAACTGGATAGCCATGACACAAAACCGCCAAAAGTGGAGAGATTTGGAAGAGACACTCAGCCCTGGGTCACCAAGGGTTGAAGAAGAGAAGAAATAACGCGAGCGAAGCTGCGGACAAAAGCTAGTATTTCATAAATTCATTCAATAATATTAAATAAATAGTCGAAACGACGAAATAAGTATTTGACAGATATTTGCGACGTTGCCAACTATCAAAATGGATCCTCTTAACAAGTGGCTCCCTTAGCGTTTCTCATTTCTACCATGGCTTTTCAACTACTATTCAAATTTTCAGGAGCTTATTATTCCACCCATTACATACCTACCGAATTTCACCCGTGCCACGAAAAAGAACGTCAAGCAGTTAGTCCCGGCTGTCATATGTAGATATTTGACAGTCGTTACAGGTAGTCAGTGGCCCAAAAAGTCTGTCTTACCAGTCTTACCAAGGGGCATCGTATTACCCAGTACTAACTGGGTTGTGGAGGTCAGATAGGCAGTCGCTCCATGTAACATACTGGTATTCAGCTGCATCCGATTAGACAGGAAGCCGACCCCAACATAGTTGGGAAAAGGCTTTATAGGCAGATGATGATGAGGAAAAAATTATCGTTATTCGCTATCGCTGGAAGAGAATCTCTTTGCCCAGACCCTCTGATACCAACTTAGTGGTACAAAAATCCCTAAAAGTTAACAACCTTATCTACAATAAAGATTCCCCATAAAAATAAGCATCTGATTTATACGGCTATTCTAACAAACTATCCATTTAGCAGATTATGAGTTATGAGTAGTTTTATCGCCGATGGCTATAATCATAGTTCTTGTCCGTTAATGTGTCCCTTGAAAGTTATGTGGAAAATTCCGATGGAAAATTTTGGCTCTTGGTAGGATTAGGCCAGCTATGTTTGCAGAAGGATACGAGTCCTTGAAACCGTGGAAACAGCGTATCGGCAAGCGTAGTGTGGGATTCAGGGCTCAGCTTGAGAGAAGAATATTTCGAATAGTGGACTGCGCTAGGCGGAGACGTCTCACTGTCTCACTTGACGATCCGAATGACGCAGCGGTAGTGAGGCTGCCTTACGTTCTTAGGGTTCCGGGTTCGAATTCCGGTAGGAGCAAATGTTTGTGTGATGAGCATGGACATTAGTTTCCGAGTCATGGATGTTTATATGTATAATAAGTATGTATTTACAAACAAAAAGTATATATGTAGTATATATCAACTATCTGGTGTCCACGATAGAAGCCTCGTTGCTTAGTGTGGCGCTAGGTGGCGCTGTGTGTAAAGTCCAGCGATATTTTTTTATTTTACTGTATGGTAAAAACTTAACATCTCGCCTGTAATACCCGACGGGTTAGGCAGACGTATTACCATTCGTACACCCACATTTCACCAGTCATGTTTAAGTCCCATTTAATAGGGAGCGAGCTTTTTGCCATAAACTGGGCCAGACTTCGTGGCAGCTATTGAGAAATTACTGACGAAAAACCCAGCTTTACGCTTTAAAATATTGTTTTGGAAACGAATGTAGTTATCTCATTAGTGGACTATTAAGTCTTCATACTAAATCATAGGTTTCACTGTTTAAGATATCAAATCATAATTTGAAAATCAATTAAATCATAATTTTAATGCCATCTGAACATGAAAATTGCCTTTACAAATAAAATGCATGCATGAGCATGTACTACGGAAACAACAGATATCCTGCATGTAATACATTGAACAGTCTAGTATTTGATACATTGCCTCCAGCAAGGAAACAATATGTAAGTACTTAACTTTTACAGTGAGTATAGGTACGCATTAAATTGATTAAGGATGTAATCAATTGAATTTATATCGAACCAATTAAATTGATTGCAAAGAAATTGCGTGCGTGAAACTCTGGTATTATAAATAGCTCCGGTTCACTAGCAATCAGGTATTATGTATGTGACGATATTTTTGATGGACATTTTTGAGACACTGGCCCACATTATTCTTCTTTTTTTTTTCGGATGGGAGATCATCAAATGACTCCTCCCGCTCTAGGCGGGGCAGGAGGGAGAATCAGACTTTTACTAACTAAAACCCATCCATGTTCCTTCATCGCCCTCTGTGTTCCGGGGCCACGGTATCTCTTTCGAACAGTCCCGCAGCCTCGGCAGGCATCGGCCCTTGCGGACCCCTTCTTTTCTGCTGACATCTCTTTAACGCGCACTTTAATCTTTTTAACGCGCCGTCGACACATATTATTACTTCAGTGGGACACAGTGAAATGTTTAAAATGTCGATGTCCACTTTGTCCTGCTTATCGATTTTGGTGGACTAGAGGTTCTAACGCTAGGGGATTTTAAATAATTTATTAAGTAGACTGTGAATGTTTTACTGTAAATTAGGAATAGTAATCGGAATTTGAGAAAAGTCAGTTTTCCAGTAAAAAACTTACATCTTTCTGAAAATTTGAGTGTTTTTGTAATTCACAGTATTATGTATTTCCCTAAATTCAACTCCATCAACCCAAGTGTAATAAATAGGACAAGTATACTGAAATATTTTAACAATCCTCTTTGCCCCCCTGGTGGGGACAACTTGGTGAGGCAGAGCGGAATAATCCTTTTTGTTATCGAATGAATATTGCTGTTACTACAAAAAGGATTAATTAAGTAAATGCGTTGGTTCTCCAATAAATGGATTCACATTCACGAAATGGACGCATCGTGACTTTTCTACAATTGATTAACTTAAGCATTGTTTTTCGTGTGCCTACTTATATTAAACGGTTTCATTGCAGATCGAATAAAAATATGTGGCTTATGTGAAAAAAGTCAAATTTACGTAAAAGGTTTGTTTAAAAATCGACTAGCACCTTCAATTAAACGTATACGTTTTTACGTTTATACGCCGGAATTTTTTAACAGTATGAAATGGCTATAACATTTCAAATAGGCGCAGTGCCATGCGATTTCCTTTGACTGTACATAAAGCCGTTGGTCCCGGCTGTCATTTGTAGATCTTTGACAGTCGTTACAGGTAGTCAGTGGCCCGAAAGTCTGACAACCAGTCTTGCGGGGTATCGTTTTACCCAGTACTTGGGTTGTGGAGGTCAGTTATGCAGTCGCTCCTTGTAATAATACCTGTTATTCAGCTGCAGCCGGTAAAGAAAGAAAACGCATTTATTAGCCCGCCAGGACAAAACACACAAGGATAAAATGGTTAAATTATAATTATAATTAAAAAGTAAGAGAAAAAAATAAACTAAATTGGTCCTGTACAAGGCCAAAAGGCTCCTATCTCAGCATGGTGCTGTAATATTTAAAAAAACAAAAACGGCACTGTGAATATTTGGGCTCGGTATTCACTTGGTTTTAGTCGGTAAATGCAGGGATTATAGAGACTTTTTAATAAAACATTTTGTATCGTCCGATTCGTGTATTTTTATTCTTGGAGAGTGACGTTTTTTTTTGACAGTTGACATTGACATTTGTACAGATAAAGAAAAAATATAATGTTACGTTCCGTTTCTTAACAGGCACAGCGCTGATATTCTGATAGCCCATAGGGAACGGTAAGACTGGAAGCTGACCCCAATAAATTTGGAAAGAGGCTAGGCAGATGATGAGACATAGTTACGCACACCACACACGCCTCGAGTTTGATCTAAAGTATTTGCATAGCTTATTTTCTGATAAGCTTTTATCTTTGTAACATTGAAAACTCGAACAATTCCTGTGCTGCATAATATTAACAAAGTTCAAGCTATTATCAGTATAAAATACTTTTGCGAGAACATAAAGAATGGATACTTTGTTGTAGTTACGCCTCTCGTCTAAAAGTATCTACCAATCGCAAAGTTCTTTATTAGCAAACTGTTTTAATACTAAGCTTAATGGATTTCTGTACTCGATCTTTGTTACGATATACGAATAGAAAGAGAATTTCTAGTACGTACAACGAAATTTATCAACAATAGAGTGTTACACCCAATTTTTAAAAAGTGTCTCAATTAGATTCTATAGTTCTAATGAACCACTAAGAAATTCACAAAAATTTTATTCAATCGTGAAGTGCCATAAAAATGCATTTAAATTTAGCATTTTCAAATTTCGCGCGTAATTTGACGAATGTCATGACGTCAGTTGGCTGTGTAAACAAATTTAATGCTGTGATATTTGAAGTTGACAGTTGACACTTCTATTTACATAGCCATATGACGTAATAACATGGCGACTACTATAATGGTGTTATGAAACAGATTAAAAAAGCTGACACCTTTGAATTGAATTTTAAAATTTAGTTTGCTATTTTATGAACTAATACTAACGTTTTCCGACTGCTTTTTGCCTAGTTATCTCAATAACATATTTTTAAATTATTTCTCATTAAAGAGTAAAATACCCTATTCATCATCTGCCAGTCTACCCGGATGCAACTGAATATAAGTTTATATGGAGCGATATCTCAGTAATTCTGTGCCGACACAATTTAGATTGACATCGGCACGCTAAGAAGAAGATGCGGTAATTGCCTCTCTGGCCTCCAAATTAATAATGGTATTATGACATCCCTCGGTAAGACTGGTAGTCAAACTTTTGCGCGTCCTGACTACCTGTAACGACTGTCAAAGATCCACTAATGACAACTGCGACGATAGTCCAAGTTGTCATTAATGGTGTTATTGGATCTGACATATTATGTGGATATTTTACTAATGTAATGAATGGTCGCCCATCCATGAACCAACCTCAGCAAGCAATGCTTAACGAGCGGCCTTTGGGTGTCATATACGAGCCGAGCCTACAACGTCCTGCGCGTACAATACAACAACGCTTTCAGGATGCTGTTGCGGTGGCCGCGACGTTGTAGTGCATCAGAAATGTTTGCTGCCGCTCATACGGATGGCTTTCACGCCATCATGCGTAAGAAAGCGGCTTCCTTACTGTAACGCTTGCGTAACACTCGGAACAGCATCCTAAAAATGATTGTTGGCAGAGTGGACTGCCCCATCCAAAGACACTGGGTCAAAATAAGTATAGGTTTATGTTAAATTGAATTAAGGACTAATATAGCACTAACATAGCATATAAGCACAATCATTATCTGTTACTAACCACTAACAACGTATGGACTGTTATAGGTCTGAAATAAAGATATTTTATTTATTTATTTTAACCTTGAAGATGGATCCGTCATGCGGCTGTTTTTATTGCTAAAAATAAAACACGAGCCCGCCCTACGTACAAAGCGATACATGTGTTATAATATAAAGCTATGCACAAAATACACCCATATTTTAACCAAAGCTTAGATAAGACCATGCAACAAGAAATATTACACATAATTCAGGGTTCCGTGGAAGCGTTATCAGGTATTTCGTGTGTATAAAAACGTTGAGTTAAACCACCTAAGCGCCTGCATGTATGATGAAGGCAATTTTTCACTCGCTGGCGTTATTGCGTTTTGCAATTTTTATCCCGCAGGCTCTTTGCGCCCTACTGAGGACATGACGGATAAATACAGGGTAAATTGCTTGTATACATACCTGATACACCGGTTTTCATGCTCACATTTCGGTACAGGCATAATCACATTTATAGCTTGAACCAAAATTATTTATTCTTCTCACTAATATGGGCCAAAGCTTTCAGCACATAAATCTTTTCAGATAAAAGGCATTATAAAGGAATTCATTCGATGTTTACGTTCACGGTAGGCCCCATTGTGAGTCTGTGTTAGTAGGTCGAAGGACATTCCCCAATAGTTATCGATTTAAGGACAACAATGCTTAATAACATTAGTAACTTGGGGTTTGACAACCAGCTTTGAATACCTTCACTTTTCGTTATAACAGCTATTGTGATGCCCGTTTTTTATTGAAAATGTTTAATGAAATATCGAAGGTTTTAGATGTACCTACCTACCTACACGTACAGTGGCTAGGTTTATCATATAAAGCGTGCGATTATTTAATGTGTTTCACAACAGGTTTTTACAATGCTCGAAATGGATGGATCTTGAAAACAAATTTAAAAGGGAAAAATACAGGGTACTATAGTTGCTGCCAGTTAAGATCGCAATAGCGGTCATTGCCCTTTACCATTAGGAAAAGGGCAATGACCGCTATTGCGATCTTAACTTGACTGATCTTGATTCAAACGAATGAACCATGACATGCATCGTTTTTTATTAGAAAAAAGTTGAAGATCACGATACATGACTTGAACAGGCTTATTTTTGGATTTCAAAGTTAAAAACTTTTATGAATGTAGGTGGGTCAATGACCGCTATAGCGATCTTAACTGGCAGCAACTATACAATAAATATTGACAAAATATTTCAATGATTGTTTCGAAAACGTATACTTCAACTAACTTATCTAAGCAGGCGGGAAAACACAAAACAATAAATAAATAATAAAATAAATAAACCAAGCTTGACATATTGATGCTTTTTTCTTCACAAGCAGCGCCACCTTGAATTCCACGCTTACAGTGGTTATACTGTACTTAGATAAGTACTGTTTTATTCTGAGCCTTTGAGTGAAAAGCCCAGAGGTCTAGACAAACTGACATCCTTTCTACGATAACGATCATAGAAAAGTCAAAACTTAGACTGACCGAGTCAAAGCTATAGGTAAGGATTTTATTTTTGAAGTTTAGACATTAATTGTTGGCTTTTTTGGAATAAAAAACCAACAAATGTACCTAAATTTGTAATGTGATTTTCCTACCATTTTTTTAAATCCATTCCATCCGTCCATTGTAAATATTTCTTAAGTATAAATAAACTACAAAACAGTTAGTAAAGCAAGAAACCAAGCTTCCAAAATTACTTCACCTCTTATTTTATAAGTTTATGTTGAGTTATCCACTTCGAATACAAAGTCAAGAAACAAATGACAATTCTTTCATGTAACCCTAAACATTATATCTCCTAACCCGTCAGGTCTTTTATACCTACCCTCTTCAATAATAACCACCGTCACTCATAGCTCATACACATCAGTAATGTGGCACATAGACTAATATATATAGATGTGGCACTCGGCTACTGGGGTCGTTTCGACCATGACACTCACGCTGATGGGGTTTTTATATATTTGTCCCTAGTCTTTCTTATTTTTATTAATATTGTAAAATGGAGGGATATGTGGAGTTTTTCGTGTACTATGGCGTTTTTGAAAATAAAATAATATCTTGTAGACGAAGCAGAAGGATTATGTAAATATAGTCAGGGCCATCTTTCCCACTGGGCACTTTGGGCACTTGCCCAGGGCTCCACGATCCAAGGGGGCTCCAAGTTCCTGCAACTGTCAAAGGAAACTTAATTTATCCCAGGCAAGACTGCAGGATACTAAAATTTTCGAGCTCGCACCGCTCGCGTATCCATCTAGCTTTCATTATAATTCAATGGTTGCCTATAAAGGATGTTTTTAGAGGCGTAGATCTTTAAGTTGAAACAAAACACGGATGAAAGTAATTATTATCCCTGTAATTGGCTTTATATGACTGATAGTTTTATGCCATTAATGTTTTTTACCATCAAAGAGTTTATGAATGGAAATTTCCTTTGGCACTCACGCGAAAAATCATGGACATGTGCATTCTTCATATTTTGACATTTGGGTTTGAAACGACAGGTCTGCACAACATTACCTAATGCCGTGTAATTGAAGCACATAAAGTTCGTAATCGTGTCTCAGTACTGATCACCGCTTACTGTAACGTTCGGACATCATCATTTTTGAACCTTTGACAATAAATTGAAAAACAATTGAGCACTTGAAAGCCAACCTTCAACGCATTATTGCCGAAATACAGGCTGAACCTCCAGATTTTGCCACGTTCCCGCCAGCCGCGGTGGCCACCACATGACCCAAACCATATTCATACATTAATCGCATATGATTATCCGTAAAGTAAATCCAATTTCATGACTATAAAAAATAAATTTCTGTTTTATTTAAAATTACAGTTCTCCGCCGCTAAAAACACTCATTATTTTTGTATGAACTGTCATAAGAAAAACTAACCTATACGAAGCAGGGTGCAAAAAAATTCGAGCTCACTTCGCTCGATCTTGCATCCTACAAGGGCCCCATTATTCTCAAGTGCGCATCTCAATTGCCCTGAATATAGTAGCAGGTAGGTATTCTTGTTAAAAGGTGTGAGTTTATGCATGTTTACGTAAAATAATGAGACTACCACGCTAAAAGATATTAAAGAATCAATTTTGTGATATTTTTATTGGGAATCTGAATATAATATGTACTACTACTACTACTACCCATATGTTTCGGTTGAGATCATTTAGAAATACCCACGCGAAAAAGAAATGTATTTTCTGAAACGAAAAGCACAAACATAAATACGTATTTCCATTTGTAGAAAGTCACGGCAACATTTCTACGACATATTTCATTTTTAAATGAACTGAGAGTACATGCAACGAATACATTTTCCTAGTAAATATCTGTAAATGTCTGCCAGTACGCTATTAGCTGAACGTTCATACCGTTAATATTGAAATATCGGTCTCGTCTAGACGATTGCCATGTTCCCTTGTGGTGAACGACAATAACACACGAAAAAATAATATTTTATCAAAGGGGTCGTACGTACTGCCTCGGAGGTAGTAGTCGTAAGCACTCCTGCACTGAGCATAAGTTTTTCTTTTTAGAGTTCCGTAACTCGAAAGGAAAAAACGGAACCCTTATAAGATCACTTTCTTGTCCGTCTGTCTGTCCGTCTGTCACCACCGATTTTCTCAGAAACGGGTGGACCTAGCAAGTTAAAATTTATACCATATGCTGAGGTCTGTAGTCCCTATGAGGTGTATAAAAATCAAGGTCCTGAATCAACAAGATAAAAAGATATGGGCAAATTTAGATTTTCGCGAAAGCTTGTAAGTACCAAAGTTTGTTGTAAGACCTTGCTTTTAACCAAAATTGACAATTCTAGGTTAACCGGAAGTACCTTATAGGTTTTCGCGAAAACCTATAGTGGTAGTTCCCGTTGACCTAGAATCACGAAATTTGGCAAAAATCAAGGTCTTACAGCACATCTGAAAACAGTCTGAAAACCGTAAATATGTAGTTTAATAACAAAAAAAAGCGATTTTACTATTACAAACTTATTATTTGTGGTTGCAATAGCTGTTTCTAGGGATCGAACAGCAAAGTTAAGTTTGTCCTTTAAAAAACTTGTACGGAACTCTCGGTGCGCGAGTCCGACTCGCTCTTGGCCGGTTTTTTCAAGTTACGTTTGAGTCCCATGTAATAGGAGACGAGCCTATTATTATAAACTGGACACAAATTCATACTCCGTGGCTGCTACAAATAAATTTGCGTAGAAAAACTCAATAACACTTTCTCCGACCTGGGAATTGAACCCAGGACCTTGGTCTTCTTACGTAAAGTCACGGGAGCCCCTTATTATGTCCGCAATGACTGTCTACATATAGACCTTAAAATCCCCACAATAGCCCATTTTATGAAGCGCATTTCCAAGCGCTTCTTCGACTCGGTCATTATGGCACCGTAACACCCTGATCGCATCGGCCGCCCGACACGAATCCTCTAATATTAGCAAGATTCGCCGTCCAAGGCATACTCTAGTCACCCCCGATGACGCTATCAACTTCCTCCAGGAGAGCAGGAAGAAAACTAGCACGCTCAAGAAGCACAGAGGCAAACCCGTCATTCCGTCCTCGCCGTCGAGGCCCCTCGCGACGTTCCTTTACAAACCCTCCCCGTCCCATCGAGCCAGCCCGCGTGGCTAAGCCTGTAGTCCAAAATTCTGTCCCCAAATAATGACACCACTCAAATCCAGCCTGTCCCCTTGCTGTCCTCTCCCAGCGACGCCATAAGCCGAGGCCCGTAACCCGCAGAGTGTGCCCTTAGCTTGTAGTCGCTTAGTTTGTAAATTTTTGCCCTGGCTAGAGGCCTTACACTCAAGGCACGCACAGGATAGTCCGGTTAAGCAGACGACAAATTCTCTAGGTTGAACTGCGAGATGCAATTTCCACCGACGACGAGACGGTTAGCCTTTGGTAGGCTATAATGTTCCCACTGCTATATGTGGTTCTATAGTAAAATAAGTCGGCTAACCTAAAAATAATTCCTTCAACGTTTCGAGAGCAGTGGTTATGAAATAAATTGAAAACGTTATCCTTTACAATTGATTTGAAAGATAAATTGAAGCCTCGATTAGATCGGTTCAGTCAAGGTCGGAAAATTTTCCACGTAATGTAATACTTTTATTGTAAAGGAAAAACGATGAAGTTGAGTTGTTTACTGAAAGTAAACGCTGAAATCAAGGAGACGGCAAGTAACGCCTTAGTTTGTTATTAGAGGGTCGGATTGCTTCATTGTTCAAGGACTTAGTTTAAAGGTCAGACAGAAGCATCGTAAGGTATCCTAACTATAATACACTGACCTGCAAAAATAAGTACTACACTTTTAAAATTTCAATTTTTCCTAATCTATAGAAGTTAGAGATTTAAAATAAAAAAAAAAACGTTATTAAGCAATTTTTATCAGCTTTCTTGGAAACTATAGACAAAATTAAACTATTTTTCGAGTCCTTTTTGTTTCGAAAGTATATCTTTTGTACTTAAAAAGTTATTGCAATTATAAAAGTGTGATACTTATTTTTGCAGGCCAGTTTATTATAAATGCGAAAGTAAGTTTGTTTGTTACCTTTTCAAACCTAAACCACTGAAACGATCATCCTGAAATTTTGCATATACGTTGTCAGGTGTACAGAAACGCACATGACAGTGAAATATTTCAGTTTTTTGGTACAATCTCGCCACACTATTCCCAAACCACTGCAACTCCTGAAAGCCAGAATCAACAGTGGCGACCACCAGAAAAGCGTTGAGACAATGAAGCTCGACGAAGTCCCAGAGAAACAATTTAACTGTCTTGGATCCCGCAGTGAAATTAATCAGAAAAGTATAGCGGGGGACTAAGATAAACCTAAATTTCCACTTCCCTCCATATTAGCAGGAGACATAACGAAACAAGGCCAATATTAGGCACAATTAAGGGACGAGTTACTTATCACCACAGAAAAATATTATCATTAATAGGTCCTAAGTTGATTTGATTCTTATAAAATTTTAGAGCTATTGATGATGTTCTCAACCTTGCAAAACTCACAAACTTATTTTTATGATGTTAAACACAATAGTTAAACAATGGCGTCTCGACCAAATCGGTCATTCGACAGATCATGATTTAACAAGTAGTTTCCATATCTATTATACAGGGTGTAAACAACCTCGTTACGAAGCCGTCAACCAAGCATTCTGCACATCAAACTAAGTAACTTTACGCAAAAATTATTGCTGGGAAACGATATTTTTTTTTGGTGTGAAAAATCAATGTTTTGTGGTAGAACTCAATGTCGCACTCAAAACATTGTGCTGATAGATGGATTGAATATAGTACGGGGGTCGTGGAGGTGTTTAAAGTAAAAATCTTGTATTAAAAACTTGTATTTTTTTTTAAATTGACACAAAGTTGTAACTTTGGCCCCAAATATCCGTAACTAGAAGGTTCGTTAGGACTCGAAGGTTTACGGAGATACCAGGACACCCAGGAAACCCTCTGGTTTCCAGGTATGGTGTAGAACAAAAAAATGATCGCAATGACGAGGAGAACAAGTGCTTTTCGGCTTTGTTAAGAGGTTTTTTACACCCTTTATTATTTCCCCAGGCATTCGCTCCCCAAAATAAACATAGATTTAAAATCCAACCAGCTAAAATAAAAAGTTAACCCACAAACAGAACCAAAATATATATTTCAACACGACTCAACGGAGTAAAACCCAGGAAAAGCATTTAAAACTCAAAAGCAAATTATGAAATGCAATGCAATAACACACTGAAAAGCAGAGCCGAGCTTAGCGAAGCTCACATGTCGTTATCATATATATATGAGTACATAAACGTATGTACTTGTTGCATGTACAGCGAAGTTTCAGCCCGTCCCGATTCTCTTCAGTAGTGCTCGAATGTTTGCGGCGAGCGCACGCGTCTGTCTTTTGTGCGACGCGGTTCCGCGATTCGAAGTACACGTTTTAATAAATTTCTTTAATTTTTTCCGAATAGTGGTTTCAAAAAAAGAATGATTTGACAACTTTTTTAAGACTTTTTGGCGTGTGTTTGGAGTTTATCTGGTTGAATTACCGGTGATTTTTCTTTTAACAGTTTTAATTTTCAACTGAACTTAGTAGTTAGTTTAAATATTTAACTTATAGTGTAGTTATTCCTATTTTAATTCTCTGCAATATTAATAAATTAACTAATTAGTGTCTAAATTTAATTAGGTAAGTAGTAATAAAGTAAGGAACTTTTCAAATTAACTATGTGTATGTGTGAAAATATTAAAGCCTACAATTGCGATGTGAACTTTTGAACGTAACTCAGTGACTTCTGCAGTGAATAAAGTGAGACTTTAGAGGAAACTTGAAAAGCATTTACTTCTGGAGACAGGTAAATATTGATTTTGTTTTAGTAGCTATAGTCTGGTTAAAACAGAAATTAAATATATTTAAGAAGCGGGAGAACAAATACATCGTCTACCTTTTATCCTTGAGCCACAATAATTATTATTTCCAATACAAACGGTATTTTTCATTACTTTGATGTTGATATTCTTATCTTTATATTTATCGAATGCCGGAATTAATAGATAATCCCATCACGCTCTATGGGTGTTCCAAGTCGTGATTTGCAGATAAAAGATTTCCAGGGAAGCCATTGGCTTTGTTATAGTAGGTAATTTTTAGATATTTAAAAGTCTTTCATGCATTTGTATACCATGAAGGCCTTTTAAATTTTAAAACAGGTAGAGATTCTTAAATCTACACACTTTTTAGGCATTTTCAGCTTAGGGCGCAATCTTGCTTTCTTTGGAAAATCTTTTTATTACAGTATTGGGTTTTTATGGAAAACTCGAATCAAAACGATCGCCAACTGATCTTGGTCTTGAGTCCAAGAGCTATAACGTCGTCCATTACCTACCATACCTTCAGGGTGTTGTTGAGGCTTCCACCTTACTGCAGTGCGTCAGGTATGTTCGCTATGATGCACACACAGATGACTATTTTGCGATAATGCGAAAAAAAGTTGCCTCAATCATACGCAGAATTTGGGAAGGACGAATGACATTCTGAAGGTACTTGCGGAAAGGCTGGATGGGCCGACAATTGGTAGGTTTGTCAAGCTACATGTCATGATATTCTAATATTCTGATTTTAAAGAGCGTCCATGGAGTTTCTTGCCCGTTCTTCTCCATAGAGATCTACGCTAGGGAATGGGCAACTACAGTACTTTCACAGTTTTATGCCTTGTGACTGGGACTGTAGCTACATTTAATTTCCATCTTTGTTTCGACAATTCAAAAGTGCCTGTAACTGGCCTACTTGAAATAAATGCTTTGATTTTGATTTTGATTTAGAATGTTTTAATATTGTAATTTTAATCGTGTTTACTAACATAGTTTTAAGGAATTGTTTGTACAGTGTTAGTACAAACAATATATATATATGGGCCATGTTGTCTGAAAAATTAAATGATTTAATAGTAATTATCATCTTCCTACCCTTGTCTCATGTTACTTGGGTCGTCGCAACACGTTTATCCGTTCACCCCAGTCAACTCGAAAAAAATGTTATCATGTCGAACAACACAGCAATATTTTCCAATACGCCTTCATTCAGTAACACTAATTAACGCCAAGGTCATTATTTATTGTCTTCAGAGAGGCCAGTACTCAGCGTTTCTCGTTTGAGGTCAAAGTTAAGCAGGAGTGCTACGACCTTAAGAATTTCGGCCTCACTAAACAATGGCGATCGCTGAAGTTGATTTCAGCTGAATTTTAATGGACCGTTTAGATCTTAAAGCAGTATTACTTGCGTAGTAAAAAAGCTTTTAATCTTTTCGGTAACAGAAATTAAAATGTTTTTGATATTTTGAAGGCTGAATTGCGGACTTTTAGATATTGTAAGCTGATTTAAAAAAAAAGTGATGTGGTAAAAAGTGATGTGGTAAAAAGTGATGTGGTAAAAAGTGATGTGGTAAAAAGTGATGTGGTAAAAAGAAATGTTCATTATATTTTGTATGTTATCGTAATGAGCATCGGATCGATTAGGAAATTGGTCATTGTAAAGGAGTTTACCTAAGCATGGAGGATCATCGCCTTTTTGTACTAAATAGGCATGCGTATACTCACCTGATGTGAAGCGATGGTGCGGAATAGAGTGGAGCACGCTCTAACTTTGAACAGATCCTGATTATTATGGAGTACGTCCCATTTCGTAACTTTCCCATTTCGAGAACTAAACAAATGACGTGTAACACAAGTGGAAAAACTGAGAACAGTCAAGTCGGCAGTGAATTCCACTGACTGGCGGTTCGCTCAATAAATGTGGAAGCATAGCGCTTTGTTCGGTTAGAGTGTACGTAACGGGGCACGGAGAAAAAAAGTGTTATTTTCGGAAAATCGATTATTTTCTCGATTCTATCGTATAAAAAATGTGTTTTTTGTCTCCGACTAACTGTTTGTCGTAAAACGATGTCGAAGGGATTCGTTCAATCCGACTACATAGGTTAGGTTAGGTTAGAACTGTGACCAATTACCTCGAAATTGGTCATAGTAAAAAATAGTGCCCGGTTTCGTATCCACTGACCCTTTGTTCGGGTCGTTCGTGGAACTTCAATCATAAAATGGTGACGCTTCACCTTCTGCTCGCCTACTCCTTCTCACAAAGAGGAGACCTATGTATGTCCCAGCAGTGGGAAGGTCATAGGCTGATTACGCTATACTTATGGACATCTAAGCGGAGTATCATTAAGAATCGTTATATTCACCCTCCGTTAGATTTACATACCTTTGGAGAAGAAACAACTGAATTAGGTACTAAAAAGAGATTTCTCCTTATTTTATCAAACACTTTTTCTACAAAGTTATCCCTAATCTTCTTTAAGGATGTAAAAAAATTCAAAGGGCCATAATGTAGATGTTTTATTCAGAGGGACGTTTATCATAAATTCGTCATTAATATTAATCGGGTTTTGTTTTCGGTGAGTGGTATGTATTCCTACATATAGGTAGGTACAGGGTGGACTTTTTCAATGCCACCTGGAGGGAAAGTACTCGAAATACTGGAGATAGCAAATTTTACTCAAAGGAAACATTCCTTTATTTTTAAAAAGAAACAAATATGCATTCACAGATTTTCGAAAATTCGCTTGCCACATTCGGGCATCGAACCCGACGTGGATCGACTAAAGTTCGAAAAAATAAGATTCTGTACCTTTTTGACATCAATCGATTGGGTCAATCATATGGATCAAATCTCTCTAACAAACATGATCAATTAAAAGGAAGGAATACCACGAATAAAGGTGTTTTAAAATTATGTTACTGAATTTATCCCATTCAATTAATAACTGTCCTTTAGATTTCATGATTTTCCCTTCATTTAATTTATCATGTTTGTTAGAGAGATTTGATCCAGATGACTGCCCCTATCGATTGATGTAAAAAAGTACGGGATGGTATTTTTTCGAACTTTAGCCGGTCCGATTGTTTGATTTGTTTTGAAGTCGTAATGCCAAATATTTTTTTGAAGCATTGGAAATCCTTATAACCATGAGCAAACTGGGCAGACGATATGCGATAAGTGGTAAGTTGGTCCCGACTGTCATTTGTAGATCTTTGACCATCGTTATAGGTGTAAGTCAGCGTCTCTTGTTTGCGGCAAGCCTATTAAGCAAGCCTTATCCAGAATTTCCTGCGATCACCTGCCTAGCCTTTTGCAAACTATGTTGGGGTCGGCTTCCACTCCAACCGGATGCAGCCGAATACCAGTATTTAACATGGACCTCCACAACCCAGTTAGTATTTCGTAATACGATACCCTTTGATAAGACTGGTTGTCAGACTTTCAGGTTACAGACTACCTGTAACGACTGCCAAAGATCTATCTATGGCAGCCGGGACTAACGGCTGAATGTGTTTTCCGAAGCAAGGAGAAACTTGGTATTTAATGGACGGCCACACCCATCCACGGACCAACCTAGACAAGCACGGCTTCACCTAAAGATCAACCGAAGTGGCTGTTATTATTAAGGCGACTACAGGAGCTAAATTAGCAACGCTATTTGTGATGGTTCAAACTTCATTTGAAATACTGTTAGAATAAAGTTCTTATCAGCTTGCACTACAAAGTGGTTGTTACGTCAGTCACTGCGGGCTGAATAGTGCGAAATGAGTGGTTTTTTGCGATTTACAAAAAAAAAATTGATTGTACTAAAAAAAATAAACACTATCATGCTAATATGTTGCTTGTAAAATTATTTGGCAAAAAATCAGAATGAACGCATGTATTTTAGCATGGTTTTTACTCGTTAAAAGAGTTTTTTAGAGATAAGTCGTGATTTTCTTTTTATCGAGTAAAATTAGTTGTATTTATTTTTCAAAACAATAACATACTAGCATATATCCTGAAGAATATCATATATTTTTCTGGTTTTGTTTATTGCAGTGAATCATATGCTTTTTTTACATGATTAAACTCGCGTTTAGTTTCTGTAGTCCCCTTAAGCCACAAGTTCCTCGCATGTGTCCCGCAATGGGAACGTTATAAACTGATTAAGCATTTCTGAAGCAATATCTTAGTTTTCTTACTATATTCGCAACAGTGGATCACTATAAATCATTTCCGGATAACCGAAACATGAAAACATTTCCCCGATTCCTCGGATCCGGATTCCGGATCCGTTTAAGACAAAAGGTGCTCTCTATAATCAAATTTCGGTCCGTCGGAAACGGGCCGTAGGGAATCGGATACGATCTGATTTCGGCTTTGGTTATTAACTGTGGGGGATGGTAAAACATTGGTTTTGGGTTTTGTTCCGTTTAGTTTGTGTTCTTGTCAATGGAGATAAGATTGTACTCTTGGGACGTGATAGTCACTATTGGTTGGGCTGGGACAATAATGTTGTGATTTGTAATAGTGGAGCTCTTTATTCAAGTGCCTTTATTACACATGCCTATATAATATAGTGACGACCCAAATGGCGCAACACTGAGGCTGCCTTACGTTCTTAGGGTCCCGGGTTCGAATCCCGGTAGGAGCAAATGCTTGTGTGATGAGCATGGACATTTGTTTCCGAGTCATGGATGTTTATATGTTTAATAAGTATGTATATTTACAAACAAAAAGTATCTATGTAGTATATCAACTATCTGCAGTCCACGACACAAGCCTCGTTGCTTAGTGTGGCACTAGATGGCGCTGTGTGTAATGTGCAGGGATATTTATTTATTTATTTAATAGCCTAGGCTAGGTGTTTAATTAATGAAATCTATTAAACGCCTAGGATTATTGATCGAGAAAAATTAAATGCCTCGTCGAGACTGCCTCGGCGGTCTAGTGATCGCAACCGCCACTACTGAGCATGAGGCAAAGTGTTTTTAGATTTGTGCCCGATTGATGGCAATAGGCTCGCTCCTTGTTACATAAATTGCGTATAAAATTTCGGAATTACATGTAGAGCTGTGTCAATTGTTTGTTCCAAATAATTATATTCGCTCCAGGAAACATAAATTATATAATGTCCCATTTAGTCGCACTGTAGCTCGATCCACTTCCCCTATACCACGTATGCTTACGAAGCTCAACGCGCTTGTGACGACCAACCCTGGATTGGACTTGTTTGCTGATGAATGGAAGAAGACCGAATAAACAATTAGGTATTTAAATTAGTGTTAATGGTTTTAAATACTGTACTAAATAAATAAATAAACATAAGTGGTGAAATGTGGGTGTACGATTGGGTACACCTCTGCCCAACCCTACGGGAATTACAGGTGTGATGTTATTTGTTATGTTTGTAAAAAAGACTTAACGAACAGAGGATCACTATTCATCTCATGAACTTTATGGCTGCTGAGATATTGTACGTCAAAATTCGAAACGTTTTTCACGTTTATTTTATGAAAACATGTTTTACATGTAACCTCATTACACTACTGTACAGTTGCAAGAACTCGATAGCAACATTTTCCGTTTCCGTTACGTTACATTACTTAGGTGTATTGCTTTGCCCAAAACCGTATTTCTCGCCAAAAATATATGTCGTTACTCCCCAATTACTTTCAGTCAAAGAAACTTGCTTGATATACAGAATGCGTAGTTGACAGCTATACGATGGGTCCTTGTACACCCTGTAAGTATCGTTACAAAGACAGCGGACAAAGCCTTTATCTCATATTTTGGTGACTGGAGTGACAGGCTCAATACAATGTCGACTAAGGCACGTATATTGGACGTGACTAGAGATGTAGTCGGCACTATACCTGCCGCCGTAAATCTGCCGGTTCCTTAAACGTATTTGAGCGGTTTATATTGACTTCGTTAATGGGTGTCTTTTGATATCCATTGTATTAAAGAATGACTCATGATATAAGTCCTTAAAAGTTCAGTTAATGTGTTCATGGTATGTAATTACTAGTATCTTCTAGGCTTCCGAGCTTGTGACTAAATAATAAGAGCAGCTCCGGTCGATCTTTAGGTTAAGCCGTGCCTGCCTAGGTTGGTCTGTGGATGGGTGACCTCTCATTACATACCGAGTTTCCTCCGTGCCTCGGAAAGCACGTTAAGCTGTTGGCCCTGGCTGTCATTTCTAGATCTTTGATAGCCGTGACAACTAGCCAGTGGCCCAAAACGTCTGACATCCAGTCTTACTAAGGAGTATTGTATAGCCCAGTACTAAATAGGTTGTGGCGGTCAGATAGGCAGTCGCGTCATATAAAATACTGGTATTCAGCTGCATCCGGTTAGATTGGAAGTCGACCCCAACATATAACAGATGATGAGTTCCTAGTATCTTTTAGCCATACGGTGGAGGAATATCGTGGTACAAACTTTACCAAGGACTATACTTACCTATAGATAATTATATATCTTGAACATTTTGTTTATTAAAGGCATTAAAAGGTAAACAGGTGATTTTAGTATATTGTTACCATCATGTTATCAGCCACAGCCACTGCTGGGTATAGGTCCCTCTTTGTTTGTGCCAAGCTCCACGCTCCTGTGCCAGCCTCATCCAGGATATTCTCGCAATGGCAACAATGTCGTCTGCCCATCTCACCGCCGGACGACCAACACTTCTCTTCTCATTTCTTGGACGCCGCTCGGTGACGCTATTGTTGCCGTGCTACCAATTAAAACATTCGTGGCAACTTACTCCGTCATGTGATATTCATTAGAATCATCATAGCAGCAGAAATAAGTCAACTTCTCATATAGGCCTCTCCCAAAATGTCGCTTCGTCTATCGGACTTATAATCCAGTAGTTTTCGATACGCTGTATTTTTTTTCTTGATACAAATTAGTTTTATTGTTGCGATGGCGGACAGTTACTGGTACTATTAAGTCTTACTCAGGTTTAACATGTTTAACATGAGGTAAGATAGTGGTCAGACAAAAGCCTACACCTACAATAAAAACCACTACTGGGGTCCACAGTTTTATCTCGTTTATTACGTTGTATTGTTACAGCATACGTCAAGGATGTCTGGCGGAGCTTGCTGATAGAGATAAGCCCGTTGTACTTTATTTTTATTAACTTTTCTGGGCTCATAAACGGCCTCATTTGTGTAGGTACCTAATGTATTCCCGTGCATAAAAAAAGGTCAAACATTATTAGCTAGATTTTAATAAATAAGTTTAAATGAAGAACGAGAGATGTTAATGCATTAATCTCACTTTCAATGAGTTTCGTATTTCTATAATAAATTGCGAAAGGACTGATTCAAGCTTTTTGGAAGCTTATATCATAGGAGTATGAAGAACAGGGTGTAAAATAAATAAATAAATATCGCTGGACATTACACACAGCGCCAGCTAGTGCCACACTAAGCAACGAGGCTTGTGTCGTGGACACCAGATAGTTGATATACTACATAGATACTTTTTGTTTGTAAATACATACTTATTATACATAATATTATAACCATCCATGACTCGGGAACAAATGTCCATGTGAGCATGGACATTTGTTTCCGAGTGAATTTATTGTGATGAGTCACACAAACATTTGCTCCTACCGGGATTTGAACCCGGGACCCCAAGAACGTAAGGCAGCCTCAGAACCGCTGTGTTATTCGGGGTTACTTCATCCTCCATAGAAATGGGAGATTCCTCCCTCCGATCAGACTGGTGTTGTGTCTTGTGACTGCCCAACAGCTGTTGTTGTTGTGGGGTTTTTCTATATGGTCTTACTGACTTTTTCTAAATGGTCTGATATTTAGAATTTTGATGTTAGGCCTTTAATTCTGTCATAGATGACTCTGTAGTACTTTTTGTAGTATGTTGCTGTAGTACTTTTTGTACTGTTGCTATAGTACTTTTTGTAGTACCACTACAATATCAATCAAATACTTATTTTACTTATCCGTCAAAGTTATTGCTGACAGAATGTTTCTTTGTCTCTATCTTGGTGGTCATCGAAATCCGTCGATTTGGAAACAAAAGGGCTTTTCGTAGATTTGAAAATAAAATAGTTCATTCTTCTAGATTCCGTTTTTAACCTCAATCGATAAAAAGTACAGAACAAGTACTTTATAAGGTATTTACTTCCTGGTCAAGTACATAGCAAAGGGCATGTAAAAGCTAACACGCGACTTAGGTGCCACGCGACTATATAAAGTATGCACCTACAAGAATTTGCATGTTTACATTAAAGGAATGTCACCTAGTTACAAGTGTGATTACATTAAGACACGCCTAGCCCTACAACAAAACCATAAGTCCTAGACTAGAGGTAGTCAACATTTTTACTTCTTACCTAAACTTTCCGAAAGAAAAATACGAAACTAAATTCAATGCTGGAAAAGGCGACTAAGGGATTACGTCAAGAAAATCGGAGGAAAAGAGTCTTATTGACGCTAGGAACGACATACAGTACACTTGTACAATTCAATACCTATACTTTATTATTTAAAGGTATTGAAATGTACAATTGTTTGCCGTTTGTGGCAACAGGAAGCTTCTTTTGAAGATGATGACTTTATTGGAAATATAACTAATTGATTTTGTACTGTATACTGTATTGTTTTGTGTGACGTAGGAATGTGGGAAGACAACCAACTAGGTGGACAGACGATCTCATTAAAGTGGCCGGAAGAAACAAGATAGGCGTGACACAAACCGTCAAAAGGAGAAAGATTTTAAGAGATCTAAACTCAGCATTGGGTAGCCAAAGGTTGAAGAAGAAGAGAGAATCAATGTTCCCTTAAATCATTACTTGTTGTGGTCATTGGTAGACCGTAGTCCAGTAATGGATGGTTCTGAAAATTGGTTTAAACTGTTTAATTCATGAGAATTCTGTGTTGGTTACTTTTTAATGGTTACTTTATTTAAATACCACCAGTGGGCATTATAATAATCAGACAAGTTTCTAAACTTAATCAAGATCTTCTCTGTCTATAAAAACCTAATGCTCGCCTATATGCGACTTCTCCAAAAAAACAGAAACGTAGGTTACTGGTTTTTTGGTCAAGTGTTTGTCACCCCTGCTCCCCATTACCACGATAGCTATCGATAAGCATCTTTACGGCAAAGGTAAAAAAGCTCGCTTTTGTTCGTCACTGTTAATTACCATGCCCTACATAGTTACCTGTACGTTTTCGACTTACGTTTGTGTAGAACGAGGTAAGTCTGTGTTGCCAAGTAGGGCGCGATACTTCTGCTTTGTTGGTGCATGTTTGTTGGATCCTGGTTCTATTTATAAGAGCTAAGTTAAAATTCCAACAGTTTTTTGACAAAGGCATTTGTTTTTTTTTTTTTTTTAGGGTTTTTTGTCGCATTAAGTACGCAAGACGACCAATCAAACTATGCAAACCCAAATTAGGCTGATCTCTTATTCTACGGGAGGCTCATACAAAGCGAGGTCAGGTCATACTGGATATGTATAGCTTGATGTGTCGCCGAGTGTACCATATTTAGGTAAGGGTTTTGATTTCAAAGGCCTGGGAGAATTTATGAAGACTTAATTCTTCTTCATTGGCTGCAATGCAATATTAAATCAGATGTTGGTGGACCTATGTTTATTCATTCCTTGATGATTACTACTTATGTATAAGTAATATTTCTTAAGTTTAAGTAGTATGTTACTCAGACACCCAGTTCATGGGTCAGACAGTCAGTCGCTCTCTGTAAAAAACTGGTATTAAACGGGGAAAAATTTGTTGAGACCCGAAAAGGGTGAGCATAATTATGATGACGTGATATTAAATACCTTTCAGCGTACTTTTGACGTAGCGAAAGCAACAGTAACAAAGGTAAAAAATAACTATAACATATACCTTAAAATCATGTGTCTCAAACTCCCTTATAAAACGTATGTTCCAAGTAGTTACCTCCTATTGTCCGTAGATTTAGACCCCTCTTACACAATAGGTGCCTGGGGGACACCACATCGATTTGGGTCGACGAGATGCCTAATATCGTAACTTTGTGGTCAACGGCGCCTACCTACCTACCTCATCAGTTGTGTGAACACTTAACACAAAAGAGAAGGTAAGGGACCTTCATTATAGCTTGTAGCTATGTTAATTTATCATACATACAGAAAGAAAGAAATGCATCAGAATAACAAAAAAAAAACATACACCCATTTATAAAACAATACACGTACAGGGTAACAACCTCATCACGAAGTCATCAACCAAGCATTCTGTACATCAAACTAAGCAACTTTACGCAAAATTTATTGCTGGGAAACGACTTTTTTTTTTGGGTGAAAAATCATGTTTTGTGGTAGAACTCAATGTAACGCACTTAAAACATGTGCTGATGGATGGATTGAATATTACGGGGTCATGACGGGGAGAACAAGTGCCTTTCAGATTCCATAAGAGGTTTTTTACACCCTTTATACTTCTTAAGGATTCTGCCCACCGGAACATATAAATATTATTTAGTTCGTTTGGATTATTAGAATATAAAAAAACCGGTGCATAACTACATTATTTTTATTTATTTTTTTATTGTTATTACTTGTCTCTATAGCGGACACACTGTGCGAAAATTTCCATTATCTATCTATGTATTACGGTTCAAAGGAAATAGTCCTGTGATAGATGGACGTACGAGCGGACGGACGGACGGACGGATTAACGAACACACTGTAGAGCCTTAATAATAGGGTCTTGTTTGCACCCTTTGTGTATAGAACCCTTTAAAATAAAACGCTTACTACCACAAAAAATAATCTAAAAGTAGTACAAAAAGTGACGTCATTTTCTTATTTAGCATCAAGAGATACAATAAACTCTGTAAAAAAATATCGTTTTTTTAAAGCTGTTCCCATACAACTTTCAAGAAGCTTTAACTTGAAAACTAATTAAGAATTGCGGAACATATACATGGTATTTTCGGATACCTCTGGGCATGAGGAATCAATTGTTTTATGACGTCACTATTTGGACCACCAAGTGTACAGTGGTCTACGAAGATTTTAAGTGGCCTCTCGCCAAAAGCTTTCCTGTACCAACGAATATCGACCACATTGCACAATGAATGTGGTTGAAATTAACATTTTCGCGAGCACTCATGGCGAGTCATGGTTTTCATAACGGGAGCGGCACTCTCTTTTATCGCCCTGCTAGTCACCAAAATAGAGAACTTATGATAAAAACATTTGCAAGCTTGTAAAAAATAGGATATTCCGCATATTTCAAAGGTAAATATTTTATCTCTTCCAAAAATAAAATTGAAGTGTCCGTTTGTAATATTAAAAAAACAGCTTTTTACAGAATGTTTATTTTTTTCATTTTTTGTCTGTCTGTATGTCTGTTTGTTCCGGCAAATCTCAAAAACGACTACACCAAGTTTGACGGGACGGGACTTTTACTGGCAGATAGCTGATGTTATAAGGACTAACTTAGGTTACTTTTATTTTAGAAAAATAAGTACCATCCCAAAAATAAAAGAAAAAACCCTCTAAATTGGTAACAAAATCCAATTTAAAAAAGGAAGTACCTAATATTTTTATAAGAATTTCACGTGAACGAAGGCCGAAGACAACAGCTAGTTTAAAAGCATAAAGAAATAAACAAAATAACGCCGAAATATACCTACTTATGTGTTATATTATATATACTGTTTTATCAATGTTATCAGACAATATTAGACGCAAATAAGTATTACCTAATCATCTTGACATATCTACATTAGGAACTAGTAAAAATCTCACGAAATAATGTTTGTGTCAATCTGTTTGTCACTGGTGTTTATCTCTGACAGAATGATATAACTAATGTTGGTTCCGTTATGAAACAGCTGAAAAATAATGTTAAACGTCAAAATCTATTTCAAAAAATTAATGATGACATAGACGTGTTGTACGTTGAATCCGAACTATTGTTGCCATTTTGTTTTTTCAGTAAATTTCTTACATAAAACACAATAATATTTAGTAACAGTGCTCCTTTTTGACACGTCATTCGACTGTCAAAAGATCTTTGTACCATTGTACATAGGTACTTAGGTACGTACTGTAACGATTTCATTTATTCCGGGGTCAATCAAATTAATTTAAGTTGTCAGAAAAGTGATAAACTATTATCGCAATTACGAGTATATGTCGTAAACCAAATATTTTTTTATGACACGATTGTGGATTTCATTACGTCAGAAAAGGCTAGCAAGACGTGATTTGTCACTCCACTAAAATATAATATAATAATTTTTTATAAATGATTTCATAGGCAATGTTATGTATAACTAACTAAAAAAATGGTGATAGCTCGGCTAATTTTCATGATATCAATATAATGTTACAGCTTATCTTACTCGGTAAAGATGTAGCTTACTAAAGGTGAAAGATTTTTTAAAATCAGTTGAGTAGTTCTTGAGTTAAATCGTAACAAATGAATAAAAAATCAAATCTTTCCTCTTTATAATATTAGTTTAGAGTTACTGCGACTCGTCATCACAGAGCAATCTACGCCTGAAAGATGGCAGCCCAGCATTTATTCTGCAAATGACTCTTTATAGATGGAAGAATATTATTATTTTACTATAATTTTATTGTCATTATGCTCTATGGAATCCCTAAACCATTATTTTGTGCTATGTGCTGAGGACGAAAAAAATAAGAGAGCTGATAATTAAGATATCATCCTAAGCCGAGGTCTATCCTCACTTCTGACGAAAGGAACCCTAGATAGTGGCTATGTAGGTTTAGGTATAGTCCACAGTAACTCATTAGTAGGTACCCACCTACGCAAAGCAATCAGCCATTTACCCAAACAAAAAGAACGACGTAATGTGCGCAGTCGTTAACGCTAAGCACATACTTGTATAAGTTCAGCGACAAGTTACAATCACCTAACTTGAGGTCGTCTGTAACGTTCAACTTAACTATCTCTTACGGCTATTAAGTTTTATCTTAAGTATACTAACTTCTACTTATGTCCGTTTACACTGACTTTAGGCGACACTTAGTAAAACCACTTTGTCAAATTTTCAACGCAAAAGCTAAGGACAGAGAGTTCAAATTCTAACAGTGCAATCTTATTAAGTAAGTCATCATTTAGGTGGACCTTAGTGTAACTGAAAACAGTCATAACGGCTATTAAGTTTTATCTTTAATACCAAGTCTTACTTAGTTCATGTTATAGGTAAGTTGAAGGACCGAATAACCGATTGACTTCATAAAACTTCATACACGTGGACATGTATGAAGTTTATCGTTCGTTCGGTTGACATAATCCTGAAAGTTGGAATTGCTCGTGTATTACTTTGACCCATATCCCGTGTCAGTTACATTGTAAAGGCTATTATCGGTTTTGTAATTATAACCAGGGATTGTCTCTACTTGGCATGTCGATGACAACCTAAATTGAGTCAAGGCATTTGGCGACGTGTTTGAACTTTCAGTAGCGTCCATCAGCTCCTGTGTTGTACAAGCAACAGGACAGGCAGGACACGATGTTAAGTGTCCCATCGTTTGTGGAACAACGCCACATTTACACTGCAGGGCAGAGTTATCTATGAATCTCCACCTGAACCGGTTTTCCTTGCTTCGGCCAACCTGGATTTATGGATAGCATATAATAATATTTATTTATTATAGATCTACCAACAATTTTTGACACTGGATACAGCGACATAATTTTTTCTTAGAATTAAATTACAGCTCAACAGGTAAACACCACAGGCACAAAACAATAAATTCGGAAAATAAGCTAACTTAGTAAGCGAAAATACTTATTCAATTAAATTAAATTAAAGTTGAGATAGTGAAATGAATTAAGTCTGTTGCTATAAGAATCAAAATCTTCTTATGTTTACATATTCTTTAGAGTTAGGTATTATAACACACTTCAAGCGTAATATAATGTTATTATCTCTATAAATACTTTCATGTTTATAATTTTTCAACAAATCAACCAAAATACACCTTTTCTAACAGAAAATTTATCAGCTTCTCATCATTTCACACAAGTCGAAATTACGTTAGTATCGTTTTTTTATAGTCACTAGGTATTGCCAGATGTACATAAAGCTGGATATCTACTATACAGGGTGTAAGGTCATTATCGCATTAAATGTAACCATGAAACCTATGGGCTAGCTCGCCGTTCGTCCGTCCGCGTTCGTGTTCCACGCGCGCCTCAATGAGAGTCAGCAAAAGGAAGGGGTCCGCAAAGGCCGACGCCTGCCGGGGCTGCGGGACTGTTCGAAAGAGATACCGTGGCCCCGGAACACAAAGGGCGAAGAAGGAACATGGATGGGTTTTAGTCAGTAAATGTCTGACACTCCCTCCTGCTCCGCCCAGAGCGAGAGTAGTCATTTGATGATTTCCCATCCAAAAAATAAAGGTCATTGTCGCATTAAATGTTACCATGAATTTAATTACATCTTTATAGAACCGCAAGATATTTTTGTTGGTTATTAATAACAGCTGTTCCATAGATTTTTTACTTATTGTGCGTCTATTTATCTTACACCGTGTATGTTCGCACATAAACTGTGGTCTGTGTTTCTGTCCTAAAGTCCTTTTCCTTACTTAACCCATACACAAAGTGTAAGCGGACGAAGCCTGACGGCTTCGTTAAGGGTACACTTTATATAGGGTGTAAACCACCTCTTCAAGAAGCCGTCAACCAAGCATTCTGTACATCAAACTAAGTAACATTACGCAAAAATTATTGCTGGGAAACGACTTTTTTTTTTGGGGTGAAAATAAAATCATGTTTTGTGGTAGAACTCAATGTAACGCACTCAAAACATTATGCTGATGCATGGATTGAATAGTACGGGGGTCGTAGAGGTGTTTAAAGTAAAAATCTTGCATTAAAAATTTGTATTTAAAAAAAAAGTCGTCAAAAAGTTGGAACTTTGACCAGAAGGTCAAAGTTCCAACTTTTTGACGACTTTTTTGCGATCATTTTTTTTTTGCGATCATTTTTTTGTTCTACTAACTAGAAAGTTAGTAGAACAAAAAAATGATCGCAATGAAGAGGAGAACAGGTACCTTTCAGCTTCGTTAAGAGGTGTTTTACCAAGCATTCTGTACATCAAACTAAGTAACTCTACGGAAAAAATGTTGATGGGAAACTACTTTCTTTTTTTTGTGTGAAAAAACCTCGTTTTACGGTAGGAGGACTCGATGTAACGCACTCAAAACATTGCGTTGATGAATGCATTGAATGGTAATGGAATGGTATGGAATGTTATAAATTTATTTTACCATGACCCCCCGGTCATGGTAAAATAAATTTATAACATTAAAAACCTGTATTTTAAAATGAACTTGTAATAAAGTTGGAATTTGACCCTCAATATCTCCGTAACTCTCTAGTTACGGAGATACCAGGACACCCAGGAAACCCTCTGGTTTCCAGGTATGGTGTACAACAAAAGAATGATCGCAATGACAGGGAGAACAAGTGACTGTCGGCTTCGTGCACTCATTGTGCAAAAACAAAGCCGACGCGTTGGTTCGCTAACACAGTGGGTACTCAGCTTTAGATGATTCATTCTATGTTTACCTCGTCATGGATCATAAAACTGATCGGCCTGTGTTTAGTCTCTCAACAAATCAACTCCAACAAGAAGAAAAGTTCGCGAAATAGATTCGCAGATGCAGTAATCCGTCTTGATAGACGAAAAAAACCGTCTGGTTAGTCATAAAGACGAAAGACTATCTATCAAAAGGCCTACATTAATAAATAACTTGCTCATAAAATGGCTCTAATTTCACCGCAATTAGGCACATAATGACAATTGTAATTAAACTGCGTGCATGAACTTTATCATTGCTATTATTCACAAGTGAGTTATAGTGTTTTTTTATTTAATTGGTTGAGTTGCTTTTCTTAAAAAAGTTTCGATACCAAAAAGATCATGTTAAATAGTACAAATTAATAAACTTTTTATCCACTAAATAAAATTATTTTTTAGTATTATTTTCTTCACAAGTGTGTTGAAAAACGTCGTATGATACACGTGTGTATTAATGATTACCGTCCTCGGCTCTTTTAAGACCCTCACCTAACGGCTCGGGTCTCAATGGCGCCTCAGCGGTAATCACCAACATTACACACTTGTACCATAATGTACTATTATTTGTTATCTATGGGATGAATGAAAGGCATTTGCATGTTGCTGAGATGAGACTGCTGAGGAGGATGTGTGGTGTTACGAGAATGGATAAGAAGTCTGAAAATTGCACCGGTGACTGAAAAGTTGTGTGGTAATCGGTCGTCGTGGTATGAGCATCTGCTGCGGAGGAATGAGGAAAATGTCGTGAGGAAAGTTTTGAGTATGAACGTGGATTGGTATAAGCGTAGAAGAAGACCAAAGAACCAATGGATGGGCTGTGTGAAGGATGATATGGCAAGAAAGGAGGTGTCTGATGAGATGACGAGTAATATAAGAAGTATGGAAGAAGACATGCTGCGCCGAAATTGGGATAAGGGCAGGAGAATGATATGAAGAAAAGAATTACATAACACCGATCACCAGTGGATAGTATACCTACGACATTTAGGCTAGACTAGGTAGACTAGTTTACTTCCTTCAGTGTTTCTTTCATCCTCAAAACAGGAAAAATGTGCCATTTTTCCCTTTTTTACAGCAAAATCCAAGCCAACACAGCCGCAAGTGGTCGATCTATTATTCCGTCTTTGAAAGCGGTGTAACCCAATATGTGATTTCGTAGAAAAAACAATACCTTTATTGCAAAGGAAAAACAATCTGAGCTAAAGAAAACAGCCAAATATTTAGGAATACCGAAAACTCGAGCGTCTCATATTTCGAAGTTTACTAAGGGCTGTTGCTCATTTAAGGAATATAGATTTATGTAGACGATACGCGTGAAATTATTATTATAAAATATTACTTTCTTAATTGAATCGGATTTCGTAAAGAATTTCAAGGGTTTTAATTTTAATCTTATTGAAAAACCTAATCTTTTCTAAAATAAAAGTAGTCTAAGTTACTCCTTATGGCATCAGCTATCTGCCAGTACAAGTCCCGTCAGCTGTTTCAGAGATTAGCCGAAACAAACCGAAAGACATTTTTTTTCTTTATCTTTTTTTAAAAGTACCGTGTATACTGTCCTAAGCATTCAGTAAAAAGCTGTTATTTTAAAATTACAAACATACTCTTAAATTTTCTTTATTTGTGTGTATAGAAGATGAGTAATCTATTTTTACTGTTGTATAATAATCGTAACATCCTGTGTCCTGCCCGTTCACACAAAAAATATCTTGGAACAGAATTTAAACCTCAATATCGTACCACAACAGTGTAGCCAAGCCTTTACCATAACAACCCTTTTCACCGACCTGCCTTCCCGTTTACACCCCGGCGTGGAGCGTGATGTCAGGAGTCGGAATTTCATTCACTGAAGCATGAATACTTGAATAGTCATGAGCTGTGTTAATTATACTGCTTCGATACCATCTTGTGTTGTTGTGTGGAGCTTGTGGCTAAATAAGAACGGTTGGTCTCCGGATGGGTGACCACCCATTACATACCGAGTTTACTCCGGGGGTCCGAAAGCACGTTTAGCCGTTGATCCCGGCTGTCATTTGTAGATTTTTGACTGTCGTTACAGTTCTTGTGGCCCGAAAGTCTGACAACCAGTTTTACCAAGAGGTCTCGTATTACCCAGTACTAACTAGCTTGTGGAGGTCAGATTAAGGATCGTAGCGGTGCATCCTGTAGTTCCCTGGCTGGAAGCCTTACACTCAAGGCACCCACAGGATAGTCCGGTTAAGCAGACGACAACCTCCTAGGTTGAACTGCGAGATGCCATTCACAAAAACACGTCCTGTAGTTTCTGTATACCACCAGATTATTTATGAATACTACGAAAATAGAGGTAGCAACTTCATGTTCTGTGGCCAGTACGTTTTTCCTTCCAAACCGTTTTCCAGGGTTAGGTAATTACATATTTATCAGTACTTATGTTTAGAAGCACCGATATTCACTTTCGTCATGTGTACAAGGCATCAACACAATCCTTCCTCCACATGGGTACATAATAATCTAATCCGTATAGATTACTTAGATTATTAAGTACATAATTATGAGCAATGATTAACCCAGCCAAACAACTAATCCTATAGCTACAAATGTATGTACAAATGTAAATACTAATTTCAAACTGACTCGCACTAATGCTAAGTGATCAAATTAATTAATAGGATCGAGCTCATCTACATTTGTGACGTTTAGTATCAAAATTAACTTATGTGGTGTTAAGAGATAAGTAACAATCTAGTTATAAAATGTGCTGATACATCAATTTATAACAGTTTCATTTATGGCTTCTTTTGATCGATTAAAAAAACATTTCACGAAAACAAAAGAAAAACAAAGCCGTTCTTTTTTCAAAATGGCCTCCCAATTTTCATTAACGGCTGCTCATCAAGTTACTGTCCGGTTACAAACGAGGTCACTCACGATCGGGCCCCACAGGACACTGAATAATTACAAGGTGTCGCTGCAATGTGGCACAGGGGGCCCGTTCGCTCGGATGACATCGTATTTACGGAAACACGGGCTCGAAATATGACGACGCTCGAAATACTACGGCCGAAATCTCAGGAGAGTTGAATAGAGGTGTACCATGGTATGCTACCATTTTGTTGGTTAGTGAGTAGAATTCTTGGGACTAGAAGGAATTCTATGGCTGTTGATTCAGATCTCGATGGAATCTATTCAAAGGCAGTCCCGCCGGATACTGATCAAAGATCTTTGTGACACTGTTGCACCAAAACACACGGTTCTCCGTATTTGGCAATGATTTCGGTAAACTATTTATGAAACGGATACCTAAATCAATACAATGATGTCATATAAATCTCAATAGATAGAGGCATATCTACGAGATAATACACATACTTTTTGCCTGTAATTAAACGCCCATCAACCGGGTACAAATAACTGCTACAAATCAATTCATACATACCTAATGTTTGGAGGAGAAACCTCCAACTTTTGCTGTAAATCAAGCCTGGAAAACTACCGTATTTAAATCAATGCGCATAAAACAATGATGAAATCCAATTTTACATGCATTTATTGTGGTATAGACCACACACAACCAATAGCTGATTGGACGATCATGAAATGACGGATCTTTTCATAAGCGAGTAAATTCCTATGAACAAAAGGCTTATAGATACCTACAACACATTTATCCGGCGTGGCAACGGCAGCGTGATTCGGCGCAGCCTTGCGGCAATATTATAAGGAGATCTAAGTTAGGGAGTCCGAGCTAAACCCAGATTGGGTTTAGCTCGGATTGTGCTAAGCCAAAACTTGATTCAGAAATGGTATCCCAAACGCAGTCTATGGGTCGATACGAGCTGAGCATTTGATATGATTACCTTGTCCCATTCTACCTGGTGTCGGCGCAACACGTTTTCTTCTTCCGTTCTCCCCTGTCAGACGTCACGGCATCATTTACTCTTTTCTCTTTCATATCATTCCATTCCTGACAGAATAAAGTATTTTGTAATCATAATGGGTGTATGAAACCCTTTACGAAGCCGAAATGCACTAGTTCTCCCCGTCATTGCAATCATTTTTTTGGTCTAGAACAAGGTACCTGGGAACCTTCAAGCTACGGCGATATTAGAGGTCAAAGTCCCAACTTTTTTACAAGTTTTTTTTAAATACTTGTGTTAAAGAACACTTACACGACAAGTGTTGCTCATCAAATCGATCCGAAGACGTGTGTAGCGCCCTTTATTCATTGGATCAACAGGCTTATTTAATAAAAACCAAACTCACATAGAAGGCTGTACATACGTAGCTATATATATATATACCATGAATGAATAGGCTTATAAAATGTAGACGGGGATTGATGTATTCCCGATGATTGAATGGCAAGTAAATGCGACATGTAGCCGATGACAGATGATTTCGTTTCGTTTCTATTTGCGTTCCTTTTCACGTCCCTTTTCAGGGATTTTGGCGAATGTTGTTACGGAACAGGATACGGGCAGGATGGCATTGATTTTACCACGTCAACAGTTAAAGTCACACACAAATTAAAGATACATAAACGATTTGCCAAAATACTTGTGACTGTGGTTCACTAGCACTCAGTCACACCGAATTGAAATACTAAAATAATATATTGCACTGTACTGCACCTGCAGTTCCAATCTCGATCTCGATCTGATCTGGGGGTCTTTTTTAAATCTTTATTTCTTGTACCTTACAAAGGTTACGTACGTTACTTACTACTTACGTTAGCCTCACCATGTCCTAATCTAAATAATAATTACACGTAATAGACTAGTTTCCACCATCAATAAATTGCAAATCTATTTTGTCTGTCAGAAGTATTGGAAAATAATAGCGTTTTTTTTTTGTTTTTGTAAATCAATGAATATTGACCAAGATTGAACGCATCAAATCTCTGGAGTGGTGGCTCGTGACGTCACAACGCACTAAAAATTATAGCACGGTGTGACGTATTGAGAATTTTAAAAGCATCTTCGTCAATTTTGGTCTACGTAACAAAAGAAAAAATACGTGTCAAATATTTTTTCAAAATTAATTAGATTTTTTCAGGACACAAGTCTATTATAATATTATTAATTTACATATTTATTGTGTAAGCGAGGGTAGCGATGCAGCAACCATTTAGCTAAAATGTGGTCGCTTTACCAGAATCGTCAGGATCAGATGATAATATGAATCACGTTAAAATTCGTAAAATGGTCACAAAGTGACAATTCATAATAGCGAAAATACCTTTATACGTGCGTGTTTATTTAGACGTCCTTAATGCTGCTAGCAAAAACTAGTAATAATCGCGTTGTTGTGAGTGCCTTCCTAATAATTTCACGTTGACTTTTAAAATGCTTTGCTTAATTCATTTGTGTATTTTCATTGCGTTCATTTTTTTCATTTATACAGAATGGAGTATTTGAAATGCGGTCACATGACCGTCAAAAACGAACAAAAAATCTAATGTTGTGTCAAACAATACTGTCCTAAATACATAATTTATTTTTTCGTATTTTTAAACCTTACATATATACTAATTGAAGAAGTTAACAAGTGTTCTTGTTACTTGTGTAAAGTGGTATTATCACGTTTATCCTAACAGATTATTTAAATACATAATTCAATTTTCAGGCGCCGCGAAGTAATTTGGTCTCTCAATAACGCCATTTCTTAGAATTTCATAAGATATTTATTACAGGGTGATTTGATAGTTTCTTTAATATTTGACAGACGTTTTAAACGTGTGTTTAATAATTATTTTCTTAATTTTAGGACCGAATCGTCAAGAGTATTTGTGACATATCGTACTAATAAGAATGACCTTAAAAAATCGACTCCTCATTTTATTGTTGACTAGCTGATGCCCGCGGCTTCGCCCGCCCGCTAATTATATACTAAAACCTTCCTCTTGAATCACTCGATCTATTAAAAAAACCGCATCAAAATCCGTTGCGTAGTTTTAAAGATTTATGCATACATAGGGATATAGGGACAGAGAAAGTGACTTTGTTTTATACTATGTAGTGAAGTCGGTTAAAATGTAGCCAATGTTACCCGGGCCATAATAACGAATCGTTTGACACCTTATTCGTCAAAATCGGATGAATAGTTTAGGCGCTACGGAGGAACTTACGTAAACACAACTAGCATTCATAATTCATACATACGCCTTTATTTTGGCTTCGCCGTAATCGGGTAAAAATAAAATCGTGATAGACGTTTCGTCTAGTTATTTTAAAGCATCGGCTACCTGACAACAACCTTTTGGTGAGCCTACACGGTTATAATTTTGGCCAGGTCTGAGGCCCATATTTCGTACTCAGCCTGTACTATATTATTTATGAACTTTTCGGGAGCCGGGGCCAGAGGTGAGAATATCACACCCGAACCAAATTGTGCGTCAGTGTTTTAATAAATTGGGGAGAGAAATTGGAGCTAGGACCATGAGTAAGGTAAACTGTTAGCTTGGTAAAATATTTATGGAAATTATGACTATAAGTTGAATGGAAATATTAGATTGGACGTCTGCTGGTTTAAAATCGCTTAAAACAGTAACAAATGTGTGTTTTGTTTCCCTTTCAAAATGCAAAATGGAGATTCTTCCGACACACAGTGTGAATGCAGTGCAGCCCCAGAAAAGGGAGCGCGCCTATTGGTATCAACCGGGCACAACTTCAAGCTTCGTGACTGCTACTGAAAAAGTCCGTGTAGTTTGTGCCTTTTTTCCGGATGGAAATCATCAAATGACTCCTCCCGCTCTGGGCGGAGCAGGAGGGAGTGTCAGACTTTTACTGACTAAAACCCATCCATGTTCCTTCTTCGCCCTTTGTGTTCCGGGGCCACGGTATCTCTTTCGAACAGTCCCGCAGCCCCGGCAGTTGAAAATATGTGCCTTGTGCCCGGTTGATATCATGAGAGGCACGCCCCCAATTACATGGGTCTTAAAAATGATTGGCGAAATAAGGATGTATGATCTAGCGAAGTGTCTGTGTACCATTAAATACACCTCTGCCTAACCCTCTAGGAATTACAGGCGTGATGTCATGTTATTTATTACGAACCCGATATCTAAACCAACCATGATCGTTGCCACCTCGTTGTGAGTCGAGGGACGTAACCATTCGTTCGGGTTTACCGCCTAAGGGAGGAACCGATAGTTTTAGTATCGACTGTTATCAATGCTTATCAGTATTCGGTTAGCATCGGGGTAATAATCGTGATTTGTTGTGGTTCAATCAAGGGAAACCAGTGTTTATGAGGGGCTGAAGTGAGAATAATAGGGCTATTGATCTTGTTAGGGAGATGTTTTCTGTAACGCATATAAAGATTTATAAGAAAACTATGTGTTTTCGTGTGGAGGTAAACGAAAGACGGGACATAATCATAGACGCTTAGGGGCAATTAGAGGCATCGGAGGGGCGTTTTTAAACCATAGACGTAGCTGAAATGGCTAATGTGTCTGTCACAATTTTTGGTGATCGGGCATTGATATATAAAAAACCCAAGATGCACAGTCTCGAACAAAACTAAAACTCAAAACTGTCACCAAACACTCACCACTACAACCCACTACTACATAAGTAGTACTATAAACATAATTTTTTGCAAATTCAACCTTACGCGGATTGTTTAAAGTTGTTTTTACAAAGCAGTGTACAAAAAGCAATTAAATTTTCCGTTACGCAAGCGACGTGAGACTAATTGAAAATAGGCGCACAATTACTAATTGTGCCTGTATTTTATGCGGTTGATTTTGAGACGCCGAGTGTGTATCTTGGGTTTTTTTATATATCAATGTGATCGGGACAAATCTTTTTCGAGAAAGTTTTTTTTTATATCTAATTAAATCTTCTGACTCGAACTACGGAGTCATACAACCTTATACTTAAACAATGGTGTCTCGAACAAATTGGTCCTTTGACAGATCATGATTTATTTTATTTTTAATGGTTTTAATTTTTATTTTATCGTAATTTAATTTTGAATGTTTTATTACTTATCTTATTTTAATTTTGAATGAATTTTAAATTTTATATTAGATTTTGATTATTTTAGTAACTGATTATTTATTTGGTTTAAATAATTGATGGTAATTTATTTTTGTTTTTGTGATAATTTATTGTACTTATTCTATTTTGTAATAAGTACTAATTTTAATTTCACTATATGGATCATGTTATCTGAAGTAAATGATTTTTTTATATATTTTTTTTATATCTAATACATAAGCACTCGAAGTTGACTGTAAAGAAAGCCTAAGGCAAGGAACTTATTTGTATCTTTTATGTTGCAAAAAGTTTAAATGAATAAATATGTATTAACAGCTGAAACTCTAGAAAATTACGCTACTGATATCAAAGTGCAAGACACGTGAGTTTTGTGTTCCACATGTAAAACAGGAGGAATTCTACACTTGAGTAACGATTGCTCTAAAAAGGAAGGACACACTACGGAGTAATCTCTTAAAACACACACGTCATGTGGTACGAAGTGTCACTCCAAATAGTATCCTGTAGGTACTCGTATATCCTTTTGAAACGTTATCTATATTCTAGTGCATCTTTGGTTATTACATTTGGTAGATTGAAAACAATCCTCACTGCTAGCCGGAGTTTTTTTCTAATATTTTACTTTTTAATCTTATGTTTTTCAGCAAGTTCTTTCTCATAAAATAAATACATTATTTACCATACAGACCTAAAATAAACATATGTATCAAAAGCAGAAAAGAATTAAAGACCGTCAAAAAGTTCGTCCATATTGCTGTCAACGGGGAAGTGGCTTGGCAGCATTGATGGCTGGAATGCTGATTTTGTGGCCGAGAAATAGGCCAGCCCTCTCTGGTCACGAGAGTAGAAGACCCGAAATACTAGGTGGGCACTCGGACCTCATGGCCCTAATGTTTCACTAAATGAGGAAGGATTCACTTTTGTAAACCTTTTCAAGGTGGTTCGGTCAAAACAGGCCTACGGACTAGTTGCGGACGCGGCTCCGGACACAGATACCGGCGTTCAAATATCACCGAAGTAACTGTCATTCTGGTGGTGGCAGCCGGTCCGCAATTTGGACGTACTATCGAGGACACTCCCGCCTTATCACCACTAAGCTAATTTTTGATTGCCCTACAACATAGAAACGCTCTCTAGCCCCGCCCCGTTGACTTTGTATGTAAATAATGAATGAAAAAATACTGATCAGCCGAACGCACTGACGACGCACGCTAAACGAGAGTTATTGTTATTTTGCGCGGTAAAGTTGACGCTTTCCTAATAGGCCTAACCTTTAAGGGGGCGTGGCTCGACACCTCCGCATATTTAAGCGAAAAAAAAAATTAACTGGTCAGGCGGAAAAGACCACGACTGTACCTGTAGGCCTGAACCCTATCTTGAAAAATCTATTCACGGTGGCAAAAAATTGGACAAATGAAGACAGCTGCCAACCCTAAGTGCATCTCATTGAGAACTCGCCCGCACCGGAATACAGGTGGAAGGCAAAAGATATCATCTCCCGGAAAGGAAACATCAGTAGGTATTCAGTACAGACGTGAGGGAATTTCGTTTATGTACGGAGCTTTTTATTAAGATAATAAATTCATGTTGTGTTTTTACTGTTTGTTGTTGACTTTGTCTGTTGTATTTTATGTTGGGAGTGAGTTGTTGAGATTCAAGAGGTATTTACGTATGAGCGGAATATTTTAACGTTCGTGCGTAGTGTTTTATCGTGTTTGGCTATCGATGCGTGATAGGCGTTTGGTGATAGGCGTTATGTAACTCCGCAGATGTATCACGTCTGCGGAGTTACATAACATGATATCACGCCTGTAATCCTCGAAGGGTCAGGCGGTCAGGAGTTATACCTAATAGTACACCCACATTTCACCAGTTGTGTTTAAGTCCCATGTACTTAATAGGAAGCGAGTCTATTGCCATCAACCAGTCTCTAATCCAGACTCTGTGGCTGCTAATAAACCCAAGAACACTTTAAACAACCCGGGAATCGAACCTAGGACCTCATACTCAACAGTCGCGCTTGCGACCACTAAACCAACCAGCTAAATTTTCGTTTTAGCAGACTGATTTAGGCGAAGACGAAGCTATGCCCCAGTGTCTATCTGCCGATGAGTTTAGTTAATTACAACTGAATCCAATTATCTTCGATTCTCATTAGTTACTATCTACCAAGCGTGGAGATTAAGGCAATCAACTATCCTGGTGATTGTCCAGGTATTGTGTTCAATCAGTAGAAGAGAAATACTTTACCAATAGGCATGACGACAGTATCAAATAATTGCAAATCTACACTCGAGAGCAATGAATCCGGGTCACTTAAAGAATCCTAAAAATCTCGGAAACTAAAAATGCTAGGTTAATGCAATAAATTATATTTAATAGACAATGTAATACTCCTTAATGAAGGTATTAAAACTTCTTAGTTATTGTATAGTTATATCATAAAAAAATCAAATTTGAAAAAAGGCCACTTTCGAAGATGGAACTACGAAATTACAGCATTTGGTTTTGCTTTTGTTTGTAATCTGTCATTTATGTGGGTACATAAACCATGTTGATAGTGCTCTATATTCATTATTCAAGCTGAAATTATGTCGCTTACGCCTGAACAATGCACCAGAATACTTACAATGCTGGAAACCGGCCGGAGTCAGCGCGATACAGCCAGGACTGTCGGTGTGTCGCTGTCAACAGTACAAAGAGTTCTCCGACGTTACAAAGAAACTGGTTCAAACCTACGCAGACCAGGAACGGGCAGAACCAGGTGTACCACAGCACGAGAAGACCGATACTTGGTGAACACCATGCTTCGAAATCGCTTTCTCACAGGAACTGAACTCACAAATCAGTTTCGACGCCTCGGAGGAAGTAACCCAAGTGCATGGACAGTAAGACGTCGGCTTGCTGAATCTAACTTAAAACCCCTTAGACCTGCAAACGGCCCTAAACTGGAGCGTGGGCATCGTATTTTAAGACTAAGATATGCCCAGAGCCACGTAAATTGGAGTATTGAAGATTGGTCAAAAGTTCTGTTCTCCGACGAATCAAAATTTATGCTCTACAAGCACGATGGAAGACACAGAGTGTATCGAAGACCAGGGGAAAGATTCAAGCAAGCATGCATCGAAGAAAAAGTAGCCTACGGTGGTGGGTCTGTACTTGTGTGGGCCGGAATTTCTTCTGAAAGTCGCACAGAGCTGGTGATCATAGAAAACGGCTCTTTAACTAGCGTAAGATATGTGGAAGAAATCCTCAATGATCACGTTGGTCCATTTATGGTCAATTTAGGTGAGGATGCTATATTTATGCATGACAATGCCCGACCTCATACAGGTAGGATTGTGAATGACTACCTTCAAGAGATGAACATTACTCGTATGGAGTGGCCAGCGCGCAGCCCGGATATCAACCCGATCGAGCATGCTTGGGACGAGCTAGGCAGATGCGTAAAACAACGAAACCCTCCCCCAATCACGCTTCGTGAGCTCAAAATTGCTCTCACAGAGGAATGGTAGAATATTCCCCAAAATCGTATAAGGAACTTGGTGTACAGCATGCCAAACCGCGTAAACGCAGTAATGGAAGCACGAGGAGGCAATACGAAGTATTAAAATTCAAGAAAATCGTAATAAAGTTCAAAAATTTCATGTTTCCTATTTTTGTTTTAAGGAGAGATCAGCAGTTTTTTTCTTTATGTAATTTTGTGTTAATAAAATGTATGTTGACTCATATTTTTTTTACTTTCATTTAAGGAGTATTACATTGTCTATTAAATACAATTTATTGCATTAACCTATCATTTTTAGTTTCCGAGATTTTTAACATTCTTTAAGTGACCCGGATTCATTGCTCTCGAGTGTATTTAGTCCGTCAGTTAGAATATTGGATATTAATGGACACGTATTTTTTGTTTTTGTAAATCAATGAATATTGACAAAGATAAAACGCATCAAAACTGGGGAGTGGGGGCTCGTGACGTCAGATCTAGCTAAAAATTATACCATGGCGTGACGTATTGAGAATTTTAAAAGCGTCGTATCTTCGTCAATTTTGGTTTACGTAACAAAAGAAAAAACACGGGTCAAATAGTTTTTGATAATCTAAGTGACGGACTAATTAGATTTTTTTTTGTCGTCTCGCCTATTCCAATGTTTTATGAGATGATTCCTGAGGTTTTAGACAAAGTAACATTCTAGCGGAAGAAATATATACGAAAGAGAATGTCAATTGGCTAGGTGTCACAAGTCGTCACAAGAAAACATGGGCAATTCAGAATTATTATGGTAATTCAAAATCAAAATCAAAATCAAAGCATTTATTTCAAGTAAGCCAGTTACAGGCACTTTTGAATTGTCGAAACAAAGATGAAAATTAAATGTAGCTACAGTCCCAGTCACAAGACATAAAAACTGTGAAAGTACTGTAGTTGCCCATTCCCTAGCGTAGATCTCTATGGAGAAGAACGGGCAAGAAACTCCATGGACACTCTTTTAAATCAGAATATTGTTACAAAATCTTGGTTACATCATTCATGTTGAGATGGTATATTATGTGAGAACAATGTAGCAAGATGTGCACGTTAAAAGTGTCCACAGTAAAACAAAACAGAAAAAAAAAAACAATTCAAAAACTAAAATAATTCATTAAAATAAGCCATGGCAACTGAGAGATGACCAGTCACAACCGACAGCGCCCGTTCACGGACATGACGCATAGATCAGCACCATTCAACTCAACCATTTTGAAGGGAACTAAATGATCCGACACATGCGCCACCATCAGCGAGACTTTTGAGTGAGCATGACATATTCTCAACCGCCAGGGCACATTCAAGTCAAGAAAAGACGTAGGTTTCCAGTGAATGATAGCTTTCTAGTACAAAGTACTCACACAATATGGGCTATGCGATTATATAATACTAAAGAGATTGAATCTATACAATGCAAAGATAGTTGTACAATCTTCAGCAGCTCCAACAATACCATTTAATGCTATCAATTTAAGCGCCCCTGTCCTTGTGGAGCAGGACCAGCATTGAGCCAAGCATTTTTATCAGCGATATAATCGCTCAACTTGTAATATGCTTGCTTACATAGTGTAATTATTTCAGTTACTGTATTACCAACATTTAGAATCTAAAAGCATGTGGTTTTACATGGGTAATGTATTACAAAACTTAAAATGTATGTGGCTACATACATACATAATATAGGTAATGTTAAAGTTAAATGTATGGAAATCCCATGTAAACGGTACTGTCTTTGGCAAAGATAAATGTATTAGATTATTTAAATTGAACGATACAGTTCGCAAGTCGCATTATTCGTTATGGTATCTACCTTAGACAAACATGTACGTACCGAGTAAGACAAGGTGAATAGAGGCGCAGAAGGGGTGAATCGACACAAAACTCTGAAAGGGATTTAAATGTTGAGTTAATATGGTATGTTGCCAACAAGGTCTCTAAATAAAGGGTGTAAAACACCTCTTAACGAAGTCGAAAGGCACTTGTTCTCCTCGTCATTGCGATAATTTATTTGTTCTACACCATACCAGGGAACCTTCTAGTTACGGAGATATTGGGGGTCAAAGTTCCAACTTTTTGACATCTTTTTTTTTAAAACACAAGTTTTTAATGTAAGTTTTTTTAGTGCCTTTCGGCTTCATTAAGTGGTGTTTCACTCCCTTTATAATTATAAGGTGGAGTGAAACTGTGACCGAGTGGCGTCCAAGGACTGGAAATCGAAGTGTTGGTCATGCGGCGGCGAGATAGGCAGATGACATTGTTGCCATTGCTGGAATATCCTGGATGAGACTGTCACAAGAACGTGGAGCTTGGCACATGCAAAGAGAGGCCTATACCCAGCAGTGGGTGAAGTCGGGCTGTGGATGATGATAATGAAGTTAATAAAATAGAGTACCTACTTATTTTTGGTAACATAATCATATGGCATATCATAGATGGTCGACGATACACATCTATAATGGGATGATATCCACTCACATAGCTTACAAAATTCATGTAAAAATAACTCCATTCTTTAAAAAAAAACTCCTTTATTATTTTCTCGGACATAAACACGGTCTAGTTGGAAACGTGGCTTCTGGGAATAGCTCCCATTTTCATTGTTTCAAAGAATATTTTCTGTAACTTTAACATTAGTAATGTGACGAGATGTGTTTTCAGTTATCAGGAATTTCAAACACCCGACGTAAACAATAAAACCGACTTAAAAAAAAACACAAAAAGAAAAACACAAAAAAGTGAATAATAACTTTGGCTTTAGAAGCCGGTGACAAAAACACCAAATCAATCTAACCACCAAATGTTAAACAATAAACATCCAAGCGATTGCAGCAGTTACGACAAATTTGCCGTCTATTTTTGAAGAGTTCCATTGTATATCTTCCAAGATCAGCATCAGATCTTCACCAAATTTAAATGGGACCACTTCAGGAGTATACTCTTTCAAATAAAATTTTGAGAATCGGTCCACAAATGGGGGAGAAATCAGGTAACATACATAAAAAAAAAAACGTACACACGAACCTCCTGTCAAAACGTACACAGTCCTTCTTTTACTTAAAGTCGGTTAAAAATGCTCAGTAATCATATTTTCTTTTCTTTGAAAGTAGGAAGTTGTTGTAGTATGTCGAATTGGTCTGAATAACACCTGTCGTTTCGGTAAAGCATTGCGCCTGGATTGTGTACCATCTACTCTGACGGATACTTCAGTATCAGTCCGGGACCACAATGTTTCTTTAGAGATACGAGAACAGGGTGTAAAGTTCTTTATCCCAAAATGAAAATGGAGGAACCTTCGACCAGACGGGTGTTGTGTCAAGTGGGCTACTGCCCGACAATTTTTGCCGGGCAGATAACTTTGGCGATTCAAAATTTTGTGTTAGTTAATTCTTCATTTGTATCATAGATGGCACTGTAGTACTTTTTGTACTTTGTTGTTGTAGTACTTTTTGTACTTTGTTGTTGTAGTTCTTTTTGTACTGTGTTGCTGTAGTAATTTGCATAATGCCGCTACATTTCCGTACCACGTTGACCGAACCTCATGTTAGTTTGGCCGAGAACTATCAAGACGTGCATATAGCAAGCCATAAAGGATTCACTTGTCCAAACGATACCCCCACTTACCTAAACACAGAGACGGAAGGAAAATATGAGTGTAGCAGAACTGGATATTTCCAGGGTAAATAAAAATTGGTGTGTAGGTATAATATACAACACTGCTGCCACAAGATCATCTTGCTTCAGGGAAATAAACATTTCAATAAGTTATGCTGGCTTACCCAAGACTATCCTGTCTCTATTAATCCAAGGAATCCCTCGAAGGGAAATGGTCAAATTAGTCTTGCCTCGAGTGACATTTCCTTATATACCACACGTTCAGAGGACTAGTCCGACGTCGAGGAATAATAGGAAAAACAGCCATTTTTCTACGCTTTTCCCTATACACAAGACTTAGTTAAGACTGTAAAGGATCGTGCAAAAATCTTACTTAAACCTTCCTGCAATTTATTCGGAGGTAACGAGATGAAAACTATGAGAAGACTTCATTCGTAGGGTAAGAATCGAATTACTGAAACGGAAAATTCATGGTTGAATAATTCTGAAAATTTTCTGAATAGATTCTAAAGGATTCCATTGCAGTGATTTGAGAGTACTTAATTTTCCTATTCCTAGAGTTTGTCGCCGTGCTGTTGGTACTACCAAGTTCACTGACGGTCTATCAGTTTTCGCTCTTATGTCCTAGCTAATAAAGTTGAAAAGTGGTCGACCGTCGCGTCAGTGTAATCGGTAGTATAGTACCTATATTATTTTATAATTGAATCCTTTCCTTTTTCGTGGCACAAACTTTAACTGTGTCATATAAACTACACGGGCAAAATGTAAGAACGAGCGGATTGTTTTCTTTAAAGCTGAAGAAATATTTAACTACTAGTCATAATACTGAAGCCGTGGTTACATCGTGTATTACAAACATTATAAAACAATATAATTTATCATAACAAAACATTTACCTTCTATTGCAGTTCATGGACTTGCTATATTTACTACCGACCATATCAATATCTTATTACCAGGACATAACACTGTAATAACATAATGTTTCTGTCACACCTACAGTATACAGTAAGTGAACAGTTTTGAAAGACATTTGGCATTAGATGTAAGTGCTTTCGTCTGGCCGAAATAATTGGCGAAGACGGAACTGCTCAACCGTCATTTGTTTACAACCACATGCTCAAAAGACACGCGTGTTATGACAACGACTGCGCAGAAAACAAAAGAAAAAACTGCTAAGTGCATGCTACGAGTCATCGCGAAGCGGTGACAGTTATGGTGCATCCACACCGCATGTTGAGGTAACATTCTCTAGCACCGAATTGCCGTGTCTGGGATACCACTGCTAAACCCACGATGGTTTGTGTGGTATGTTTACATTTTGTAAAATAATTGTAAACAGTGTTTATTCAATAATAAAAGATTTAAAAATACAATGTTTGATAACATTGTTTTTTTACCACGTGTTGACTGTTTTCACAAGTTAGGCAACATTACTTAACAGATACTAACACGGCAACTTAAACTAACAATAAATAACACTTGGAAACTTTGCTCCACAAAAAGAAACTGCGGTGTGGATGCACCATTTGGGACGTCGCGCATGACTCGGCCATGACCACGACTTTTCAGATATCAGAAGCTTCGACATGGAAGAAAGTTTGGTTGCACGACCGGGTATCTGACTAGTTTTGTTCGAGATAGCGACCAATAGTGCGACATGTCGGGGTCATGGCCGCGTAGTGCACCAGATCAAATCGAAACAAGTGACACGCGTGTCTCTTGACGCAAGTTGCGTCGCAAATCGCTTCGCCCGAGGTCACGAAACACTACTTATGCAAGTGGTATCAACAGTTTTAGAAAATTTACTTTTGTTTAGTCTAAATAGATAGGTATAATTAAAAATGTTATTTATAACCTCGGATCTTATTTGCGACTTCTTCAACGTTGTTCCGGGATGAATGCCAAAACTCTCACCTATATAGTTTCGCAGTATAATTAAGAAACTGTTGTAGTGATCAATCAGGTATTCACCTTTACAAAAAAAGTAAATATTCTGAGATGAAGTGCTAGTCGGACTTGAACTCTTCTAGAGAAAGGTCATCGGCTATTTAACATCACGCTACGACTCTTAGGAGCAAAGTGGCGTGTCATAACGCGGGGTACAGCAAATCGGACTCGCGCATCAAGGGTTCCGTACCATCACAGTACCTTTAATTTTTTCATTATTTGTCGTTATAGCGGCAGCAGAAATACACACATTCTGTGACATTTTCAACTGTCTGCCTATTACGAATCATGAGATACAGCCCACTGACAGACGGACGGAGTAATAGGGTCCCGTTGGTTACCCTTCGGGTACGGAACCCTAAAAGCAGCATAAGTGTTTGAGTGAAAAAACTGCCCAATTGTTGAAAGTTCCAGCTAACATTCAGCTCAAAAAGGCTTTTGAGGTGAACTAACTTCACTACCACGAATATCTAACGTTCACAAGCGGCTTACAAAGCTTTGGCAAATCAAACTGACGCTCAAAACAGTTTCTACGTATCGATGAAAAAGAATAAAAACAAACATTTGGAATGGACATACTACAAAAAAAGCTCAAATTCTGAGAGCATCGATTTAGTGGAACTGCAAATTCTCATGAATTTGTGTTTTTTACGCAATTGGTTCCCGGTTGCAAATAGATTGCTTTTTATGTTTTGTTGAAGCTTTCTTCATCGTCATTGTAATTTGTTTAGTATTTTACTGAATAAAAAAACCTGTAAACAATGATGGGATGTAAAACTTTTTCTTCGTCTAGATTCCTATACTTACCTACCAGGACCACGATCATCTTTTGTTTTTAGATTTCCAGTTGGCTAGACTATTCAAGCGTTTACTTAACGTATCATTGAACAATAATAACATAAATTCATACTACATAACAAACAAATGAAAATAACATTAAAACCCTTAACAACTCTCCTAGACGAAAAACAACAAAACATAATTCATGAAGTTGCAGTAGCTTCTAGAAAATTATTTCATGAAGCGATTCTGTTGGCAGGACACTTAAACACGTTACTTGGCATAGCTTCTGGTACTAAAGTGGTAATTTACGTTTTTATACAGACTATAAGTGATTTATTACTGAATTGAGCTTTATTTTTATTGGAATCAAATCAAAGGTCAAAGAATGGAATCAAAGTACGTGCTCTACAAACGTTTGGTAACGATTCTTCTTCTTCTCAGTCGTTCACTCTTGACAGAGTGGTCGTGGTCATGAGGGGTCGCCCACAACTGCGGTCGCTGTCTTCGCGATCCTTTTCCACCGGTCTCTATTGGCCGCATGGCAAGCACATTCTGCCAGGGGGATCTTGGTGACAGATTTAAATGGAGTCTGTCCATCGGGTTGGTGATCTCGTGTCGGTCTCGTGCCACTCGTTGGTAACGATATGAAAGTGAAAAATTCTGGGAGAATATTGAAAGAGAAACCTTGACCCGGAAATGTTTAAATATGCCAGATTGGACAAGTAATAGAGATAGAGAGTAACTTCGAGACAGACAAACTCGATTGTTAAAAATATGCTGTAACAACGATTGTCAGAAACTATCAAATTAAATACAATTAAATGCAAGCGTGCTACTGTCTATTTATAAGCGCTAAATGAAGCCCGCTTGCACTACAAATGACTAAATAAAGAGCCAAGAAGAAGATAACAAACGTCTCGAACACGAGCTTTGTAAGCGGGTGACAGAGGTAGTCACAGCTGCAGAAGAAAGAGGTGCACAACCCCTGTAACTAGTCCCCAATGCCAAAGACCAATGCCGTCAAATTGCAGAGCCTGCAAACTTGCTACTGTCCATACGTTACAACCCAACGTACCACCCTTGCATACCAATGTACCATTTGCATGAAAACTCGCTTTAACACCGCTGCGTGTGTGGATAGCAGATCAGTTTGTAATCTCGACTTTATTGGCTTTTAATTACTGTTCTGTTCGTTAACTGCTCGATTGGAGAGTACTCTGCGCCAATTGAAAATCGTCTGCAAATAAATGAAATCGTTTTTTGCCAAGATAGACGAAAACGGTAGAGGATGGCATTTTAAATTTTTCGCTCGAAATGGCACGAAACTATTAAAAAAAGACAGAAAACCTTTACCTGAATCTGTTTAGAATTTTCTACCTGAACAAACAGGTGAAATTGAATTTTGTTTGCACTCTGGGTAAAAAACAGTCTTACCGAAACTATTTTATAAACATCAATGTTTTTCATAAATCGTTTTTGATATATTTTTCTGTCACCGCAGGCGTGAAAAGGTGTGAAATATAAGGCATCAGATATCTAAAGGATTTGTCTTGTCATTGACGGGGCAAATATGGTGCAAATAAATGAGATCGCTCTGCCAAACGTTGAAGTTATATGTAGCCTTGAGGCGAGGTCCATTATTGTAAGATATATTGAAACATAAAAAAATGTGTTTGTTTTGTGAGTAAACGGATAGGAAACACTATCCTCACATTTCACCAGAAAATAGAGTTCTAGGTACTACATTTTAGTACATAGACGAACTAGAAGCTTTGTAAACGAAGTATATAAAGTACACAATATTAAGGCTAAACACAAAAACCACTCATCAGAACTCGACCTAAGAGATCTGTCCTAAGTTACCCTTTCCAAAGCAATAAATCATCGCTGAACAACCAAACAAAAAAAACATTAATATATTATGTACAACATCCTCTTTATTATCGAAGTTGGTAAAAATGTACTAAGTGCTTCCAAATGCCCTTGTTTTTCTTGGTTTTCAGTCGGACAGGATCATTCCCATGTGCATCGAGACCTCAAAACAAATTGTAAATATGATAAGTACCCCGTTTTCAGTGTTAATGATAGTTTTAGTGACCATGTCAGTTTCAAAACTTTTACTTTTTTATTTCCAGCTTTTTAGTTTAATAATGTGAAAGATTTCACAGACGACTTAGGTTCTTCATTATTTCACTTTTGATCTCTGAATCTGGCATTTGAAAAGATACAAAAAGTTACAAGTTAAAACTACCTATAGGTACTTATCCATAATCGCTTAACGCGTGAACATGAAAACAACACGAAGTAACAAAATCGAAGGGAACCGAAGCCAGCAATCAGTCAACGTCAGGGACAGACGGTTTAGAAGCATTACACTTGATTCACTGTAAGCCCGGCTCAATTTGGGCTAAACACCAATCTGATCTCCTGATTTACTTGACTTAGAAATGGTTTTTACCTGATTGTGCGACAAAAAATACAGGGTTAATGTTTTCCACGCGTACCTACATAATTGTGTAGGTATATTTGTAATCATGCTCTCAAATCGTGCTACATATGCTGCCGATTCCCAAATTGAGTGACCATAAGAACATGATTTATAAAATTAAAAGTAGGTTAGTACTTATGGTTTCCATTTTTTCACTTTTTATTTTCGTTTTAATCTGATTTTCATCTTCTATTTTTATGCCTGTGTTACTCTAGGTTAGGCTAAAATTAGTAAGACACTTCTGTTTGCGTCTTTATCTTGTTGATCGCTCGTAGTTTTCTTTATGAGGACTCATCTTTTTTCTTTGAGTCAAGGCAAAAATTACAATACCACATTTTCGTTCATCTTATAATGGTAGTGGTTTCTCTCTAGAGACTTCCTCGGTTTTAATTTCTCAGGAAGTGTGCAAAAACTTGTGTATTTTTCTTAATCATTTTATTAAAGCGTCAGCTTTTGCAAGTTTCAGATTATTTTCAAGCATCTCGTTAAAATTTTCAGTTTACAGAGATATCATTAGACTTTATTAGACGCGATAAAATCTTAATAGCCATATTTTATTAGTTACCAAGCTAAGATAAAATAACATGTTTTCTTTTCCATTACCAAAAATTTAAATCGTAAGATTCGCTCTACCACGACAGTTAATGATCACATGCCTTTTTCGTTGACAATGAGCATTTGAATAGCTGCTGCGCCCTGCTCTGCCGGCTCTGGGTGTGTGCTGGCCATCGACATGCTGTGGGATGTCTCGGTATCTGTCAGCATGCCACGGCATCTAATAGGCCGCTGACTTCATCAGAGTGCGCAGACCGGTGGCAAAATCTCGTGCCCTGCCGTTAGTATGCTGGCGTAAACGATTTAAATTCTTGTCCATTTCTTTCGGTTAAACCTACCAACTGTTTCGACAATGCGAATTTAATTTCGGTCTATTTTGGTAAGTTCGCTTTGTAGGTCGCCTTGATTAAATAACCGAACGTTTGTTTATATACTTTTGTAAGCGTTCCGACTATCAGACACATACTGTTTCTGTTTGTGTTGATAAGCCTACCTAAATAAATACGACGAAGGAAATTGAACTCTTTCCACTTGCTATCTTGTTTTTGTTTCGCGAAGTATTATGTGTTTCTATATATCTCACTGGTTCTATTTAGGGCATGATTTTGTTGAAATAAGAACGTCTATAAGGTCAAGATAAATTATCTGGCGAAACTACTCCGACATGATGGGTTTCGATTGATTGTTTCGATAATGGAAACTGATTTTCTAGACTTAAATTCCAAGTTACTGCAGTATATGATGTACTGAGAACTGCGGTTAGAGAAACCAAAAAAAAATAATAAAGATACGAGTACCTGCGGCCAGTGTCCAAAAACGTGTTTTTTCCTTTTGTAGATTTCTTTAATTACAATTTTACTTCTGGGAGTATATTTTATGTCATCCCAGCGAATTCATCAAGCATCTGCACTGGCTTGCTAGTGCTATTGCAATTGGTATTACGATAGATCCATCAATTTCAAATTAGTCAGCCTCGTTCACAGAGTGGTAGCGAACGCGACTGTTGAGCATGACCTCCGGGGTCGATTCCCGGGTCGGGCAGTGTTATTGGGTTTTTTCATAAGGAATTTTTCAGTAGCAGCCACGGGGTCTGAATTTGTGCCCGGTTGATGGCAATAGGCTCGCCCCCTATTATATGGGACTTAAACACATAACTGGCGAAATGTGGGTGTGCTTGTTATGTACACCTCTGTCTAACCCTTCAGGGATTACAAGGCGTGATGTAAAATTAATTCATTTGATTGATAAGTACACCCATAACGCTAATTATTACAATTTGAAGCCACCGAACTGACTTAACTTCAAGATGCTTCAAGTTTTCTTTAGTAAATCAATTACGGGATGCATAAGAGACGAAAGTCTACACACAAAACCATCCATTTTTATTCTAACGTCTAACTAAAGTCAAAGTACACTTCTTGAAGACTGAAAACTTCTATCGATCTCTTGAAAATCTAACTTTAGTACTTTCTTATAAAGTTAGAATTGGTTCACAGACTTTATTGGCAAGGAAGGAAAATTTTGAAGCACACTTATCATAACTATAAGCTTGCAACTAGACGTTTTGGAAGGCTCGTTAAAATATGGCAGTTCTTGACTTAAATAATCGTGAGTTTTGTAAACTTAGTAGGTGTTGGTTTATCTTTTTAGGTGCCTACTTAGATCTGAGCTTTTTATAATTAAATCATGATCTGGCGAATGACCAATTTGGTCGAGACGCCATTGTTTAACTATTGTGTCTACTTCGTGGACTGATCATGGGTTAGCATGTTTAGGTAGTGTAAGCATAATACGCCTATATTCCCACTGCTGGGACTGGGACCCAGGCCTCATCTCTGTGACTGAGCCTTAATTGATTATGCGGGCCCAATTCGGGTTGGTGGGTGTGACATAGACTTATGTCTTCAAATTTGGCCAGTTTTAATTACATTTTCAGTAATTATGGGGCCTAAAAATTGAAGATATGTTTAAGAAAAACAACCTTAGAAAAACAACCTTAGAAAAACAACTTAACCCGTTTACTGAATATGGCAAGGTCGATTGGACCCACGGGTCCCGCCTGTGTGGGATCAGTTCACTAAAGAGCCTGGCTAAAAACAAATTACCTAAGCACAAAATCACGTCTGAATTTACTACCAAACAGTTCTATAAGGGCTTCGAACATTCGTTATTCCACCTCACTGACTCCTGAACACAAAATCCCTTGAGAAAATAAGTTCTATCAAGTTCTCAACTGGTTGCACTAAGGTGCAACCACATCAGATCCTAAGATGAACACAATTGAGTTACGGTAAAATGGGGTGTATAGAAACGCAGGGGTGAATCGAGACCAAACTTTGAAAGGGATTTTAACGTTGAATTGATATGGCATGTTACCAAAAAGTGCTCTATTTTATTTACTTGAGATATCGCGATCGTTGGCAGCATACCTTAATTACTATTTCAACATTATAATCCTTCTCAAAGTTTTGTCTCGATTCACCCCTGCGTTTCTATACACCCCATTTTACGGTTCTCAGGGGCGTTGAGGTACATTATTGTATCCATTGTGTGGGGTGTGGGCGACCACATTGGTCATGCTGGCTTATTATGGTTTTGAAAATGGCGATCGCAAACAAAACAAAAGAAATTACTTTCCCGAAGGTAGATTATACATTTTTTTAAGATTATAAGTTGTTTTTAAAAATGAATGATTAGAGGATAAAAGATTTTTGTTCATTTTTACTAAAACTCTTGTTATCTATCGTAAGTTTGAACTGAACATGGCCAGATATTGCACAGGGTAGAGAGGTCCGGAAGGAGAAAGGGCTTTTGCCCAGCAGTGGGACACTCATTATGCTATTAAAAAAAAAAACAAAGTTTGATCTTACTGCATTCGTGAATCAACGTCACGATACTAAAATAAGCATGGCATAACTAGAATGTCATGAAAAAATCAATCTAAAAAAGAAGCCAGTAATATTAGATTGCTCAGCTGTACTTTCCTTTTAAAAGATATGAATCTATACAAATACCCACCAAGGCAGAATGCATAGGTTCCGTTCGTGTGTGTAGGTTGGTAGGAAGGTAGCAACCTCATCAGATTCTTAACATAGACTAATATATATAGAATGAGATTCTTAAGACGAACACAATTTAGTTGAGTCAGGGGTGCTGAGTTTTATTATTTTTACCATTGTGTGGGGCGACCTCGTTGTTTACTTAATTGGTCATGCTGGTTTGTTGTTGGCTTAATGTGTTTTGACACATGGCAAACGCAACAGGAAAAAAAACTATCTAGCTTACCCGAAACTCGGTAGGTTAAAATTATATTAAACTAGCTTATACCTGCGGCTTCGCTCGCGTGGGTTTCGGGAATTACCTACCCACGGGATCGTATTTCCGGGATAAAATGTAGCAGTAGTATCTTTGTGCCTTTTTTCCAGATCCGTTAGGCCGTTCTGGCGTGATTGGCTCGGCGCCTCCGCATGATTTAAATGAAAAAAAAAATGATCAGGCGGAAAAGACCATACCAGACCTATTTAAATATAAGTAGTTGTAGTAAGATTGTCTTAAAATGGAGGAGGTTGTAAATTCATAATAATACTTTTTTTTTGTATACCTTGGTTCGTTTTTGTGGACGATATGGTAACTGATTATTCGGCTTTTACCAAATTACGACACAACTATAATTATTATAACTTGTAAAATAAAACTTGTTTTCCTATCGTAAGATTGACCTTACTACATTCCTGAATCGACATCTATATTGCAAAAGGTTATGCAAAATCAATCTTTGAGGAGTCTATCCCGAGTGATATTAGAATTTCCCAGTACTGCTCATCTTTCAACACGCAAGAGAAGCTGAACAAATACCAAGAGGAAGAATTTATAGATAGAAACCGTTCGTTGATGTAGGCTAAATCTATACAATATTGAAAAGCTGAAGAGTTTGTTTGGCTGAACGTGCTAATCACAGGAACTTCTGGTTCGAATTGAAAAATTATTTTAGAGTTTGATAGCCCATTATCGAAGAAGGTTATATAAGTGCGTATACACGTAGAACGCTGGCTGTCAGAAATTGTCAGCGCTTATAGTTAGAGAGCCCACGACACTGTAAGACCTAGTTCGATAAGACTCCCAGATGTTATACATATACAGGGTGTAAACCACCTCATCACGAAGCCGTCAACCAAGCATTCTGTACATCAAACTAAGTAACTTTACGCAAAAATTATTGCTGGGAAACAACTTTATTTTTTGGGGTGAAAAATCATGTTTCGTGGTAGAACTCAATGTATCGCACTCAACACATTGTGCTGATGCATAATGTATCGCACTCAACACATTGTGCTGATGCATGGATTGAATAGTACGGGGGTCGTGGAGGTGTTTAAAGTAAAAATCTTACATTAAAATCTTGTATTTAAAAAAAAAGTTGTCAAAAAGTTGGAACTTTGACCCACAATATCTCCGTAACTAGAAGGTTCCCAGGTATGGTGTAGAACAAAAAAATAATCGCAATGACGAGGAGAATAAGTGCCTTTCAGCTTCGTTAAAAGGTGTTTTACGTGTATACGCCCTAAGATTGTAGGCTATATAACATAACGCTACGACGAAAAGGAGCGGAGCATCAATGAAAAAAGTTGGAAAAACGGGGAAAATCGTTTTTTTTTTTATAATAATTTACACAGCTACTAAAGGCTCTATATTATATTTGGCCACAAAATACCCAGCTGATGGCCACACCTGGTGAGTTTCCCCCCAAACTGGTTAACTCGTAAAACCTTCCATAAAGCAGTCCAAGTATGGATTATGACCTTATTTATTGTTTACGCCTGCCCGGCTGTTGACGGTTGGGGAATATTGTTTACACAGAAGGGACTCCTGTAGTAATTACTTAAGCGAGTTATAAGTACTTACATTACATGATTAAACTAGTTAATTGATTATTAGTTTACGACGCTTTTTAATTTTGTAGTCATTGAATGTAGTACAGGAGGGCCACGAGGTACAAGCGGAAGCGACGCTTAGTTTGTGGCTTAGCGATTGTATAACACAACTGTACTGTTACTTTTGATAAATAACATAACATAACATCACAAATGTGATCCTGTTACCTAATAGTACATCCACGTTTCGTTATATTTTAAGTCCCATGTAATAGGGGCGAGCGTATTGTGTCACTCTCACAGTGAATACGAATCTAACGGCACCTCTCTCAAGCTAAAATCCATCGAGCCGCGTACCAAACATTTATACATACATACATGCATACTCTCGCGCTGCGGTGCCGAACACACCGTCGGGTGCTATCAAATTAGCCGGTCGATGTCGGATTGCTGCCGCACGTTTGTTTTACTGAAAAATCACAACCGCACGTACGCAGTACGACAAACGCACCGCTTCGGCACCGCAGCGGTCCGAAACATAACGTCTAATTTGAAAGCTCCCTAACCCCTCCTTCTGGCGCAGTCGGATAAAAAAGGCTTGCTAGCTTTACCAATGAGTGGAATAATATGTAGAAAGGGAATAGGCTACACAGGGCGACGCATCAAGTATACATATCCAGTATAACCTGACCTCACTTTGTATGAGCTTCCCGTACCATGAGAGACCAGCTTAATTTGCTTTTGCATAGCTTGATTGGTCTTCGTGCGCACTTAGGTAGGTTACAAGGTGTAAGGAACAGCCCGTGATGGTCTGTTACTGAATCATATTTATTTCAAATTGATTTCACAATTTCAATGCATCACATACAAACCGAACCAAAATTGGCCCTTTCTGTTTACATACACGAGGTAATCATAAATTAACTGATTATTATAAATATCATAATACCAACTAGTGCCAAAATTACTGCTAAACCAACGCTTGATTAACTACTGCAGCTGGCACGTGAAGGTATATTTGAGAAGACCTATGTGTACATGTTATCATATAAATTTCTAACACTAATAGGTCACGATTTTGCCAATTTATGATCGTTGTCTAGCTGTCAAGGTCTCGGGTGATGCAAATATGCATCCAGCAATACCAGCGCGTGTGACATGACGAATCGACAAATGACAGATGACCAAAAGAAATCTGTCATTTTGTCGATTCTTCCGTCGACAAAACCCGTTTCTACAGAGGCTACGCTGCGCTCGTCCCTTGTCACCTTCGCTCTAAAAATGTTCATTCATTTGTTTTCACTGCAATATTTTTCTCCAGACGGGTTATTTGAACTACAAATATAAGAATCTAATACATTAATTCCCAAGTTACTCCAAGGAATTATTATTATTTAGAAATACTTGTCAATTTGTTCCCATTCTGCTCCATAGGTATCTGGCATTATTCTCAAAGTACTCCACCGATTCAATTCTCATTTGTTTTTGTACAGTACAGTCAGCCCCAAAAGTTACAAGGAATCCTCTTGTTGACGTTGCTATTTTTGTCTCTCTCGGGCACATAAGTTTTGTTACGAGAGAACTCAATTTAGAATTTGAACAGAAAGTACTAGGAGAACAGAATCAAGAAAAAGATGTTTGTGCCGCTGTCTCTTGGACGTATAGCTCGTGATCCAGAAGTACGAAGCAACTACGATAACGTTACATAACTCAACAGAAGCAGCTGGGCAAGGTCCTCTCGTCTGCTCATAAAAATATATTGCGGTCCGTCCGACTAACAAGCGTAGTATCTATTTGTATGTTCTTATTAGGATGGCGTGGCAGACAGACTGCCTCTATCTACCATATCTATCTACCTGCAATACAAAATAAATAATAATAATAAAAAAATGTATTGTATATTTATATAAGTGTACATATATTTATGTATGTTAATAATTTATTCATCAAAAAAAAAACATTGTAAGTACATGTCACGTATGTATATGTATATATTTATTACATATGTATATGTAAATGAAGTATGAGAAGAGGCCTTTGCCCAGCAGTGGGACAGTAATAGGCTGGTATTATTATATATTATTATATGTAAATGGTACACCACAGGCTACTTGCAGTATTGTCTCTCCTTCCCCCTTTAATCCATCCAAAGGTTGTCTTTAAAAGATTGGTTTTAGCGATAAGACCGCCCATTGTGTCACCCCTTGTAAAATGTTTTATATGTAATTTTATTTTTTATCATTTGTATCTGTAATTTTTACGGTATACATAATAAAGAGTATTCTATTCTGTACCTAAAACTTTTAAAATGCCAATCTCAACGTTAAAATGTCTAACTTTAGACTAGCGTATTTTATAGGGCATAGGTATAAGCTCGCACCGGCCTACGCGCGTACACGCGCGCCATAATTACGTGCTTCAAAAAACCAAAAGCGCTTACACGATCAAAAACGAGCTTTTACGTAAATACGCTAATCTGTAACTGCCCTAATACATAAGGTGTGTGTGTCGCATGAAATCAAAATAGTTACTTAACTGACCGGCAAAGTCTTACTTTTTTTTATTCGACTGTGCGATAGAAGGACACTGAGTGGTTTTATCGAAGGAAAAAGCCTGTAAAAATAATTGTATTGTTTCAACGCTGCGCAAGGCGGTGAAAGGCTAGTTTTTTTTCAGTGTAGAAAGATGTAGGTACCTCTTGCGCCCCAAGACAAGCCCCTTTTGCAAGGAGCTTTACTCCTACTTTATAACAGACACGAATTTAAACCGTAAAGCGATTGTGTACCGTCTGATGAATATTCCAGTCAGCTCCTATTATACATTAATATTTAGGCCGTTATACCTGAAGGTAGGGTCCGTATATTGATACCATTGTGAAGGTAAGCCAGAGGTCAAAGCTCTCTAAGCGTCGGTCTACCATACATTCTATTGTTCTCTTGTATAATTCACTCCTACGTGGAGATAGGCCTTAGTTTTAGGAATTTATTATAAGGCCCCGTCAACGCGAGATGTATTTCTCTTCCGTCGAGAAGATAAAATGATCATATTATTATGAGACTCGGAAGCGAGAATCGCCAGGTGATTTTTCACTCATTTGTCTAATAGATCCTGCGAATTAACCGGTAACGACCAACAACAAATGGCTGCACAAACCAAGATACCTGGTTTATAACTTATAGAGGGCTATATCAATCCTTTTGTGAGTTGCTGTAGATATACAAATTGCTCTAAAAGGGTCTGCAACCTGCATTAGAACCATGGAAGGCAAATGCGCCACCGACCTAACCTGCTGCTTTTCTTCAGTAGATATGAATTTCCGCTTCTAGAACGGGGCGTCGGCGGCCATTTCGCACAATCAGTCGTAGTTTTGCACCACATGAGCGCGAAATACTTATCTATGTGATACTGGTCTGTCTTGCATGAATATTCTTGCCAACAGCCAACTAACTCTCCCGGTGTAAAGGAAGCTTAACAAAGTCGGTAGTTAGTATTATGAAAGGCAAAGTAGATTTCACCATTTACCTGGGAAACTGTCAGTTCCAGGGAATTTCCAAAAACAAAGCTTTTAAGTAAAGTTTTAAGAGCCGGGAAGTGCAATGTTGCAATTATGTTATGCTGCTAATGAGGGAACAAGCCGCGGAAGTCGTGGCCTGGTTATGAATATGAAAAGCAGTTTATAATTAGCCTATTCTACGGTGTGTTTACGTTACATGTTTTGATAACGAAATACTTGGACTCTTAATTTTTTTTTTCAGTAACAATTCAACTCTACATGTTTGAGATTTTGGAAATATTGATAAATTATCAAAATCTAAAAGTTTTATTTCACATGAACTCACATAGGTCAAAAGATAGGTGCACAGTTCGGGTTGGTCGTTTCCTATGGAGAGTCGAACCGGGGCAAGAAACTCCAAGGTTACTATTTAAAAAATATTTGGCAATGATTTTTTATTGATACCACAAGTATACTTAAACGCTAAATAATCCAGTCATTGGTGCTCAAGAATAGGGTTACCTGGAAAGTTTTCCGGAAGTTTTGAAAATTCGTGATTTTGTAGTATTCGACGTGCTCTTTCGAATTTTCATTTTGCCACTTCGTATCTTTGCCGCTCACGACACAATATTGGAAAACCGGCGCTTGGTAAAAATTTGAAAAGAGCACGTCGAAATCCATAAAATCAGCAATTTTCAAAACTCCCGGAAAACTGTCCAGGTAAAACTACCAAATGACTGGACTAAAAACACATTATCTTTTACTTAATTTACGTTACACATTAATTTTCCTTGTGAGTCATAACAAAACTGCAAAGAGGTTAAGATATAAATAATATCCAAAAGAAACCGCAGCGGTATCTTAAAGAAAAATCTTAATCGCCCGAAGTCTTCAAGATTCATCCGAAGATTATCTCATCTCGGAACGAAATATGTTGGAAGCGAATTAAAATATCTTTTTTTTATAATTGGCTTGTGATGTCGTCTACAAATAACAAAAACAGAACTGGGCCAAGATGGGAGCCTTGTGGGACTCCAGATCGTGTGAGAAACTCATAATAGACATAACCATTGACGGTAACGAACTGAGAGCGATTTATAAGATAGGATGCGAACCACCTTAACAACGATCCGTGGATACCACTGAGCTCGAGTTTCGCTATCATGAGTGAATGGCTCACCTTATCGAAAGCGCTGCTAAAGTCCGTATATATTGCGTCAACTTCGTGTCTGCTATCAAGCGCTTTAGAAATATCAGAAAAATATTTTACTAGATTGGTCTCGGTTGATCGCCCAACTCAAAAACCGTGTTGACTATCGGAAAGCTTAGTATCTAAATAGTTGGTCAGAATGGGACAAACGAGACATTCAAAAAGTTTAGAGAAACATGATAGTATGCAAATCGGCCTGTAGTTTTTTATGTCGCTTGAGTCACCTTTTTTGAGCAAGGTACAACACCAGCTATTTTCCATTTGTCGGGGAATACCAAAGATCTGTTAAATAAAAGGCTCAACGGCTTTGACAGTGCTTTACCACATGACTTTACAAAAACAGGTGGAATTAAGTCGGGACCCGGCGCCTTTAGTGCTCTGTTTTTTTAATTTTTGCTAGAACTTCTTCTGATGTAAATTTAATACTACTTAAAATTTCGTCGGATTCTTTGATATCTGTTGTTACATTACCAAATATCGGCAGTGTTATTGAGTTTTAAAGCCAGGATTAAAAAGAAAAGAAAAAAAAGAAAAAATTACATGCATATTCCCTAATGCATGTAATTTTTTCTTCACTTAAATCAATAAATTACAGTATTATCAACCCAAGAAAAGTATTAAAGTTAAGTTCAACTTACTGCTTGTCGCTCAATAATAATATTAAACTCCTGCAATTTTCTATGACTTTTCAAACGTCTGTGACTGTGGCGTGGCGGCCATGATGTGTCGTCATTTACCTCAATCTGCCTTGTTTACATAGCTATTTTTTGGCCCTTATAAAGCAATTTTACTAATTGTATGTGCTTTATTCAAGCAAAAATTGCGAGCACGATATTATAATAAAACCTTAGTGAAAGGACGATGCGTTCCGTTTCACATAAACATGCTACATAAAACAATAAATTGTGAAATACGTCATGTTTTAGAAACTTGGAGAAGTGTACCACAATTACAATTATTTTATGCGCCAATACAAGGCATGTTTAATAAAAAAATATATATATATTTTGTATTTCTTGCATATTCCCTATTACTCAGTAGCAGTTGAGGTGTCTTTTCTTTTTTAAAACGTTGAATAGAATTACAGCCTTACAAATAAACGTGGTATAAAAGTTATACTCGAGAATAAACTAAGAATAAGCAAAATGACTACAAATAAACAAAGTATAGCTTATATCAAGTATAGCTTTGACATAAGTTTTCAATCATACAACTGCTATTCCGAAGATATTCGCGCCTCCACCCTTGTATAAAGCTAGTATAACCTTAAAAATACCACGGTTTGTGTTTGTTTACGCGCATTTAAATATTTTACGTTCGTTTTGATTATGGAATTAGATGCAATAGAAGAAGTAGAACCAGTAAATAACATTCTAAATCTGATGCAGGTTCAAAGAAAAGTTAAAATATTAAAAAAAAAGAGAAATCCTTTTGATTTAGGTATATAGCCATGAGCAGTTACGGTTAAAATATCAATTTTCTAAAGGTGGTGTTTTTAGACCAATTAGTTGGTAGATCTCTCAATATGGACACGCGCGGAGGTGGATTATCTTCTGTTTTGAGGTACTGGGGACGTAAATAAAAATTATTCTATTCTAATAGTTCGATCGGTCTCTCTTAGCCATTTTAATATTCACTTTTAAAATTATATTTCTCTATCCACAAAAATAAACAAATTCAATTACAACTGTATTGACTCAGTTCGCGCGCAAAGAATAGAACAAAAAAAAGGTCGAGAAACGTCAAGTTGACAAAGGGTCCATTCAGTTTTTACGGACAAACTGCTTTTTTTTAGAAGTTTCTCTTTGATCGCGCTGTTGCCAAATCGTGCATTTTGACATTACGGAAGAGTTGTTATACCAAAGATATATCTGGTTTATTTGTAAAAAAATATTCTCGACATATTCTTAAGTTATAACTGTTATAACTATACTTAGTATAAGAATGGAATAAATGCGATATAACACATTTTTATTTGTAAGGCTGTTAGAATTTAAATCAATTAGCTGTCATAGGTCGTGAAATTTTTGTTCCGTAGCAGCCAATCACTCAGCTTTGTGTGGCATGGATTAGTATGGCAATAGGCTTGCGCTTGCTTAGAGATGGATATAGATGGATTACAGTCGTGAGATTATGTATGGTGTAGTATAATTTTTCTTTTGTTTCATCCCTATGTGAAATGTTTTCTTTTGTGAATGTTACTTGTATGGTGTACATAATATAATAAGAATATTCTATCTATTGTATTCTATGAAAATCGAATGTAAATACATGTGCTTGGTTTCCCACGATCCATGCAAACAATAGGTGTGATGAACGAGAATTATGAAAATATCAAGTTGTAATTTTCCTCGCTAGTTAAGAAGAAGAAACACCACAGGTATTCAATTTAAGCTAGGTAAGTGCTTGACATTTAATAATTTGTATAAAACTTTGAAAGTATTTCTCCGAAGTTGTGTATTTTTTTATGTCAAGACAATAAATAGTTTGTAATAAAAAAAAAACAAACTATACGTGTATATTTAGTTTTACTTTTGACCCAGAAGTGTCACAGATGTTCGATAACGCGCGAGTTATTAATTGTTTGATTTTCTTGTTATCCGAAAAAAAACATATCGTATCCTCATAATTATATCGTGGTATAAAATTTACAAAGTCGCCTAGAAATCACAGGTTGAATGGTCGATCATAAACAATAAATTAATAAGTCGTGAAAAACCCTTGTTCTGTAGAAAGCTTTTATGAGAGCACTTGTTTGTAAACTAATAAATTACCTACCTTGATTTCATACAGCCCTGGTACTTTATTCTTTCTTATCCATAATATGAAATTCTAAGACAGCTATTCATGGAAACCTTTCAGCGCGCAGCGTACGATTAAATCGTCAAAATATAAGACAGCACGAAGCGAGTAATGAGAGCCCTATTTTTTCCACTAATTACGAAGAACGGAGGCAAATCCAATTAACTTTGAAAGTAGGTTAATTAACGAGTTTATACATACAAGATTTAACCTGAATGATTGATTACATGACCCTCAACCATGTCTTGTTTTTAAACGGAAAAGAATTCCGAGAATTTTTTGGCATTTATTTTTAAAAGGTGACGGTCTTGCGTCTTTTATTTTTAGTCCTTCGAGTCCACTGTGTCAATAAATAAAGTTAATTCAACGTGTAGTTTATTTTGTACAGAAACAATAAATATCGCTTTCATGAAAACTGTAATGAATTTGTGGTCTTACAGTGTTTTTAAGAACGTGAAGACATCTGCCGTAAACATATATTTTCCTGTCAGTTTGGATGACAGGACCAAAAGAATGTCGGAATTAAATGTAATTTTTATGCCCGCTTATGTACTTTATCTGAACTGTAAATGATCAATCTACACTGACGTTTACACTAGCACTATTTTACGATAATACTAGTTTACATTTGCCATTCTTTTAATTTTTTACCAAGACTTTGTCGTTATCATATAAATAAATATTTCCAAAATCAAACCGGACTTTTTCTGGATAACTCTTTCCCTAATAAACAATTATTAACAACTTTCAGCTGGGGTATTAAAATCGTGTAATTTAGTATAAGATTTGATAGTTAATAGAGTAAAGATTTGAAGGAATTACTTGTAATAGTAATAAAAACAAATAACACAAATCGTTTGTCCCAAAACTAGGACACTTTAACGTCACTGCAATATCTAACATATAAACAATACATCTAACACATAAACAATTCCGTCTTTTCGAAAGTAAAGCGGCCCGAAGTTTATCGAAATACAAACAATAGCTTTTAAGCTTACCGTTCTATTAATACAAGACGAGGAAAAATCAATACATTGTCCCACATTGAACTTCATGTCATTATTCCATCAATTTATAGTGCTATTGAGAATCAACAATTTATTTAACCTAATTAGACCTCGTAAATTACCAACCAAAAGAAGCTAGCAACACTATGCATAAAATTAGACGTGCCATATAAAATTAAATTGCCAATAAAATGGTCGAAGTTATCCGCGTTTCGCGCCAAAATAAACATTACCAAAGTTCTTGATTCTATTTTCATAAACAACTAACATTTTTATGTGGCAGAGATATTTTCCTTAAACCTTGATCAGTACTTCGAACGAGGTATTGTTGGAATCCAAGAAGGTCCGAGCATTTATTGTGTGACTAAGCCTGAAATCCCGATTCCTAGAATTGGTTTTAAGAAAACGAACCTAAATCGTTTACGCTCGTTTTTAAACGATTTCTTTCGGTTAAATCAAGGGAAGGTACAAACAAGGTAAGGTACAAATCCTGCAATATATTTTTGTTTAAAAAACTCAGTTATCCAAACTAGTATAACTACATTTATAATAATTTAATAAAGAGTCAGTGTAAATAAATTCGAAAAAAAACGAATGCGAAGTTATATACGTTCCCTTGGGAAAACATTCGACCTAAGGCGAGCAAAGCCACGGGAAAAAGCTAGTTTGTGATTAAAAGGTGTTGGAAAAATGGGAAAAAAATCATGAATAATAATGGAATTTGGTTCTCTATCATTACTCTGGAAAATTACAGTGCACCGAATATTTGAATACAGTAATTAATTTACAGTTTCCGATATTTAACAAGCGTACTTTACCGAAATATGAGGTGTCAATTTTTCCGACACTCTAAACAGTATGTAATTTTATTATTGTAAGTTACGATTTATATTTTATGAAAAGATCTACCTGCTTTTTGTATGGAATGAAATTCGATTTAGTGTTGAGGCAAAAATAAGGTTCCTAAAATATGCAAAGGCAGTTTAAGGCCAGATAAGTAGCCAAGCGTTGTATTTTGCCAAAATTTTTTCAGCCTGGCATTTACCTTTCCGTAAAGCCGAAAGCTCATTTTCTAAGCTGTTCGGCAAATATTTTTCGTTTTCATATTTTTAAATCCCAGCTTAGAGTAGATTAAACTCAGGCTCACGACGAAATAGGTAGCTATTTCTTTGTATACCTACATTCATTTCAAAATACAAATTTATAATTTAAGAGTCACATTTTTGGAAGTAAAACCACGTGGGTTTTATGATAAAAACATAGCTGCTTAATAAGTTTTTTTTTTTGGGACAAGCTCGCCACTCTATTCCCAAACCACTGTAACTCCTGAAAGCCAGAATCAACAGTGGCGATCACCAGAAAAGCGCCGAGACAATGTAGCTCGACGAAGCCCCAGAGAATGAATTTAACTGTCTAGGAGTCTAGGATCCCGCAACGAAAGAAAAGTATAGCGGAACAGTAGTTTTTTTTTAAAATAATTTTTAAAGTTCCTAATGCTGGATCACCAGACTCTATGCGAGAGAACTGGCCATCCATCTTGTGGGCCCAGTGCGGATTACCAGCTATCCCACATGTCTTCGAGATTCTAAGACATGCTGGTCTCCTCACGAAGTTTTCTACCACCATTTTGTGACCGTTTAGCTAGAATTATTATCTTCCTGCCCTTGTCTCATATTACTTGGGGTCGGCGCAACACCTTTTTCTTCCATTCTCCCCTGTCATCTGTCACGTTAAATCTGCATGAAATATATCTAGTTCTTTAAGATCACCTTGATATCACTTGATGCCTTTGGCATTTAGTCCGCATCCGCTTGTAGAATCTATACTATTTAAAAAAATACCAATCGAATTGAGAACCTCCTCCTTTTTGAAGTCGGTTAAAAGGAGGTAAACTTTGTTTGTTTATATGTAGGGGGTAATCTTCGTAACTACTGATCCAATTCTAAAAATTCTTTCACTGGCAGAAAGCTACATTATTCGTGAGTGCTATATAAATTATATTTATATCATGCATATTAGCCGAGCTATCACAATTTTTGCGGACGAAGTAACGGGCGAAGTGCTAGTAAATATATATTACAGTTAGCTACCTATAATTCCAATATAGTCTTGTATTATATCACCAAGTATATAAGCTCCTAAGCTTACCAACAGTATTATTATCAAGTATAATTAAATATCCCAAAGACCAACACTGATTGATATACCAAGGGTTTTATCAACCTATTGATAGATAAAATGATAATTTATATAATGATGATAAAACGGTCAAGGATATAAACGTCATTGCAGTTAATAATGCACTATCTTGATTGATACAAACGTTTATTTGATTAAAGAATCCATGGTTATTTAGGATACTTTATGAGAAATTTTAATTAGATGCATTGATTGTATGTTTTATGCGGCATCAAAGGAATTTATCGACCTATTCAGTTTTATTAATTAAGATAATGTATTGGGGAAGGTAATAAATTATTTCGCCAGCCATGTTCTACCACCCTGTGTTTACTATTACCTGGTCCTAAAATTCTTATTTGGCTAATGTAAATAAACAGTTAATTAAACGCGCGTTATGATGTATTATTTTAAGGGGACTACAGGAGCTAAACGCGAGTTTTATAATGCAAAAAAGCATATGATATAATATATGATATTCTTCAGGATATAAGCTAGTACGATAGTGTTTTGAAAACATAATACAACTAATTTTACTCGATATTAAAAAATCACGAACTTATCCGTAAAAAAATCTTTAAACGAGTTAGACTCGATCATTCTGTTTTTTTGGCAAATAAGCTACAAGCAACATATTAGGATCATAGTGTTTTAGTTTTTTAGTCCAATCAATAGATTTTTTGTAAATCGCAAAAAACCACGCATTTCGTACTATTCGGCCCGCAGTGTCTGACGTAACAACCACTTTGTAGTGCAAGCTGATTAGAACTTTCACTGACAGAGTTGCTAATTTGGCTCCTGTAGTCGCCTTAAGTTACAGTTTAAGTTTAGTTATAAACCGTGAAAGCTTAAAACAGTGTTTATTATTTTACATTTACAAATTATTCATGAAATACCGGCAAGATTATAGTACGTGTCTGACTTCAGTGAGAAATATTTATTTTTAGTACTAGTAGAAATATTTATTTTTGGTACTAGCATGATCTTCATTGGGGCCTGATGCTGTGCCAGGTCTTTCTCAAACCTTACTGATATGTGTTGCATGACTGGATGCTCGTGATTTATTGACATTTGTCACGTCTGCGCTAAGATATTGATGCACTGCAGCGGATGCGCTGAATGCCAAGAATTGAACATGATTTGTTATGCATCTACTATAATCTGTTTGAAATTAGTAACTTTGCAGAGTAAAGGCAGTCTTTGAAAAATACGTAAGTCTACGAACTATCAAAAAATAAAAGGTCAAATTAAATTGACTAGAGAAACTAGGTGAACATGACGGTTATCGTATCTAAACACGATAAAATAAAAGTAAATAAAAAAAAGAAAAAGTATATAATACGAGACTACATCGCATGGAACAAAACAAGTAACAATAAAACAAAATTAAACAACACTAGCGGACGTCACGCGGTTTCACCCGCGTAGATCCCGTTTCCGTGGGACTACGGGGATAAAATATAACCTATGTTACTTAGTAAGGACGTGGCTTTCTAATGGTGAAAGAATTTTTGAAATCAGCGCAGTAGTTTTTGAGTTTATTCATTACAAACATACACACACAAAAATACAAATCTTTTCCAAGAGGAAAGATTTGTATTTTTGTGTGTGTATTATTTTTTTCTTATCTATACTAATATTTTATAGATATAATATTAGTATAGATAAGAAAAAAATAATCCCATAAATAAATAATGATTAAAAAAAAACAAACCCTAGCATTTTTTTTTTTAATTTTAAGAGCGGGACCAATCTACTAATGAAAATGACATAAAAATATTAATTTTTATATTTTAATGTTCCGGAAATGATTACTAACCAAAGACGAAAAGAGGCTGCTTTCTAGATGCAGATGAATGAACACTTGGTCCTTTTAATCAGATTTTGCCAACAAACTTAGCCTGATTTACCAGGTCACCGATTTGCATAACCTTTGCTAATAATCTTACAATCAATAAGTATATTATCTCCCTAAAAACTTAATTTGAAATCTCACCAGATCGAATAAACCCATTCGCAAGAACATCGTAAATGTTTGATGCCGTATAAAAGGTCTAAAAATAAGCAATTTCAATTCAGCAGGATCAATTTCGATTGAAATTCTTCGGGTTCAATGTCGTAAGGTTAAGGTAGATTTAATCTTTCTTGATAGAGTTCGATAGACCTTTCTTTAGTCAGTGGGATGTTACTTGTTCAACGTACTGATTGGTAGAGTAGAGATGGAAGGGTTTTTACATACGGTTTGTTCAGGTCATAATTGTGGTATTGTATAAAAACTTAATAGGCGAGACGACAAAAAAAAATCGAATTAGTCCGTCAGTTAGATTATCAAAAAATATTTGACGCGAGTTTTTTCTTTTGTTACGTAAAACAAAATTGACGAAGATATGACGCTTTTAAAATTCTCAATACGTCACGTCTAGGTATAATTTTTAGCTAGTTCTGACGTCACGAGCCCCCACTCCCGAGTTTTGATGCGTTTCATCTTTTGTCAATATTCATTGATTTACAAAAACAAAAAACACGTGTCCATTAATATTTTTGTATTTGTGATAATTTATTTTATTTTGTAATACTAATTTTATTTTCACTGTATGGATCATGTTATCTGAAGTAAATGAATTTTATTTATTTATTAATTTCCAATACTTTATCTGACGGTCTAAATAGATTTGCAATTTTTTGATACTGTCGTCATGCCTATTATAATCGTCGTATGTACATCGTTCCTTGTACTTATCGCCATTTTCCTATCTCTCTTCCTCTCTTTTTAACTCTTATTCACCTTTCACTTAGACTATTGCATACGTTCCCTTTTACTCAGAATTCCTTGTGATGCTGTATCAATTCCGTAAGGGTTAAATTGGTTTTTAACTTATTTATTTATTTTAAACTTCATAATTATGTACAATATATATTATATATCGCTTGACATTACACGCAGCGCCATATAGTGCCACAATAAGCAACGAGGCTTGTATCGTGAACACCAGATAGTTTATATACTACATAGATACTTTTTGTTTGTAAATACATACTTATTATACATATAAACATCCATGACTAGGAAACAAAATGTCCATCCAATAGTGGTACATAGGCGGACTTATGGCCACAAGGCATTCTCTACCAGTCAACATTTGGGTTAAATAGGAAAACGTAGTGAACGAAAATCGACATATTATATACTATGTCGATTTTCTTATCTTCTCTGACACCCTTAAAAGGTGGTTGACAGAGTTAATTTGGGTTTAGCTAATTTATCATCACATTCCAGCCGTCGTGCCATGTTATTTGGAGTCGGCGCGCGGTGCAACACGTTTTTTTATAGCCTTAGCTAATTGATTGATCTTATTTGATAATTATAAGCTAGTTTCGTTTGGAAATAAAACTTTTTTGCAAAAAATAACACCGACTTAAAAAAAAAAACACAAAAATGTTAAAAATAACTTTAGCTTCAGAAGTCGGTGACCTTTGTTTGATTGATTTAGTGTTTTTGTCACCGACTTGAATCTTTTTCACGTTTTTTTGTGTTTTTTTTAAGTCGGTGTTATTTTTGCAAAAAAGTTTTTTTATATTTCCATTTTTAGTTGTTCACATGTGCTTACCCCTTCACAGCGGTATGAACTGGTGTAAACAATAGACAGACATGAGATTTCAGCAATCCCAGTCCATTTGCTATCACTTATTGAGGAGTTCCGTTGCCTATCTCCGAAGTTCTTCATCAGATCTTCACCAGATTGAAATGGGACCACTCCTATAAAGTACTCTTCCAAAAACTACCGCTCTAATCGCTTCAAGTTTGCCTATAAAATTTGAAGAGTTCTCTCTATTACTCCAGGATTTTATCATCAGATCCTGACTTGATGATCAAGGGACCACCTGAAAAGTATACCCTTTCAAACAAAAAAATAATAATCCAAATCGGTCCAGCCAACTTCGAGTAATCGGGGAACATACATAAAAAACAATAAAAACTAAAAAAAAAGAGTCCGACGAATTGAGAACCTGTTCAGCTGAATTATTACACAATATTTGTTGATCTTTGTGTTTACATCTTACTGCGTACTTCTGAGCAGTTTCTGAGTAAGAATTCTAGTAACAGTCACACCATAAAAAAGTCACAAACAAAATTCTTCTGTAGATATTTAGAACTTTTATTGACGCATTACGGATTTATTGTCGAAGTAATGAAATAACTTTTGTAATAAGCAAAGTACAACAATAAACACGACGATAAATAATTTATAGATCTTATTACGAACCGGCCTCCTAGTATCTGCTGAGTTTTTCGTAGTCTATGATAGTGTGTGTAGTGAAGCAGTGCTTGCCACGGTCGGCTCGTGGATGGGTGACCATCAATTACATAACGAGGTTCCTCCAAGCCTCGGAAAGCACGTCCAGCCATTGATCCCGGCTGTCATTTACAGATCTTTGACAGTCGTGGCCCGATAGTCTGACAATCAGTCTTACCAAGGGGTATCGTATTCCGGGCTGCGGGACTGTTCGAAATAGATACCGCGGCCCTGGAACACAAAGGGCTAAGAAGGAACGTGGTTGGTGTTTAGTCAGTAAAAGACTGACACTCCCTTCTGCTCCGCCCAGAGCGGGAGGGGTCATTTGATGATTTCCCAACGGGGATATGAGGGTATCGTATTACCAAGTACCTACTAACTGGGTTGTTTAGGTCAGATACACTGACCTGCAAATATAAGTACTACACTTTTAAAATTTTTTTTTTTTTCTTAACTATAGAAGTTAGGGATTTAACATAAAAAAATGTTTTATAGCAATTTTATCAGCTTTCTTTGGAACTATTGACAAAATTAAACTATTTTTCGAGTCCTTTTTGTTTCGAAAGTATATCTTGTGTACTTAAAAAGTTATTACAATTTTAAAAGTGTGATAGTTATTTTTGCAGGCCAGTGTAGTTCAGGCAGTCACTCCATGTAAATCACTGGTATTCAGCTACATCCGGTTGAACTGGAAGCCAACCCCAACATAGTTGGAAAAGACAGCTCGTTTAGGTTTACGCTGTTGAAAAGTCATGTGTTTGTATAGTACGTAAAACTTTACAAAATGAGGGTACTGACGTGTGGTGCTTGACCTGAATTTAGCGGTCTAATTACTCTGCCTATTTTAAGCCTACACAGTCTACACACCTGTGACAAATGACAGAACCCGTTAAAAATGAACACATCTATCTCTGGTGTTTGTTTACTTTCTTAATTAAAACCTCTTTACATGCATGATTTGGAGACTTCAAAGACAATAATCACAGTCTTTCACACTTATTTAACATCTGACAGGAGCAATTCAACAGCAACTTTAAAATTGCGAATTAAAAATTAAAAATTCGTTATTATTTGACAAATGCCTCTAAGTCGCCATGCCAGCGTTTTCTAGGCAACCTTCGGCGACGAAGTTCCCTGAGCGATCCGCACAGAGAGAAGACTGGAAGGTTATGGGGAAGGCCTTTGCCCAGCAGTGAGACAAAATAGGACAACTAAAAAAAATTACAGACTTGTCAGTGATAGCAACCCAACAGCAGCCATATTGCTAAAAGTTTATAGATCATTATGATTTTGATAGCAATGGACAATAATTGTGAAAGTACGATAATACTGATTTTCAAAACGTATACAGTTGGTAATTAAAGTGCTGTAAATGCCACTCACGTATTTTGGCTGACTCGGCCAGGTGCCAAGACACGGCAAGGTGTGCCAGATAGTAGTAATAAGTACGCTGTGCAATACTTATTAATTTCAAGCTTACTCAGTAAATTAAAGGAATTTTCGACTTATTAACAACTGGTTTACGTAATTAGTTGAATGTTTTAATGCATGTTGTATTTTTTGTGACTGATATATCGATGAAAGGTACCTATTATGGTAACTGATATATCAGTTGTGTTTTGTTCGTGATTCTTGTACTTCAGTACAGTCAGGACCAGCTTATTAATGTTACAACTGTAACGGGTCCACGACCTCGGGCGATGTGACACGCGCGTTTGTCACTTGTTTACCATCGCTTTGTTTCACTTGTTTTTTCTATAGTCGATGTTGCAACACGCGTGTTGCTTGTCGTGTAGCATGATGGCAAGCGTAAACGTCTATTGCATTATAAACACCTTATTGTTTCAAGGAATAGCATTCATGTCTTGCAGTAATACTGCCTCGTTAGTCTGCACGAGGTCCTGGGGATTCCCAGGTCTGGCAAAGTGTTATTCGGTATTTCTATCAGGTCTTTCAAAGTAGCAGCCACAGAGTTTTTATGTGCCCGGTAGACGATAATAAGCTCGCCCCCTATTACATGAAACTTAAACATTACTGCCGAAATGTTGTTGTACTAAAGGGTTCACCTCTGTCTAATCCGACGGTGATTACAGGCGTGACGTTGTGTTTTATGTCATGCAGACACAGCAAAAGTCCTATGACGGGCATAACCTGTGAGTCATAAGCCGTCTTCTGTCTGCCTCATCTTCTTTTTATCTCGTCTCTGACGCACCGCGCGTAGCTAAATCTTCGATGGTTTCGAGGTCAGCCACCCTATGAAACTTTAACTGTTTTCTTTCACTTTTGACAACCAATTATGCATTTATTTTTAAATCAAATCTCAGTTTAAACGTAATTGACAGACGATCGAAGAATTAAATTGGATTTTATTTTTGCTGTTCTCGATAAAAATGCTGATTTAAAACTCAGATGTAGATTTATGGGATCTTGAAAAATACAATGTTTTTATCATTTACCTATTGCAAGTTTAAGTACTTAGTTTTGTATTTCAAGATCGGAATAAATAAACCGAGTGCACATTTTATTTTGGTGATTGTGTAATACTTTGCTCGAAATTATTCATCCATTATTTGCTTGAATTTTATTGCTGCCTAGATACTTCTTTTTGTTAGCGTGTTGGTTGGAAAAAAAACATTAAATATATGTACTTATTTGGCCCAAAATTCAGCTATGCGAACTCTGCTTGCTGATGCTGTAATAAGATCGTCAATTGCGGAGGTGTCACGGCATGCAGCGCAATATGGAAGGTGGGCCATTGTCTGGAGACACGCCGCATACACACTTGAGATCCGAGCCGTCCATGAACCCCCTCTCTAAAGAGATTGTCTTTGCTACGGCCGACTTGGATCCGGAGTCTACTTAGAGATTTCCAAGTCGGCCACGGCAAAGCATGCCCGGGCGGAAGGCTTTTCAGACGTCTCGATGAAGCCGTCTAGATACTAAAGAAGAATGAAAGGAGCGTAGCAAGTAGTTCTTCTTGTGCTTACTCTGCTAAGAAAATAGGCGTGATTGTAAAATCACGATTATTGAACCCCGCCGCCGGCCGTCGCCTATTGTGGTGTGAAATGTTTAATGTATACTGAATGAAAATCCATAAAATTTTTATTTACTGTCACATACACTTACAATCTCTCACGTTCCTTTAAAATAAACTTTTATGAACGCAATTAAAAAAACCGGCCAAGTCCGAGTTGGACTCGCGCACCGAGGGTTCCGTATAATCTTGTAGGTATTTTGTTATTAAACTACATATTTACGGTTTTATTTTTTTCCTTTACATGTGCTGTAAGACATTGCTTCTCGCCAAATTTCGCGATTCTAGGGCAACCGGACTACCATAATATGGTAGTTCCCGTTGTAGTAGTACCCTATAGGTTTTGGGTCGAAACCCAAAACCCAAAACCTACTACTACCGGTACTTCCGGTTGACCTAGAATTGACAATTTTGGTTAAAAGCAAGGTCTTACAGCACAAGTAAAGGGACAATTTCGAAAAATAAAAAAAGTTAAAAATTAAGGTAAATTTTGGTACTAACTTGCCCATATCTTTTTATCGTGTTGACCTAGGACTTTGATTTGTATTCACCTAATAGGATCTATAAACCTCAGTATCTAATAAAAATTTCAACTTGCTAGGTTAGCCACCCGTTCCTGAGAATATCGGTGGTGACACACGGAAAGACAGAGTGACAAGAGAGTGATCTTATAAGGTTTCCTTAACTTTTGAGGTACGGAACCCTATTAATAAAAATAAAATAAGCTTGATTAAAAAGGTTTTACGAGCAATTTCCCGCTGAAAATGCCCGCCGAGTTTTAATTCCGAAGTTCCTGCTGGAGCGTTAGAGCGCGTTCAAAAGTTAGAAGTAAAACAAGGAAAAATTCAGAGCAAATATTTTCTTATTACTGTGTCAAAACAAAAAAGTCTTTGGTTTTGTTAAGTTAATTTAATCAGGGACTGTGGGTACGGAGCTTGGCTAAAAACGGATTTTTTGTAGGTTGTCTACACTTTAGAAAACATAAATAATGAATTTGAAGTCAACTTTACACGGAAAACTTGTTATTTTCAGAAAGTTTGAAAGTAACCTACATATTTTGACAGATTAAATTAGGATATTACACTGTCTATCTGTGTGTTTTCGATATTATCATCTAAAATATCGCATATTTTCCTGGTTCAAGATACTTATTGAATGTTCATGAACCCCTTATTTTGAAAATAGCCGAACTTATCTTGACAGTATCCGGTAACCAGGTGGAAAATCTTCAAGTGTCGAAACCAGTCTCCTGAACACCGGATATTGAAAAATATTGGGAAAACATACAAGAATGTCGCTCTAAGGAGTTTCTTGGAAATATCAACAGAATCTAAGGAAATCTTAAAGCAGTTTCTTCGATCTCATATCCTATTAAATAAAATAAAATTTTATGTTTTTGTAATTCACTTTTGTTTTCTTAGTTTAGAATGAAGTAAGTACAATGTTATTTCATTTATTTTATGACTATAACTTTTAGCCGCGACTTGTAGGTTATCCCACGGGGACGTACTACCGGGATTAAAGTATCCTAGCCTAACACAACTCACTTTCTATCCGTATCTCAAATTAAATCGAAATCCGTTCAGTTATTAAAGCGTTTCGACGTGACAAGCAAACAAACACACTGGTGTCGATTCTGTTGTGCACAAACTAAACTTAATTTAGGCTATTGCTATCTTTAACTAAAACGTGCGAGAAAAGGACGGCTATAGCTATGAACTAAGTTAGAGATGTCAAACTAGTTTATGCCTTGCGCTTCACCGTGATTTTAGTCGACATGTTTTTACCATCACCTTCTCCCTTCTCCTTCATTTGTATGGAAATATTAGTTCCAATTAAATTTGACAGCTCTAAATTACGTCGGTCTCTTTCTCGTTTTATTAGAGAGAAAAAGATGGCAATAGCCTAAATTAAGTTTAGTTTGTGCACAACAGAATCGACACCATTGTCACATTTATTAAATTTGCTCGGATAAAGTATTATTGAATTTTCTGTCCTGATTTAATAAAAGTTTTACAAATAGTGTTACCTAACATTGCTTTTTACCATAAACTTCATTAATGACTTAGGCCTTGTACAACCTACGTTTGCCTAACCGACCTAGGTTATATAGCTAGGTTGAATAGGAAAAATAATTTTACCTAGAACTACACGGCCGAGCTTTTGACCGCTAGACAAATGAAATGGTCAATGGTCTTTATATATCTAAAAGGTTCTATTAATAGGTACTTAACGTGATCATGAAAAGAAATGTTCTATAACAAAATGTTTTATGCCTACCAGACTAATTTGGCACTAGCTAAGATTTATTTTACTTAATTCCATTAACAAAACACACACAGCGATGCGGAGAAGTACCTACTTTGATGCCTATTGACGTCGTTGTATACAGGGTGTAAACCATCTCGTCACGAAGCCGTCAATCAAGCATCCTGTACATCAAACTAAGTAACTTTACGCAAAAATTATTGCTGGGAAACGACTTTTTTTTTTTTGGGGTGAAAAATCATGTTTTGTGGTAGAACTCAATGTAACGCACTCAAAACATTGTGCTGATGGATGGATTAAATAATACGGGGGTCGTGGAGGTGTTTAAAGTAAAAATCTTACATTAAACACTTGTATTTAAAATAAAAGTTGTCAAAAAGTTGGAACTGACCCCCAATATCTCCGTAACTAGAAGGTTCCCAGGTATGATGTAGAACAAAAAAATGATCGAGGGAGATGACGAGGAGAACAAGTTTTTTAAGAGATCTTTCGGTTTCGTTAAGAGGTATTTTACACCCTTTATACTAATACCTTTATCCCTTCACATTATAACCAGATAAAATTGAACCAATTATATCGTCTAGCATTTCATGCTCATCTGACTGAAAACCAAATTAACTGCGTTTAGAGTTACGGCGTAGAGAGCAGTGCAATTAGCTAACCAGCTCTTATGACTAACTGCGGGAAATTGATTTATGTAGTCAACTTAGTACATAGAAATATGTGGTGGTTTTTTCAATATAGTAAAGTCTCAATAAGTAAGTACATAATATTGATAAACAGCAAAGTTATTAGCGTTTGTTTAGGCATATCCCAAAATGTCACTCAATGTATGGAAATATTGTACAGCCATTCATTATATCGTATCATATCATATCAATAGTATTCACTGGCTCTCGCGTTCGCGTGGTCATTTTCTAGTAGCAATTGTTATGAATGATTGATTCAGTAATGAGTTTACCAATTATGACAAATTTTCGTAGACAATTTTGGGATTTCGTTTTTTTGACTTTTGACTACATAAATATGATCAGTAAAACCTTTTTGTGATCATATTTATGTAGTCAAAAGTAATATAATTATAATAAAAACGGATAGAGCCCCATTTTTTACACTAATTAAAATTTTGTAGTGTATATTTGCGCATTGTAAACATTGGCTACATTTTTATCGTTTTTGGGGCTAGGGGTTATCAGCAGTTCATAAATGAAATAATACCAAAGGGACTCAAATTCACTTACATGTTTTTATCGTATTGATTTTGGCATGCTATCATTTATTGAACAGAAGCCCACACATGCTCTAATCATATAAAGCTTTACAGGCTTAATCCATATAGATTACATCCATAAACCTTACATTTGAACGAAAGATAATAAAACCTACTTTGTATTACCTACATGAAGCAACAGTTTATATGATTGAGTTACAGTCCGTTCACAGTTAAGTTACCTCTGCACATTTTACAGCTGCAATCCAACCGCAGCCTTATCGTTATGACAATAAAGATCATAGGAATTTCGCCATATTTGTCAGAGATAGCAACCAAACAGCCACCTTATAACTAGTGCGGAACCCGGTTTTGATTATTGTGGAACCGAAATCGGGTTACTTATAACTCTTTCGCTCCACTGGCTGAAAATCTCCCACCTGAACTTGAGTTGCCTGTAAATAACCTCTGAACTTAGCTTTGCCATAGCAATGAAAACCGGCTCAGGTGTTCATTGATAATAATATAATAATAATAAAATAACAATTTATTTTCTTTACACAAGCTAATTAATGCTAAGGTTACAGTGGAACACGAGCGTGGAATTAACTTTGTGAGAGACTGGTGCTTGAAGTGGATCTCTATAAAAACCTGTTTTACAAGTGATGACTCTGCCCTGGCGTATTTAAAATGTGGTGCTGTTCACTTAATATCGTATGTTGTGTGTCCTGTTGTTGGAAAATGGAAATGACGGACGCTACTGAAGGCGCCAAACTCGAAGCTCAGTTCTGAGCCACACAATCACACAATTTAGATTTCCATCGATACGCTAAAATGAAGAAGAAAAGATGTGACATTTCGACAGAGAAGCACAGGTGAAATAATTGTGAAAAGACTGTACATGACAGAACGTTCACCTTGACTGTTAAAATGAATCTAGAGCAAAGGCGCCTAAATATAGTATTAAAGTATAAATAGATTGATTCGTACGCATGGATGGAGTAAATGGATTACATTTCGTATAGATGTATTCATTTCACTGATGTGATGTGATGTGTGTGACGAATGTCACGTGCGTGAGTTTGTCAATGTCATTGACATGACGTGACAACACTCCTACGCACATACACTTAATGAAGGTTTTACTGCTCGTATTTTGAACACTAAACTCAAAGCTTGATACATAATATTTTACTTGATTTAAACAAAAGAAAAGAGCTTTCAAACTTCGAACCAAATATTGAAATGGTTAGATTTGAATAACGATCTTCAAGGTTAAGCAGTCCTTGCCCAGGTCGGTATATGGATGGGTGACCATCCATTACATACCGAGTCTTCTCCGTGCCTCGGAGAGCACATTTAGCCATTGATAGATTGAAGGGTTGACAGAATGATGATGAGATTTACCCCAATGCATCAAAAAATTATGACTACGTTTCGGTTTATTATCAATTGTATTATTTTGCTCACTCCTGATCATAACCATATTATTATCAATATCTAGCGGGATGAATATTAATACTAGCTGTTGCTGTTGCTTCGCTTCGCGTGAAGTTCGATAACTGTCTCTCGGGATCATACTACCGGGATAAAAAGTACCTATCCTAAATGTTAATCCTGATTAAAACTATCTATGTTCCAAATTTCATCCAAATCCGTTTAGTAATTTTCACGTGAAGGAGCAACAAACATACATACACACAAATAAACTTTCGACTTTATAATATTAATGTGATGAAGCTCTCAGTGTGTACCATTTCGCGTTGCCTAAGCAGTAAGTAAAATAAACTTTAAGCACGAATCTGACCACAAATCTATCTTTACCCGAAATATCCGTACTTTTGACATATTTGTTGTAAGTTTAGTGCACAGCTGTAATGTTTGTTGTTTCGGCAACAGCAGTTCGCCAGCGTTGATGTCGCCATTTGTCATGTTTGCTATGATTTATTCGCGGGTGATACTGTGATAGCTGTCATCACGGTAGTGCGAAGTTTGTGGCTGTGTGTGTATGTAGGTAGGTGTGAATAAAGGTCTACTGCCTCGTTGGTTTACTTGTCGCAAGCGCGACTTCTGAGCATGACCATGTTATTATCAATATCTAGCGGGATGAATATTAATACTAGCTGTTGCTGTTGCTTCGCCTCGCGTGAAGTTCGATAACTGTCTCTCGGGATCTTTACCGGGATAAAAGTATCCTTAATGTTAATCCTGATTAAAACTATCTATGTTCCAAATTTCATCCAAATCCGTCAAATTTCCTGGTAAAGTGTTATTGGGTTTTCCAATCAGGAATTTCTCAGCCATGGAGTCTGGATTTGTACCGTCTTGATGGCAATAAGCTCGCCCCCTATTGCATGGGACTTTAACATATGCGAAACGTGGGTGTACTATTAGGAATACATACCTCTGCTCAAAGCCTTCGGAGATTACAGTCGTGATTGTTATGTTTTATGAATCGGTAAGATCGGTACAGCAAAATAGCGAAGGCGGCGCTAGACACCGTCACCTTTTAACACAGATTTCGGACTAGTTGGACACCGGACACTGACAAATATTTCAGCACGTTATCTGTCAATAGTCTTAATGTGTCTACAGACAGTCCATCGATGTATCCTTACTGCAGGCTTAGCCAAGTTACAAACGATTCGTATCGATTCTCTTTCTACAATCGTAAACGTTAAGTCACGTGGTCAAAACAAACGAATAGAAACTTCGTAGACAAGTTTACATCGATCAAGATGATAGAATGAAATGTATTCGTTTCGTTTTTAATTATCGTGATCGCTACATCCCATATAAATCGTAGCCAACTTACAGTTTTGACTAAACTTTAAAGTTTCTATTCGTTTGTTTTGAACACGTGACTTAACGTTGAAATGATGTCATTCCCATACATTTGGTTAGTTTCCTATGCGTTAACGATTGTAGATTGTCAACTTGGCTAAGCCTACTGATTTGACTTATCCATTTATCATGCAAAACATAGAATGAAATATTATAACGTAAAATCTTTTGACTTTACATTTGATTGTGACTGAATTTCCCTTTTAAGCTTCCGCATTATGACTGATTGTTTTAAGAACGAAAAAATAATAAAGCTTCACAAGAGAAAGTTTGAAAGCAAATCATCGAGTTTGAGATTTGTGACGGTTTTCCTTATAATCTTTGCTTTTGGAACGTTTGAGGAAAAACTTTTTAATTATTAATGTAATTTTTGCATGCGAAGTTTTCAATTAGGTTGAACTTGTATAAAAGCTCTAAAACTTTACTTTTGCAGTGGGATATAGAGGACTGACGACACTGACGTCGATAACAAACGTCCATTATACATAGAGACCAATCCCTGACATGGAGAGCAGGACGGAAGGACTCAAATTGTAACGCATTCAAAACATTGCATTGAATAGTACGGACATACCTCTGTCTGTACTATGCAATGTTTGAAACGAGTTATATAAAGTAAAGTTATAACAATAAAACTTGTATTTAAAAATAAAATCTTGCGAAAATTTGGAAACTTTGACTTCCAATATCTTCCTAACTATAAGCTTCTCAGGCATGGGCCAGAATTCTTAATAAAAAAAATCAACTTGCTAGGTCCACCCATTCCTGAGAAAATCGGTAATAGACGGACAGACAGACGGACAAGAAAGTGATTTTATAAGGGTTCCTTTTTTTACCTTTTGAGGTACGGAACTCTAAAAATGATCTCAATGACGAGGAGAACAAGTGCCTTTCGGCTTCGTTGCGGGTCTACTTACACCCTTTATACTGGTATTGAGCTGCAACTGGTTATATTTGAAGCCGACCCCAAGAATCCCAACAAAAAAAAGTCGGGAAAAATGTATGCTGATGTTGATGAATAAGACTCTCCAATTTCTTTGTTTCATTGTTGGATCCAGCAGAACCAGTAAAAAAGCCCTAATCCAAATAAGCTCCGTTTTACGCAGGACATGAAACATTTATCAACACCACGGGTGGTCATAAAATTTTTATTTTTATCAAGATATGACGTAAACGCGTGGGTAAACAACATTTTTATAATTAAACGGTTATTTAGTGAGGATATGCTGTAGTTATGGCAGGTTTGTGTCCCGGCCGTTTTAAGTAAGGAATAAAAAACTTATTAATCACAGTTCTCAGCGTTTCTTGTTGTACTTTATTATGTCTTTATAAAAGCTACAGTAACAAAAAAAGCATGGATTGTGTCTGCAATACAAACTACATTGCTGAAAGAAGACCTATAAAAAAGACCAACCAACCATGTCAAAAAAGACTGTCTTCTTTAATTCTTCTTCTTTCTTTGATTCGTCTTCTTTCATTTGTATATGAGCCTCCTACACAAGGAATAATAAAGTCTGTGAAAGAAAAAAAAACAAGTGACGTGAAAATCATAAAAAGAACATAAAAAAACATGTTCTGAATGATTTGCATTTTTTTAGACTTAGTGAACAAAGTTCACGAAGTTTGTAGCCTTTTCAATATTTTATAGCTAGCTTGGCAAATAAAAAAATAAAAGTCTATTAAATTAGCTTATCTTACATAAAGCCGTGACCTTAATTCAGGAAAGCAATTCAATAAATAATTATAATCCTATTATTTCAGTTGTGGCCATTACACGCACGCAACTTCCTTCACGAAGGAATCGATTTTTCTGACCTTTTGAAATGAAAAAACCTTCACACATGCAATGATTTATTTTTGAAGTTTCTTTTATTATTCTTCTGGAAACATCAAGCTTTTTGTTCCCCCCGAAAACTCGATCTACAAAATTCCTACAAAATAGTATCCCATTACTATTTTGTAGTAGATCGAGTTCGTCTTAATATTGCAATAAAACTAATCCTAGTTGAACCTACTATTTGTGTGTATAAAATTGTCGTAATTTTCAGGAACACTGAATATTTTTAGAAAGTAGAAGAGATATACTTTGTATTTCATGGTAAAGTCACCTCTAGGACGAACGTCAAAAAGGTCAAAACTATTTGTATGTAAAGTCGCAACAGTCATTTATTTGACGACATGATGTCTGCTTTACATAGACAGTTTTATAGTAAAGTCTCATTTGATCAAAATTTGTGTGAGTCTCTAGCCCGCACGTTTGAACATTTTGAGAGCAGTGGTGATGAAATAAATTAAACTAGACCACTAATGCTGTCACCTACCTCATTTAGAATAGAAAAATAAATGAACATGAGGACCTGGGATGGATTTCCAGGTCATCCAAGTGTTATTGAGTTATTCCATTAGGAATTCTCGGTAGCAGCCACGGATTTTAGATCTGTGCCCGGTTGATGGCAATAGGCTCGCCCCCTATTACATGGGACTTAAACATAACTGGCGAAATGTGGGTGTACTAATTAGGTAATAAATAAATAAATATCGCTGGACATTACACATAGCGCCATCTGGTGCCACACTAAGCAACGAGGCTTGTGTCGTGGACACCAGATAGTTGATATACTACATAGATACTTTTTGTTTGTAAATACATACTTATTATACATATAATCATCTCATCACACAAACATTTGCTCCTACCGGGATACGAACCCGGGACCCTAAGAACGTACGGCAGCCTCACTACTGCTGCGCCACCACCTTGCTCCACCTCGTTCTACCATTCGGGCAAATTGTTAATGAAAATATGACGGGTGGAGGAAGGAATAGCTCCTCTATTCTTTCATAATTACACAACAAAAAATCCTTCAAGCCTATTGGTTAATTCAAAAAATATCTTCTGCAGATCGGCAAACCGACTCTGTATATATGTCTAAGCTTCTATATGCCTAGGCTAAACATGCAAGCTCGATAACAACATAGCCTCCAAGTGCTAACGGTTGTTTGTCATGCAAACTAGCTGATACCATAAATGTAACTTTATAATGGAACTGGAAGATTTAAACAATGATAGTGTGTGTATGTGGGGAGTGATAGACTGGGCAACGATACGAGTAATTAGGATACAAAATTGTATCTTAGAAAAAAACGGTAGGTAATGTTTTACCATCATCAACTGCCTAGCCTTTTCCTAACTATATTGGGGTCGTGTGATATATACAAAATAAACATAATTACGGAAACTAATCACGATTAACACTGAATTTCGCAATAGTAATATAGGTTCGCCCCTATTAAGTACATGGGACTTAACCATAACTAGCGAAATGTTGGAGTACCTATTGATAGGTACACTTCTAATCTGTCTAATCCTACGGCGGTTACAGGCGTGATTATTTTATGATGATGTTTGACGCTCAATTTCACTTAGATCACCGTCAGGAAAACAGACGTGATGTTATGATTAGGCTTGTTACGAATTTTCACTGAGATCACAGTCAGTATTTCAGAACTCTTTTTTTTTTGTAATTAATTTATAATTTTGTTGTTGACCAATTTCCGTAAGCAAGTACATAATTTCACTTACTGCGCTTTTAATCGTCGCCAATGTGGTGTTCACTAGTAACACTAGTTAGGGTTTAGAATAAAACCACCAAATTATCAGTAAGTAGATGAACTCTTTAAGGGTACGTGTGCTCACTGCCCTGGATAAGTGGGGACTACTCAAACGACGGATCCTTAAAGCTCACGCTACGTTTATTAGTATATCACAGGTCGGATTCCAGTCTTACCGGATGCAGCTGAATACCAGTCCCAGTATTCTATATGGAGCGACTGCTTATCTGACTTTCACAACCCATGTTAGTACTGGATAACCAGTAATTATATCTTACCAGATTAACTAATTAGTCGTGCAAAAACTAAACTTGATAGCTCATGTTTATTTATTTGGTTATTTGATTCCTATACCATTAAGTAGCAATATTGTATATATTATTTTTTATCACGTACTTGAAAACTGCTCTAACTATTTCGATAAAAGTTGCCATATTGCGTGTTTACGGGGTGAAAATTCGTTATCTCTATTTTCACCCGAACAGATCTTGGTTGCACAGGTACTTTTATTGGTATGCCATATTATTCTTGTGAGAACAAGCACTTAGATTCCAATCACACGATACTTACAAACACGCTTAAGTAAATTCTAGAAACGTTAAAGATACGCCTACTACAAAAAAGGCCTAGTATCAAATACAGTAATCACAGGCCTAATCTCTATAAGGCAATTTCCCTTGTAACGTTCGCCACTACGGAAAACTCAAATAGCTTAGTACAGGGATACTCAACCTTCTGTCATATTTTAAATGTACCTCCAACAATCGATCTTGAAAAATCAATCAATTATATTTGCTACAATAACGTGTAGATGTTAGACGGTAAATGATAGATGATAATTGAGATAGATAACGTCGATAGGATAAGTGACGTCTGACGGTAGAATGGAACAAAAAAAAACGGTCAAGTCCGAGTCGGACTCGCGCACGAAGGTTTCCGTACCATTATCTATGCAACATTAGACAAAACGGCAAAAAAATCACGTATGTTGTATGGGAGCCCCCCTTAAATATTAATTTTATTTTAATTCAACTATTTATTTTTAAAGTGAATATACAACTAAATATTCTGTGAGTATTTGAAGCGTCTACCTGTTGCCGTTAATAATATCGAGCAAAAAACGGCAAAAAAAATCACGTTTGTTGCATGGGAGCCCCCCCTTAAATATTTATTTTATTCGGTTTTTATTGTATTTGTTGTTATAGCGGCAACCGAAATACATCATTTGTGGAATTTCAACTGTCTAACTATCACGGGTCATGAGATACAACCTGGTGACATACAGACGGACAGTGGAGTCTTAGTAATAGGGTCCTGTTTTTACCCTTTGGGTACGGAACCCTAAAAACGTGTTGCGGTGACCCCAAGTAGATAGGACAAGGGCTGGAAGATGATGATGATGAACGGAGCGTGGACGTAAAAGCCGTGTATGAGATAAAGAAAGGTTTTTAAGAAGTTATAGTCTTAGCACGAACTCCTGACGTAAACGTTACGTACCGATGACGCCGTGAAGTTGGCGAAGTTTTGGCTCAACAAAATATAAAATGATGCTGGTGAAATACATAACCTTCTCCTTTTTAGAAGTCGGTTAAAAATACTGTCGTGCAACACAAACAAGAAGAAGAACGGAACGTTAATTCGAGTTTTGAATCAAAAGTACAAGACTTATTACTTACTATCCTACATTTGATTAAGTTATAATCGACAATATTATTAGTATCAATGCAAAAAGAGTTTTAAAACCATGTAAATATTAGATACGTGCGAAACTTTTTTTTAAATTTCATGTCCATTAATTATTCTTTGCTTGCACACAAAATATTGACGGGCAGGTTGAGAGCCACTGATTTAACGTTTTCCTTATACAAGGGATAATGTTGGGTATTCCCTTGATATTTCTTACCGTCTTCATCGTCTACTTTATATTATATATTACTAGTACATTACATTAGGTCTTGTATACTCCCATACAAGACCTAATGTAATTTCTTTTAGGTCTTCAGAAAAAGCCATTGTTATTCACATCATTTCTATTGCTGTACATTTATCTGGCTTATCGGAATACTAGCTAATGCCCGTGACTTCCTTCGCGTGGAAAGCTTGACGTATAGGTGTAAGAAAAAGGAGTAGCCTATGTCCCTCCCCAGGATATAATCTATCCTTGCCAAATTTCGTTACGATCCGATCAGCCTAAATTTGCCAAACAAATTTGCTTTCGCATTTATAATATTAGTATGGATTGTGAGAACTTTTACTAGAAATCTGTTTGGGGCATATATTTTCGTTCGCGTTTTGCACCTTAAAAGTTTCATTGTATCTCAAAGACTGCTATTACTCAGTATAAACTAGACTCAAAACTCAAACTCCATCCCATATTGTGCAATAAAGAGAATTATTTCGTCTTATCAGCTTTTAGGTGCCCCTTATAATTATGCGGGTACGTAATCTTTGGCAAAACTATAGCTTTACTGTTTTAGACAGACAACAGCGAGGTTTTAATTAACCAATTAATTTAATTGCCCTATTAGTTTGAGCTAAATTGGGAAGCTACACTTAAAGTACTTACGGGATGATATCCGTGATTTTGTTTATGGTCGATGAGCTCCCGATATTTCGACGCTGTTGCAAGCATCATGATCGCGGGAATACTGAAGAGGTATGCGGGTGGGATGAAAATTATTTATTATGAGCAGACAAATCTGTCTACCCTCTTTCTTAGTCTTTTATTACGCGCACTACTGGAACTCGATTGTAACTCACGACAAAACGCACTCACAGTATCACTAGGTTTTTCTTGATAATGGAGACGCATGTTATTTTTTATTAGGTTTACCACTTAAAGTGTAGTGAAAAACCGTGAAAGTCTAAAGCAGTGCATTAAATTGGGAAGCACACAATTTCCATTTGAAACTGACTAATTAATTTCATCAAAAAACATTGCATGAAAATGTTGCACTTACTAAAATAAATCAACTGGAATCAATGAAAACTATCATGAAATTGAAGGCAGGTGAAAAAATTAAGTACTATTTATTATTTATATAATTATTGATTTATGTTTTCAAACACAATGTGAATTGTTCCTGAAATAAATTGAATCGAATACTACTAAAACTTATCGCTTCAGTTAGTTAAGTACTGGGCAATACGATACCCCTCGGTAAGACTAGTTGTCAGACTTCCGGGCCTCTGACTGGCTGAACGACTGCCAAAGAGCTACAAATGACAGCCGGGACCAACGGCTTCGGCGAGGCCTCGAGGAAATCGGCTTGGGTGGCTGTTATTATTTTACTACGAGAATAGGAATGATGACTGACTAAAAAACTGTTGATTCTGTTTAGTCCGTCAGTTAGATTATCGAAAAATGTGATATGATAATAAAAATGATGAAGATAAAACGTGTCAAAGTTTATGAGTGGGGGGGGGGGGTTGTGACGCCACAGTTGAGTAAAAAATATACTCAATTGTGACGTCACGCAATGACTTTTTAATGGTTTTCAGCAGTACTTCGACGTAAAGGGTTTAGTTTAAAAACAATCATAAGAACATTTAAACACCTTTAAATGAAACTCTTTGCATCGCCATGTTGTCGCGCCGCAACCTAAGCACTGACTTAACACTGTCACACTGGCACTGTCTAACTGACTGGTATTTAATGTCCAAGGCATTAAGTCCGCCTTTGTACAATTTTCACTTGTTTACAAATAAATAAATAACAGTGATGCGGACATATTTTTTGATGTCCAATAAAGTCTTCTTCTTCTTTCTTCTTCGTCTCTCTCTCTTTTTCTCTTCTTTGTATGTCCTTACTCATACTTAGGGGCTAATTTGTTTGTGTGTGTCAAGCTGAGCTCAATAAATTGCACACCTTCTATTGCTGTAATAGAAGGTGTGCAATAGGCATGACGACAGTATCAAAAAATTGCAAATCTATTTAGTCCGTCAGTTAGAGTACTGGAAATTAATGGACACGTAGTTTTTGTTTTTGTAAATCAATGAATATTGACAAAGATAAAACGCACCAAAACTCGGAAGTGGGGACTCATGACGTCAGAACTAGCTAAAAATTATACCATGGCGTGACGTATTGAGAATTTTAAAAGCGTCGTATCTTCGTCAATTTTGGTTTACGTAACAAAAGAAAAAACACGGGTCAAATATTTTTTGATAATCTAAGTGACGGACTAATTAGTTTTTTTTTTGTCGTCTCGTCTATTTATAGAGCTCTGGGTTTAGTGCGGGATCATTGCTAATTATGTATTGAATTCGAATATTGCATGCCAGACGTTTCGGTTGGGATAAAAGTAGCGCCAGGTGACGTCCAAGATTTTACAACCCCTTTGTTGCCCAACCACTTTCCCCCCACCGGTGAACAGGTGCCAGGCGCCCGGATTAAATTTATAATGAAAGTATGGCACACTAACTGGAGAGATTTTGTTCATAAATTGCAAACGTATTTCCGTAGCTAGCTCTCAGACTATAACTCGTAGCTGCCAGCTGATATGAGCCAATCGTCGCAATACGTGCAATGACTTCCTTTTGTTACATAAAATCCTCAAACGAACATATTACAGTCCTTTAGAATTTATTACAAAGCTTTTGCCGAGTAAGGCTCGGTTTCCATAAAAGCGGAGACAAACGTAATGGAGAGATGACCAGTCAAGCTATACAAAACTAGTATAAGCGAATCTCTCATCGTATGGGAAATCTATACAAAGCGAGAGCATGTAATACTGGAAATGTATGGCTTGACTTGTCGCCGTGTGTACAATGTTCCACCAGTCACCGCAGAGATGGCAAAATAATAACAGCGGTACGGGTCGATCTTCAAGGTTAAACAGCGCTTATCAAGGTCGGTTCATGAATCGGTGACCATCGTGACATACCGAGTTTCTTCCGTGTCTCGGCAAGCAAGTAAAGCCGTCCCGGCTGTCGTTTGCAGATCTTTGATAGTCATTGCAGGTAGTCAGTGGCGCTACTGAAAGAGCCAAACTCGTCTCCAAATTGTGGGCTGACCTAATAAAAATTGTCATCGACACGCTAAGAAAAAGTGGTCCTAAAGTCTGACAACCAGCAGTACTAACTGGGGTGTGGTGTTTAGATAGGCAGTTGCTCCATGTAAAATACAGATATTCTGTTGCATTCGGTTAGACTGTAAGCCGACGCCAACATATTTGGAAACAGGCATAAAAGAAGATGATGATGTGATTGATCGATTTTGGCACATAATAATAATATCTTTATTTTTATAGTATGCAGGTGTTACAATAATGGTGTTAGTTTCAGATATATTCCCAGTACATTCTGCCTGTTGGCATACAAAAATATTGTGGTTAACTTACATAATATATGAAATAAAGTGAAGCATTATTATTAGTATTATGTTATTATCAGCCATTTGTGTCCCACTGCAGGGCAAAGGCCTCCCTTCCCTTCTTCCACTTATCTCTACCCAGTGCTGTTACGCGCCAGTCCCTGTGGAAGGAGTCGAGTTCGTCCCGCCATCTCCTTCTGGGCCTGCCGCGTTGCCGTTTGCTGCTGTTTGGGACCCATTTGGTGGTAGCTTTAGCCCATAGCTCCTCCGGCATGCGAAAGATGTGGCCAGCCCAGTTCCATTTGAGCTTGGCAGCCGTGTGACCTACGTCGGCAATTTGAGTTTTGGAACGCAGTATCGAGTTCCTAATATTACAATTTATCATTTAAAAAATCAGTAACAGAGCACATCTACACTCCGCTTCGCTCATCTCCGCGTTTGAATAAATTGGGCCTAAGGACGGTTCCATTTGCTCACTCAATATGGCCTCAAGATATTAGACAAGACACTGGAAGAAATATGAGCGATTTAATTAAACTCGGAGCGTGTTTGAATTAATTAGAAAACGTGACGTATCTTGGGATGTAACAAAAGATATGCTTACTTTGGTAAATTATTTAAAGAAAATTATGTACGCATTCTTCGGTTGGTAAGTGGATAGGATCTCTTTGTAATTAGTTCTTGTCGAGTTCTGCGACGGTAATTTCGAAGCATAGGTATGAGATTTGGCATACCGAGGGACTACACCAGGGCCCAACAACGGTAAGCCCCTGGGACAAGCAGATTGTTCAGAAACCCTAATATTATAAGGTTATAAGGGCGAGTCAGGCTTTGAGGCTAGTATGAAAGTGGACCCCACTAGATCACACCCTGGGTTGGGACAATGGATACTTCTTATCCCGGTAGGACGGTGCCATGGGATAACTTCCTACTTCCAGGCGGGCGAAGCCGTGAACAAAAGCTAGTCTACATAATATAATTAAGTATCGGGAAAATAATTATAATTATTATAATATTAAAACTTTATGTAAAGAAGAAGTATATTATTTGATAAATAAAACGTCTACAAAGTGACCAAGACTTTATTTTGTAACAACTGGGAATTGTAAACCTTATCACTGGCTAATAATAATGAGACCAACCATTATGTATATTTCTAAAATACATGATAGATAGATCCATCGCTAAGCCATGCGATGCCGAATACCTTTATGCAAATTCGCTACGGTATGTTTGTTTTGCTGGCGGAAATAATAAATTCTGTCGTCAAATGGATAATTGTACGAATGAACATTATAGGCAATGACGCGGTACATCATGTACCTATCTACCAATAGCTATAATGTGTATTAGTACATTGTTACTCTAGGGGTGAAAGGAACTTATTTAGTCCCGAGACGGGGTTTGGCGCCCGAACGTAGCGAGGGCGCCAATAGTTCGAAAGACGTAATAAGTCTCTAACCCGAAGTAAACACTGTGCCTTTCATTACGAATATTTGGATACGTTGGAACATAGTTCAATAGAAATGTGAAAATAGAACTAGTTTTTTTTTTATTTGACAGCTGTCTTAGGGCTGAAAAGTATTACTTTCTACCCGCTCCTCCGGCAACTTCAGACCTGCTTTCAGAGTATGGGTAATGAAAAATACTTTGTTGACATAGAAGTGTGATGAATATAAATTTTGATGGATGGGGAGGGAGAGGAAAACCAAGGAAACGATGGATGGATTGTGTGAGGAGTGATAATAGGCATGACGACAGTTTAAAAAAAATGCAAATCTATTTAGTCCGCCACTTAGAGTATTGGAAAAGAATGGACACGTATTTTTTGTTGTAGTAAATCAATGAAATATTGACAAAGATAAAACGCATCAAAACTCGGGATTGGAGGCACTGTGTGGTGACGTCAGAACGCACTAAAAAAATCCTTCATAACTTCTTTCCTCAAATAATCCTTCATAACTAACACTCAATACTCTCGGACGAAAAATATAAATAAATCAAGGAGTTACATGAAAAAAGGTTGTATAATATTTTACATTATTTATATATAGATCCAAGATACAAGTTGTTTGATCAGACGAAGAAGTTCGAGTAGTTCTGAAAGGTCAAGCGAAGACGGGTGACATTTATGAGTGTTTCGAGTACTAACCCACTCGATATAGGTACTAAAAGAGGTGGAATGGCTGTTTACCTTTGTTTTATATGATAACTAGGATTCACAAAAATCACGGAAACCTTCATTAGTACTTTTGGTAAAATTTACAAGGAACTGTTGTGTGAAAATTCTAGACACATGCATTGTCTGTCAGTGAATTTGAGATTTTTATGAAATTCAGGTTTTATATTGTAAGTGAAAGTAATTCTGCTAACAAATTACGATTGCATGAACGCTATGGAGTGATTTTAAGCTTCCATGGACCAGTGCTATCTGCACATGTTTTATGCTCACATGCTACAGTAACATAATCATATGGGACTTCTAAAATACGGAGAAAAACCTTATTACTACAGTTATCTACGCTCTCTTTGAACTGATCTTTAGGATGTCTGGTTTTTAGTAACGAAAATCGGATCAACATACTATCTGCAGTTATGTGTACACATAAAACCTCCAAAAAGTCTTAATCATAGACCTAATAAAAACCATACCTAACCTTTTCATTTAAAACTTCATAAAACTATATTTTTGCATTCCCGCAGTTCGTTTAATCCGTCTCATGGACATGCAGACATCAAAGACTTTGAAACATCCGTTTTTCTTTTAATTTGAGACTAGATTACCCGCATGATCTCATGAACAAACCAAAACGTAAACATTTTTGCTATAAAAGAAACCAATATTCTAGTTTCTATATTATAAAACAGATATTAAATAGTTTATGATTGTAATTTGGTGTAGAAAAGCTGGGTTGATAGTAAAAATAAACATTTTATTTTTGTAACATTCTATAAGAGCAGCGTTAAAAAAAAAATCATAGAATAAAGCGTGACCTAAATAAAAAAAGTGCAATCCTTTTTCTTTGCTAGTCTAAAGGGTGTAAAAAACCTCTTAACGAAACCGAAAGGCACTTGTTCTCCTCGTCATTGCGATTTTTTTTTTCTACACCATACCTGGGAACCTTCTAGTTATTGAGTTCCTTCTAGATATTGGAGGTCAAAGTTCCAACTTTTTGACAACTTTTTTTAAATACAATTTTTTATGTAAGATTTTTACTTTAAACACCTCCACGACCCCCGTACTATTCAATCCATCCATCAGCACAATGTTTTGAGTGCGTTACATTGAGTTCTACCACAAAACAATCATGATTTTTCACCCCAAAAAAAAAAAGTCGTATCCCAGCAATAATTTTTGCGTAAAGTTACATAATTTGATGTACAGAATGCTTGGTTGACAGATTCGTGATGACGTGGTTTACACCCTGTTTAATACCCAACTGCTAGGGACAGACCAATTCATTTATTTAAACTTTATGTACAATAGTGGTAAATATTAGGCGGACTTAATGTCACAAGGCAAGGTACAAGACCCAATTCCTTCTATGAACTCTTTTACTGCTCCACCTCGAATCCTCATGCTTTTGTGGTACACGTCCAGTACATATTGCTACCTCTTTGCACTTCTGTTTTTATCTCCCGGCACCTAATTGTATGGTTAATCTAATATTTTCAATATATATTTTTTTAAATCAAAACAAGGAGAACCCTTGCTGTTTTGCTTACTCACCGTGCTTATAATTTAGCTTCCCCTAAACGCGGATGCCACTTACAGTAGGTACTATAAACCCCTTGAAGAAAATGCCCTTGAAATATAATGTAGCCAGATAAGCATCTGACTAGGCCAAGGTAACTCAAGGGTAAGGGGATGCGGGCAAGCGAGCAAAGAATCTCCTTCAAAACGTTAAATGAGGGACCAGCCTTTATGAATATTTTATATTAATAGCCTTGGTCGTAGAATATTTAATTTAGTGACTAAGCAGGTGCTGTAATTAATATATTTATATATCTACTGAAGAGTATATTTCTAGAATTCTAGAGGATATACTGAAGAGTCGGCATCATGCTTTAACCCAACATAATAACATCAGGTTTTCTTATTTAAAAAAGTGACAATTAGAAATTTTATTTAATATTATATGTACTTAATATCTTATTAATTCATGTAGTTTTATTTACCTATTATTTTATAACTATTACAAACCTTTTTACTTAAAAATCAATAATGAATCAGATGCCATAAAAACGAAGAATTGAAATGTAATTATGAAAAAAAGCAAAGAGGTTTTGTTTAGATCACTGGCCACAAGGCGATAAAAAAATTGAAACGCCATTAAAGTGTTATTTTTATCTTTCTTTTTCTTTGTTTTGTAATGGCTTTACACGATGTTTTCTCTACCACAGTAGCCAGTCAACATATTTTCAGAAACTAAATTAAATCTTTTATTATAACCTATTCTAGAAATATTTCTTCATTAAATAATTTAATTTATCAATGCGTTTGAATACTGATTTCGACGAATCATACCGTATTATTGTAATATGCCTAAACAATATTATCGGAATTACGCCAGACTGCCTTTGAACTAAAATTAATTGAATGAATAGATACGATTAGGATCACATAATAATTGATAAAATGGGAATACTCTATTGTGAATAATTATGGAGCTAGTCATCTGTACTATCGCAAATTCTATTCAAAATCATTGACTAATACTGATAAGAACTGTTAGCCTGCGTCATCCCACTTCGTACAATCATTTTTAGCTGAATGAAAGTGACACAAACAATCATGCAAAGAGGGACCTATGGCCCGCAAGAGTTGTAGTTAAGTTACAGATAGTGATGATAATAGTACATTCTGAAATTAAAAATTCCTAATCGAAGTATTGTGGGTATCAAGGAACTCCACAATATGTAAGTTTCCATAGAGAATAATTTACCCGTTTAAATGGAGCAATTAAAATTTGACAAAAGCTAACCCTCGGATAATCGGAGTATCTTATTTTTACAAGCAACTTAGGTCTATCTGTCATCGTCTAAATACCAACAGAAGGGCTATTACGTATCTCTGTTGACAGCTCGAAATGATAGTAACTGGGCTCAGTGTCCATCAATTAACTGTCAAAAGGCTAGTTTCGTGTTATGTATGACCCTGTTAGTCACCGTAAAGTGATATCCACTCAGTGTGAAACGTAATACCAATATTATGACATTCACGGTTGTCATAAAAGTTCGGTGTACAACCCATAGACTAATATATATAGAATGAGGTACAACCGAAGCTTGATAGTCACTGGTTATCAGAAAGATACGTAATAGCCCTGCAGGACAGTACTTCAAAATTGTTTGGTACAACATGTCACCGACGGCGACGCTAAAAATAATTCGGTTATTTCGATGCAGCAACACTTCAACGTATTGTGTCATCCGTTGAAATTCAATCGCTAATTATGCGCCATATACCATGCATACCAAATTACTGTTTACTCTTAACATTGACGTTGTAAATTACACCTTATTGTTACAAAAACAGAGATTCAATCCAGTTGTTTGATTTCGGAACCATTGATCGTCCGCTGTCGAACGTTTTGTTCAAATATGTCCCCGAAATCGAAAATTTAATCGCTCGTGACTAAGTAGATATTCAATCTGCAAGCATTTGTTATGTTTGAAACATGTCAGTATCGTGACAATATTACTTCAAGTTAGTTCTGCTACGAACAGAATTCTTGAGACGCGGGTAATTAATTTAATTTATGAGATAGTCGTCTGTGAGTCAGTGTATTGCTTTGTACCCATAAATTACTCATATAATTTTATGTGATATAGATAATAGAAGACGACTATAATAGGTACAAACAGTTTATCAGTTTACAAAACGTATTTCTGCCTAATCAGTTAGAAAGAACGAACTTAGAAGGAACACGAAAACACCAAAAATAAATAAAAGTGGTAAAGGTGATCAATAAAAATTACGGTGATGTGTTTCAATTTTATTATTCCAGCAATCAAAAAACGAACGATGCTGGATACGATGGATGCTGAAAGGTAAAACAAATTCTTTAAAAAGAAATAAGCAGCCTAAAATATTAGAATTCTTTTTTCAAAAATACATAATGGAACGCGTTTTCTTTTTTCTATTTCGCGCCAAATGATAGTGTTTTATTTAAAAAGGACGCTTCTTTCTCGCGAGATGTTTTTTAACACTATAAAATAATACAACCAAGCTAGTTTACCAGTAAGTCATTAACGTTTGTTTAATGAAAATTCATGAGCCTATTTACGTCAGTGTTATCAAATTTAATATTCATATAGCTCTGAGCTCTTAGAAATACTTAAATGCGCGTAAACAGTTTGGTTCTAGTTGTCACCGTTTGTGGCTGTGTTGTTTTCGTATTTGTTATTGTTTCTAGAATTAAATAATTACGAAATTTTAGTGAAAAGTGTTTTGTGTAAAACAATATCGGCCGATACTGGTGACTACAATTACTTATATTTATGTAGTACACCTAGTAATTAGTTCGCCACAACTTTTCTTGTGGTTTTGCTTTCTTGTTCTAGTCTGGTTTCTAGTTGTTAGATTCGAATAGGGCGGTAATTGGTTGTTGATGGCCAAATTATTACAAAGACAATGGTCTCTAATCCCTATTTTATTTCCATATCTAACCATTGGGGGATAACAGGCGTTATGTTATGTGTGGTAGTCAAGATTTTTTCATGACTACTATTCTATATTGTTGACTGCCTCATTGGTCCAGTGGTTGCAAGTGCGGCTGCTGAGAATGAAGTCCTGGGGTTATTTCCCAGGTCAGGAAAAGTTGTTATCGGGTTTTCTATCTTGAATTTCTCAGTCACGGAGATTTGGTTAATGGCAATGTTATTTTAATATTCTATTGTTGATACACAGGATTGTGAACGATATACACATTCTTTATTGTATCCAATTCCAATAATGAGGTCACACGATTCGGAAATATCTTGTGTTTAAATAAACTCTTAATGTTCTACTAAATATTTATAGAGCCAATAAATTTCACTTGATTTGTGCGAACAGTAACACCGTATTTTCTCTCTTTCGCAGGTCACAGAAAAAACTAAACATGACGACTGACAACGCACTAAATTCTCAACGGTAAGTCCTAGAAATAAAGTATACTTTCCCTTGAATAGTGAAGTAACGTAGAAAATCGTAGTAGGGTTCAATAAAATAGTTTGCCCTAAATTGTGCGATTCATGTGACATGAATCGTGAACGAGCTTTTTATCGTATTACATCTTGGAAATACCTGCAAATCGATTGGGTAGAACGCGAAGAAAACAATCTAGCGTACCCAAAAAAGAAGACATTTTTAAGTTGTGAAGGGCACCGTTAGTTTGAACAAAAAGGGATTTTTTTTTCACTGATTTAATTTTTACAGCTATCATACTTATTCAGTTAGTTCCATTTACAAACTATAAATAAAATAAAAATATGTAAGTACATATGTATCAAAATGAGAAAAGCATTACAGGGCGTCAAAAAATTCGTCCACATCGCTGTCAACAGGAAAAGTGCCCAGAAGGCTGGCAAAAGCCAAAGAAATCGGCATTGCCATCCAACGTGCTGGCAATGCTGATTCTTTGGTCCTCTGGTCACGTGTAGAGTCGATCAACCTTTTGGCGATATCTCAAAAGACTAGGTTTCAACCCCAAACGGCTCCAATACAAACAGTGGCCTCCAAAAGTAAGAAGTTAGTACCGTAGTTGGTACACTGCTGGGACATAGCCCTCCACGTTGTAAGAATGTGTGGGCCACAATCCCCCACGAGGGCCCAGTCCAGATTGCTGGATGAATATCCCATCGGATAAAATAAACGCATAAACAATGCTCACATTAAAGGATACATTGCATTCCAAACTATAATAGCACGCGACCTCAATTTCTTTAACTAGATTCAGCGGTCCACAAATGTGATTCTGACGTAATTTCTCTCATGACCTCACAAATGAGTTGACGTATCAGTGAAATTGAGCCGTTCTGGTTGCGGACGGCAGCGGGATTGGTGACAACTGGCAATTGACCTTATCAACATTGGTCCAGCTCATTTAGGCCTAGCTATCTAGATGTGTCTAGATAGAGCAATTTACTTATTAAGGATTGTAGAGCTTTGGCATCTGAAATGACGTCTTGTTTTGTCGGTTCCATAAGGTCATCTCTTTCTGTGTTATTGAAAAACTAACTTTTGCCGATTACGCTCGCATGGAGGTCAGAAATTATCCCGCGATCAACTCACAGATTATTGTAGTAGTATAGGATAAACCTATCTGATGCCGAACTTGCTTTATAATTATTTACAAAAGGTACTTACATAATTTATATAATTTAAATAAATAGCTCAAGCGTTCACGTTAATTATGTGTTTTATAGAAACCTACTTAAGTTCATCGTCTCACACGATTTTGTAAGCTGTTCTCTTCTCTTTTAACAAAAACTGATGCTATCTTGATTTTATGACATCAACAGTTTACTAGTACTCTTCCAAACACCTCATTACTTTACAGGGTCTTCAAGAAATCATCACCGAACAACAAGCTGACGCTCTACCTCGCGTCGCGCGACCTGGTGGTGGAAAATGGCGCCATCGACAGGATCCAAGGTGTATTGCACGTGGAGCCAGAGTACTTGGAGAACAAGAAGCTATATGGACAGGTCACACTGACTTTCAGGTGAGGCATCGCATAGCCTGTAATGTTCCCACTGCTGGGACACGGGCCTCTTCTTTAGGAGAGGGAATTTGGTGGATGTCACATGTCTTCAAATTTTTGGTTCTAAAACACGCCGGGTTCCTCGCGATGTTTTCTTTCACCGTTTTAAGAGTAGTGGTGATGAAATAAATCTGATGCGCCTGCTTGGCTTGGAATCCATGACCTCACAATCGTATGGAACCGTATCCGCTTGGTCACCAGTCAAGTGAGGGGTTATTGAATAATGAAAGCTTTAAGTCGGAACTGAGTAGTGAACATCTGAAGTCTAATCCTCCCCTCGTAATACTTAAAACACGAATAAATTCGAGCCGCAATCTCATTGGCAATAAAATTCAATCAATGTCATAAACTTGGCAAAAATATAGGTAACTGAGAGGATATTACAACAAATTAAGACGAAGAGAGTGAAAAGAGAATGCGAACATTCCATCAGATATGAGATAATTACGGGAATTGCCTTTCAGATTTTCCGAAGATTTTCTTGTCTCTGTCAAGATTATGTATGTGTCTGATTATGTATGTGTTATGATGTCAAAGAATTAACAGTTTATACTTAAAAGATACTTGGAATTAGTATTAACATATTTTTAGGAAATTCTCCAGTTTAGCCCGCGAAATTTAAATTTTCTTACGTTTTTTGAATTGATAAAAAAAAACTAATTAGTCCGTCAGATAGATTTCCAAAAAATATTGGACACATATTTTTTCTTTTTTCACGTAAACAAAAATGAAGACGATACAGTGCGTCGAAAACTCATGTGACGTCACATTGGAGTACATTTTTACTCAACTGTGACGTCACAAGCCCCCACTCATGATCTTTGACGCGTTTTATCTTCGTAAATTTTTATTCATTTGATAAAACAAAAAACACGTACCTATCCAATATTTTTCGATAATCTATCTAACTAAAAAAATATGATTCTGTTTAGTAACAGAATCATATTTTTTTAGTCAGTCATCATCCCTATTTGTAGGTCAGTGTCAGGTTGTATGTTGATTAAAATATGATTTGCGAAATATGGCGTTACGGAGCTATAATCATTAAAATCATTCATACGGGTTGTATTGATGATGATTGTTTTTTTAATTATTTTTTTATTTATAAATTAGTATCTTAAATCCTTTAATAATGTTTTCGGTTTTCACAACTAATTTTACTAGGAAAATTCCTTGATAAACAGTTTAAATTCTCTTCTACGCCTAAAACAATAACCATAATTTCCATAAACAATTATACAGCTACGTTATAATGCCTAAACAAAGTCTAAGTACCTACGTATAAATAACTAAATCCATTAACGTGAAACAACATTAGGCAAATAAAAGCTTAGTTTGAACATTGTTCAATGTTGGTAATTTAATGTGTTACTGGATTATCATCATAGTAGATTATGATTTACTAAAATGTGTTGTAACTTACTACCTACACAAAGGAACTTGGGATATTGCCGCTTAGTAAAGATAGAGTTACGTAATTTTGCGTACCTATCTATTTAATATATGTAGGTATATAGTAGACTGGTAGTCATTGTTAGTGAGGGGCTCGACGCTAAATAATAACACCTGCACGGTTCAATCGATGGTTAAATTAAGCTTGCTGAGATGGGTCCTTGATAGGAGACTTTTCCATACCTGGATTGATCATAATTATTACAAAATTCTTAACTTTTCGATTTGAAATATATTTATTTTTGTACATTTTGGGGCATATTTTTTCCATCTCCTTTTATCCAAATCCGCTTAATAGTTTTTGCGTGAAAGAATAAGAAACATCCATCCATCTTTTCATTCATCTTCACAAACTTTCGCATTATAATAATAGTAAGAAGTAAGATTTGTCTGACAAACATATAAGTCTACTAATTCACCCGATCAACACGTGAGGCATGGCATATTTCCAAAAATCTCCAATGTTTACTCACATACTTCAAAAACTGGCCTAGTCCATTTAAGAGTTTCCTGACTCGCATAAGTTTCCTTAAATCTTCTTATACTGAACATCAAAGTTCTTGACCACAAGTTGTGTGTTTAGGGCATAAACCAATATCGGGCATATAAGTATCTATATTTTCTCAGAACTTGTACACTATATTGATGTTGTTACTCAAGTTCACTCAACTATATTATATGCATAACATCCTGTGTTCCTGGTATATTAATTCACAGATTAATCGAGCAACTATAATAATATTATCGAAGACGTATAGTAAAAGATAATATTAATGAGAACGGAACTAATAAATCTTATTGTATCCAAAAAAACAATCGTATTATGTTAGAATATAATACATAATATTGTATTACTGATCTAAGATATCAAGGCTGTAAAAAAACAAGTAAAAATTACCTAAGCCTGTAGGCAGTACATGTAACATTTTCACTATCATTCAAACATTTCGGGACAGAAAATATCCCATTTACTTCCACCAAAGAAATCGGGCGTTATCAAACGGTTAAATCTATTTCCTATTTAAAGAAAGTCAGGCAACACAGCGTTGGTTACCTACCTAACTATATTTAACTGATACAATTTATCGGTTCAAAGGAAACCGGCGACACGTAAAAGCTTACATCCGGTCCCATTAAACCCAGGGGATTTTAACGTGATAATAGTTAGTTTTAACTTGATACACAATATAAAACGCTATGTTTTCCGCTCAGTGAAGCATGTCATCCCTTTCAACACTAATGTTTTATGAATATAATTTCCATGAAATAATCCTATAAAATTTATAAAAAAAGGAATACGATAAAAATGGATACTTGTCTTCAAAAAGAGAATACGATATGTCTGGTATGTTTTAGCGGTCCATTTTGTTACATACCTATCTCCTTTTAGGGTGTAATTCAATGAAAATAAAAAGTATCGAGTATCGAGATAAACTTAACAATGTACTCATTTTGGTGTGATAGCTATCCTCACAGAATCACAGTGCATTTCTCTCATTATTAATCGTTTGACAAGGAGCCTTGTTATGATAATATTATTTCGTTCCCATTTATAAAAGTTATTATTTATTTATTAATTATTAAACTTACGCAAACTATCTTTACAGAATGACCCCAATACAGTAGTAGTTTGCAAACACATACCAGTTACATCAATGTGTTAACATAAATAATTTCTCTACATTAAAAATGGCCGAGGATAAAAAAAAGCCTGAAAGTCCCTACCTTAATTCCTTTTGATCTACAAAGTTAATATATAACGTCATTTCCGCGCAAAATAAAGATAGAAAGAAGGCTCAGAAATAAAGTACGTATGTACTGGATGCGAGTATCAAAGCACACAACCTCTCCCCTCCCATTCTGAGTATAACCGTATATCGTTCTTTACGAATGTTTCCATGCTCCTTCACATGTAAAAAAGAATCAATAAGTATAAAAGATGGGAGAACTTTTTAAAGATAGCATAAGAGAAAAAAATTCAAAGATGAATTCTTGCATAATGAAACCGATACGGCTGATATAAGTTCAAATTTTTAAGGACGCGCGGTAAGAATATGCAAGCAGATTACTAAGCCGTGTTTACCAAACATTACATTATATTCTACATGATTAAAACGGACCTACCTAAAAAGTAATAAAATACGAAACAAACAACAGTACTTACAAAAAAGAAAAAGAAATCACCCAGTAGGTGTCTATTATAGGTTTTTGGAAACTAAACCTTATCTACGAATACACAATAATAATGAAGCTGTGTTTCATTTTGATCAGTGTAGAGACACGAACTCAATCCATAATAAAGTTCCTCAGAATCGAAACAAAGCAAACCCTGGAATAATCGAAACACAGTCTTTAAATTAAAACCTTTTTGAAACAATAGAATACACGTTTGTTCATTAACCTGCCGCATTGAATAGCAATGTTTTCTGCGCGTGCAAACTCTTTGACAACGGGGACAATTGTAACCCTCATATACCGAGAATCACCCTTTGTTAACACATCGTTACCGATGTTACTGCTCAAGGGAACAATTTATTCACTACATAATGTACGTTCCTTGATCTTCGTATGTTAGGAGATGTAGAAAGAGTGGGTGAACCGCGATTCATATTAATTCTATCGTCTGAACTTGATTGGTTTTTTAGGTAAGGGTGTTTGTTCAATATTCCTGTCTATGTTCTTAGATTCTAACAGATGAGAAAATAAGGGTAAAGAATGCTGCTTAATCGTAATCTTCTCTAAAAGCCTATTTTTTTAAAACTTAATCAAATCAAAGCATTTACTACAAATACTTAGGCCAGTTACAGGCACTTTTGAACAGAATAATAGATGAAGCTTCTATTATAGTCAAAGGCATACATACCTAAATCTTGTGTCCAATAATTTCTACTCCCAATATCTATTATGTGAAAGCGCTGAAACAAAATATTTCCCCTAAGCATATTGGTGTTAACATTAGAAAATTATGTAAGTCAGTTTCCTTATTTAACTGCAAGCTAATATCATGTTACAAGGGGAAACGAAAAGGCTGCACGAAGATGATAACTTGATACTTCTCCTATTATTTCCGAGTCTTTTGTTAGTGTGAAACGTAATATTATAATGATATGAAAAGCGAAAGATCATTCAAGTTTGCTTCGACTTTTTGTTTGGTTTTTAAGAATTTCAACACTAGATGTACAGTCGTGGTCTTTTCCGCCTGATCAGTTAAATTTTTTTTCGCTTAAATCATGCGGAGGCGCCGAGCCACTCCACCTTAAACTTTAGGCCTATTATGAAAGCGTCAACTTTGGAGAGCTTTGAGCCAAGTATCAGTTTTTGTATACAAAAGGGTTTATATCTGAACGTTACTGACAGTGCTGAAAGTGGAGCATTCATTAACGTCTGCTTACCCGTAATTAAAAAAAAATACGCCTGGAGTAGCCATAGAAAAGCCTTTTCTGCCATTTTAGGCTCATCCTGAAAAGTTTCCTAATATAACTGCCATCTAAATCACCTGCTTGCCACAAAACATGAAAATAATACCTCCGGAGTACTAAATTGTTGAAAAATACCCTGTAATTGGACCCTCCGCATCTAAACCCAGGAAGCCTACTCATATTTCAGCTTTGGCCCTTAATTAAAGCACGATTTTCCCTCCATTTATAATAATTCTGTGGTCGGGAATCGTTTTGTGGTGCCTAATGGATGGTATTGTGTTTGAAATATACCTATTATATACATAAATCTTAAAAAAGCTTTTTGTTGACCGATGTTATTTTTATAGCTAGGTAGGTACAGGTAGGTTTAATGACTGAAACATAATGGTAAATTAACGATGCGTAGGAACAGTCGTCATGGGCTATGCCCCGAGGGAAAGCGACAAGTATAGGTACCAATTATCTAAGTTTAGCTCTTCGGTAGCATAGAATATAAGCATAATCCCACTGCTGGAACAAAGGCCTCTGAGAGAAGGAAAAGGTTTGGGCTGTAATCCACCACGTATTGAATTGGTGGACTTATTCACATTCTTGGTTCTAGGTCATACAGGTTTCCATACGAAGTCTTCCTTTGTGGTTTTCTAGTCCAGTTATGAAATAAAAAACACAAAGTAACTGCATGTCTGGGTTCTGTCCTTCTCTAACGCAACGTGGCTTTTATGGAATTACTATTTTTTTTTTTGTCGGATGGGAAATCATCATATGACTCCTCCCGCTCTGGGCGGAGCAGGAGGGAGTGTCAGACTTTTACTGACTAAAACCCATCTATGTTCCTTCATCGCCCTTTGTGTTCCGGGGCCACGGAATCTCTTTCGAATAGTCCCGCAGCCCCGGCAGGCTTCGGCCCTTGCGGACCCCTTCCTTGTTGCTGATTCTCTTTAAAGCGCGCGTGGAACACGAACGCGCCGTCGACACGGCCTGCCGTCATGAGACGGACGGACGGCGAGCTAGCCCATAGCTCCCCGTCCACAGGCCCGCGCCTACGGTGGCCGGAAGTCACCACGTGGCCCCCCGACGCCCGGGGCGTCTCCCGCGGCGGCCGGGACGTAGGGATCTCTCCCTCTCACGTTCCGCCACCTCCTTCGCTAGCATGACTGCTTCGCAGAAGGAGGTGGCGGCGTCCCATTCCGTCTCACTCCGGACGATGGATTGAACCAGGGCCGGGAGCGAGAGGTCGCCGCCGCCGGACCCCGCAAACCGTTGTTCTGTCATATAAATTATGGTAAAAAATAGCCTACGGCCTTTTCTCAGACCTAGCAAATATACACAAATAATTTCATAAAAATCGGTCAAGCCGTTTCGGAAGAGTTCGTTAAAAACTCTGTGACAGATTTTTTTATGTCTTAGAAGATTATTGTAATAAAATATTTACTTCACAGATATGGGCGAGAAGATGAAGAGGTCATGGGTCTCAAGTTCTGCAACGAAGCCATCATGAGCCTGGCACAAATATGGCCGCCACACTGCAACCACGACAAAGAACCTAACACTGCCCTTCAGGTAAAATGATACAACTTTTATTTTCATAGAGCCGCTTTCACGGCCGCTTTTTAGGGTTCCGTAGTCCTGACAAGGAACCTTTATAGTTTCGCTATCTCCGTCTGTCTATCTGTCCGAGGTTTTGCTAAGAGACCGTTAGTACTAGAAAGCTGTAATTTTGTAAAGGTGTGCATATTAATAACGCACCATAGTGGTAAAATAAAATTTTGGTAAATATTTTTTTTAGGGTATCTTCCCTACATGTGAAATGGGGATGAATTTTTTTTTCGTCGTCTACTCCATCGTGTGGGGTATCGTTGAATAGGTTTCAAAATGACTTAGGGGTAATACTACTTTTTGATTTAATGCTCCATTTACAAAATATTAAACTTTAAAGTGCAAATTTTTGTTCCAGTTTTTCAATTTTTCAATTCAAGATGATAGTGCATTTCATGAACTTTAAAGGAAAACTATAGCGGTTAAGATAACTTTATTAGTTTAGCAGTAATAGTCGGTGAACTAGGGTGTTGGATAATTTTGTACCAAATACAAAATCCTTAAAATAATCCTTTAAAGTGACTAAGATGAAGTAGTTGCTTGTTTATAGCGGGTGAAGACTTTCATTTAAAAAGAAAATATAAAATATAACGGGCTACTACGGAACCCTACACTGCGCGTGGCCAGACACGTACTTGGCCGGTTTTTTTTAAATATATTTTTTATTTATTAATCACGCAGTTATCATAAAGGGTGTAAATAGATCCTTAACGAAGCAGAAAGGCACTTGTCTTGGTCCAAAACCAAAAATGATCACAATGCCCCGTGCATTGTGATATTTTTTTTTGTTTTGGACCACACCTGGGAAGTTATGGAGATATTGGAGGTCAAAGTTTCAACTTTTTCACAAGTTTTTTTTTTCAAATAATACTAGTTTTTAATGTTATAGCTTTACTTTAAATACCTCCATGACTACTCAATGCATCCATCAGCACATTGAGTTTTACCGTATAACGTGATTGTTCACCCCAAAAACTAAGTCGTTTACCAGCAATATTTTTTTCGTAGAGTTACTTAGTTTGATGTACAGAATGCTTGGTTAACGGCTTCGTGAAGGTCTGTTTACAACCTAACCTGTATTATACAACCCCTTTAGGAACATACAATGTCAGGATTTTACTATTTATCAAGTTAACATCTTTTAATGTCTCACATAGCTTCACAATTTAAATAGTAGTCGGTTCGGAAGTTTGGTCCAAAACTGCCAGTTCGGCATCATTCGGTAGCAGCACAGAGGTCAATGTGATCGCACGTTGGACTTATTGATTTTTTCACAAATAGAATTCGTGTTTGTTTCCAGCGGGTTTGCAATTTCGTACTGAGTATGTATACCTTTGAAAATTTTCATAGACAAAGTTCTATCAAAGGGTCTATCTATAGCCTCGTAATCGTTTCGTTTATATTTTTCTGAGCCATACGTTTAGTGTACTGGCTTATAGGTTATCCGTTCAATGGTGAAATAGAACTTATTTGAATAATTCATTGATCAGTGATTTTAACTCTTTGCGGCATAGATTTCAAATCACTAATTACTACATAATTATTGTCGTCTGAAACTAGTTTAATGTTCTTCGGTAAATATTTAGTTCTCAAATAAATAAAGGTTACCTACTCATTTACATAGGCTTACTTAAAGTTTAATGAACAGCTCTATACGGTTTCCATTAACGAGTATTTATTTTATGATGCGAACATTGTGAAACAGTGTAAATTTAATTAAAGTTAATAAAAAGTTATACGTCTGCTGGAAAATTGACGTAACAGAGATTTTACATTTAATCAAGCAACGTACGTTTTATAGTTTCATAAAAAGGGATCGTTATAGGATAACTGGCTTATTGTCGCAGTCTCAAAACATGCAAGTTCAACAACACGTTCAGTGTTGCCTGTTTAGAATTAGTTAAAAATCAGTTTAATCTGCAACATTATAACAAAATATTTTTGGAAGCTTTAAGCTATTCTTAGCCCACTCTTGTATGACAAACATTGTGCTTACAAATAAAAACACTTTATTGGCAAATCCAAAAAGTCACAAACTGCAGATTCATACAGTCTTAAAACATTCTAGTAAATGAGTTCAACAACACGTTTGTTTTGCTTGTTTTGAATTATTTGACAAATTAGTTTACTCTGCAAAATTTTAACAAACTTTTTTTGTTAAGCTCTTTGTCTTATGCCCCACTCTTCTATTAATAAATTAAAACATTCTCCTTAGAAATAAATACACTTCACAAACCCGAACACATTTTCTAAGCAAATGGCGTCGCGTTTTTTATAGAGTCCCCTCGAGCTCGTAAATCTTCGGACATAATGGCAATGGTGCTGCAGAGGCTGTAAAGGTCATCTAAACGATTTTCAATGCTCCTCGCATAAAGGCTTTTGGTGTAACAGGTGTGGGTCGCTGCCTGATTCACACTACACCCTTGTACCTACATAATAGGGGTAGACAAGAGTTTTCTCGTGTTAGTGCAAAGAATTTATGATAATTAATGTTCTACCTGTTGCAAAGGCTTTTGCGCTGTCTACTAATGCGTCATGCGTGTGTTACTTAGTGATTTGACTGCCGTGCGTCGTTTTGAGTGATGTTTGAGTTTTGTCTACACTAAAACTGCTTTTGTGACACAATAAACCAAAGAGTTGTAGGATTTTTCCATCAGAAATATCTCAGTAGCAGCTCTGAGGTATGATTAATGCCCTATTGATGGCAATAAGCTGGTTTCAGCAGGGCAATTACGTATCTTTCCGATATCCAATGACTATCAAACTTCGGTTGTTCACCGAACTTTGATGACAACCGTGAATGTCATAATATTGGTATTACGTATCACACTGAGTGGATATCACTTTACGGTGACTAACAGGGTCATACATAATATACGAAACTAACCTTTTGACAGTTAATTGATGGACACTGAGCCCAGTTACTATCATTTTGAGCTGTCAACAGAGATACGTTATAGCCCTACTGGACTGGATAACTGTGTTTAATGGGGCGAAATGTGGGTATAGGTACGTGCAGCCACTTTTCGCGTGAAGTTTATTTTGATTGCATGAATCACTCTAATTAATCAAACAAACACACATTACCAAATAACAATTAACAAAACTAAAAAAATAAGTTGAAAGTTAGTTAAGTTTCCATCAACAAAGTTTCCTGAACTAACCTTGTTCTATCCGAAACTGCTATCATTTTGTAACTAGAACGTGCCCAGGATACCGTAAGAGGAGATGGCAACATCTTGATACTAAACTAGTTAAAGACAGAACTTCGCCAATTGGCCCCCGATATTGTCGTTCAAAGTACGCAAATTGAACTTGTGTGCTGAATGTCCAAGTTACGTATCGACACTTGTGTCTATGAACATTGAACACGACTCTTTAGGCTCGTCTATGATATCTAGGGACACGTTTAGGATCTATACCTAATTTTAGAACACATAAAACCATTTATTTCTTCTCCTATACGTACCAAAATGGAGGTGTAATAAATTGTTTTACTTAGCGATGGAAATTATGTTTAAAACGTGTTCAAATTGAATATCATTCTACAGATAAACGAGTAATAAAGGTAAATTGATATCATTTCGCTGAAATAATTTTGTAAATAATTGTGCTAGCTTTAATAAAGTCACAGTCTTTGTATACGGATTTTGTTTTACGTATTTTTTTCGTTTTTCTAGGTATATTTCATCCCAAGTAAATATAAACAAAAAAATAATGATCTGTTTTCGTAATAAAGCCGAAGCGATTATTATATGTATAACAAATGTTTGATAATTTAGAATTTCGTTATTACGTTTCGCGTTTTTAATAATGCGTGTAATTTTATCTTCTTTTACCTTTTTTGTTTTCGCGCAAATTTAATATTTTTAGATTATACCTAATGTCTGAGTATAAATAGCATAAACACTGTGATTGTTTATTGTTTTGAACCCCGATATCACAAACATTTTTAGTCTACGTATCGTCATCATTCTCCTTCCCTTATTCCAATTCGGGGTCGGCGCAGCATGTCTTCTTCTTCCATACTTCTCTATTACTCGTGATCTCATCACACACTTCTTTTATTGCCATATCATCCTTCACCCAGTCTATTCATCGTTTCGTTGGTCTCCCTCTACTCTTATAACCATTCACTACTAGATAAACGTGCTCTCTCTTAAATAATGTCAGATTAGGCATAGCCTTTAAATCTCGGGAGTCTAAAACCACGACAGAATGAACGACGAAGAGGTCCATAATATAACAAAGATGAGTAGGTACTATGCAAGGATTTTCAAAAAATCCGGCCCATAGGGATGAAAGTTGTATGGAAGTTAGTAATTCTTGCCGACAAGAAATCCCATCGGCCGCGGTCCATAATCCACGTCTTGTTAGGGTACCACAAAAGGAAAAAACGGAACCCTTATAAGATCACTTTCTTGTCCGTCAGTCTGTCCGTCTGTCACCACCAATTTTCTCAGGAACGCGTGGACCTAGCAAGCTTAAATTTATACCATATACTGAGGTCTATAGTCCCTATTCTGTATAAAAATCAAGATCCTGAGTCAACACGATAAAAAGATATTGGCAGATTTAGATTTTCGCGAAAACTTGTAAGTACCAAAATTTACCTTAATTTTCAACTTTTTTATTTTTCGGACTTTTCCCTTTACTTGTGCTGTAAGACCTTGCTTTTAACCAAAATTGACAATTCTAGGTCAACCGGAAGTACCCTATAGGTTTTGGGTCGAAAACCTAAATGGTAGTTCCCGTTGACCTAGAATCACGAAATTTTTTGAAAGCAAGTTTGCTTTTTGCCAAATTTTGTAAGACCTTACAGCACATGTAAAGGGAAAAGTCTGAAAACCGTAATTATGTAGTTTAATAACAAAAAAAAGCGATTTTACTATTACAAACTTATTATTTGCGGTTGGAGCAATAGCCGTTTCTAGGGATCGAACATCAAAGTTAAGTTTGTCTTTTAAAAAGCTTTTACGCAACTCTCGGTGCGCGAGTCCGACCCGCTCTTGTTTTTATAATAAAACTGTAGGAAAAGCCTCTGCCGTTTCCTGGAAAGGCCCTGGACTGGAAAATTAGATTATTACCTCGTGCCAACATGGTAATGCTAGATCACTGTTTGATTTCATTAATTAACCTGACCCCTTCTGTTTGATTTACAAATTGGCTAAATTACCCGAATCGACGATTTTGTGTTTTTAATATTTAATTATTATCATTACAGAAAATATGATTTGATTTTTTATTAGATTGAGTAGGGAACCATATTAATATTTTACTAAATACAAAAGCATTATAAGCTTTCGAAACTAATCATTTACAAGTTCATCATTGTCATTTCCAGACTCAATTATTTTGTTCATAGCCTTTTCAATCAGGCGCAGATTTATTTGATTGAGACTTTGAGAGCCCCTGAAAGTTCGAAAATTACTTTGACATTTAGGGCCGCTGATTGAATTAAACAATAATAACATTATCAACTTAGTTACGCGAAGTTTTGATCGATTTTGACACTTGTTTTCTTTTCACAGGACGCTCTAATAAAACGCCTAGGATCCAACGCATACCCATTCCACCTGGAACTAACTCCACTAGCCCCACCTAGCGTGCAGCTGGTACCAGCCAAGCAGTACCATGGAGCACCCATAGGAACTTCATACGATGTCAGAGCATATATTGGTAAGTCAAAGCAGTATTTGTGTGCAGCAGTGTTGCTCTAAGACATTGATAATGAAGTGTTTATCATTGCAAATAACATTGTTTTAGGTGTAACAAATGTAAGTGTAGAAAAGCATTTGGATGGTGCTTAAATTCCTTTTTTGAGCCTAGCTAAGCTAATATTCAGTGTTGCAAGATAAGTTATTAGCCAAGATAATAAGTTCATTGAATAATATTAATTACTTTACTAAAACAGCTATTTGCGAGGTTACCACAATTCAGAATGCACTCTCCCCAATTTAAGCCACTACTTATAAGACTACGGCTGCATTTTATCTTATTAGAAAACCAAAAATAAAAATATTCAGTCTGATAATCCTATTGATTGTTTCTCCTAAATCTCTGTTTTACAAAGAAGGTTTATTTAATTACTAATTTATTAATTTTGATAACCTGAAACCTCTTAATTCAAGCACAAACACGTGCAAAATACAACAATTTAAATAATATTACCTCTAATATCTTCTGCCAAACACAGACATTCAAAGCTACGAACAACAACTAAAACAAATCTCGAACAATTCTCTTACTGTTTCGTACTTAATTAATACAATTCAGGCTTTGTGATGTCCTTAATACTTTGTAGACTCTGAGAAAGCGTTTGATAAGGCTTAGCTCGGGCCCTTGGGGCGTTCCTGAACACAAGATTAGTGACAAAGTCTTTATATTGTCTTTTATATTTAATTGGGTTTCTTTATTCTCTTGAGTTTGTTTGTTAGAACAGTTATGCCCCGTTCATGACCTCAGGTAGTGCAACTTGGGGTGCGAAGTCAGAAGTCCTCCACGTGTGTCCGGCGGCTGCTCGTCCCTCTCGATACGTCTGGAGGGAAGAGCAGCTGCTGGGCCGGTGCACCCCGGGCGCGGCAGTATCCTTCTCCGGGGAATGAGGGGAAATGAGAATTTCCTCTTATTCCTCGGGGAGTGGTACTGCCGCGGCCAATTATTCTGACATGGGTGGGGTCCGACCCGGACCAAAGGTGCGTTCCTTTGCGTGCCCTCTGTTTAGCAGAGAGCATAGCAGAGGAGTGAGGGCGGGCTCGGTGTGCACTTACCCTGCCTCCGAGCAGACAGAGAAGGATCGTCCTCCTCTGTCACCGCCGGTCTCGTAATCCCAACGTCGAAGTGTCGTGGATCAAGTCTCGCGGCTTCGACAGGGACCGAGGGTCTTGGCTTAACCGCCCGGACCGCGAGGTAGACAACCTCTATAAAAAGTTACCCCGAATCCCAAGCGGCGACGCACCGCGAGGGGATGTATGGCTGACGGGTGTTCCACAGAACGAATCAGTCGCTAGTGCGCTCCTCGCCAGGGTACCTGCAGACCCCCTGGCGAGTAACAAATACTAAAATCTGCCCTACTAGGTACAGGGGTCTCTGCCTAGTTAGGAGTATATTTCCCCCATACTCGTGGGTTCAATTATGGAAAAAGATAACAAACCAACCAAAACCGCCGGCAACGGCAAAAAAGTGGAGAGGAGGGATGCGGGGTCGGAGTCCGACCTCGCATCCAGCGATGCGAGTGCGGGAGGCTCAGGGAGCTCCCGCCGCGCGAGTGATGGAGCCGCTGCGGAGAACGGCAAGTTCTTCCGCAAGCGGCCCAGGCGGGATGGCGACAGGGGGTCGTCATCCGGAGAGGAGGAGGCCTCGGCCCGAAAGATCCCCACCAACAAGCGTGGTGGGATCCGGGGCAAGGGGAGGGGGCTCTCTGCCTCCGTGAGGGCCGAAAAATCGGCAAGGCTTGCCGAGGAGGGGCGCCACCCGGGCAGCAATGCTGCCCCCGGATCTGGCGACGAGGCAGGTGCACCTGGCGGCTCCGATGTGGAGCGAAAGACCAGGTTCGCGAAGGAGGTAGAGGCCGCGATTAGAGGCGTGGCCCTGAAGATGAAGACTTCATCAAAACTCAGGGCCATACCCGCGGCTTCTGCCTCCATCATGGCGGCAGCGGAGGCCAACTTTGGCGGACCTCCTCCTCCTCCTCCTCCTCCTCCTACGGTGGATGGGGCGGAGTTGGCCAAACTGAGGGCGGAGGTGGCCCGCCTGTCGGCAGCCACGGAGGCTCTCCAAAAGGAGAACGCCAGGCTCCTAGCAGACCTGGCCAGTCTGCGGGAGTCTGGCTCCCGAGTGGCGCCGAAAAAAGGGGACCAGACGCAGCGACCCAGTCAGCCCGAGCCAGTCGAGAACCAGGTCCTGAACCTGGTTCGGCAGGAGCTGGCTTCCTTCCAGGCACGGTTCTCCGTCCTGGAGGGAATTGTCCTGCGTCCCCCCCTGGCGGCAAGTAAGGGAGCCCCGGGTCCGAGGGCAGCCTCATATGCGGCTGCTGCGGCTGCCGCACCCGGACCGGGGCAGTCCAGCCAGCCATCTGGCAGGGCAGTGGCGGCCCCTCCCCCAAAGCCGGCTCCGGCGAAACCGGTGCCGGCTAAAAAGGCGCCCAGGGGGAGAAAGGGCAAGGCGGCTGCACAGGCGTCGGCTGTGCCGGCGCCAGTGCCAGCAGCGAGTGGGCCAGCGCCGGCAGTACGTCAGCCGCCGCCGCCGCCACCGCCCCCCCAGCAGCCCCCTACACCTCCTGCAGCTGAAGCCGGATGGCAGGTGGCCGGCGAGAAGAAGAAGGGGCGGAAAGCGGCCAAAAAGGCCCGAAACCAAGAGCGGCAGCGCCAGTTTAGGGAGCGCAAGATCGCGGCTAGGCTCCGCGCCCCTAAGACCGCGGCTGTAGTGATCACACTGCAGCCGGAAGCGGAACAGAGGGGCGTGTCCTACCGCGACCTGCTGGCGAAGGCGAAGGCGACGGTGAACCTCGGCGAGCTGGGGATCACCGGGGGCCTCCGGCTTAAAGTCACCGCAACGGGGGCTCGACTGCTGGAGATCCCTGGTGAAACCAGCGGCTCGTCCGCCGACGCTCTGGCTGAAAAGCTCAGAGCGTCCCTTAATGCGGACGAGGCCCGAGTGTCTAGGCCCGTCAAATGCGCAGACCTGCGCATTCTGGGTCTGGACGACTCGGTGACCGAGGAGGAGGTGGTGGCCGCCGTCGCTAGGTCCGGAGGGTGCCCTGCCGATCAGGTCAGGGCAGGCACCCTTCGCCCGGACCCCACGGGCATGCGGACCGTAATGGTCAGCTGCCCTGTGACGGCGGCCAGGACGATTGTGGAGGGCCGTAGGCTACTGGTGGGCTGGGTCTCAGCGCAGGTGAAGCTGCTGGAGCCCAGACCTCTGAGGTGCTACCGATGCCTCGTGGGACACCATGTATCGGTGCAATGCGCCTCGGAGGTCGACCGCAGCGGCCTCTGCTTCCGCTGCAGCCAGCCCGGTCACACATCCGCGGCTTGCTGCGCCGCCGCGCCGCACTGCGCTGCATGTGCGGCGGCTGGCAAGCCTGCCGATCACCGGGCTGGGGGCAAGGCCTGCGCTCCGCCCACCAGGGCCACTAGAGGCAAGGGCAGGCCCTCCGCCGCCACCGCCACCGTCGCCACCGCCGCAGCCGCAACTGCCGCCGCTGCCGCTCCCTCTGTCGCCGCCACAGAGGGGCCCTCACAGGGGGCCAGGTTGGAGGAAGCGGTAATGGAGTGCCAATAACGGCCCCATTACGCTTCCTCCAGGCGAATATCAACCACTGCGCCTGCGCTCAGGATCTCTTGCTCCAGAGCATGGCGCAGTGGTTGATTAACATCGCTGTGGTCGCTGAGCCGTATTTCGTCTGGCCCAGGGAAGACTGGGTGGCGGACCTAAGCGGCTCAGTGACCATAGTGTCGTCGGCCGCCGCCGGCACCCCGACCCTTGAAAGTGTCAGGAGGGGTCGGGGGTGCGTAGCAGCCCGGTTCGGGGAGATCGTCGTAGTGGGTGTCTACTTCTCCCCGAGCCGAACTCTCGCCGAGTTCCACAACTCTCTCGCAGAGTTGAGTGTCGTCGTCGGAAACCATTCCCTCCCCGTGCTTGTCCTCGGGGACTTCAATGCCAAGAACTTGGCTTGGGGTTCCCGTTGCACAGACGTGCGGGGAAGGATGGTGGAGGACTGGGCCCTGGAGAAGGGCCTGGTCGTCCTAAATCGGGGTTCTGTCGCCACGTGCGTGAGGATGCGGGGCGAGTCGGTGGTGGACATTTCGTTCGCTAGCCCCGCCCTGTCACCGCGTGTCGTTGACTGGCGCGTGATGGAGGGGGTGGAGACCTATTCCGACCACCGGTACATCCGGTTCGACGTCTCCACCCAGACCTCAAGCGCGCCGGTCCAACAGGCCCCGAGTGGTCCGCGTTGGGCGCTGAAGCAGCTGGACCGGGAGCTCCTCCTGGAAGCCTCGATCGTGCAGGCCTGGGTGACATCACCGGACAGGCCTGCCGACGTCAATGATGAGGCAGGGTGGTTCCAGGAGGCCATGTCCGACATATGTGACGTGGCAATGCCCCGAGTCCGGCCAGGAAGCGCCCGGCGTCAGGTGTACTGGTGGTCGCGAGAGCTGACGTCCCTACGGGAGGCGTGTGTGGCTGCGCGACACCTGTACGCCAGGCACCGCAGGCTCCGCATTCGCCCACCGAATGCGGCAGCCATTGAGGCGGAGCTTTATGAGGGCTACAGAGCGGCGAAGACCGCCCTCCGCGAGGCTGTCCTGCGGGCCAGAGATCTGGCCCGCGAGGAGATGCTGGGGGCTCTCGACAGAGATCCGTGGGGGCGCCCTTACAAGATGGTGCGGGATAAACTCCGCACCTGGGCCCCCCCGCTGACGCAGAGTCTCCGGCCTCAGCTCGTGGAGGACGTGGTGAGCGCTCTGTTCCCCTCGCGAGGGGAACACCCGCCCCCGCCTATGGCTCCGCCGGCTGCGGTGCCGGAAGCGGACCACCAAAGTGACGACGACGACGCTCCTGAAGTGACCGGGGTAGACCTGAGAGTGGCGGTACGAAGGCTAGGTGCCAAAAATACCGCCCCGGGACCCGACGGCTTGCCTGGCAAAGCCTGGGTCCTGGCCTCGGAGGCTCTCGGGCCCCGACTGGAAGGGCTCTTTAGCGCATGTTTGGAGAGAGGCCAGTTCCCGCTTCGTTGGAAGACGGGGAAGCTGGTCCTCATCCGGAAGCCGGGGCGCCCGGCGGAGTCTCCGTCCGCCTACCGGCCCGTGGTGCTGCTCGACGAGGTGGGCAAGCTCTTTGAAAGAGTGATTGCAAACCGCCTCGCCGAGCACCTTGCGGGGATAGGGCCGGACCTTGCGGAACACCAGTATGGTTTCCGCAAGGGGCGCTCTACGGTGGACGCCATCATGCGCGTGAGGGCCCTCACGACGGGGGATGCGGTGTCCCGGGGTGGGGTTGTCTTGGCGGTGTCTCTCGACATCGCCAATGCCTTCAACTCCATGCCCTGGAGCTGCATAAGGGAGGCACTCCGGTATCACCGGGTGCCGACCTACCTCCGTCGTGTGGTCGGGGACTACCTGGCGGACAGGTATGTCATCTACCCCGTTCGCAGCGGAGACTGGAACCGGCGAGAGATGTCGTGCGGTGTTCCACAGGGATCGGTTCTGGGGCCGTCCTTGTGGAACATCGGGTACGACTGGGTGCTGCGCGCCGACCTCCCTAGCGGTGTCAGCGTAGTTTGCTACGCTGACGACACGCTGGTGCTGGCACAGGGGAGGTCGCACGAGGCGGCGGCCGACACTATGACACGCGGGGTTGCGATAGTCGTGGAGAGAATCCGGCAACTGGGTCTCGAGGTGGCACTGCACAAGTCCGAGGCCATGTGCTTTCATGGGCCTCGGAATGCGCCACCTCCGGGATCCTCAGTGATGGCAGGAGGGGTTTCCATCGGCGTCGAGTCGACGCTGAAGTACCTGGGACTTGTCCTCGACAGCCGGTGGAACTTCGTGGAGCATTTCCGACGTTTGGCCCCCAGACTGGAGCGGACAGGGGCTGCCTTCAGGCGGCTCCTGCCCAACCTGGGGGGGCCGAACGCCTCCTGCCGGAGGCTCTACGCGGGAGTCGTGCGGTCCATGGCCCTTTACGGGGCCCCGGTGTGGGCACGTTCATTGAGGCGGCGTGCCGCCCACCACTTGAACGTGCCCCAGAAGGTGGTAGCCGTAAGGCTGGTCCGGGGGTACCACACGATCTCCCGCGAGGCGGCGAACCTTCTTGCCGGATTGCCGCCATGGGATCTGGAGGCAATAGTCCTCGCGCGCCTACATGAGTGGCGCGCGGAGGCGCTACGCCGGGGGGAAACTCCGCTGCCGCGGCAAATTGTCGCTCAGCGGACGGACTTCCGGCGGGATCTCATGGCGACATGGAGAGAGCGACTATCGCAACCCCGTGCAGGGCACGCCACAATAGTGGCGATAAGTCCCCTCTTTGAGGAGTGGCTGGAGAGACGCCACGGCATCCTCACCTTCCGCCTGACGCAGGTTCTTACCGGACACGGATGCTTCGGTAAGTTCCTGCACCGAATCGGGCGGGAGGAGACGCCCGGGTGTCACCATTGTGAGGATCGACCGGAGGACACGGTGGAGCACACGGTGGAGGTGTGCCCCGCTTGGGCGGAGCACCGCCGTGTCCTCGTAACGGCGATTGGCGGCGGCGACCTCTCGCTCCCGGCCTTGGTTCAATCCATGGTCCGGAGCGAGACGGAATGGGACGCCGTCACTTCCTTCTGCGAAGCAGTCATGCTAGCGAAGGAGGTGGCGGAACAGGACAGGGAGAGATCCTCACGTCCCGGCCGCCGCGGGAGACGCCCCGGGCGTCGGGGGCCACGTGGTGGCTTCCGGCCACCGTAGGCGCGGGCCTGTGGACGGGGAGCTATGGGCTAGCTCGCCGTCCGTTCGTCTCATGACGACAGGCCGTGTCGACGGCGCGTTCGTGTTCCACGCGCGCCTCAAAGAGAGTCAGCAATAGTGAAGGGGTCCGCAAGGACCGAAGCCTGCCGGGGCTGCGGGACTATTCGAAAGAGATACCGTGGCCCCGGAACACAAAGGGCGATGAAGGAACATGGATGGGTTTTAGTCAGTAAAAGTCTGACACTCCCTCCTGCTCAGCCCAGAGCGGGAGAAGTCATTTGATGATTTCCCATCCGAAAAAAAAAAAAAAAAGGTAGTGCAACTTGCGTCTTTAGAGACGTACTTGTGTCATTGGTTAACCACTTGGCCGAGCGCTCCACGCATGTTGTGACTGAGGAGAAAACAAATGACAGAAACTTGGAGCCTGCTACAACTTATCGCAGCGCAACTTAATAACGCGACGGTATACATGCGAAGCAAATGTAGCGCTCATAAATAAGTTGTCAAAAAGTACGCTAGCGCCATCTATGACGCAAATGAAGAACAAACATAAAAATCCTGAATTATGAAAGCTTTCCGTAAAAAAGAACCGTGGGACACCCCTCTGGTTCGAGGATCTTCCCTTTTCTATGGGAGATGAAGAACTTTACACCCTGTTCTTCATACCCCTAAAAGACAAGTGATCTGCGAACCGCAAGTCGTATCGCCTGAGGACGTAAACGAGGCCTGATATCTTATTTGCTACAATTTATTTATACCATAATGGAAATGTCAAGGACAATAATTCTGATAGATCGGCGTCCAGACGTAAACACTCATGTAATATGACGTGTTTCTAAATTGCCGATTTGTTGATTTACATAATAATAAACAGAAGCTACACGAACAACATAACATGACGATAAAAATCTCTAAAGGGTTCGGGAGAGGTATAATCAGCACTAATAAAACAAACTACAAACACAAATAACAAAATAAAAGTAATATAAGTCTCTATTTTTACGCTTAAACGGCTGAATGAATTTAGATATGGCATTCATATAGGGCATAATCTGGATTTGGACTTAGGATATTTTTTATCCCTGTATTACATATCCATGTGATAATCTCCGAATTCCACGCAAAAGCTATTTTCGTTACAAATTTCTCTCGCACACAACGAAAATTTATATAAATTTCGATTGAACCACCAATGGATCAGGGTGCAATAAAAAAAAAAAAACGAGCTGGCCAGATGTTGCATGAAAATCCGCTTCACTTTTTACGATACCGAGGCATCGAGTTCACAGCCAAATTGGGGTATTACCGGTTTCGCTTGCAAACTTAATTCTTTAAATTGGCTGGCTCTGCAATTAGAGTTTTCCAGGAACGTGTAATAGGAATGTTTGTGTTCACGGAAGTAAATTCGAAACTAGCTGTATATTTCAAGTTCTTTGTGATTCTCGGTTGTTAGAGCCTTGTTCACTGCAACTCGAGAACTCGGGCGGTCTACTTCACTACTGAAGCTTTATAGTGTAGGTGAACAACAACTCAATATTTCAAGTACCAGGTGTTATTTTTCAGCCAGAAAGAAGGGCCTACTACTACTGCCCGTTTATAAACTTCTTTGCCTTAAAAAAAACTTTTCTTAAGTTTTTAAGTGTGTGTTTAATTTAAAGCCCTAAAATAAGCAATATTCCCCACAGCGGAGCGTCCAGACGAGAAGGTATCCCGGCGCAGCACGGTGCGCATGGGCATCAGAGTGCTGCAGGGTCCGGGCAAGTGTGTGCCGCCGCCTGTGCTGCCGCCCCCGTCACCCCATCACACGCTCAGCGCGCTGGCGCAGTACAACATGCTCAGGTTAGAAAACGATTAATTACGACGATACATTTAGCCTTCTAGTGGCGTGAAACCTATAGTTGGTGCCAGTTAAGATGGCAAAAGCGGTCATTGACCTACCTACATTTATTAAAGTTCTTAACTTTGAAATCCAAAAATAAACCTGTTCAAATCTTGAATCGTCATCTATCGCAATCCTCAACATTTTTTCTAATGAAAAACGATACAATGGTTCATTTGTTTTGTTTCGTACGAAGAGATATTAAGGAAAGGGCAATGACCGCTATTGCGATCTTAACTGGCACCAACTATAAATTGTGTCGACCTATAATTTGGCTATGGGATTGGCGCTCTCAGAGGGGCGTTCACTAGTTACGATACCAGGACACGATATTAAGCTCAGGTTTGTAGAACAGCGCCACAAATAAGCTCAATACCCATAACCTATGAACTTCCCCAAATATCGCCACATCAACGGATCCTGTGACAACCGCATTTTGTGAATTTCCAAATCTTTACCAGAAGACCTGTACCAACTGACATTTTATCAGCAATAAAAATAATGGAAAAGTCGAAAATAAAGTGCTAATTTTGTTTATATTCGGTGTAGAAAAAAGACACGCTTTGACAACAGTTGCCACTTGCATAGGCAGTCAGGTCGTCAGCTTTATGGTGATGAATTAGTGATATCTAAAATAAGATTTCCATTTATAAGCTGAATCTGATAACACTGAACGTTCTCTATTGAATAGTTTTAATGCTGCATTGAAACTGTGTTCCATTTAACTAACATTGTCACATATTATAATTACGATTAAACACACGCGATCCGATCATTGTAAAGTTTATTTATAGTGGTTTAAATGTTCTAGCTAGGTAATTTGGTGTATTTTCAACGTATTAGATTGTCCGAATTGGTCCATCGAAGTTTGAGTTCTATCGTTGGTCTCGCCGCAACACGGTAATGGGGTTTTGTGGGAAAGAGGTCGATCATTTTCATGGAGCAAACCACGAGGCCAACTGACCATAATTAAATAGTCCGCTTATCTATAGAACAGGGAATGGTTTTCTATGATCAAAAGCTTTTGTCGTTAATGTCCAAAAACATAACAAGAGACAGTCCTCAAAACTAAAACGCCCCCTCAAAATGAAATCCTAATCGAATATTTTAACGCATTAAACTGTGTTACCAAGCCGCCCAATTTCGTAACCAACCTGACTCAATTTGACCCTTTCAGAGGTTTGACAGTAGGCAACCAAATTGACGCGTTCGGGAACTGTTTACCTGAGCATACATAATTCACATCATCCAACTCCACTGGGCAGGGATGCCGCGTTAATACTGCTTCAACAAGTTGATGCATGGCTCGTTTCAATTGAAATGTTTCACTTTGTACAATTTTGTTCCGCGCGTTTTTGTAAACTGTGCGGTGCGTAATTAACGGTTGGGTGATCATAGGCTTACGTTTTACGGTATGGCTACATAAACTGGAAAATGTATGGCTATGTATGTATGTGAGTGAAATTACAGGAAATGTTTCCGTATTATGTTTTCGGCCTTTTCAAACGTTATCCTTTTAGTTGTAAGTTGCAGTCCGGAGGCTCGGTTTGTGAGCAATACGCTCGCAATTACGTGAAATTTAAACACAACTAACAAAATGTGTATGCCTAACACTTTGGGCATTGCAGGCGTGTTTATTATTTAATATTTTATGCACACCTCTGTACGGTTTAAAATTTTATGCACTCATAATGTAGATGCTTTCAAGGGGGATACCACATCGTGAAGCTGACTGTACAGAGAATTACGGACGTGATGATGTGTTCCTTTTGGTTCTATAATCACTGTATGATGGTTGAAAATGAGTGGTGTGATGGAGTTTAATTTTAACAGTCAATACTTTTGTCATAATTTTGAATGTCAATAGGCGTGATTTAGGTACAAACACAGACTTTAATGAAAAAAGAAATGAGACTGACATTTCGGACGAAGATTAAAGAGCCTGCCTACGCCAAGTAATTAGTAAACTATAGACAAGATAATCTCTGGATCCTAAGGAACAGATAGAGATTGACATTAATTCGGATCAAATCCAGATTGTTAGAACAAAGGAATTACTTGTTAACCTTTGCGTAGGTTTTCGTCTAAATTACATTAGTTATACTACGGTGTGTTCATAAAGGACAGCGCACAATTATAAGCCCTGCGTGGTTTAAACTCAAGCAGTGCGTTAATTCTGCGCTACGCTGAGCTGGTGTCAATCGCGTGCAGTGCTTATTATTGTGCTATGAGCTTAAATTGCCTAACTGCTGCTTTGTAGAAGAAGAAGTGTGTCACATTATCCTTTTTCGCCCGTGGTTCCTTCTCGTAGTCCCTGGAAGGAACCACGGAAGTTTTATGACGCTCGCCGAATAAATAACACTCTTTGACTTCTGTCCCCGAAGTGCCGGGCCTCCGCCGGCCTCCTTCGTCGGCCTATGGCCCGGTGCCCATGCCGCCCACAAATATCTAAGAACGATTTCATTCGGCAGTATATATTTCTTGAAGGAACCACGGGCAAAAAAAATACTCGTGGGGATTCCAGGGACTAAGGGACCGGGAGCACGGGCGCAAACCTCACATTATCTGCCTGGTTATTAAGTTTTCCAGGCACACTTTGCCACAGTAGATGATGATCCCACCTACCCTTTCATATAACGCGACACTAAGTACACGTGCGTAGCATACCCGTAGGCTGTTGTAGAACTCTTTTGACCGCTGCAAAATAGCACTTTGTGCCACTGACAGGCTAAAATCATCCAATTTTAACGTTAAAATAATTCTAGACAGTACCTGTCAACATGTTGAACCAAAACAAGGCTAGTGGTTACCGTAACGTAAATAAAATTATACCTCCGCCGACACGCACATGTCAGGAATAATGTTGGTTTGTTTTCCTTCATGTGACACTGTTACCATTTCACTTGTACATTATAATTAACAGACACGCAACAAACTCATTTATTTCCACATTTTCTTTTCATGTTATTGTCATACTTTAATTCTATGCCATTGCTTTTACTGTTCCTTTGTATTTTCCAATTTGGTTATAACTTTAACCTTAGGTAATTACTTACGCTTATCGTGTTTCAAAATCAGCTAATAATATTAATCAATAACATAAATGGTTGTGCGACTACAAAGAGAGGATTTTGTTGTCAAGAAATGCGTTGATTGTAAAACATCATTCTGTTTCTGTCAATCTTTTGTTGCTCACCGAGATAAATGATGTTTTAAATCTGCTTAACGCTAAACGCACTTAGTGATAGAAGTCCGTGGTAGAAGTGGCTTAACCAGCACATCGACTCTACGATAAATTCTACCCGATCCGTAGTCTGAACACTGAATTCACAGCCCACAATGATGCATTTTTATAATTATGTTTCTATCTGAATGAGCTTTAATGCCAGGAACATTCAAAACCACATGTAGCGTGTCGGTGCGAAGTTAAATTATAATACTGTTTAGCATAAAATATGTACGTATGTATTGAAATAAATTATTTGAGTTTGAGTTTGAGTTGAGTACCGGCAAAAGCGTCCATACTGACGTAAATAAGGGAGCAGAAAAACGCTACAATAATTTTATTCTTCAGTTCATACTTCCAGTTCTCTGAATTAGGGAGCCCTATGATTGAGCTACTCTTTGAATCCCAGTTAAAAAAGTAGCTCCATCATAGGGCTCCGATAAAATAGCGTAAGAGAAAAAATATAATTTCACCTTCCGCATTTACTGCAGTTGGAGATGTAAAATATTGTTGCCAATTTATTTTTATTCCAGATCTGTTTCTTCTTCATTCATGCTCTTCTACGCAACATTTTGATGGTTTCCAAAACATAGACTATTTTGGTTACTCTAATCGTAACTTTTCTTAAATCGGACATAATGTTAATTTATGTTTAGCTTTCAAATTTGTTTTCAAATCTTACAACTTTCACCTTGGGAGTTATGGGTTATCTATGAATAGTTTTAAGCCTACGCACGTCTAGCAGATGATTCGCTCTGTTTTACAGCACTTCCTGTTTTGATCCATCCACATCGATTCTCATAAGTAAGCAGGAATAAGGAACGAAGCGCCTTTGATGTTAATATAACATGACATGGTATGTTTGTGAATATGACAATGTGATTTGCTGTGGAAGACAGCTGCATTGCATCGCCCGACCGCCATTAGTTTCTAACCACTTAAGTTATCGTACCTACTCTCTTGATGTGAGTGATATCCCTTCTTATTACTTATGGACAACGGCTAGTAAATAAAGAAAAACGTTTATTTGTCATATGCCAAAAATACAAACAATATCCTAATCTTATCTGATATTATAAATGCTAAAGTAAGTTTGTTTGTTTGTTACCTTTTCACGCCTAAACCACGGAACCAATCATCCTGAAATTTTGCATATACATTGTCAGATGTACAGAAACGGATATAGTACCTTTCATCCCGAAAACAAGTACTGTTCCCGAGGAAAAAAACATTATCGTTCTTATGATAATAAATGGCGCCACGTATCTTTCGAATCATGATTGAATTTTATTATTTCAAGCGGAGTACAACCTGAATTGATTGTCAAATTATAAATTAACGCGAGCTAAGCTGCGGGCAAAAAGTTAGTAAAAACAAAAAAAAAACTTAAAGTTAAACGAAACAGAACAATGCTGTGTGCCTCACGACTATAGTTGGTGTCAGTTAAGATCGCAAAAGCGGTCATTGACCCACCTATATTTAATAAAGTTCTGAACTTTGACATCCAAAAATAAGCCTGTTCAAGTCTTGAATCGTCATCTATCGTGATCTTGAACATTTTGTCTAATGAAAAACGATACATGGTTCATTTGTTTTGTTTCGTAGAAAGACATATTAGGGAAAGGGCTATGACCGCTATTGCGATCTTAACTGGCACCAACTATAGCAGCATTTATCTATGGGCTACCGACCTTTAGAAACCCAACGGGAAGAAAATGTGTTACCACAAGATTTGGACTATTCAAGGTCAACATCCTTGTCTCCCATGTCAAAACTTTGTCCTAAGCCATGATTATGTACCAAGTTAAACTTAACCACTACCGAAATAGAACTTAAATCAAGCCAAAAGTGGCAAAGGTTAATCTCGGCGAACAGCACGTTGTTTACGAGGAATTCCTTTCAAAACAAGATGAATAATGGTGCAGCCAGCGCCATGTCAGCGCACTCCAGTTTGCATTCTACAGGAAATGTTATTTCCCGAAGCCGGTCTGCGGTTAACAAGGTTGCTTGGACTTACAAGCATATTACTGAGATTTCAAATTGGGTTTACTTCCTAGTAACCTAAGTTCAGCTTCAATGTCGGTGCTAGTGAAATGTTCGTATTTTGTTCAATAGATTTTACTGAATTAGAATAGGCTATCAGAGTTAAATGGCGAACCTTTTTTAGTAAATCATTTTTTTCTTTAAAAAAAGTGTTTGGATGTATTGAATTTCCAAGACTTGCCCAAAGTGGGATTGTAATACCTAACGATATCAATTAAAGTACAGAAAGGATCTAATTGCTATTAATTAAGTAACGTTTAACCCAACCCCCAACATTCTGAAGATAACATTATTTTAAATATTCAAAGCTAACACTGTTACCCCATTACATCAATTTGCCAAATCGTAAATTGATTCTTTCTATAATAGATTCATGATACAGTGCTGTATACTGGCTGTATACTTCAACCTACTTTTCTGTGCCGGTGGGAAAACACAACTAAAATAAACGTACCAAAGTTGAAATATTAATTCATTTTTTCTTGACAAGTAACGCTACCTTGAACTGCGCACTATTATAAAGTGGTCATACTTTAAGGTTCTTTTGGCGCTTGAATGACATTGACGGAGGGGTTATTTGATGATTTCCCATCCGAAAAAAAAGGCTTTTGGTATTCATTTGCGAATTCGTCTGGAAATTGTATTAAAAAACATGATGGCGGTTTCGATTAAAGCCTCGCTTTAAAGGAACTACGGTAAACTTTTCTCTCCCTAGAATCGCTCTTTTTGTCGCCTTGTGGCATCGAGCACATAGGTTATGCGATCTATGCCTTGTGACATTAAGTCCGCCTCTTCTTCTATTCTATTTAATATATTATATTTTCTATTTTATTTATTTAAACTTCATATACAAGTGTGGTCACTCTTGTATATGAAGTTTAAATCAATAAAATAAAATAAAGAGTTTTAATAAATAAAATAAGAGAACAGCGGGTAAATAGCATCGACAGTTCTTTACATATCGCTTTGTATGACACTATTGTTTTCCAGCTACACACAATAGTGAGCTGAGACAGGCCACACTAGCCGTACGCGTAGTATAAACAATCGATCTTATCATGCAGAGCTATAATTATTGGCAGTAGCTTCGTTTAAAGTATCGATTTCCAACCCGCATGATGGCCAAATACTAGACTGGCTTTGTATTACCATATTGTTTTTAAAACCTATGCGATCGCTTCAATTTGTACTTAAACTGAAGCAACACCTGAACACAACCAGTGGCTAAATTGGGAAACTCAATTATTCCAGAAATCCACATCAATTAAAGGATACTTGTCTGTCTGTGGATCTAATGTCTTGTCACTGATAAAAATTCGCACAAGTGAACCCCTAAGTAACCAAATCAAAAACATAGTGGTGATCAGACGGGAGTGTCCTCGATAGTACACTTCTTCATAAATTACCTACTTACCTTATATCATTATTATTATGTTTTCAATTTACGACCGACACCATCCCTTAAGCTCCACAATAACCTTTAGAAAGCAGATCTAGTAAGGAACACTCTAATACCACTTTATGGCTCCAGGTATTATAGCCCTTAAAGCAGTAACGCGTAAAAGCAGCTTTATTGTATAAATAAGCTTCTTATTTACCTATTTTAAATTGAAACTAGCTTTTCCCCACGTCTCCGACCGCGTGGAAATTAGTCCCCAAGAATATAGTACCGAGATGAAAAGGTTTCTAACCAAGGTGTTTGTGTGCCAAACGTCACAATCTGTTTAAAATGGGTGTCTAAGTACCCTTAACGCGCACCCTTAAATAATTGCGATCATATTTTGGTTCTAGTCTAGACCATACCTAGGAATCTTCCAGTTACAGATTTTGGTTAGTTAATGAGGGTCACAAGTATTTAAGTAGTATTTAATTTTAATGTTATAACTTTACTTTCAATACCTCGTACTATAGTCAATGCGTCTATCAGCACAATGTTTTGAGTGCGTCATATTGAGTCCTACTGTAAAACGTGATTTAATATCACTCCAAAAACAGTAATTTCGTAATAATAAATTTTGCGTAAAGTTACTTAGTTGACGGCTTCGTGAAGGGTCTGTTTACACATTGTGTAGTCGTTAATAGGTTACAGGTGGGTATCTGGTACCTAAATAGAAATAGTCACTTTTGCATTTAAAAGTATGGAACTTTACTCCATAAAACAACAGTTTAAGTACCTATAAGTAATGCTACTTTACTTTTAAGTACAGTTTTTTAAAATTTTCTTGTTTCAGAAGAATTGAATATTAAAGTACGATTAATGTCTTTTAAAGCATTAAACATTAAAAACACAGTCTCGATAAAATGACTCAAGATAAGCTTTTATAGCATGAATAATAATTCATCTTAATAAGTATACTATTGTAAATACGAATGTTTGAGCAGTATAAACGTCCTCACGTTTATTACTCTTTTACGCAAAAACTACTGAATGGACAACTGCCTCGATGGTGTAGTGATCACAAGCGATGACTGCTGAGCATGATGTCCTAGGTTCGATTCACAGGTCGGGAATTATGACATGTTATTCCGTCAGGAATATCTCAGTAGCAGCCACGGAGTCTGGATTAGTGCCCGGTTGTTGGCAATAGGCGCAGTACTATTAGGTACACCTTTGCCTAACCCTTATTATTTTTATAGTAAGAACAAGACATAAATCACAACTAAAATATAAATAATACACATAATACGTTTGTGCGTGTGTGTGTGTAGTAAATAAACCGTACTTTTAGCAATGGGAAACAAAAAAAAAACAAGCTAAGTAAAATACACCCGTTTTCTGGAAAGTCTGGAAAGAGAAAACTAGAAAGTGTCAAAATTAAACGCAAGACAAGTGATTCTATTGGCTCTTCATGATTCTGAAAACCAATTCAATAATAGGGAATATGCACGTAATTTTTTTCTTCACTTAAATCAATAAAATACAGTACTATCAACCCAAGAAAAGTATTAAAAGTTAAGTTCAACTACTGCTTGTCGCACAAAAATAGTATTAAACTTCTGCAATTTTCTACAACAGTTCAAACGTCCGAAGCTGTCGCGGCCATGATGTGACGTCATTATCCACAATCTGCCTTGTTTACATCTAATTTTTTTGGCCGTAATAAAATAATTTTACCAATTGTATGTGCTTTATTCAAGTAAAAATTGCATTAACAATATTATAATAAAATTTTAGTGAAACTTTTAGCACTTTTCAAATAAAAGTGTTTTTTTGACACAATGAACTTTGACGTCAATACCGGCGTTATTGAGGACGGTGTGTTTTGACAGTACGTTCCGTTTCACCAAAAACATGTTACATAAAACAGTAAATTGTAAAATAAGTGATGTATTAGAAACTTAAACAAGTGTACCACAATGTTTTTATGCGCCAATACAAGGCATTTTTCATAAATAAAAGGAGTTTTATATTTCATGCATAGTCCCTATTTTATGTTAATGTTCCTTCTGGAAACCGGGCGCTCATATTATAGAAACGTAACATATTACATTCCACGAGAAATCCCTATTGCTCAATATACAAGCCTCAAACTATACTATGTTTCTCATTGTCATCTCAAAGAGCGCGTCCAGTCTCGCTAGCCATACAGATTTCTAATAAAGTTCTCGCATCACCCAAAGTTAGTCATGCGGATACCTTTTCAGAGCCGGTTCATTGCCTTGGAGATTGCTCTTTCAGACCGGTCGTAGGGGATTTGTATTCTTTCCAGCGTCTATTGAAAGCTTTTCTTCTAAAAATGCGTGCATTTATTATGTCACAAGATCTTTGGCTCTTGAAATGTTGTGAGGAAAGTTTTAAGTAGGTATGAATGTGGATGGGTACAAGAGTAGATGAAGACCAAAGAAACGATGGATGGTTTGTGTAAAGAATGATATGGCAATAAAGGAGGTGTCTGATGAAATGACGAGATAGAGAAGTATGGAAGAAGAAGACATGCTGCGCCGACCCCAAATGCATTGGGATAGGGGCAAGAGAATGATGATGGCTCTTGAGATTTTATGAAAGTGTTGTTTAACATACACTCACGACTTCTTCCAATCGGGTTAGGCAGAAAGTACAAACCGTCTCTTGCTACGATCCTCACATACTCCGTTTGCTTTGTCCACGTTCATACTCCTGGTCACGCACAGACACGCCGGTAATTTACACCTGAAGCTTTCTGTAGACTTGTTTTTATCAATTAGCAATTTATTAATTTATCGAAATGATCATGCTCGTAGGCGAGTAGCTGCGCGTGTGCGTAGCATGCTTTACATACGAAACGGTGCGTAGCAACAGAACCTTGCCGAAGACGCTACGATATTTCACGAGCTGGTTTCATTTAAAATTGTTTCTTCAAAACAGAGGGCGGCTATTTATTGCAATTTTTGTAAGTTATGTTGTGTTATGTGTATGTTAATCAGTAATAATACTACTTAGTAGTTGTTAATTCCGTGCCAAACACGTTGTCATAATCCTTTGAAGTTCTGACACCTGTCAAAAATAACGATAAATAAAATACAGTGCTTCAGTAATGTGTTTGTGATCAAAATAAATTAACCTTTTGAACACTATTGTCACATATACGTGACAAGCAAGCGCGTGCCCTGTTCGCCAACGACACAAATATGTGAAATTGTGCGGTGCATTAAAACACGAAATAAACTCTTTTTTTGGAAATCCGCGAGTGTTTATGCTCTGGCGTTCAAAAGGACTCAAACAAAATGATTAAATTATTTAAAACCATTATGAGAAACGTTATGTAGGTAACAACCTCATTATTGTATAGATAAGCATGAAACATTATCAGGCACTATTTTTTATGAAGTTGTTTGAATCTATTGATGAACCTAGTCTTTAAACTGTTTTTTTTTTAGTTTTTGTAAACTCTGACGATCAGTCCTACCAAGGTCAAATACATAGGCTATAGTCTACCCATATAAAAGACCGCACTGATATTCAGCTTCATCACGTTCGAGTGGTAACTGACTGCTGGGTAGGTTTGGTTCCAGCATTTTCCTAAAAGGCTGGGTTGTTGAAGATTGATGAGCATGGTTTTTGTTATTAAATTGTAGTTCAATTAAACTTGTTCAATATTACTTTAAGCTCGATACCTACTGCAGTGCCGATAGCATTAATTTATACTTTAATTATTTTAGTCAGTCAGTGTAAATTACAAACATATTGGCATCGGAGTGCATATTAATAAGTCAATATCTACCTAAATGGAATTTAATTAAGATTTATTTCTCACTGACTGTGTGTCTGTGTCTCTGTGTGCCTCAGTGATCTTCGTGGGTTTTTATTTGAATCAATTAATTGTAGACAACCTTTCCTTTGTGATTTGACCTTTGGGAATAAAAAAAATGTGTCTACTTTCGACGTCTGGATATCGGACCTTTTTTACTAAAATTGTATCTATAAACTTAATTAATTAATTACAGTTCTTCCTAAATTCTATGCGGAGTAAAAAAACTTCTAACTTTCGTAATCCTACCATTACTCGTTTAATAATATTAACTTCTGTTATTTTATCAAATTCTCATGCTCTCGACATCGGCCTCCTAAAAACTTCAGAGCAGATAAATGATTCAAAGGTCCGTACCGATTTCGAATTGAGTTAGCATTAATGAAACAAAGGCTTTCGACAACCCAATCGTCTAATGAACTTTACACTCTAGTGAGTAGATTAAAAAATCCATTGATTGATCCCTCTCCTGAAACGGAACAAAAAGGCGACAGTTCCAAATTACTTTAACATTTCAATCTGATCACGTTTGCAGGGCCCAGTAACTGCACAAGTCAGTTGTTTGCAAAGGGGAGGAGAATTCTTTGCCCAGCCATCCCCACTAATTATACTTATCATTTTTTTGTATGATTTGTTCTCACAGACAAACCGGGAAAACTGTTTTGTGGGAACAAGTTTTTACTATAACACTGACGTAAACTTTTATTCAGAAACTTAACAGTAAACTTTGTTCGCAGATTGAGAAATAAAACAAAAATGGAATCGGACGAGAATTGCAGACCAAAACCTGAGGAAATCGGTAAGTCTCAGTAATTGAGTTGCCTCCGAAGTTAATTTGAGTCCTTTATAATCGTATTATGTCGAAATGTTGAAATTGGTAGAATAAAACTTTGCGGCTTTTATCCAATTGTTAGCATTCATCGTTTTTCGTCGTTGACTCCTACGCTCTGCTCGGATTAAAATAAAAGTTTGTGGAAGTTTTGTTTGCATAGCTAAATGTGACTGACGGATTGACAATCACAACAATATATTTTTCTGCCTTAATATTGAGTAACATTCAGTTTAATCATCGTAAATAAAAATGACTAGATAAATAAAATGTTTTTTGGCCTATTGGCGGCATTAACACATTCCAAATACGTCAGTCGAGTCACTCACACTACGATACAAATTATGTATAGAAACTTACTAAGAATGACGGTCCGTAACAGAAGATGTGCTCTCAACGCCTTTGTTAGTTTTTCCACCTCCAAAGATGCTGCCTACACGACGATTCCGTGCGCTGTGGTCCAACTTTATAGATCAAAAATGTATTATTTCCATTTAATTAGCATACAATGACTGCAACCAAAGTTTACAGCTCACTTCAACCTAAAATTACTCCTAACCTACTTCGAAAGCCTTCTAAATTCCATATACCGTGCCGGTCTAAATTCAGCATTAACGTAGAAGCTAACAAGCATAGAGTTAACAACATTATGACGTTAGCAACTTGTCGCGCCAGCTCATATCACCTGTTGTGAAACCTGAGATTAACTTAAATATCACATAGACGTTAGGCTGATACATACAGACAAACAAAGAGAACTTTTAATCAATGATTAGTAGCCAAATCGCTTACGTCACTACATAAATAAATAAATATAACTGGACATTACACACACCGCCATCTAGTGCCACACGAAGCAGCGAGGCTTGTGTCGTGAACACCAGATATAATTGATATACTATACAGGGTCATTTGTAAAACACCGACAATCACTCAGGACTATGTTACTAACATAATAATCAACAACTTTTGTTCTATGAATTATAAAAACCAATAGCATACAATAGTGAAAAAGTATCTACTACTCTTTCACGATTGTGTGCTATTGGTATTGGTACACGGGGCGAGTTCGCGAAACCGTTTCGTAAGTCGCGAAAAACCTCACTGAATTACTCAAAATTTAGTCTTCAAACGTATTCGTCCACGAGGTTAGCCAACGGCCAACCGAGAGAGCTGTCCACTGAATTGACATGCAAACTGTGGAAAATTATATTGTGTCTGTCCCATCTAATTAATACTTACTATGGTTGACTGTAGCTGGCGCCTGGCAGTGTAATGAAAATATGAGTGTTTTTACCTGTTTACTTTGACTATGCCTTTTGAAGGGTTAAAAAGGAGCGTAGTTAAAATTTTGTGTTGTTTCAGAAAACTCAGAGGTTCAGCCGCCGCGGGCGACGGCCGAGAAACCTTTCCTGCTGTCAGATGGAAGGTGAGATTACAACTCCACGGTTTAATTTATCAAAACTCGGACCATTTGTCTCACTTTACTTGTACAAATACCTAGATATAGTTATATAGTTTGAATTAAATATTGCTCACGTACGGAATCTACTGCTAGTCTGCAAACTTGCAGTGGGTTCTAATAGTAAAGGTGGGATTACATACGTGACTTCGAACGAGGTTACATATCGTATCTTTATTTTTCCTCTCCTGTTTGAGTAGATTAATTGATTTTTTTTCTATATGTACTTGAAACCGACACAAAAATAGGTACTTTAAAGTGTCTCGTAGAATAATTTACATAAATCACTAGAAAATCTTAATTTTCGCAAACTTGCAAGTTAAAAACGCCTCCCCTTTTAAACTGTATAATCGTTACTTTCACTTGTGCAATTATGCTAATGGAACCATTTTGTAGACAACGTTGGTGGAAAAGTCGGGCTTTTGCTAACTTATTCAACGCCTGTCGGAAAATATGGCATTCGTTAGGTTCCACAATTCACGATAATATTCCGCCTTTCAGGGCTTCTGGTGTAATTTAAATGGTAATTTTTTAAAATCCCTGCAACTCACAAGGTTTTCTTCAAATGACATTAATTATGCCCAAGGTTAGGTACTTGAAACTTAAATAAACATTGATTTTCTGAAGAAAGAACTACATAATTTATTTTTGATATCTTACTTTAATTACCGAAATAAATGCCAAATTAAACAACTTGCTATAATGAATGTTTGTACCTTGAATCATCTTTGCTTTCATCGTGTGCCTCTCATAAAAAGTTGAGTGCCAAACTGGAAAATAAATTAAGTACGGTACTTTAAACTCACTTCTTCTAACGGTATGAACTAATATTCTCGGAAAGCTAACTGCTTACACCGTACATAAGTGGGAATGTCAAATTAAGGTTACATTTTTATTTTTTTCTTAAAATGGACTCTAGAAACGAAATTAGGCATTTTAGGTTTTAGATCGCATAGACTGTAAAATAAGCCAAATTACTGACAAATTATATACATACGCGTTTTGTTTTAAACATAGCCTAAGCATATTTTTGAGGTACAGATAGCTTTCAGTAGGTACAGGGAGATAGGGTAATTGGTTTTTGAGGAAGTGATGACAAATTACAACGTGTTCGGGCGTTATATTTTGAAACATCCTTTATAGAGCGACTGAAACGACACTTTAAAGAACCTAAATTATTCTTAAACTCGATGGGCCATATTTATGGCGGGATGGAACACATTTCAGAACTTCATTCCCAAACTCATTTTTTAACATTTCTCTTCTATAGAGTGGAACTAGAAGCCTGGCTGGACAAACCAACGTATTCCCACGGAGAGTCCATCAGAGTAGGTGTTATCGTCGGCAATCACTCGTCGAAAACTGTGCGACGAATTAAGGTATGTTATTTAAAAAACCAAGACATTATGAGCGTATGTATGGTAGGTAACTTAATAAAAGAATAACTCGACGTTACTATCATTTACTATAATTGAGTTATATAATATCAAAAACGGCATTCTCCACTTTACTTACATTTGAAATAAACATGAAAAACGTGTTCTGATTTATTATTTTGTTAAAATACTTTATATTTCGTAAAATTATACTTACTAGCTATATGTTTTAGTAATTTGAAGCAATTTGATAGAAATATCGAGAAATTATTTAAAGAAATCGATAAAAAACAAATGGAGATTGCTGGCTTTGTTACGCATTATTGGAAACTTCCGGGTTTGATAGTAACTGTGTTGGAGACTGCCATTTTTGAAACAGTCAACGTCATCTTTGAAGTCAAACAATACGTGAGCAAGTTATCTTGATACTTTGGGAAATCCAAAGTTAATATCAAGGAATATAAAGAAAACGCATGAAATGGTTCGTATTGTTATATTGACAAAACTATACGTCATTTAGGTAAAAGTAAAACAAAATTAAAAATTTATAAGTACAGGAAAAGTTTTTAATCTGTAAAGTGTTTACTTTTAATCACAATAATAATGAAAATAATCATATTCGTAAAATAGGTTCCTCATTCTGAGATTCGCATAAAACTTCATCGACATCTGTATCCTCTGTCTCAACTAATGATTTATAGTACATCAATTCCTCATCTTCCGTCCAATTGTCTCCGTAATGTTTTATTATTAAATTTTTCACATCTGTTAACTTATTCGCATTTACACGCCCAGAAGAAATAATTTCCCAGAATGAATGTTTTACTCCTAACAACATTCATTTGTTTTGTAGAAATAGACAAATAAAAATTACCTTGATTTATTTAATCAATTTTCTAAATAAATCAAAAGTCACTACCAATAATAGTTTAAAACAATATTCAAGTACCTAAATTGTGTAAGCACTATATACGCGCCTTGCCCGTTTCTTGATGTTTACAGTCCATTTTTCTGGATCCCTCTGCCGTTTCCTTGACTGTCCGGGTAGACAAGGTGTTACAGGATGGTCCATAGTTTAAAATAAACACACGTTTTACTTAATTCACTAAGAATATCCTAATAAAATCTTAAAAATACCACGAGCAGTTTCACTGTGTAACGACGCCGATCCTATATATACTCCGCTCTGATTGGTCGAAGTGGAGACTGCCATGTTTGAAATCAACGCTCTAGGAGATTGCCGCTTTTGAAACTTACTCGAAACTTTAAAATCATTTTTGGTAGGGAGAATGCCGTTTTTGTAAAAAACTTATTAATCAAGATGGAAGATTAGTTATTAGAGATTATTTTGGCATTAATAAGTTATTTTCTCTTAAATGTGGAGATTGCCGGTTTTGATACTATATGACTCAATTTATTTATTCAAGTGTACATATGGAAGGAATTGGGGGCGGCCTTTGCCCAGCAGTGGGACAGTACAAGCTAACAAAAAAAAAAAGTGTACTTACACGCACAATATTAAAGATTGAGGAAGCCAGGAATTCGATTTATATGATTTAAGTGAAATACCGTGAGGAAAATTAAATGATTTTGTTTTTTTTTAGTTAGCCCGTATTGTCCCACTCCAGAGCAAAGGCCTCCCCTCATTCCTTCCACTCTTTGCGATGGTGTGCTTCTTCTCGTCTCTTCTTCTCTAATTAATTGTTAATCAAACTCAAAAGCACCCTACGTCAATTAGCCTGGTCTTCACCAAAGCGGAGACAAGAGAGAGAAGAGGAGATGCGTAAAAGTTAGGGTGTATCCACCGAAGCTGTGCGGAGATGTGCAAAGCGGAGAGGAGAAAAGATATGCAAAGCGTCACGCCGCTCACGTTTTTTCTCGTCTCCGCTAGACTATCCATTTTCGAGACATTATCTTCTCTCCTCTTGTCTCGTTTGCCTTTCGTCGGAATCCGACCCTTAATGTGCCGTGTGAAAATCCATTTCCTTCAACTGTCGTAAATATAACATTACCTACTTGTGATTGTATCATGTTGGTAGCAAATGCTTATCAATTAATTTGCCTGACTTCAAATTGTGAAATGACCTTTACAAGCCTAACGAAGCGAAAACTAATAATCCATCAGCATAATTATAGTTCAGGTTTACAAAATAGTTACACATGTTTGCACTAATGACTTGTTGCCTGGTACAACGTTATTGAAAATCTTTGTCATAAATAAGTACTCAATGTTCATAATGTGCTGATGTTTCCACTCACACCCAATGTTGGTATGGTTACTACAAAGGTTTTCGTGAAAAAAAAGTTAAACGTCCTGAAAACATATAATCGTTACACTTTGTAAACTTTGCATGAAATTTTCGCAAACTACCCGCATGAAAAACGTTTACGTGTAAACTTTCAGAGCAAGTTCTGAAAGCAATTTTACATTACTTGAGTACCACGTGTTGAAAGCTCAACCTTGTAGGTGTAAGAGACTTATAAGAGCTTTTAAAGAGTTCTGAACCTAATTATGAAATAACATTGAACTTATTATCCTTTGTAGTCTGCACTTATATTTCTAAGAAAATGCTTATATTTTTCTTGGGAGTACCTACGTGAACTGAAAAATATGAATGTTATTTTTCTTGAAGACTAAACTTAAACGATATTCTCTTTGCATCGTAATTTTAGTGGAATTGTACTTTGAGACGGGAAGAAAATGATACTATTTCACAGAAGGATACACTCAATTTAAGGTCTGCCCAAACATGTCTTCAGATTTGCTCGGTTTTTGAAGATAGTTACTAAAAAAATATTAAAAAATAAAAAAACCCGACTGCTTAAAAATAACTAATAACTTTAATTAAAAACTGAAAATAAAAAACAAGATCAGGAAACAGGACAAATTGACTGCAACAGTCGGGACCTATATTGGATGTAATGATTTTAGTCTAGATTATTTAGTGGGTCCCGCGGTATACATACTCTCGAAAAACATAACCCTCCTTCTGGCGCAGTCGGGTAATAAAATACGATGTACCTACTGGCGAAATATTTTAGGTAGGTACACCTCGAGTAACTTCGGGATAATTACAGGCATGATTTTATGTGTTATATACGATGCCGATCGTCTGTTGTTTATACATTTACTCAATCTAGTATGATCACACCAGTCAATTATTAAAAATCATCAAAAATAAGAAATCGGTTGTCACCCAAGTGATCTCTCACTAAAAGTTTGTTCCTCGAAAATACGAAGTCAAACACAAACTAATACAAACGATCTGTATTCAATTAATCTATTATTTACTTACCCTAATCAAAGTGTAAACAGGTCTCCCAAAGCTTAGTAAACCGTTAGTGGTCAAATGTTGCGCACATAATTGAAGACAATCATAAGCTCCTCCCGACGGCTCACAATCCTATTATGATCTTAATGGACCTCATCATTAACTTGGTTTACATTGTTATACTTAGACGTCTGTTGATTTATCATTGATTTAGTTACACAGAATAGTTGTTATTAGACTCAAGAGTTGTATGAACAAGATCATTATTTTATTTATGGTTGTACATTGTGTTCAGTTTATAAGTGGAAATAATTTTCCTTTCATATGTATCCGTATGTATACCAATTTTGACGACCCGAATAGCGCAGCGGTAGTGAGGTTGCCTAACGTTCTTAGGGTCCCGGGTTCGAATCCCGGTTGGAGCAAATGTTTGTGTGATGAGCATGGACATTTGTTTTCTAGTCATAGATGTTTATATGTATAATAAGTATGTATTTACAAACAAAAAGTATCTATGTATAGTATATCAACTATCTGGTGTCCACGACACAAGCCTCGTTGCTTAGTGTGGCACTAGTTGGCGCGTTATTTATTATTATTTATTTATTTAATGAATGTTTAAAACATAAAGTGACAAAATAAAATTAACGTAAAAAATAAAAATAAAACTAGATGAAGATGTATAAACATTGTCGTATAAACACTCCAAAAAATTATGGAGCTTCACATATCACGACATGAGAAACGGAGCGTCCTAAACAAATCACATTTTATCGCGTCTTAGCCCAGATGCGACCTCACGACTTCCGACAAATTACACGTTATCGCGCCTCACCGCACGGAGAGTGAATCTTTGATAAAATACGTAGGAAAATATGTACGACATTACCTTAGTTGTAGGTTGTAGGGAAGCCAGCTTTTGACAGGGTGATTTTACATACCTTTTTACATATTTATATCTTATCACCTTGCGAAGCACCAAGGATAAAAGTTTTGATCAATTATTCAAGTTACCAAACGTGCCGTAAAAGATTATGGACTTTTAAAGACGGTGTATTAAACCATGTTTTTTTATCAACTACTGCTTTTGATGTACTACCGATTTCATTGACGGTCGATCACTTTTCAACCTGAAAAGTTACAACACGGGTTAAAATCGTCCTCGTTATATAGAAAATCTCTTTCAAAAATTATAAATGTAATATTAACCAACCTTAAAAAACTGTGACTCACGTCTAAAATTCTTGTTTCCCAATCTTTCTTATCGTACATTACCCCCGTAACAAGCTTGCTTAGTTACAAATACTGTAAGCAGGCTATGTATATTAAATTAGACCGCGCATTAATAACGCTTGTCGCGTCGAAGAGCATCGCCCTTAATGTGAAGCGAAGTTTAATTATGATGCTATTTCATACTAAACGTGCAATTTCCATTCCGCAACCGGAAAATTTCATCCATTTTCTTAAACGCCCTTATTATGAAAAGCTTAATAACTGTGGCTTGGGAAGTAAGAAAGATACTGGTATCTACATTATTACCCAACCCACAGTTACTGCCAAATAAATGCAATTTATTTTAAACACATAAATTTTAAAAGCTTCACCCCAGTGAGTGAACTGTACATTCGGATGACTGTTCATTTTTGTTTTGTATTAGGAATATGAATGTTAATTGGCTCTATTTTTCGATCATTTCGTAAGGCGAGTCCTGAGATCCAGCATAATCTGATAACGGTTTTAGAATCTCTATTTTTTTTTGTTCGTAGGCTCTGGTGGTTCAACATGTGGATGTATGCATGTTCTCCAACGGGAAGTTCAAGAATGTGGTTGCTCTGGTGAAGGGCAATGATGTTGTCCTGCCAAGCCAGACCCACACTGACACGTACACTCTTACACCGCATAGAGGTGAGATTGATTTACTAATATTTTGGTCCTTAAGTTACCAACATACCTAGCAGTAACATGTTCCTCAGAAACCACAGTCATGTATTTCATTACATCAACATACGAAATTGTTCACAGGTATTACCAAAAATTGGATAGCACTTGAAGATTCGTACTCGAAAACAGGCGCCAGTCTCGCGTCCACAGTACTAAGCAACAATACGCCAGAAGACAGAAATGTGTTCGCGATATACGTGTCATATTACGTTAAGGTGAAGCTTACGTTCAGCGCGATGGGCGGAGATTTGTCTCTCAAACTACCCTTCACCCTCACACATTCTTGCATCAACGAGGCGCCAACCGACAGCGTGACAGAAGAAGCAACTCATAAAATGATTCTAGAAGGGAAAGAAAATAGCGAAGATGAAAACAGCAAAGCTGAAATAGAAAGAGACAAGCAGAACAATAACGGAGACGAAGCACCCGGAGAAGATGCCGAAGTCAACTCTCCAGATGACCACCGATGCGTTGCTGACGTCCTAGTCAATATTGAAAACAAACTTGATAGACCGAAGAAATTTGAAGGACAAACAGAAGTGCGAACTGTGAAGCCGAGTGATGAAGAACTGGATCTTATCGTCAAATACCCAGGTTCGGACACGTGATCCGACGAGGAACTAGACAATACAGGCCAGGGTGACAAGACTGACACACAAGTGAAGAAACCAGCAGTTGTCAAATGCAAGGCGGAGGTCCAAATTAGTAAGAGTGGTTTTACAGAAAATCTTAAAAGAGCCGTGTGTTGTATAGACAGAAGACGACAGTCATAGCTTAGGGCATACTTGTTCATAATTATTGTTATAAAGGTACGGAATAAAAATATAAACCAATGTTTACACTTATTTTGTAGTATTTGCAATTTGCGAGGGCAAATGTGTATGTCTGGTAAACACCACCCGAGGAATACTTCAATTTGCGTAAACAAATATGCTTAAAGCAAACACATTTCGGAAGATTGCAGCAAATATCTTTTATTTTTTCCGGAGTATTTTCGTTTGTGAATTCAAAATACTAAATTGACTTTTTACTAATTAAATTTATTACTTAGGGATATATTTCGAATGCGTAAGAAGACTAAACAAAAAAACGACGTCAATCGAAAATCGTCTGAAGTTAACGAATTGCATCTAGTCATACAATAGGAAGAATTTTAAAATGTATTTTACTATTGTAAGGATTTTGATAATCGTAAGAATAGTCGGTTCTCCGACATATGAAGCCTGAATGGATATTACGCTTACTAAATTGTAGTCAGTGTTAGTAGTGGTAGATTTAAGACTAGTAATATCGATTTGTAAAGTTGTTCATCTAATCTAGTACTGTTTACACAGTGCAATATTCTAATCTTTACATCGTCTGTAGATGCAGAATTATATGCATCTTGTCGTGTTTTACTAAGTATCAACACAATTTGTGGTATTCCGTACATATTTGAAATCAATATTATTAATTCAGATAATTACTTATTTCATTTCAACTGTCATTAAAATAATAGTATCATTTCGATAAGTCTGAAACAGTTGCTTCAAATGATTTCACAGTTGTGTGCTTATCACAAGATACGGGCAAGTGACAGCCAGAGCCATCACATTTATCCTTTGGTGTCAAGTCCAAAGGTTTTCTTTCTAGCTTTACTAATCGAAAGTTTGTGGAATAGATTCATTCAACTCTAAATTGATTCTCAGTCTTTAAACGAGATTTAAATTAGCTTTTCATCTGTCATTGCACTTAAACAAAGTTATCTAACTAAAGTTGTACGCCGCAGATGTTTTGAGTTATTGTAACAATGTATGAAGTTGTTAAACATAATTTTGGAACTCCCAAATAGTTATTTTCGTTGTTATATTCAAAATTTATCTAGATATTACTATTAAAACCAGCTAGTGAAACTCCACAGACGTGATGATTATCATACTTATGTAATATTAAAAACGATCGTTTCGGTTCCTTACATCTTAATCGTTGGTGAATTTCTGAAAATTATTTACGTGTCCTGTGGACACGTAAATAATTTTCGATATTTTTAATTTAAAATTCTTCTAACTTCTGGCATTACACGCATGCTCCTGAGTGTAAATCCTTTGCTTGAGGTTCTAAACAAACGCACAAAAAAACAATGGATTAAAACATTTTACCATAATTTTAATTACTCTACTATTTTACACAAAAATATAGGGTTCTTATAAAATAATGGCTTTAAAAAAAACTTACTTTCTTTTATACTACGACAAACGTTTGATCCTTTTGATTTTCTTCTGACGCTTCATTTGTAAGCATAAAGCGCTCACAAATTCTGAGAAAACTGGTATAAGCGTTCAGAAAATATTAAAGATACAAGAAAATCTTGTTCATCATAATAATAAAGACGAAAGCATTGAAAACTTGTGGCGTTAGGATAAACCTTTTTTATGTTAAAGTAGAAACTGATTATAAAACTTGTAATACGTACTATCGAAAAACGAGCAAACTTTCAAAGAAGCCTAATATCTCTTTGCACGAACCAAAACAATAAACATCATATTGTTATTCATTGGTTGAAATGTTGAATAGATGTCTATTTATTTTTTGTTTATAAAATTGAAAACGTCAATAAATGTAGATGAGTCAATGATAGCTATCGCCATGCTAAAATGCAACAGTTTTACGGACAAGCTGATAAATAAGATAGTTGCCAGCAAACAGCCAAACTTCGTCGGTTACAGGTTACAGACCAGAAGCTATAAAGCTAAGATATTGTCCAGGAGAGCAGGAAGGAAACTAGCCCGCTTAAGAAGCACAGACGCAAACAGCTGTCATTCCGTCCTCGCCGTCGAGGCTCGTCGCGATGCCCCAATACGCACCCTCCCCGTCCCTTGCTCGTGCCAGCCCGCGTGGCTGAGCCTGTAGTCCAGAATCAGTCCCTAAATAATGACACCACTCAGATCTAGCCTGTCCCTTTGCTGTCCTCTCCCAGCGACGCCCTAAGCCGAGGCCCGTACCCCGCAGGGGGTGCCCTTAGCGTGTAGTCGTTTAGTTTGTGAGTTTTTTGCCCTGGCTGGAGGCCTTACACTTAAGGCACCCACAGACTTGTCCGGTTAAGCAGACGACAACCTCTCAAGGTTGAACTGCGAGATGACATATCGAAAAAAAAGAGCAAAACGCTTACAGATCAACTCCAGACAGCTCCGTTAATTGAAATGTGTCATTCTAATCACCAACTGTACTATAAGAGATAAAATATAACTACATTCCTTTTACAGTTGCTTTGCATTTCAAGAAACAGGCCAAAAGCAGCCTTTTTGTAGGGAACAATAAAGAAAAAACGTGTGTGAGGTAAAACATAACAGTAGAAGCAATCTAAGGGGTACTTTCTCTCTCAACTGCCAAGTTAATCACGTGATATAACAAGTTACCGGAAATCAAATATTTGAAATACGTAATTCAAAACATCTGAAGGTAATTTTAATACATAGTAGCACCATTGGAATAGTGTTAATAAAAAATAAAAAAGTAGTACTAAAAAAATAGTATATTATGATTAGTTGTGAAAAGCTAAATATTTATTGAATTGGAAACGTTATTTGAACTATAACAAGTTTTTATATTAATAGTAAATACATTTTTTTATTGTAAGTAACAATTTATTTATTTTAATAATTCTCAAGTTACTGCGCTAATTAAACATTTAATATTAAAAAAAAACATTTTACGCTTCGCAACACAAACCTTGGTTTATCAAAAACATGTTTATCAAAATGAAACGAGACGGAAAATTAGTAGCACAGTTCATTAAAAATGTAGCTGTTTTGTTGTAAAACAAATCATTTATATGTTTTGTAGACATTCAGCAAAACTAGAATTTAAAATATTTTAAGAACACTTAATTGTATGTAAATTAAAATTGTAGATGAAATATGTAACTCGTAAAATTTTCAGTGTTTGTATATACTGTAAATATACTTCAAAATTTTCTCATTGTTTCATTTTAACGATAACATCTCCATATAAAGAAGACCCCAACTTAGAATGGTATAGAATTAACAAATACCAAATCTTTTCACTAAAAAAGACAAAAGACTTTGTGGGATTTGTTTTCATTTTAAGAGCATCTACGTAAGTATACTACAAGATTACCATTTAGAAAGGTACCTACCGAATTATGACGAAGGCCTGAATTCCTGCCACGCTGACGTTTGTCGCGCACGGTCGGTCGTGACGTCAGCGAGAACAAAATACGGCTGTCGGTCTGCATTGCAAGTCGGCGTCGCAGTATGGTGCTATATAGAACACAATGTATACTCGTACGCGCAACCGACGTACGGGACCGACAGCGTAGCAGGAATTCAGGCCTAAAACTTTTTACTGAAGTTGGCAAAAGATTTTTCATTTGAAAGGTTTAGACAAGACAGGGTCATAATAATGTTCAAGTTATGGATTGCAATATTCTACTAGCATAAACTGTACCAGACAGTTTTATGGAAAGCTGGTAGCCGATCTATTAAAGAATCTATTATAGAATCTGTTCAGCCGAAGGTCGTCCTCTGCTAGCCACAGGTCACCAAATCCTTTGCTTCTCGTATCCAACGCATTCCCATGGCTTTCATCAAGTCATTTCTACTTTGTGGGAGGCATTTTAACCCTGCAACGTTTCACAAAGCAAGAACTGAATTTGTAATAGTTAAGTTTAGAGTACCTAGTATAAGATGCGAGCCGTTTGTTGGAAATCATCCTAGAACTAGAATAACAAACAAAATGTACATAAGGGCCTGCAGCTTTTGAATTTCAGAATATGAAACCCTAATCACAGTTTAGACAGGCGTATGGCTTGATTAACAATGCTTTGATTTTCCAACATCGAAGGCCAAAACGGGAACGGACAATCATGCATGAAGTTTGTTCTAAATACGTCAGAAGCAGACACCGCCGGATGAGTGATATCATAAATCGTAATGCTTGGACATAAACTACAGGAGAACTATATACGTCATATCGATTATTGTTTTATGTGGAGATTCACGATTAGAGTCGTACATGTCCGTGATCTTGAATACGATTGTAGGAATATTTTGTTGGTTACCTACGCCTGAGGTAAGCGAGGTGATCCGGCAAAGAATCATGGCTGTCGACATAACTCATAGAATAAGTAAGGTGAAAGTGGCAATGTGCTGGCAATATTAGACGTAGAACCCATGACCGTTGCAATAGACGTGTTCTTGAGTGGTGACTACTAATAGGCAGAAGCAACGATTTTCGGAAGCTGGCTGGTAGCATCTGGATAAGTATATTGCCTAGAGAAGATGCGAAAAGGCGAGCGTTTGGAGAGACTAAGTCCGGCTGTGGAGTTCTGTAGGATGATTATAGTAGGTTTATAAAAGACTTATTATATACATACACACACGCACGCACAAACACACACACACGCAAACTAATACACACACAAAACACACGCACACAAATACACACGCACGCACAAAACACAAAGAGAGCTGCTTAATTTATTTCTTAACTATCATTTATTTAATTTGATTTATCATCTAGATGGCGCTGCCATCACGTAAACATCGCGCTCCGTTAGTTTTTGTCTTTTAAAATGTTTTAAATAGTTTTTTCATCCTAATTTCACCATAACTACAATATATTTAGTACTATTAACAATGTCAAGTGTTATCTAAACTTAACTAACTCTGTGGACAAAGTTAAAGTTACAACAACATACCCAGTGCAAAAGTGATCAGTTTCCATCTCAAAATTGTGTTTGTGCTGCTATAGTGATTTAAAACCACAATATTAACCCAGTTTTCCCATAATGAGGCATGATTTTATAGCCCTTTATTTAAATAATTGCTCAAATAGACAGTGAAAATAACATTCAAACAGTGCGTCGGTTTTTAAATCGAAAATTTTGTAACTGACTTTCTAACGAACTTTCAAAAATTAGTCACATACACAACCGCAATTTCAACTATTAACATATCTGCATCTTTGGCTTCGATTGTCAGTGCGCGCCTGCCGTACATGGATGCACGAGTTCAAACCTCAGTGACTGCATTCACTTTTTGTAATGATATTATTACAGAATGCATTTCTGTTAAGTAACTTATATTGATTTGAATTATTTTCCTCAACAATATTTGTAAAATAATATCAAATATTAAAATTCCGTCTTAGTAGAAATGCCCCTTAAACGGACGCCACCTACAACACCTATGACGACTGAGATGTCAAAAAACTATTTATCTGACATGACTACTAGCGGTGTCGCTACGGGCGCAACAAGTCGCACTCGATCGCGCAAGCAGATTCCTGAGGCCGAGAATACGGATTTTATGTCTGAAATAAGGAACATAATTGCAGAGTTTAAACAAGAACAGAACAGTAAGCTCGACGCTCTCCAAACAACGATCAGCGATATTTAAAAAACAAAATATTGGTATAATACAGTCGATCGAGCACCTATCGGAAGATTATAATAATCTGAAAAAACAGCTAGAGTTAATCGAAAAGGAAAAACGGGATAACTTACAATACATTTACACCCTAGAGACTAGAATTGAAAACCTTGAAAATGCGCAAAGAATCTCCAGCATAGAGATAAGAAATATTCCCCCTAAGAGAGGTGAAACAAAAGATGATCTCGCTAAGTTAATTAATACAGTCGGTCGAGCTATAAATCTTGATATTCAAAATAGTGACATAAAAGATGTCTTCCGAATTAATACTAAAACCGAAGAAAACAAACCTATTATCTTGGACTTCAACTCAGTTCTACTCAAAGAAAAGTTTATAGAACACACAAAGAATTTCAACAAGCAACATAAAGAAAATAAATTGAATACATCTCATCTACATATCCATGGTTCCAGTAAACCAATTTTCATAGCAGAGAATCTAACGAGCAAAGGCAAAAGGCTGTTTTTCTTAGCGCGTGACTTTGCTAAGACCTTTAACTTTGCATATTGTTGGGCTGCCTACGGCAAGATATTTATTCGGAAAAATGAAGGAGATAATCGTATACGCATTAACTCGGAGGCGGATTTAGATAAGCTCAAATCTGAACTCTGACTAGACACCTTTTCCTTGCTACACTTTTTTACCCAATTTTATGTGCCTTTGTTTATGTTAATTCCTTTTGTTTATGTTTATTTTATTCTTAATTTTTTGTTAGTAGCTTTAAAAATCGTATTAATTACTAGTCAATACTATATGATGTTGATTTTAATAATTTTAAAAAATATTCTGATAGTTACCAAAAACACCTTGCATTATGTTATCGCCACATTATACAAAACATATTCTCTCACCTCATTTTACTCATGCACACACACAAACACACTCAATGACACAACATATGAAAACTCAAACTCTTATCTTGATAAATTAAATACTTTATTTACATCTGTCAAGACTCCAGGCTTAAAACGAAATGTCACGCGTTGGTTTTTAAAATATATTGATAATTTAAATTGCACCCATAAAAATATTTTCTTGAATAATGGATAATTTTAACATGATATTAAATAATGATTTGGATTCTGTAACTGTAGCTCAGTCAGCGACTTGTAATATTGAAGACTGCCACGTTTTGTTAAAAAATCCTCGTAATACTCTAAAAATATTAACCCAAAATATACGTAGTATTCATTGTAACACAGCCAACTTTGAAACATTACTCGCTAGGTCAAAAGTTGATTGGGATATAATTGTTCTAACCGAATGCTGGTTGCAACGTAATGCTAACATTCCTGAACTTGATGGTTATGTTTCATTCACTACGATCAATAATCGAACGCAAAATGAAGGTGTGGTCATGTACTGCAAAAATATAGAACAGTACAATATTGATGAACCGGAAATGGCGGACTCAAATTGCCTTATTTTAAAAATAAACACTAACACTGTAATAATTGCCGTTTATCGACCACCTAGTCATAAAAATATAGATAACTTTTTATTATCCCTCAACGATTGTTTAAGTAAATTATCATCCTTTCAAAATATTATATTAGTTGGCGATATTAATATTGACATTGTTGATAATTCCCAAGACAATAGATCCTATGAATATCTTAACCTCATCGCTTCTCATGGTATTCTTCCAGCTCACACGATTCCTACTCATAGTCGCACGTGTCTAGATCACATAATGTTAAAGACAAGATTATCGGCGTTCTGTTATGTTGCTCAAACTTCGGTTACAGATCACAATAGCGTCATTTTATTTTTAGATCGAACCACTAACAAAAAGCAAGGTCCCAAAATAATTAAACGAATAGACGACGAAGGACTTGAAACAGACGTCAAGAACATAGAATTTAATAAGATTTACAGCATGTCAGATGTAAATGAGGCAACCAATTTTTTTGTAAACTCCTTAAGTCAAGCTATAAATGATAACACAAAACAAATCCCGACACCTAGACGCAAAATAATTCTGAAACCCTGGATAACACCGGGCTTACTTAGATGTATGCGAAATCGTGATCAGCTACATATCAAAACCTTAAAGAATCCAAATAATGAGGTAGCACTTCGCATTTACAAAAGGTACAGGAATTCTTGCAACGATATTTTAAAGAAAGTTAGGCAAAATTACGAGCAAGACATAATTAAAAAGGCAGGGAAAAATAACAAAAAGCTTTGGGAAGCAATTAAAAATATAACGTATACTAACAAAACCAAACAACAATCCACCCAGCTTATTTCAATAGAAAATCCTACTGAATCAATTAATACAGTAAATTCATTTTTTGCAGGTGTAGGTAAAAAATTATCAGAAAAATTAATGTCACAAAATGTTAATTTGGTCAATACAGAACCCTATACTCAGGCAACTATTTCTTCCCAAAATTCCTTTGTTCTTCTACCAACCGACGAAGAAGAAATACGGTCTTTAATTTTTAATTTAAAAAACGAGTGTGCAGTTGGCATCGATAATATATCCGGTCCGTTTTTAAAACGATTTGCTGATATTATTGTTCCTCCACTTACATTCATATGCAATCTATCTTTCTCTTCCGGTGTATTTCCATGTGCCTTCAAGAAATCTAAAATTGTACCCATATTTAAATCCGGAGACAGATACTGTGTCAACAATTATAGACCAATCTCCATACTCCCTACGCTATCAAAAATCTTAGAACGATTAATGAATTCCAGACTTACTAATTACCTTGAACAAAATTCCCTCTTATCTGCATCACAGTTTGGTTTTCGATCTGGTAGGTCAACAGCTGAAGCCGTCCATGAACTAACAGATCACTTAGTTAATAAACTAGATACTAAAAAAAAGACCTTAGCCATTTACCTCGATTTAGCTAAAGCATTTGACACAGTATCTGTTCCCAATTTGATAAACAAATTAGAAAATATGGGTGTGAGAAGTCAGTCACTTCGACTTTTTACTGACTATTTGTCCGACCGAACACAAATTACTAAAATAGATAATTGGACCAGTGACGAACTACCTAATGAGTACGGCGTTCCACAGGGCAGCATCCTAGGCCCAACATTATTCTTAGTTTATATAAATGATTTATGTAATATTAAGCTACAAAACGGAAAGATCATCACTTTTGCCGATGATACTGCCTTGGTATTCGATGCTGATACGTGGGTTGAGGTTCAATATTATGCTCAACAAGGTTTTGATACAGTATATAAATGGCTGTATGGTAACTTACTTACCCTAAATGTCGATAAAACGAAATACATGACATATTCCCTTAGACCACAGGATCAACCGGACTTCGACTTGAAAGCCCACTCATGTAATTCAATCAATCATTGTTGTTGTCCTGTATTATTAAAAACAGAATCTATCAAATATCTTGGCATAATTATAGACTACCGTCTCAGCTTCCAACAACACATTGAAACTTTAGTTAAAAGAACCCGCAAATTAATCTACATATTTAAAAATCTACGACATATATCTAATACTTCAGTAATTAAATCAGTTTATTTCGCATTATGCCAGTCTTTGCTAGCCTACTGTATCACCACCTGGGGCGGTACCTCTAAATCGTATTTAATTAACTTAGAGAGAGCCCAAAGAGCAATATTAAAAGTCAGTTGTTATTTCCCTATTCGCTATCCAACTTTCGATCTCTACCAACACTGCCAAGTTCTAACGGTCCGGCAGTTGTTCATACTCATGACTGTATTAAAAAAACACTCTGAACTTCCCATTGATCGCGATTTCCTTACTCAAAATAGACGATCAGCAAATGTTTGTCCAATTATCCGTTTTAACACAAGTTTTTCCCAAAAAATTTTCGCCTTCCTTGGCACTTTTCTTTATAATTCAATTAATAATAAAATATCTATTTACACACATACTAAAGCTATTTGTAAAAGAAAATTGCGCACCTGGCTATTAAGTCTTGACTACGCTTCCACAGAAAATTTACTTAAGCCTGTGTCTTAACACTCACACATAAACACTAAACATCTACACTCTCACATTCGCACACACACATTTACACACACATCTACTCACGCATTGCATCAATGCACTCTCATCACTCCATTTCTACTTTCGTCCTTTTGAGTTTAAATTTTTGCTTTCGTGTATTAGTATGTACTTATGAACATCCTAACCCACTTTTTTGTACAATCCATATATATATATATATATATATATATATATATATTGTTTTTTCCTGCAAGCATAATTTATATAAATTTTATTTTTTGTTTGTTTTATGTTTGGTCTGTACCTAGTACTACTTTTGAACCAAAATGTTGCTTATTTTATTTCACTTATGTATAATTGTCAAATTTCAAATAATTAATTTTAAGTACCCACTTCCATATTTAACTCTAGATTCTTGACTTATTTTTTTTGCTAAAATTAAGATGTTATACTATTTAAGCCGGAGAGGTGATCTGTACCTCAGGATTTTCCTATTTCAGACACCTTTCTCTATTTAAGATTGTGCATATACCAGCGCCTGTAATTTCTGATGTCGAGATAAATAAAGATTTATGATTATGATTATTTCTTTTTTATTGTATTTTTATTCTATTCGTTGACTTCATTTTCATTGTTAGTATACCACTTACGGGAAGAGCGAGACAGCTCCGACACAAGTACTGTTAAAGCACCATAAAACATAGTTTGAATTCCCGCCCTTTCCAATCCTACCATTTTCCGGCGCACCTAGCGCCACCTAACGTTTTTGACAGGCACTAGCCAGTTCCCCGCCATATCTCACCACTCAACTTAACGACTCCGAGAAATTATCGTGAAATACTGAAATACTGCAATCAAGTGATATCAAAGACAATAATTGTGTGTGCCATCAACCTATTTTCATCCAAATCAACAAGAATCAAGAATTGGGGCGCCCCATCACATCATAAAATCATCAGGTATTCGGAGCCAGCCGGCCCTCTTCAGCGAGCTTTGGTGAGTCCCTTCTACCTTTCCCGTTAGATACAGTCCACTTGCCCATCAAATAGAATCATTCCTTAACATTTTTATGGTCCTTCTTAGCCGGATTGCTGAAATAGTATCAGTAATCTTATTTTTTCTATTGTGAAAATTGTGGGGTCAGCCATATTTGTTCGCAAAAACCAAATTGCAACACAACAATCACAACTCTAATTAACTTAATCATAACTATTTTTATCATCTAACCTCACCTTTGAACATAACTTTTGTTTTATTTACGGGTGTTAATTGTCCTACAACATAACAAGTGTATTTTATCATATTTCGAAATTAATCATAATCATCATTCATCATCGCGGGAACTCATTCGATCAAACAAACATACTATACAAAAACATAATACAAATTAATATCAAATTGTGCCAGTGTTTTGTGTTCATAATCATATTGTGGTAGGTAGTCATCATAGCAACGTACCTACCCTACCAAACGCTAACTTGTTCGCAGTCGGGAGTGAGTTGTCTCGTCATCAGCGTTTCTCAATTCGTGTTATCACATACATTTTGTGGACGGAGTTCGGCAACAAACATAGTCTGTCACCGTCATTTTCATTATAATCGTGTGTTTTTAGGTGTAAAATATAGCGCCTAAAATTATCATTTTGTGTTGGAATCCTTGGTGCAACATATAACACTAGGATTTCATTGTGTATCATTGTTTTATTCGAAACCGGTAGGTATTCAAAAAGGTATTGTACTTCCATTAATTTCTCGTATCATTCGGGTTTATTGGGTTGGTACCACGGCCAAAATTATTGCCAACATAATAATTATCATCTTATCTAACCATAGACTATTTTGTGTTTGTAAAGCTTGTTTCAGAACTGTTATACAAGTGACATTTATCATAGTGACGTTAGTGTAACTTCAGACAGTGACACTGACAATCAAATCAGTTCAAATACAATCATTCCGTGATTTTGTTTACCAATCGAACAATCAACAATCAAACTTTTGTAAACAAGTGCTTTCATATATCAAAGTGTATCATTAATTATCAAAATGAGTGAAGCATTGATCGCACATTATGAATCTAAGCGTAACATGGCGCTTAAGCGGCTTCGTGATGCTGTAATTTGCGCGCGAAATTGCAAAACAGACCCAAATCAAATAAATAGGTTAGAAACATGGTGTTCGCGCGTAGATCAAATACTTGAAACCTTTAATGAAGCCCACATTCAATTAATGTGTGAGTACAAAAAGGCAGGTATGGACGAAAAGGAAGTGCAACAAGCTCAATTTAAGTTCCAAGAACAGGCTGATGATATGTTCTTTGAAACATTAGAGGCCAAGCGTAAATACTTGTCAGCAAAGGTTGAGACTTCTTCGTCGTCCAGTGAGTCAAAAAATAAAACAGCTAAGTTACCACCTATGAAGCTGCCATTATTCACGGGGCAATTCAAAGATTTTCCAGGGTTCATTGACCTTTTCAACACATTGGTGCATAACAGAAATGACTTATCAAATGTAGAAAAGTTTCAATATTTGATTACATCCTTATCTGGGGATCCAATCAGTATCATTCGTGCGTTTCCTGTGTGTGAGGGTAACTACATCAGTGCATACAAAGCATTAGTGAATCGTTATAACAACAAGAGGTATTTGGCGTTCATGTGTTGGGAACAGATCAACAATTTGAAGGCAATGCACTCCGGTTCTGCTCAAAGCTTGCGTACAATGTTAGACCTTTATAATGAGAACTTATCAATGCTCGCATCTTTAGGGCTACCAACAACACAGTGGGATTTTGTATTATTTCACTCGTTGCTTACAAAACTAGATAAGGCATCTCGGGAAGCTTTTGAGCTGGCTAGTACCAGTAGTGATTTTCCTAGCTTCAAGGAATTATCCACATTCTTGGTAGATAGGTGTAATGCCCTTGAACGCTCAACATTAAATGTGAACAATCAATCATCATCATCAGCTGTGCAACAGCAAAATAACAAGCGTGTGGTTTCAAACAACCAATCAAAGCCTACAATGCTTTTGGCCCAAGCGCCTTATCAACCATGTGTAGTATGTAAAGAGGATCACCCTCTCTACTTATGCTCAAAGTTTTTATCAGAACCTCCTTATGAGAGGTCTCAAGTTGAGAGACAGAACAAATTGTGTTTCAACTGTTTACGGTCAAATCATATCACAGCCAACTGTAATTCATTGCATACATGCAAATCATGTGGACAAAAGCACAACAGCCTTCTACACTTTACAAAAAGGACAGAGACAAGTGGTTCAGTCAACTCACAACATAAACAACCAGGCGTTTCTCATACAGGGAAAGGTCCAGCACCAACTTCTGATCCCAAGGACAATGTGATCACACCCGTTACATCATTATCAAACACAACTGCAGGATCAAAATCAAATACTCATTTTGTGATGCTTGCCACTGCTGAGGTGGAGGTCAAGGACGGTCGAGGCTCCTTTCAGAAGGTCCGTATCTTATTGGACCCTGGTAGTCAAAGTCACATCATCACCAAGTTATGTGTCCGTCGCTTAGGGCTGGCACAGTATAAAACTCAAACTCCTATGTCAGGGATAGGGGATGTTCCTGCATTTTCCACGGGCAAGGTCTTCTTAGAAATCCGACCAGTTGGGAAACCAGAGCCCTCTTTTACAACAGAAGCAGTGACTTTGGACAAAATTTGTGGTGACATGCCCACCCATCCAGTGGACATTAACAATTTTCAACATTTATCAAATATCAAATTGGCTGATGAGAAATATCATTCTATTGGTCTTGTGGATATCCTCATTGGTGGAGAGATATTCCCTCAAATTCTTTTACCAGGAAAAATTGATGGTGGTCCACATGCAGCAACTGCCATCAATACCATATTTGGATTTATTCTCATGGGAAAAACGTTATCAAAGTCATCATCATCCATTCCTTTAGCAATCAATCATGTATCAATAGACGCCAATCTGGATATTGCCGTTCAGAAGTTGTGAGAGTTGGAGAGCATACCGTGTGAAGACAACAAACAATCTCACTCGGTGGATGACATACATTGTGAGGAAATATTCCTATCAACACACCAGCGTGACAGTGAGGGACGATACATTGTCCAGTTACCATTCCGTGATCAATCATCAGTGGCCTTTGAGGGTGCTTACACAATTGCTCATCGGCGCTTTGTGCAGCTGGAAAAACGCCTCATGGCAAAGCCAACTTTTCATGAACAATACAATCAACATGTTATGGAGTACCTATCAAGTGGTCAAATGGAGAAGGTCCCTGCAGTTGAGTGTCAATCTCCTACAGCATTTTACTTAGCGCATCATGCCGTATCAAAATCAGATCGTAGCCTTCGTGTGGTCTACGATGCATCAATGAAGGATAAAAGAGGTGTATTCTTAAATGACACTCTTCTTATAGGCGCTAAACTTCAGACTGACATCACCAACATTCTTTTGCGTTTCAGGCTTCATGCCATTGTGTTTTGTACGGATATCCGGCAAATGTACCGGCAGATCCGAATAGCACCAGAACATCTGGATTTTCAGAGAATCCTGTTCAGGTGTTCCCCTAGTGAGCCAATACAAGAATACCGTCTCAATCGTGTGACTTTCGGTGTATCATCAGCACCATTTTTAGCAATTCGTGTGTTACATCAATTGGCCCGCGACGAAGGCTACGATCTGATTTTGATACGGCATGATGCGCTAAGTAAAATGCTGTAGGAGATTGACACTCAACTGCAGGGACCTTCTCCATTTGACCACTTGATAGGTACTCCATAACATGTTGATTGTATTGTTCATGAAAAGTTGGCTTTGCCATGAGGCGTTTTTCCAGCTGCACAAAGCGCCGATGAGCAATTGTGTAAGCACCCTCAAAGGCCACTGATGATTGATCACGGAATGGTAACTGGACAATGTATCGTCCCTCACTGTCACGCTGGTGTGTTGATAGGAATATTTCCTCACAATGTATGTCATCCACCGAGTGAGATTGTTTGTTGTCTTCACACGGTATGCTCTCCGCACGGCAGCTCGTTTCCAGCTGCAGCTCAGGTGTTGTTGGAAGACATCTATGTCGATGATGTCGTTACTGGGTGTCGGAGCATCGAAGAGGCAGTCGCTCTTCAACAGCAGCTGATTAACATCATGGCAGCTGGAGGCTTTGAGCTGAGAAAGTGGTCCAGCAATCATGCGGCTGTATTACAAAACATGCCAGAAGAACATAAAGCAGTGCCAAATGTCAATCAAACATTCGATAGTGATGGTAATTTTGTGAAAGTTCTCGGCTTAGCCTGGAATTCCCAGGAGGACATATTCAACTTCCAAGTGAATCAAATCAATCGTGAGTGTACCAAACGTACCATGCTTTCAGAGCTGGCACGTATTTATGACCCCATTGGTCTTTTAACTCCATTAACATTTTTAGCAAAGCATTTAATTCAACGTTTGTGGTTGCTCGGTTCATCATGGGATCACCCCGTACCCGACGACATCAATCAAATTTGGACAAAGTATGTTCAGCAGCTGCCTCATCTAGCCCAGCTTAAGATACCACGCCGCATCACATCCGACGACGCTGTGACTTATCAGGTGCATGGGTTTTCAGACGCAAGTGAAGCTGGTTATGCAGCTGCTGTGTATCTTCGTGCTACCAATCAATATCATCAACACCAGGTCATCCTGGCTAGTGCGAGGTCTCGTGTCTCCCCAACGAAACGCAGAACTTTACCAAGGCTTGAGTTGTGTGGCAGTTCTTTGCTGGCAGACCTAATGAGACACATCATCAACTTGTACAGCAAACTTCTCCCCATAGAGAGTGTGCATGCGTGGACTGACTCTATGATAGTTTTGTCATGGATCCAGTCAAATTCATCAAATTTTAAGGCGTTTGTTGGCAATCATACATCCAATATTCAGCGTAAATTACCAGAAGCAATTTGGAATCATGTCCCAGGAAAGCAAAACCCTGCGGATGCCGCGAGTCGTGGGTTATCCCCCGACGAGCTTATCAATCATGACCTGTGGTGGAATGGCCCCCAATGGCTATCCTCAAATCAAGATCAATGGCCTAAAGTGCCTCAACATTCAAACATGACGCAGCATCCAGAGGTGAATTGTGAGCAACGTGCCTGCGTTTTGAACGTGTCAAACGCAGTAGAAACTAATCCAATCGACCATTTATTAACAAGATTTTCATCATTAAGGAAGATTCAACGTATTTTAACATATTGCAATCGTTTTATCAACGCCCTGCGCAAAAACAAGCGTACAGGTCATTTAACAGAACAAGAACTTCATCATAGCCTCATGGTACTAGTGAAACACACCCAACATTCCGAATTTAGTGAAGAAATGAAACATTTGAGATCAAATCATGTATTATCAAAATCATTCAGAAAACTTAGTCCATTTTTAGATTCAAATCAAGTGTTGCGTGTGGGGGGTAGGCTCTCTCAGTCAAACCTTGATTATGAAACAAAGCATCCAGCTCTGCTTCCTCGCAAGCATCGTTTGACGCAACTTATCATCCAGTGCACACATAACGAAAATTTACATCCTGGTCTGCAAACAATGCAGTATCTGCTACTTCAAAATTTTTGGATTTTGTCACCAAGGCGAGCCATTAATCAGATCATTTCAAAATGCTATCGTTGTTTCCGTATGAAGCCACGAAATTTTCAGCCAGTAATGGCAGATTTACCACATTCTCGCGTCAATCAAATGAAACCATTTCAGGTTGTGGGTTGTGATTATGCAGGACCCTTCAACATTACGTTTCAACGTTATCGAGGTGTGCGTTCAACAAAGGCATACCTTTGTCTTTTCGTTTGTTTTTCAACAAGAGCTCTTCATCTAGAGCTTGCCAGCGATTTATCTTCCTCTTGCTTTTTGGCTGCTCTACGCAGATTCATTGCTAGACGCGGTCGTTGCAACATCATCCATAGCGATTGTGGAACCAATTTCAAAGGTGCGCAGTCACAATTATCAGAAATCATGCGCTCAGCTTGTGAATCGGAGCGCATTGACTTCAAATTTAATGTCCCAGGATCACCACACATGGGTGGCCTTTGGGAAGCTGGGGTGAAGTCCGTAAAAACTCACCTTTATCGTGTGATAGGTGATCAAATCCTAACATATGAAGAGTTAAACACACTCTTGACACAGGTCGAATCAGTTTTAAATTCGCGACCAATATCCGCATTGAGTTCAGATCCATCAGATCTAACAGCACTAACACCAGGGCACTTTTTAACATTAGCACCCCTAACATCAGTGCCTTCACCAGACTATTCCAACACAAAAATGAACAGGCTAACACGTTGGCACCTATTACAGAAAATGCACCAGGATTTCTGGACTAGATGGCATAGTGAATACCTCACAAATTTGTCACAGAGATTGAAATGGACTGTGAATTCACCTCCAGCAAAAATCAACCAGCTCGTTATTATCAGAGACGAGACTACTCACCCACTGCGATGGCGTTTAGGTAGAATCGTCGAATTACACCCGGGACGCGATGGCGTTTCTCGTTCTGCTACGGTCAGGACTGCACAAGGTATGCTCAAAAGGCCACTTGTGAAGTTGTGCCCATTACCAGATATGACTGACTAGTCATGTCTTATTTTTTCATTCATTCATATCGTGATCAAAACATTTAATTTACCTATTCTGTTTTATATATTCATCTGCATTATCATATTTATCATATCATAATATCAAAGCAATGGTTGTTGTGAACAAATATTCACTTCAGACTTTCTCAGTCTCATCAAATCGCCAGCAGGGGGGGAAGATAATGTTAAAGCACCATAAAACATAGTTTGAATTCCCGCCCTTTCCAATCCTACCATTTTCCGGCGCACCTAGCGCCACCTAACGTTTTTGACAGGCACTAGCCAGTTCCCCGCCATATCTCACCACTCAACTTAACGACTCCGAGAAATTATCGTGAAATACTGAAATACTGCAATCAAGTGATATCAAAGACAATAATTGTGTGTGCCATCAACCTATTTTCATCCAAATCAACAAGAATCAAGAATTGGGGCGCCCCATCACATCATAAAATCATCAGGTATTCGGAGCCAGCCGGCCCTCTTCAGCGAGCTTCGGTGAGTCCCTTCTACCTTTCCCGTTAGATACAGTCCACTTGCCCATCAAATAGAATCATTCCTTAACAAGTACTATTGTAACTTACTGGGGCTGCCTCAATTTATGTATGACACAATGTTTGAGAAGTAATAAATACTTTTGTATTTTGCATTGTACTTATTGGTTAAGATCAGAATTAAATTTAATGCGATTTTATTTTTTTAGTATTATCATTTGTTTTTTCAATAATATTATTAATTATTAGTCCTAATATTATTAGAATTTTATTAGGTGTATACCCAAAGATTTATTTATTTATTTATCATAGAGAGAAGGCCTGTGTCCCAGCAGTGGGAACATTAATAGGCTGATGATGATGATGATGATAGGTTCACCAACAGCTTCTGTGTACAGCATTTAGGTATACATAGATTTTACAGTCTTGGATTGTTAAAGATCGTTTTTTTTTCATTTTAAAATCACAAAACTAACTAAACAATCAATAATTTTACAAGCTTGATCGTAATAGCTAAGTATCACAAAGTGATCGATCACTTTAAAGATTTTGAGGGTTCGACAAAAACTGGGTCTAGATTTTCTCGAAATCATAATTTTCTCTCCAAACTTACCTTTTGTTAGTCTCCATTGAAACGAGTAATAAAAGATAACTTGCAAATGAAGGCCTTAAGAAAAATTATATCAGAAAATTTTACAACTAATTTTGATGGAATTTTCACTGCTGATAAACGTTGACTGTACCTAAAATATAAATTTATTAATTCAGAAATTAATGGTCTTTTGTTCTGTATCAGTCAAGAACAAAGCATTGAAATAAATTAAATAATCTTCTACGTTTTCCATGTTAAGTTATTTATAACACGATTCCTTTCCCTATCTTAAGCTCTCATAAATAAAATGAACGCTCAAACTTTTACCCTCAGGAACTACCTAAACAAGTTCTGTAAGTAATTATCTTATAACTGACTTCTGTGGCATTACACTATTTTAGGTGTATTTCTGACGGGCCTGTGGACGGTGAGCTATGGGCTAGCTCGCCACGTCCGTCCGTCTTATGACGACAGGCCGTGTCTACGGCGCGTTCGTGTTCCACGCGCGCAAGAGCCGATATCTGCCGGGGCTGCGGGACTGTTCGAAAGAGATACCGTGGCCCCAGAACACGAAGGGCTAAGAAGGAACATGGATGGGTTTCATTCAGAAAAAGTCTGACACTCCCTTCCGCTTCGCCCAGAGCGGGAGGAGTCGTTTGATGATTTCACATCCGAAAAAAAAAAGTGTATTTCCGAGCCCAACATCGAGCGCTACTGAGACCCTTGTTATCTCACTGCGTAATTACAAGAGGAAAGCTTTGGCAATATTTTTCGGCTACAAATATTTCTTAATTTAATCGTAATATAAAACCTTTACTTAATGACTTGTCAGTCTGGTGTTTATGATAAGATAGCTTCCAGAACAAAGTTCATAATAATTTTATAACGAAAATATGTTCATGAGTTAAGCTACTTGTGAAAACTTCTGAGCCAAGTTGGAAATTTACTGAAAAGTAGGAAAACACTTGACCATGGTCATCTTCCAGCCATCTTCTATCTAAATTGAAGTGTCTGCTTGTAATATCAAAATAACAGCTTATTACTGAATGCATATGAAAGTACACACAAAAAAAAACAGTTCTTATAATTTTTGTCTGTCTGTCTGTTCCGGCTAATCTTCGAAAAGGCTGGACCAACTTTGACGGGACGGCAGATAGCTGATGTTATAAGGAGTAACTAAAGCTACTTTTATTTTAGATTAAGAATTAGTATTCCGTGCAAAAAAAAAAGAAAACCTGAAATTGTTAACAAAATCCAATTATAAAGAATAGGTAAGTTATCTTTTTTTTTCATCATTTCACCCGAACGAAAGTCACGGGCAACTGCTAGTTTCCTAATAGAAATGTTCTACACTACACACTCTAAGTGATAAAAACGTAGTCTCTCTGTATCTCTTTATCAGCCGCCGAACATGCACTATTGGGCATGGGGCTTCCACAGACCGTCATAATGAGGGGTTCAATGTCCAAGGGTGATATTCACATAACCTGAGTATCTACGAGTGTAATCTACTTATCTCTCGACCTATAAAGTTAGGAGAATGGATTAAACGGTCTAACAATTCCTGTGGTTTTCGAAACATGAAATGACATGATATGACGCCTGTTTTTTGCCGATATTCTTTCGATTTTTGGTACAAAAATAATAGAAGTTAAACTAAATAATTCGTCGATTTTGGAGACTATATAATAATACTTCTCTGATTAATTTCCTTACGGGATCCAAGACCGTTAAATTGTTTTTCTGGGACTTATCGAGCTTCATTGTCTTGGTGGCGCTTTTCTGGTGGTCGCGCGCCACTGATAATTCTGGCTTTCAGGTGTTGCAGTGGTTTGGAAATAATGTGGCGGGCTTGTCCCAAATTATAATAGCCAGATAGAGCAATAAAGCCAGGTATTCAATTCAAATCAAACAAACTAAAACCACGTTTCTCATGTTTACAGCAACACACATTTTCATGTTATAATTCTAACAAGACAAAAATAAGGCCGTTTACAAGAAATCAAAATGAACAAAAGGAACAGGCGAAAGTTCGCGTGACCCTCATAATAACCGAAAAACTCCTCCCTCCAGCCTGCGTAGACATTTATTTCCATGGAACGTAATATAATAACAAGGAAACGGGGACTTTAATAAATTGAATTTACACGGTACTGGTAAAATATTGAAATTGTCGAAACATTTTTCAATTAAATTAAAACTTATGTATGACTGTGTTACTTTTCTCTTTCAAAATAGATTGTTAAAGATGAAGTAGGTTTTTGAAGCTGTATCTTATGTTATGATGCCTCAGAAAGCAGCCTTTTATGGATATTTGAGTCTTTATGAATAGCCAGAACACGGCAAGCCTGACAACCACATCATGAGCCGCCTGACCGCCGCCGCGTACGGCGCTACCTGTGTTGTGTGTGTGTCCCGCCCGCTGCTACCTGCTGTCACCGGTTCGTCACGACTTCGTGACGTCATCAGTAGTCCCAGACTACACCCAGTCGTGGCACTACTACAGTTTGCGCTTCGCGCACGAACTTAGTGGTGCTGCGCCGTAACTGATCAGCTTCATTCGTAGTTGGTTCGGTACGACAACAAAAACTGTCTTTTTCAAGACAACTATTTCATTAGATCATGCATGAGATCAATTTGTGGTCTCAAACCTGACGACTCATGCCGACCAATATTTAAGAAACTTGGTTTGTTACCGTTACCGTCACTCTACATTTACGAAATATGTATGTTTGTAATGAAAAACAAACAATTATTTAAGACTGCAAATGATGTAAATCCTCGAAATAGACGAGATCCCTATAAGTTAGTGTTGAATGATTTACCTAGGCTAGCTAAATACAATAATAACTGCCTGGCAATGTGTGTGCGCGCGTATAATAAAATACCGAGGCATTTTAAAATATTAAATGCAAAACTATTTAAAACTAAATTTTATAAATGGTTACTTGAACATAGTTTTTATAGCTTAAGAGAATTTATAGATAAAAAATTTGATGTTCTTAATATTGAGTGAACTGTTCAGTGTTTGATGCCTACTTACCGTTTTGCCTGTATTCAAAATTTTTGCATGCTTGGTCATATCCTAGCTAAACATGTTTGTGCCATTTAAGCTTGTAACACCTTTGTATACCATGTTTTACGCGAATAAATATACTAAATACTAAATTAACGGTTCCATCGACTCGCGTGTTTTTTGTCCTTCAGGGAAAAACCACAGTTTCGTGGTTCTTGGTGGAAACCTTACGGTGCCAACGAAGCCAAGAGGGTGGTGACCCAATCCTACCCGCCAAACCCCTTCAGGGCGAGGCATTCCATTGGAGTCGAGAGCTAGGACCTTGGCCTTGGGGGCTTCCCTCGTCAAACCTAATGTCTGGTTTCGTTCACAGCAACTCACCTAGTGTCGGTTGGGAGTGTCTACCCCTTCGCACTAGAGCCCCTTGCGGGCCTAGGGTCCTGTCGCACAATAAGACTGGCGACAGGTTTACAAGCTTAGGGCACACCTTAGGTACTCACCTCCCTGCTCGCACAAGTTCAGGGAGGCCACACACCCCCGGGCCCACCCACCCGGGGAGTTAGGTTGTTAGGTGATAAGTTGTTAGGTGAGCTTCACTCATGCCAGATAACTTTTAGCTGTTTTTAGGCCCGTTTTATCATGGCTGACAAACTTCTGTATAAGTTTGTCAGACAGGTTCTGTTTGAAGATTCTTACTTCAAACAGAAATATGGCGCGACGTTCGACCAATTTGAACGCGCAGCGTTCGCAGAATTCAGCGACGCACCCGATAGCCCATTGAGCCTAATTACCCGTCCTCACCGCGTCTCGCCGACAAAGGCGTCTCAATTAGGTCGGAGCCCGACGCTCCCATTCTCCCGTCATCTATTGTTTCGGAAACAATAGTCCGTCGCGCACCTGTGTCCGTTTCTTCTTCCGAGAAGATGGACATGTCGGTTCCTGCTTCTGCTTCTGATCCTGAACCGTATTTCTCCTCCGCCTCGTCCTCCGAAGACGACTACCAAGTCGTCGGAAAGGGGAAGAAGAGGAAGGGAAAAAAGTCCCAGGCCACCCAGGCCAAGAAACCCGCCGCGAATGTCTCGGTTCCCACTACCGTAACTTCCCGCCCTCCGTTCCCCGCCCCCTCGGCCGCTGCTCATACCAGCAGACCAACCGCCAACAAACCCGCCGCGAAATCCGCCGCGAAAAATAAAAAGCCCAAGCCCACTCCCCCGCTCTTTCTACAGGACAAGGCGAAATGGACCGAAGTGTCCAAAGCGTGTATGGATCAAAAGATCCAATATACTAGCGCCCACAGTACCCAACAGGGTATTAAGATAAAGGTCCCTACGTCCGACAATTATAGGGCCCTTACTCGCTAACTGGCCGGAAGGAATTACGCCTTCCACACCTTCGGTCTCCACGAGGAGACACCCACCCGCGTCGTCATTAGGAATATTCCTAAGGAAATACCTTCCGAGGACGTCCTCAACGACCTCATTAAACAGCAAATCCCACAGGTGCGTAAAGCGCCTAGACGACCATGGCACGACCGATTGTCCTCATCCTATGGACATCTCGCAAGCTACAGAGCCACCAAGCTGTGTGCTCCGTGGCCAGTCGGGCCACCCGACCAACTACCGCGGTTGTCCCAAGGCCCCTAAATCCTCCTCCTCAAAGCTGGCGAAGCGCGCCAGCGCACGGCAGCAGAGGGAAAGCCCCTCCGTCAAAATCCCCTCCTCCCAAATGCCCGAACGTCTTAGTCCTCAGAGACCCTCACCCTGGAACTCTCTGAATCACCAGAGAGTCTTTCCAGCACTTGGTAAGGCAGAGACCACCACCATCCCAGGGTTACTTGACACCCCTGTCTCACCCCCTGCGCCCCCAGCGCCCCGAGCGGCCGCTCCCGCACCCTCTCCAAAGGTTGCTCCTGTTGCCTCTCCTGCGCCCCCTCGCCCTAGACCTCCAGGCCCCGTGGCCAACACGGAAGAAAGTTCTTTCCGAACGATCGCGAGATTCGCGGTATTTGTCGGTCCTGAAGCAGACAGCCTAGCTGCTGAGCTCAGGAGTGCCCCCTTAGACCCGCTAATCTACAGCGATATCTTCAGCCGCTATCCCGAGATAGAGCAAGCCCTCAAAACCCTTAAGTCCCCTTGAGTATGGAGAATACGAACTTAAGTAATTTCAAACCGCGATCCCTTAAATTAGGTTTTTTCAACACCAATGGCCTCAGAAGCCAACGTGATGAGATCGCCGCTTTCCTCCGCGACCATGAAACTGACGTTTTCCTCTTACAGGAAACCTTCCTCTCGCCCAGTCACCGTGACCCGAAAATTGCCAACTATCGCATAGTTCGCAACGATCGGTCGCGTTGTCACGGTGGTGGCACTCTAATTTATTACAAAAAGGACCTGCTTTGCATCCCCATAGTCCCCCCTCCGTTAGAGTCTCTACTCGAGATTTCCATCTGTCGGCTTGGCATGACCGGTCATCCGCCGATCACCATCATATCGGCTTATATCCCTCCCGGGGGCACGGCCGAGGAGCATTCGCTACTCACCAAGGACCTTACAGTCCTCTTCGGCCTGAGCGACTCCGTTATTATAGAGGGCGACCTCAAGGCCAAATATCCCGCCTGGAACAGCACGCTGACCTCTCCCAGAGGAAAATTCGTGTATGACCTAGGAGTCTTCCTTAACTTTGATCCCATCGCTCCTATGGAGCATACTCACTATCCCCATGACCCGAGTAAAAGATCCGACGTTCTAGACATCGCGCTTCTCAAAAATGTCAACCTTAAGTTGCATTTGATCGAGACTCTTCACGAGCTCAATTCTGATCATCGTCCTGTGTTCATGCACTTGCTCCCCGCGCTGGTCCTTCTGACCCCGATCATCCCCCGCCTTCACAAGTGATCACCGACTGGAGGAAAGTCAGCGACAAGCTGAATTCCCTCACGTTGCCTCACCTGGATACCATCCCTGACCGTATAGTCACAGTCGTAGACACGACAGCCGCCATTGACTCCTTTACAGAGCACATTCAATCCGTACTGACGGATTGTTCACGGGAAGTCCCAGACCTGAGCGATCATCGATGGAAACTACCCGATGACGTACGTGATCTGATAAACGAGAAAAACGCAGCTGTTCGTGCCTACTGCTCTTTTCCCTGCGACGCGAACAAAACTCACATGCGCTATTTACAGCGTGCTGTAAAGAAACGCACCAGTGAGTTTCGTTCGAGTCAATGGGACAAGATGCTAAGCGAACTAGAGCCCACGCACCTAGCTTTCTGGCAACTGCAAAGAAAGTTACGTGCCACCGAAGAGGCTTCGATGCCTCCTCTCACTCGCCCGGACAAGAGCCTCACGTTCGAAGACTCTGAAAAGGCCGAATGCCTAGCCGACAGTCTATAATCTCAGTGCACGCCCAGCACGCAACCGGTAGATAAGCAACACCTCGACAAGGTAAACGCGGAAGTCGAACGTAGGGCCTCCCTTCCCCCCCTTGAAGACCCCGATGATCCTCTACCTGTAGTTACCCCTGACGAAGTGTATGACATCATTAAAGGTCTTAAACCGCGTAAAGCACCTGGTTCCGATGGTATCACCAACAAGGTGCTCAAACTTCTCCCTGGTCAGTTAATAGTCTTATTGGCAGCCATCTTCAATGGCGCCCTAAGCAACAACTTCTTCCCCCAAGCATGGAAAGAGGCCACTGTTATCGGAATTCCCAAACCCGGTAAACCCAAAGTGGTCCCCTCGAGCTACCGTCCTATCAGTCTCCTGAACGCAATCGGAAAAATCTATGAGAGACTTATTTATAAGCGTCTCAAAGACTTTGCCGAAGCTAAGAGCCTCATTCTCAACGAGCAGTTCGGCTTCAGGACCGAACACTCTTGCATTCAACAAACCCATCGCATCGTCGAACACCTGAGCGCTGGTTTCCAGCGTTCGTCGATGGCGGGCGTGTTGTTCTTCGACATAGCGAAAGCTTTCGCAAAGTCTGGCACAACGGCTTATTATATAAGCTGTACCAACTGGGAGTGCCAGACCGTCTCGTACTCATCTTGCGAGACTTTCTGTCGAATCGCACGTTCCGATACCGCATAGGAAAATCGCTCTCATCCCCTCATCCTATTCGCGCCGGAGTCCCTCAGGGCTCCGTCATCTCCCCGCTCGCGTTCACGTTGTTCACTAGTGACATTCCCAAGAGCAAAAAAGCTCAGTTAGCCCTGTTCGCGGACGACACGGCCATCTATTACACCGGTCGCTGTAAAAACGCAATCGCCAAAACCCTCCAAACCGCAGCCGACGCCTTAGGCGCTTGGTTTAGGAAATGGAGAATCGAGGTTAACCCCGATAAGAGTCAGGCCGTTCTTTTTTCGAGACCGCGTACTAAAATCACTTCCCCCATTCCGATCACCATGTACGGCAAGCCTATCCCCTGGGAGAAGCAAGCCAAATACTTAGGAGTCATACTTGACAACCACCTGACCTTCGGGCCACATATCAAAGCAGCTCGCGATCGAGCTGCCTTCGCGATGAGTAGGCTTCATTACTTAATAACGGAAAAGAGCAAATTGTCTCTCAGGTGCAAATTGCGTCTCTTTACCGCGGTGATCCGTCCCATCATGACCTACGCTTGTGTCGTGTATGCTCACGCCAAGCCTAAATATCTCCATAGGATGCAGGTCCTTCAAAACCGGTTCTTACGTAAAGTTACGGGAGCTCCCTATTATGTCCGCAATTACCGTTTACATTTAGATCTTAAAATCCCCACAATAGCCCAATTCATGAAGCGCCTTTACAAACGCTTCTTCGACTCTGCTGTCAGACATCGTAATCCCCTGATCGCAGCGGCCGCCCGTTACGAACCCTCGCGAATCAGTCAGGTCCGCCGCCCAAGGCATGTTTTAGTCGATCCCGATGACGCTACAACCCTCCTCCAGGAGAGCAGGAAGGAAACTAGCACGCTTAAGAAGCACAGATGCAAACAGCCGTCATTCCGTCCTCGCCGTCGAGGCCTGTCGCGACGCCCCGATACGAACCCTCCCCGTCCCTTGCTCGTGCCAGCCCGCGTTGCTGAGCCTGTAGTCCAAAGTCAGTCCCTAAATAATGACACCACTCCGATCCAGGCTGTCCCCTTGCTGTCCTCTCCCAGCGACGCCCTAAGCCGAGGCCCGTACCCCGCAGGGGGTGCCCTTAGCGTGTAGTCGCTTAGTTTGTAAGTTTTTTGCCCTGGCTGGAGGCCTTACACTTAAGGCACCCACAGGAAAGTCCGGTTAAGCAGACGACAACCTCTCAGGTTGAACTGCGAGATGCCATTTCGAAAAAAAAAAAAAAAAAGCCTGACAACCACTTAATAATAATAAAGCTCATTTATTCCATATATTTCTTTACATATGTATTTACACTGTTTTGGGCCATACCGGACCAGCTACTTCAATGATGTCGTCCGCCCATCTCTTGCGTGGTCTGCTCCTGTTCCTCTTGCCTCCCGGTCCAGACCACTTCGTTGACTCCAGTGTCCACCTTTGATCTCTACATCTCGAAATATGACCTGCCCATTTCTATTTCAGTCGCAGAGCGTGTAGGAGAGCGTCTGTTAGTTTTGTTTATTTCCTTATCTCTTCGTTTCGGGTTTTCTGTATTTTCCTGAGTTTTAATATGCTCCTTTCCATGGAATGTTGGCATGATAAGATTTTATTTTGTTAGTATATGTCCATGTTTGGCTTCCATATGTCTTACTTGGTAGAATACAGGATCCATTATTATTCTTTTGAACTTCATGTGATAGTCCCCTTTTAGGACTTCCTTTTGTAACCAAAATTTCTTCTAAGTGCAGTTGATCCTTCTATCCACTTCAGTTTCGTTATTTCTTGTATCAAATGATATTTGTTTTCCAAGGTAGATATTATATTCCTTTACATATTCAATTTGGTTTCCCGCCACGTGTATTTCCTTTTCTATAAGGTTCGTCATGATTTTTGTTTTGCTTGCGTTCATGTGTAACCCCACTTTTTTACTATTTATGTCCAGTTTTTGTATCATTTGTTCTAGCTCAGTTGCTGATACCGCAAAGAGGATGATATCGTCAGCAAATCTGAGGTGGCTTAGATATTGATCTTGCATTCTGAGTCCTATATTACTCCAGTTAATTTCTTGAAATATTCCTTCCAACACAGATATGAATAGTTTCGGTGACATGGGATCCCCCTGTCTGACTCCCTTTCCTATTACTATCTCTTCTCCTTTAGGTTCTAATCTTACTCTACTTTTGCTTTGTGAGTAGATGTTCTTTATAATATTTATGTGAGTTCTGTTTATTCCGCAACAGGCAAGTGATTTCCAGATCGAGGCGTGTGTTATACTGTCAAATGCCTTTGAGTAGTCAATAAAGGCTACATAAAGAGGTCGATTATATTCTATATATTTTTCAAGTATTCGGTCTAATGTGTGTATATGATCAATAGTGGAGAATCCTTGGCGGAAACTGGCTTGTTCTCTTGGTTGGTTGTTGTCTATTCTCGATGTTATGCAGCTCAGTAATATAGAGGAAAAAAGTTTGTAAATGCTTGACAGTAAACTTATTGGTCTATAGTTTCCAATGTCTGATGGATTACCTTTTTTGTAAAGAAGTATTATGTCAGAGTCACACCACAACTTTTCCTGTTTCGAGTACCATGTTGAATACTTTTACTAGGCATGGTATTAGGACTGGCGCTCCCATTTTTATTGCTTTGTTGCTCAGGTTATCTGGCCCAGGACTTTTGTCAGGTTTTAACTTTATGATATGCCTTAATATTTCTTCGTTGTTTATGGGTTCTATTTCTTCTTGCTCGTTTTTTTCGGAAATTATTAGCTCTTTATCACAAGCGTCTTCTGGTGGTTTCTTATACAGGTCCTTGTAGAATTCAGTTGCATGTGCTATAAAGTCCTTTCTTGTTTTCGTTTCATAATTTTCTTTTTTAAGTTTCAAGAATCTAGTCTTTATGTGTGTTTAGTTATTTTTTGGCAATTTAAGTTTTTCTCTATTATTCTTTGCCTGTGGTTGTTGTAATCCTCTTTTGTTGCCTTCTTTGTTATTTTGAAAAGGTTTTTTAGCTCTTGCTTTGTATCTTTACTTTTGTTTTTAGTTGAGATCAATTCTGTCCGTCTTCTTATTAATTTTTATGTTGATTCACTTAGTATTCCTGAACACTTTCTTTCGTTGGTTTCCTGTTTTATTTTCAAGCTGGTCGTAATGATGTTTTCTAAATTTTCAGGTGTGTACCTCGTTAGTATGTTCTGGGAGCTGTTTGGTTTTTTTTTTCAAGTTTTCTAGGTATACTGATTTTTCGCTGTCTGTTTTAAGTGTTTTTGGAAGGGTCTTAAATGTTCTTCTGCTCAGTTTCGGAGACTTCATTGTTAGTGTTGCTCTTATTAATCTATGGTCTGATGGAAATTGTACATTATTGAGTATTTCTACGTTTGTTATTCTTTTAGGTTGGTTGCAAAGAATAAAATCAATCTCGTTCTTTGTTTTTTGATCTGGGGCCATCCAAGTCCATCTGTGGCTTTGCTTCTTTTTAAAGTAGGTGTTCATTATGGATAATTTATTTTCGCTGGCATATTGAATCAGCCTTTCGCCCCTTCCATTTCGTTTTCCATAGCCATAACTTCCCATTACTAAGCTTTCATATTTCCTTGGTTGTCCGATCTTGGCATTAAAATCTCTTATTACTAGTACTGTATTATCTTGGATTTCGTGGGCTGCTCTTAGGTCGTTGTACAACTTATTAATTTCATCGTCATCTGCTTTCTCAGTGGAAGCGTAAGCTTGTATTACAGATAATAGTTCGTCTTCAAATTTCAATTTCAAGACAGCTACTCGGTCTGATATTCCTATATAGTTGATAATATTTTGTTTATAGGTCTTCTTAACCAGAAATCCCACTCCATATAGCCCTTTTGTTTCTCCTGTATAACATAGTACATAGTCTTGATGTTCTTCAATTTTGCAACCTAGCTTCCTCATTTCGCTTAGGCCTAGTATGTCGAAATTAATTTTCTTAAGAGCTTCTGTGAGTTCTAGTATTCTTTCTGCTGATGACAGTGACCTTACGTTGTAGGAGCAAATTTTTAGCTGTTGATTTCTTTTTGATGACGGGTGAGGGTGCCAACCACTTAGCAGGAAGTATTGTTTTCTCCAGCAACTAGATTTGCAATTCAGAAAAGTAGTTGCACCATGAAATAGTACATTCTTATCCTATGGGTGAAAGTAACTTTTTTAGTGCCGAGACGGCGCCCGAGCGTAGCGAGGGCGCCAATAGTTCGATGGACTAAATAAGTCTTTATCTTGAGGAAATGATAAAAAAGCATAGTGTTTACACTATGCTTTTCATTACGAAAACAAGGAAAGTATAAATAAAAACATGGATTAGATAAAGAAAAAATTAGTAAATTTTATTTTACATAAATCAACATCAAAATCAAATCAAAATCAAAGCATTTATTTCAAGTAAGCCAGTTTCAGGCACTTTGGAATTTTCGAAACAAATATGACAATTTAATGTAGCTACAGTCCCAGTCACAAGACATAAAAAATGTGAGAGTACTGTTGTTGCCCATTCCCTAGCGTGGATCTCTATGGAGAACAACGGGCAAGAAACTCCATGGACACTCTTTTAAATCAGAATATTGTTACAAAATCTTGGTTACATCATTCATGTTGAGATGCGCCACCAACAGCGAGACAATTGAGTGAGCATGACATACTCTCAACCGCCACATGTGCCCACATTCAAGTCAAGAAAAGACGTAGGTATCCAGTGAATGCTTTCTAGTACATAGTACTCACACAATATGAGCTATGCGATTATATAATACTAAAGAGATTGAATCTATACAATGCAAAGATAGTTGTTCAAAAGATTGAATGATGATTTATGATTGATTGAATGATGATTGAAGACAGCAGCTCCAACAACACCAATTAATGCTATCAATTTAGGCGCCCCTGTTCTTGTGGAGTAGGACCAGCATTAAGTCAAGTATTTTTATCAGCGATATAATCGCACTACTTGTAATATGCTTGCATAAATAGTGTGCGTTTAATGCATGTTTTAAATTTCGTCTCATTCAGTTCAAGAATACTTTGTGGAATTTTATTATAGCATCTCAAACAGTACCCCATGAAAGAAGAGTCTACTTTAGCGAGTCTGAAGCCTGGCTGAACAAGTTGGTCCCTATTTCTAGTACTATATATAATTATGTCTGTCACTCCTTTTACCAAAAAGGTGCAGATTTTTTCTGACGTACATTATGTTTTCGTAGATGTATTGACAATGTACCGTCATGATGCCAATATCCTTAAACAGTTCCCTTAGAGAATCGCGCCTACGAAGATTATATATGGCTCTGATGGCACTTTTTTGCAGGATAAATATCGACTTAATATCTGCAGCCCGTCCCCATAGCAAAATGCCATAAGACATTATACTGTGAAAGTAACTAAAATATACCAGTCCAACCAACATCAGTAAACTGACGGATTTTTCTAGTGGCATATGCTGCTGAACTTAGCCGCCCCGCAAGAGATGTTAAATGAGAACCCCATTGTAGCCTTGAATCAAGCGAAAACCGCAGGAAAACCCCAGGAAAACCGTTTTATCTACGAATTCAAATTTCTCTTTATTCAATATTATATCACAATCACTACTTTTAACATTCTCTTCATCTTATGCATTTGGTTTTTTTTTTCATTTAATACCAAATTGTTTGCTGTGAACCAATTTTGGACCTGAAGTAGGGTATTATTTGCGTCATCTAGATTTTGGGCCCGCCTATTTATCTTTAAAATTAGGGAAGTGTCATCAGCAAACAACACCATATTTTGAGGTTGGTTTTTCAATAAATAGGGTAGATCATTTATATATACTAGAAAGAGGAAAGGACCCAATATTGAGCCTAGTGGAACCCCCATTTTTACTTTTAAACTATGTGAATGAACACCATTTATTTGAACATGTTGTTGTCTATCATTCAAATAAGATTTTACCAAACTAAGTGCAAGTTTACCCAGTCCGTAATGCTCAAGTTTCAAAAGTAAAGTGTCTTGATTTACGCAATCAAACGCTTTGGAGAGGTCACAAAAAAATCCTATGGCGTCTTGAGACTCTTCCCACGCAGTAAATATGTGCTTTAATAAGGTTACACCGGCGTCAGTTGTACAACGTCCCTTGGTGAAACCATACTGTTGATCATGTAAGATTCTGTTGGTGTTAAAATGATAGAGCATTTGATTAAGCATTACCTTTTCAAAAACCTTGCTAAAAGCTGGTAACACCAATACAGGTCTATTATTATTAGTATCTTTACTGTCCCCGTATTTGAAAAGGGGAATTACTTTACTGTATTTCATTAAATCAGGGAAAACTCCTTAGTTTACGCATAAATTAAAAATTAAAGCTAGGTCGCTATGGCTGGTGGTAGGGTAGGCTATAGTCTGTAGTGGATGTACAAACTTGGCGAGATAGTTATTTAAAGTTTATGGTAAAATTAGAACAGTATTAATTATTCTTATTCTCTATTGCACACAAAATTAAAATATATAGCTTATGTACAACGGCGAGCTTAACCCAGAATTGGGTTTTCTTACAGCAAACCTAATTAGTTATAGTTAGTGAAAGGTTTTTTCCGGGTATGTTGATATTTTTTATTTTCTGGAAATCTCGAGTTTCTACAGTATCCAAGGATTCTTGGGTGAATGTAGGGAACATTAATATTTGTCTATTTTCTTCAGCTGTTACAACAATATTTTTTTTGCACCGGATAATCTTTTGAAATGCTCGGTTGTGGAGAGTCAGTGGAATGCAGATTTATCATTTCTTGTACTCTGTGTGATATCTTAGTTTTATTTTCCACTGACTCTTCTATGTAGCCTTTAGCCACTTTACTCGACTTCCAACCTGCATGCCTTTTAATGACAGTTAAATCGGCTCCAAAATCAGCTAGCAAAGTTGCCGATGTTCTGCGAAAGCATATAGATTTGAGTTTGGCAAATTAATGTAGGTGGCTATCTCTTTAGGAATACTCGAAATCTTGTTTTTGCCAATTACTTGCCGCAGTCGCAATAATTTTAGATAATTTATGAAAAAACGGTTCGTTTCTATACCACTTGGTCGTAATTTTTGGTATTTTTATAGTATATTTACAAATTATTTTTTAATAGGTAACGAAGGTTCGGTAAACTTTGGTTTTAGTACCAGGTAACTTCACCAGTATTATATCATCTTGTTTCTCAATAAATACGATACCTACTTTTGCAAGTGCCACTTATTGCCAATATCAACACTACAAGGTAACTGTTACACTAAAAGTACACTAAAAGTAGATATAATTATCTCTTTAATTGGTGTATAAAATATAGAAAGTTACAATTTGATACAAATTTCTAATACCTATGCGAATAACAACAAAAAGATGTGCTTACCTTCATTACTATTCTATATAATATTTTATCAGGCGCTTGGAAGGTTTCTACCTCTTGATAAGTGAAAACTTTGATTTTTTTCTATTTAAATCCATCAGATTGTCTTTTGAGAAACGATGTTAGTCTCTCGAAATCCTTTAAATGTACATTGTGTTTAGTAATAAATGTTGTTTTTAACATAGAATACACGCTCCATAATGTTGAAGGTTTGTAAGTCTTTGTTATTTCGTTGAAATATATGAGCAAAACGTTTTCTGATAACGGTTTCCCTTTTTTCTCAGCGCGCTATTTCATAAAATAGTCGCACGATTTTAGGTATCTTTGTTTTGATTTATATAGTAAAAGGTTTTCCACTGCTGCTTTAGCCTCTTCTCTTATGAAATCAGGCGTTAAATCCATATCTGAATCAGATGAACTCATATGAGAAAGCGACATTATGAGAAAGAGACATTTTAGGTACTACCAGTTGACATTTTGCGAAAGAGAAATTTTGCGCCTGAGCCGTACAAATCTCTGCGATACGGAACAAAACTCTACAACTCGAAAAAACAAATGAAGATCGCCGTTATTTTCATTTTCATCATTGAAAAAATGGCAAATATTTTGCGCAAATTTATGTTATTTTAAAGAAATAGTTGAAATTAAATTAGAATAAAGTTATTAAAAAAATACATATTCTTTGATTAATACTTAACTTTGTTATTTCAATTTTACATCGCGCTGTAATTGAGTGGCGGTGTAGTTGGAACATGGTTCAATAGAAATGTGAAAATAGAACTATTTTTTTTATAATTTGACAACTGTCAGTTGAAAACAATTCTCCCTAGGGCTGAAAAGTATTATTTTCAACCCGCTCCACAGGCAACTTCAGACTTACTTTCCGAGTATGAGTAGTGAAAAATACAGTTACCTACTCAGCTGTACCTATTTGGTTAGAATCGAAGCCAAGCCCAACATAGCTGTGATTTGGGAAAAGGCTAGGCAGAAGATGATGATATAGATAGATAACCGTAAATGCAGTTTTCTCAGTGTGATTTTTTTCCAAAAACCGCCGCAAGAGTCTTTTAAAGGGTAAGTTGGTACGAGCCTATAAGAAAATATTTAACTGCTACTGGTATTTTTGGATTTTTATGATACATTTCACAAAATGTTTATATCCTACTAAAACAAACTCAATTCATAAAAATATTATAAAATAATATTCTGGTAAAGCACTGCCGACAGCGCCCGGTTAGGCTATGTAAATAATAGCCACAAAGTATAAATAAACAGACTGTACATAACTCGGTTAGATGTTAAATAATATGATATACTAAAATATGAATAAATATTGCGATGTGTAAAAGAACAACATTGTGTTATTTGTTGGTTTTGTTAGAGAAATGATTCAGTGGTTTTTTCTACAAGCACATTCTTCGAGCAAGTTTTTCTTGATTCGTCTCTGGATAACAATTTTATTTAATCGTATCAGAACTACGTCTTAGGCCCGCTTGAATCAAGAATCATTAAATATGTACATTTATCGGTAAACGAATTTAAAATATTGTTACATACCTACAATTATGCAATCAGTGATCCCTGTCAATTTTACTCAACAAAGCGACGACATGTAGGTTAAAAAGTAGTACCTATACAGGGTGTTAAAGTAGTCGCGTGCCATAGCTTAGGGGTGAGTTCAGTATCGATAAAGGAACCCGAAAAAAATATATATATATATTGAATGTCAACCTAATTTAGTACCTACTAACTTCAAATAGCAATAGTTTAGAGTTAAAATTACTTTTTAGTTTTATATTTTTTTGTTTTTTTTTTTTTTTTTGGATTTATTTTTTATTTTTTTCGGGTTCTTTTATCGATACTGAACTCACCCCTAAGCTATGGCACGCGACTACTTTAACACCCTGTATAATGACAGAAAAAAAGAGCATTTGTTATAATGCATTTAGTGATTGTGTAACAATTAGGCTTAAGTAATAGTCAAAGAGTCCATAAATTCCTCCATCGCATCGCGCGTTTACTGTGTTGTGCAAATAAATCTTAGGTGTACCGTACTAAAACCGCCAGTCAAACAAAGATCCCCATGATTCTTCACCGTCATTCCCATCAAAACAAACATTACTCAACGAAGTAGAACATCATAAACGTCATTAGGCGTCACATTAAGCCGTCGTACACACAATATGGACGTGTTATGAGCCGTTAGCCTTAAAAGCAAGAACACGTGGCTTCAACGTAATTACTCCCAGCTGAAGCCATCAGGCTTTATTGGCTAGACTTATACCAGGTAAGGGAATTATTATGTTTTCTTTGAAAGCGGGATTTTATTGGAAATATTTATATACCTACTGGAAACCTGGAGCTTGTCAAGTTTCCTAGTATCATAGAATTTGGAAATTCCTTAGAATAGCAGGTACTATTGGTATGAGCAATTCTGTGGAAGGTGCGATCAATTACTTAGTTGACCTATTTGATGTATAAAATAGCGATGAAAATTGCGAAAATTACATTTATTTCCTTTTTTTAAATCATCAATCATCGACATTTCTTGTGAAATACAAAATTTATTTTACATGAAATAAAATAAAAAATTATGTAAACATCACGCAAAAAAAGTAACAATTCCATTCAATAATTTTCAAATAAAAACTACAAAGATTAATTGCTTACGAATATTCTCCGAAGTTCTCGTCTCCATTATGTCGACGGAAATGGCCGAAACCCACGAGAAACATCCACATCTCCGTATCGAGCGAGTATCTATTTCCATGACAATAGCTCAATAGATAGGTATGTCACCACATAACACATAGCGTCGTCAGTTACGAGGTAAATTACACGTGAACAGCTGAGAAACTATCGTGTGTCTGTGTATATTAAGCCAATAGATCACCACATTTCTCCGAATCATCGATAAATGTAGTTGGTTAAATAAAAACCAATCGAAAAATAAAAACTTTCGTTGTGTTTTTTTTTTCAGGGCCGTCGGTGTAAGTACTTTCTTACAACAGTAATACGAACATTAAAAATTGCTCTATTGTCATAAGATAGACATCCATCGATTTGAGAGCATATATATACAGCTATACAAAATAAATGAAAAAATAACTTTTTTTAAAACAAGCTTTTATTTCAATCCGCTAAAAACAATAAAATAAACTTTTCCTTTAAAACTTTTTCCATCAACTTAAAACGTCGTTACACAATTTATACGCAATGAAAGCTTCTCGCGAGATTTACGTAAGTAAGTAAGTACTCGTATTTACTTAGTTTGATATTATTTTAAAATTCATATCAATTATTATTAAGTTATTTAATTTACTTGTTTATCTACAAGTAAACCTTGCGACAAGCATAAATCATAATATTGCATTGCCCCGCGATAAACATATGCGTGCAAAATTTCAGCTTAATCGGTAATCGGGTAGTGGATCAAATTTAACTTGCAAGATTTGGTTACAGACAGACAAACAACAAACGTTAACAAAAAAAATATATTTTTTGGTAGGCATCGATGGCCGATCTTGTATCATTTATCAGAGATGTGCGAGGATATACAGCCAGAGATGTGCTTAAAACTAACCAATCACATAACTAGTTTAGCCCAAGATATGAAAAAGCAACGATATTATTCGTTAGTTTCACACGCACACTTCGCTACGCATCTTCGCAAAGAGGAACGTGGCCTTCGAGCCGGATCGCGTAAACTTAAAGCTACTGAATGCTCAACGCCATACATTACAGACTATCCTATTCTCGTGCCTTGGACGGTCTCTAGCAAAATATCGAATCTGATACTGTTAGCTTCCGTCGTCCCACTGCTGTGCAAAGGCCTCACGCCATGACTTCCAGTTATTTCGATCCAGGTCTAATGAGGACCACTGGTCGTTGGTTGTGTCCAGCTCGTCCCGCCATCTTCTACAAGATCTGCCGCGACGCCTTCTGGCTGTGTTAGGGCCCCAGGAAGTGGCACTGGTAAAATAAACAAAAATTGAACGCAAAAAAATTGTAGCATAACTAAACATTTTAGATAAGTGCAATATTGTCGTGTCACATTTTAGGGGAAAGTATATAGACACAGTATCAAATGATAACTGATAAGTCATAGGTGATTTCACGCGATTATGTGTATCATTACTAATCAGAGTACATCAATATATTCTGTGAATCCATTACACGGTAACAAAAATAACCAACTACCTACAAAATTGATGTTATTCTTATACATTTCTCGCTTCGTTAATAAGAGTTCATAAAGGGGGGACATATACATACAACTCTGCCAAACCCTTCTGAAAACACAGGAGTGATGTTATATAATTACATAAAATAATATGAGGTTGTACATTTGAAGTAATTCGTTTAAAGCCCAGTTTTACCAATGAAACTTTACTGGGCCCGATCAGCACAGTCATCTAAGTCCCATCTATTAGAGAGCCGACGTGGCTGCTACTGAGAAATGACTATTAGGAAAACCCAATAACATTATTCTTATAGTAAGGGGATAATTCACATTTCGAACACTAGGAAGTTTCTGGCAGCATGTATAGAACTACAAATTCAAAATCAAAGCATTTATTTCAACTTCAAGTAAGCCAGTTACAGGCACTTTTGAATTGTCGAAAAAAAATTAAAAGCCTTAAACGCATTCTGATGTATTGATAACAATATTTCGCGAAAATGACAACGGTGAAAGTGACTTTTAATGGCTTTCAGATAACTTAGATAACTTTATAATCGGTACATCATGATACGAGCTGTTTTTCTGACAAATGTTTTCCCTTTTTACGTCGCAAACAACGTGAACCATTTAACTTTATTATCGACAAAATTCTTGGTCGGTTTTCTAATGTGATTTAGGCCCATTATGTATATGTATATTAGGTACCCAAGCACTTTTAGTTAGACCTCCATTTACCCCGAAGCAAAAAGAGGGGTATTATTTCTTAGTGTGCTTGTCGTTGGGTATTTTAATTACACAAACAACTAGAACTAAGAGCTAAATAACATAAAAGTAACAATAAAGTTTTAAGGGCAGGTAGAACAAATTTTACCAATTTTACATAACTTTGATTCAATAGTAAACTAACAAATCGTAATTTTTTAAAGCAAAAAAAAATATAGATATTATAGTTAACTATATCTACTTTGATAATTTGTGGTTCAAAACATGATATCGAATACTTCACTCGAAAAAAAAAATGAATATTTTTTATGTTTTTCTTCTTTTTCTGGAAGAAAATGAAAATTTACTCCAAAAAAAAATATCTAAGCAAAGTAAATAACATTTAGAACAATTATTTGTGGTTACATTTTGCGAAAGAGTTTAATCCTTTTAATAATTAATTATTATATAATACAGCGGCTTGCGTACGTGGATTCAGCATTCGACGCCTGGCCGCCGCCGAGTGCACACGTGCGCTCCGCTCTGTCGCTGCCTTGCTCCCGCGCACCCCGCGCCCCCCGACTCGGTTTCGCCGCTACGCTACGTCAGTAGCGTCCGCCGCCTCGCCGAGCTCCGACGGCCCCCGGCCCGCCAAGTCGTAGTGTGACTACAGTCTTTGCCTTGTGCTCGGACTTAGTTGCGCTGCGCCGTGTCGAATTAACTACTTGTAGTTAAATTCGATACGTTAAAAACTGTCTTTTTCAAGACAAATTTCCTTAACGGAAATCGTCAAAACCTCGTCCGCGCTTTTTGCCCTTCAGGTGAAATCCACGATTTTTAGTGGTTCTTGACGGAAACCTCACGGTGTTAACGAAGTCAAGAGGGTGGTGACCCGACACACCCGCCGATCCCCTTCAGGGTGAGGCAACCCGTTGGAAGGGCTCTGACTGCGGCCTTGGGGGATCTCCTAGTCGCAGTCTGGTAGCATCTAATCCCCGTTTGTCCACAGCTGCACCCGGGACGTCTGGGTGTCTCTACCCCAGCGGCCCGGATCAGTCGCAAGACCCATAGGGCCCTGCCGCACAATAAGATCGGCGGCAGGTTTACAAGCTTAGGGCACACCTTAGCACTCACCTCCCTGTAATCCCAACAGGGTGAGAACACATCCCTGGGTTATCCCACCCGGGGAGTTAGGTCTTACAGTGTTTTCCGGCCCTTCTGGCCATTCAGACAGCAGTGGAGCTGGCGAGTTTGTTTGTGTTTTTCTTCTCGCCAGTGGAACACTAGGAAAAACACAGGTGTAGCCTCGTTTTAAGGGAGCTGTCTGCCCGGGGAGTTTACGTTTCACGTACCTCCTCGGGATAGGTTTGGACTAGGCATAGGTTAGGTTATGTACTAGATCCCCCCTTTTTAATTCTGCCATAATGGCAACGCCCCGAAAAGAGGCTTTATCGGCTTCTTTAGGAGCTCTCCTACAGCGTCTGTTATCAGACGATAGCCCCTATATTAGGGAAAAATACGATGGGCTCCTCGAGCCCTTTAAGAAGGAAAACTGGAAAGCTGAGCATTCAGCTTCCACTAGATCCCGATCTCCCTCTCCTATTCCCCGACCCAACTCCGCCGATATGGACGTTGTGGTCAGCCCCGAAGCCCCCGATAGCTCTCCCGAATTAGTCTCCTCTTCTGAGTCCTCACCATCCGAGCCAGAGGAATTCCAACTCGTACAGAACGGGAAACGAAAGAAGGCTAGGAAAGCCAATGCCGGAAAGGCCAAGAATGCAGTCACGGCATTGAACGCCCCCCTCTCCGCTTCCCTTTCCCACATCCCCTCTACCGCCGGAGTAGCTGCTCCCTCAGCCGCGATCCCCATCAACCGCTCTCCCAGCCGTACGGCTACTGGCTCGGCTTCTGCCAGCCGCCCGGATAGTCCAATGGAACCGGTTCCATCTCAATCCGCTTCGACCAAGAAGCTCACACCCCCTGCTCTGTACATCAGAGAAAAGGGGAAGTGGACTGAAGTGTCCAAGATGTGTGCGGATCGCAAGATCCAGTACACAAGCGCGACATCTACCCAACAGGGTATTAAAGTAAAGGACTACAGACAGTTGGTGCATGCCCTTCGTGGTAGGAATATCGCCTTCCACACCTTCTCCCTCCCGGAGGAAAAGCCGACCCGCGTGGTCATCAGGCGGATCCCGAAGGAGATCCCTGCCCAGGACATCCTGGAGGATTTAACCTCCCAGGGCATCCCCGTCTCGGCGGTTCACCGCCTTCACAAGAATAGGTCCCAAGGGGGTGACGAGTACGACATGGTGCTCGTCATCTGTGACCCAGTCGAGGGTCACCACCCAATATTTAAGATCAAGGCAGTCTGCTCCTTATCGGGCATCTCAATCGAGAGGCCCAGGAAGCAGAATATAGTTGGGCAGTGTCATCGCTGCCAACTATACGGCCATAGCCAAAAACATTGTTACGCACCGCACAGGTGCGTAAAATGTCTAGGCGAACACGCCACGGCAGATTGCCCTCGTCCCAAGGACAGGGCTCTGTGTACAGAGCCGCCTAGCTGCGTGCTATGCGGTCAATCTGGCCACCCGGCTAACTACAGGGGCTGTCCCAAAGCCCCCAAACAATTCGCCAACAGACTGGCGAATCGCGCTCAAGCCCGTCAGCAGAGGGAAAGCCCCCTGACGAAAGCCCCATCCAAAGACCTCCCTGAGCGTCTCAGCCCACAGAGGCCCTCTCCTTGGAACCAGCTAAACCACCAGCGTGCCTTCCCTGCCCTGGTGAAATCCCAGCCCAACCCGTTGCCAATGCCTGGCCTCATGGACAATCCAGTCCCAATGCCCACTCCAGTGGCTCGGTCCCAGGTCCCTCTTCCCTCCCCTAGCCCCCGGCCTTCCAACCAGGAAGAGGAGAGTACTATCGACACCCTCATGAGGTTCCAGGTGTTTATCTCACCTGAGGCCGACTGCTTAGCAGCCGAGCTCAGGTTAGCTAAGGACCTGAAACAGATCAATGAGATTTACGCGAGATATCCTAGGATCGCGGAAGCCCTTCGTAACCTCAATCAAACTCAATAATGGATAACACACCCGTAGCATCGTGCACCCAACCCCGGTCCCTTAAGTTAGGCTTTTTTAATGCTAATGGCATGGGAGGGCAACGCGACGAGATCGCGTCCTTCCTTCGCGATTATCAAATAGACATTTTTCTTATCCAAGAGACTTTTCTAAAACCCAGCAATCGTGATCCTAAAATTGCCAACTATCGTTTAGTTCGCAATGATAGGACACGTTGTCACAAAGGCGGTACGCTCATCTACTACCGCAAGGAACTGCACTGCATCCCAATCGATCCCCCTCCCCTAGAATCCCTACTGGAGGTTTCAATCTGTCGGCTAGCCATGACAGGTCATCAACCGCTTCATATAATGTCTGCCTATATGCCCCCCTCAAACACGTCTGAGAATCATAACCTCCTGGTTAATGATCTCACCAAACTCTTCGGCATGAGTGGTTCCGTTATCATAGCGGGCGACTTCAACGCCAAACATCCCGCCTGGAATAGTAGTATGACTAACCCGAGAGGGAGAGTCGTCTGCGATCTAGGCCAGACCATCAACTTCGATCCCATTGCTCCTATGGAGAACACGCACTATCCCGACACCACTAGTCATCGTCCCGATGTGCTCGATATAGCGCTGCTCAAGAATGTTAGCCTTAGGTTACATTTAATTGAGACGCTACACGAGCTTAACTCTGACCACCGCCCAGTGCTCATGCACCTAGTTTCTCGCTCGGGTATCTCTGACCCTAGCCAACCCACTCCTACCACCCTAATAACCGACTGGAAGAAAGTAAGCGATATGCTGAAATCCGACACGTCACCGCACCTAGACGGTATCCCCGACCACATTGTCTCAGTCGCAGACACCGAGGCCGCTATCGACTCGTTTACAGTTCACGTGCAATCCATTTTAAAGGATTGCTCTCGGGAAGTCCCAGTGTTGAGTGATCAACTCTGGAAACTACCTGACGACATCCGTGAACTGATAAACGAGAAGAACGCGGCCATACGTGCCTATAGCGTCTGGCCCTGCGATGAGAACAAAGCTCACATGCGTTATTTACAGCGTGCTGTAAAGAAGCGCACTAGTGAGTTTCGTTCGAATCAATGGGACAAGATGCTTAGCGAACTGGAGCCAACCCACCAAGCCTTCTGGCAACTTCACAGGAAGCTGAGGTCCTCCGAGGAGGCCTCTTCTCCACCTCTCATCCGTCCTGACAAGAGCGTCGCTTTTGACGACTCTGAGAAGGCAGAATGCCTGGCCGACAGTTTGGAATCACAGTGCTCCCCTAGCACCCTTCCAGTAGACAAGCAGCACCTCGATGAGGTGGATGCAGAAGTCGAACGAAGGGCTGCACTCCCTCCCGTAGAAGACCCCGACGATCCCCTCCCTCCGGTCACTCCAGACGAGGTCAAGGATATAATCGACAAGCTCAAGCCTCGGAAAGCCCCTGGCGCCGACGGCTTCACCAATAGGATTTTTAAAACCCTCCCCGCTCAGCTCATAGTCCTTTTGGCAGCCATCTTCAATGGCGCCTTGAGCAACAACTTGTTTCCCCAAGTGTGGAAAGAGGCCACCGTCATCGGTATTCCCAAACCTGGGAAACCGAAAGCTCAGCCTTCGAGCTACAGGCCGATCAGTCTCCTGAGCGCGCTCGGCAAAATCTATGAGAGACTTATTTATAAGCGACTCAGAGATTATGCCGAGACAAAAGGCCTCATTCCCGATCAACAGTTCGGTTTCAGAACCGAACATTCGTGCATACACCAAGTCCACCGCATCGTCGAACACTTGAGCGCTGGTTTCCAGCGTGGAGCGATGACGGGGGTGTTGTACTTCGACATAGCGAAAGCCTTCGACAAGGTCTGGCACAACGGCTTATTATACAAGCTGTATAAACTCGGTGTGCCGGACCGTCTCGTGCTCATCTTACGAGACTTTCTGTCGGATCGCACCTTCCGCTACCGCGTGGGAAAATCTCTATCTTCTCCCCACCCCATCCGAGCCGGAGTCCCTCAGGGCTCCGTCCTCTCTCCTCTAGTTTTCACGCTGTTCACCAGCGACATCCCAACGAACAAGAAAGTTCAGGTTGCCCTATTTGCCGACGACACGGCTATTTATTACACCGGCCGATCTCAGGTTTGCATCCATCGTGCACTTCAACAAGCCGCCGATTCACTCGGCGCTTGGTTTCGTAAGTGGAGGATCGAAGTAAACCCTGAGAAGAGCCAGGCTGTACTCTATCAGAAGTTACGCCATCAGCGACCGTCACCTGCCCCCATCACTATGTTCGGCAAGCCTATCCCTTGGGAGAAGCAAGCCAAGTACCTCGGTGTCATCCTCGACTAACACCTGACTTTCGCGGCCCATATCAAAGCAGCTCGTAACCGAGCAGCCTTTGCCATGGGCAGACTCCACTTCATGCTAGTCAAAAAGAGCAAGTTGTCACTCAAGTGCAAGTTGCGTCTTTACACGGCAGTTATCCGACCTATCATGACATACGCTTGTGTCGTATTCGCTCATGCCCATCCCCGCCACATCCACAGGATGCAGACCTTGCAGAACCGCTTTCTCCGTAAGATCACCGGAGCCCCCCCTTACGTCCGTAACGATAGTCTTCACCTAGACCTTAGAATCCCCACCATTCAGCAATTCATGAAACGTCTTGCAAAGCGTTTTTTCGACTCCTCTATTAAGCATAGGAACCCCCTGATCGCATCGGCCGCCCGATACGACCCATCGCGTATCAGCTCAGTCCGCCGTCCTCGGCACACTCTAGTCACCCCCGACGACGCTATTACCCTCTTACAGGAGAGTAGCAAAGACACCAGCACCGTACGTAGAAAATACAGATACAAACCGAAGACATACCGACCTCACCGCCGAGGTCCGAGGTTATTTGGATTTAATTCATTTCTATTGATGAGAACTTTGCACCCATATGGGTTATAAGTGCCATTACAGGTCTGATGATGGGGACCATAGACAGTCGAGAGAATTCCTCAACGATTTACAGTAGTTACGTTTAGTTGGGCTTCCTTCAATTCATTGGTTCAATATGCTAAAATGTTCTGTTTGTGCAAAAATAATACCTACTTAAGATTGCAGTTTGCATAGCAAATATTTGTATATGATATTACAACTAAAATGTGACAAATGGTGGCAGAAAAAACGGGATCAAACAAACAAGTCACCGACTTCAGAAGCTAAAAGTATTTTTCACTTTTTTTGTTTTTTGAAGTCGGTTTTATTTTTTGCAAGAAAGTTTTTTGTTATTAATTTTATTCTTTTGTTTGTGAAGTAAGGGGATTAAAAATAAAAACAAGTAGCTAGGTATAAAGTGCGGAAGGTTGGATTAAAATATTATTTTATCGTCGTTGCTTTTGCCATTTGTTAGTATATGGTAGAAATACATTTTTAACCGACTTCAAAAAAAGGGAGGTTTCTCAATTCGACCGTTTATATGTTTTTTTATGTGTCGCGCATAACTTCGTCGTTTATGAACCGATTTTGATGATTTTTTTTGTTGGAAAGGGTATACCCCGAAGTTGGTCCCATTTAAATTTCATATGGATCTGATGATGAGTTTCAGAGACAGACAACGGAACTCTTCAAAAAATTACAGCAAATTAACCGCGATTGCAGCAATCACTTGGATGTTTATTGTTTACACAAAATCATAACATAACATCACGTCTGTATGCTCTGAGCGGGTAAGCAGATGTGTACAATACACCCACATTTCGACAGTTAGGTATGTTAAGTTCCATTTTATTGGGGATACTCCTATTATCATGTAAAATAAATGCTTAGCAAATATTTTTATAAAAATTACAACAAAAAAAAAAAAAAAAAAACTGACAATAAAGAAGTCGGAAGTGTGTATGTGTCATGTAATGACGCTACTCATCTTCACGCAAACAATTACAGGGTGTTTTTACACCGTAAAATTTTAAATACCCCTAGATTATAATCTATCTCGCGAGATTGTAAACTCTCGAAAAATTTGTGAACTGTTTGGTGACAGATACAACAAATAAAGCGCGTGTTGCTTCGTGAGATAAAAACAATGTAAGAAACTTAGTCACATAATTGAATAAATCTTGACTTGCAGCATTTTACATTTACAATATCCATTCAAATTAATTTATTACATATAAATGTTAGGTTTTCGCAATTACTACAGTATTATAATAAATCAAGCTGACAATTTAATAAAATAAGTTGTCGTAATGCACGCTTATCTACACTGTGACACTTCGCTCAGCTTTGGGTTCACGTAAGTTCACGCCGGCGACGCGAGCGCACGGCTCGTTTCGCTTAAAGGATGGTAGCGTTAAATACCTACTTTGCTTAGTCTACCTGGCCTTAATAATAACATCAAAACGTCGCTTCTACCTAACTTAAACAAAGTGTTAAAGTTAAAAAAAAGAAAATGCATTATAAGCATAGCATGTATACTGTTGCAGACTGCGTCGTCGGTCTGTCTAGCGGTTGCAAGCGCGACTGCTGCGGATGAGGCCCTGGGTTCGATTCCCAGGTCAGGCAAACTGGTATTGGGGTTTCTAACAGGAATTTCTCAATAGTAACCACGGAGTCTGGGTTTGTGCCCAGTTAATGGAAAAAATCTTGCCCACAATTAAGTCTTATGACTTAAAAACTTAACTGGCGAAATGCGTACCACTAGGCATACCTGTGCCGAGGATTACAGGTGTTATATTATGTGACTTCTATTATGCTATGCTGTATTTACTTTAAACGCAATTATCATACATTCATATTGCCAATTCCAGGCTTCGCATCAGAAGCCGCGGGAGACGCCACGTGGTGGCTTCCGGCCACCCTAGGCGCGGGCCTGTGGACGGGGAGCTATGGGCTAGCTCGCCGTCCGTCTCATGACGACAGGCCGTGTCGACGGCGCGTTCGTGTTCCACGCGCGCCTCAAAAAGAGTCAGCAAAAAGGAAGGGGTCCGCAAGGGCCGATGCCTGCCGGGGCTGCGGGATTATTCGAAAGAGATACCGTGGCCCCGGAACACAAAGGGCGATGAAGGAACATGGATGGGTTTTAGTCAGTAAAAGTCTGACACTCCCTCCTGCTCCGCCCAGAGCGGGAGGAGTCATTTGATGATTTCCCATCCGAAAAAAAATAAAAATAATAAGAATCTTCACATCAGAAACCTGGACAGACTTTTGGTAAAGAGGACCTGCGATCAATTGATTTAATTTAAGGTCCCTTATTTATTGTGTATTATACTTCCATAAATACTTGGTTAGGATCTGTAGTAGATGCCTCATTTCATGTGAGTGATTAACGGTTGCTACGGCTCCTCAAACACCTTCCAAAATGTCAACACCCTAGGGTCCCTGGAAATGTCAAATACTTTAGAAAATAATAATTATAAAATAACAAGGGATCTACGTATGAAATAATTTTAAGGTGGATGCTCCAGGGTAGCCCGCGAAATTCAAATTTTCTTACGTTTTTTGCAATTTTCAGGTCAGTGTCCGGTTGTATGTTGATTAAAATATGATTCGCGGCTGTAACACTATGTAGTTACAGAATTAAATTCATCAATACAACCCTCCAAGTTCATACAGGTGCAGGAATGAATTTGACCTTGAAATAGTCACCCGGCTACCCTGGAGCATCCACCTTAACTACAAATACCAGACAGTCAAACATTCCGACCAATTCAGAGGTCTTCCGTGCGTAAAGACCGCTACACACCACACACGCCTTCCAGTCGATTACATCGCCACGCGTGTGTGCACATCGGTTGGTATTGCCAACTATTTTAGCACAATTCCGATCGACTGCTCGAACCAACCAGAGGTAAGCGGAAATGTCAAGTCTTGTAGACCGTAAAAGAACCTACTTAACTTATCATCACGCCTCTAATGCCCGAAGAGTTAAGCAAAAGTGTATCTACACTGGCATGCAAAACTAAGTATCACACTTTTAAAATGGCAATAACTTTTTAAGTACACAAGATATACTTTCTAAACAAAAAGGACTTTAAAAACAGTTTATTTTTGTACATAAAAACATCACAGTCGGTAACCTAAATTACTATAAAACGTTTTTTTTTTATTTTAAATCTCTAACTTCTATAATTTAGAAAAAAATAAATTTAAAAGTGTAGTACTTAGTTTTGCAGGCCAGTGTAGTTTGTATTTTATCACATGTATGTTAATCTGTAAGACACATGTAATCTGTAATCTGTACATATTCTATGGGCCAAAGTTGCCTGGAAATAAATGAATGTTGTTGTTTATAGTACAGCCACATTTAGCCAGCATTTATTATTAGTCCCATGATATAGGGGACGAGCCTATTGCCATTAACAGGCCACAAAAACCAGATTTCATGACTGCTTTAAGCCTAATAACACTTTGCCCCAGCTGGGAATCGAATCCAGGACCTCCGACCAAAAGACTAAAAACATGATTTAAGGTCCTTAAAAAGTGACATAATTATCATCATCTGTCTAGTCATTTCCCGACTTTCTTGGGATCGGTTTCCAGTCTGGTAGGTTGCAGGCACAACTTGTGTTTCCATGGAACGACTGGCTTCCTGATCTCCACAACCCAGTAACTGACAACACGATACCTTATGGTTAGATTGGTTGTCAGACCCACATATCGAATGTGAGGCATTACATATTTTCTTCTACATAAAAAACCGGTCAAGTGCGTGAGGGGCCACGCGCAGTGAGTGTAGGGTTCCCTAGTAGCTCGTTATCACAATATAGAACGAACCCGTTGGTACAGCGCCATCTAGCGGCAGCTTTGTGACAATTTATGTTTTGTTCTTCAATGCAAGTCTTTACCCGTTATAAACAAGCAACTTTGACGACCTTTGACGACTTTGACAACCCGAATAGCGCAGCGGTAGTGAGGCTGCCTTACGTTCTTAGGGTCCCGGGTTCGAATCCCGGTTGGAACAAATGTTTATGTGATGAGCATGGACACTTGTTTCCGAGTCATGGATGTTTATATGTATAATAAGTATGTATTTACAAACAGAAAGTATATATGTAGTATATCAACTATCTAGTGTCCACGACACAAGCCTCGTTGCTTAGTGTGGCATTAGATGGCGCTGTGTGTTAATGTCCAGCGATATTGATTTATTTAACTACTTCATTTTAGTCACTTTATAGGATTAATTCTAAGGATTTAGTATTTGGTACAAAATTATCCAACACCCAAGTTCAACGACTATTACTGCTAAACTAATAAAGTTATCTTAACCGCTATAGTTTTCCTTTAAAATTCATATATCATCATGATTTTTCCAGATTTTTCAAGCCAGCAGTTTAGCTTCTAGGCGAGCTACCCTAAAAAAATATTTTCCAAAATTTTATTTTACGACTTTGTCGGCGTTATTAATATACACCTCTACAAAATTACAGCTTTCTAGTAATAACGGTCTCTTAGCAAAACCTCTGACGGTCATGACGAAACTATAAGGGTTCCTTGTCAGGACTACGGAACCATAAAAAGCAAAAAAATATTTTTCTTTTTCCACATTTACGCAATCTTTCACCGTTCGTCAGTTCTCGTTTGTTTAACAAGATCCTTTGTTTCACACATTTTGTCCTGGATAGCTAGGACTACATCTTACTCAGCTGAAACGTTGTCATCTAAGTAGCTGTTCCTTTATGTTATATGTTAGAAAATAATGTCCCATTGTATTATTTTTATTGTAGCACTTGACCTCAATCTGAAAAGCTATTTCATGTTCGTTGAAGTAATGACTTGAATGGCTGTAGAAATATGTTATTTCTAACTGGGAAATCGTGTAAAATGAAAGGGACATTTATTGGGTGCTTTTCTGTATTGAGACCATTTATTTTAATCGATATTTAATTGAAACCTGGGTTCCATTACCATCGGGTTCATAACGTAACTATTTATTTGCGTTTGTGGCGGTTAGATCAGGCTTGCATGGTACTCCTTGTAAAATACTACATTCAGCTACGTCTAGTTAGACTGAAAGCTGTCCCTAACAAAGTTAAAAAAACATGTGAGGTGTCAAGGGACACCCGGATGGAACGAAGTAGTAAGTATGTCAGATATTTTCGCCAGTTTAAAAAAAAAATCTGGCGTAAATATCTAATCGAATATCTGGCTAGCTTTCTATAAGAGAGAGAGAGAGACAGACAGAGAAACATGCGCACGCCGCACGGCTTACAATAGCTTACTATAGCAAAAAGTGTCGTTACAACTTTTCGTCTTAATTTTTTCCGTCCCTTTCGCAACGCGCGATAAGGAACTTCGTTCTAAAAAAACAAGGCAGATGATACCTGAAACCATCTAGAAGATATTTCTTAAACTGATATTTTTTTTAACAACTTCAACGAATGTGTCAGTACCTAACTCGAGTTTGAAAGATTCAAGAAATTAATTTATTACATTGAATTGAAATCTACACCCACATATCTACCAGGCTTATTTTAGCACAAACCCCTCTACAACATTCGTATTGGAACAGAACCAGTACCGACCAAGTTTGTCTACTACATCACAGAATTGCATTCATCCCTTTTCATTCAAGAGATAGGACGTTTCATGGAAACTGCGCTCAGCACCCGTATCGAAGCTGTTACGCAGAATATGTAGAAAACCATAGAGCAGAGAGTAACTTAGAAAAGGCAGTACTGATAAAATCGTACGTAGCGGCGAAATTGCGTACTGACTTGCGATTATATTTCGCCAATCTGTCATTTTGCGTTTCTGACGTTCCTCGCCCAAACCACTCGTAAGCCATTGTGACGTACGCCAATCACAAGCTGTGATGCCATAATAGGGTAGTAGCCACCATTACAAAAACTTTAATTAACAAGGCCTGCAAACCGATTACTTTCTACGTTTCAACTGACTAAAATTTTCCTTAGAAATCAATAAATAATCGAGTCATTAAATTGACAATCTAGTGGCAACCAACATAGATGGCTATTGTCATACAAAATCTATGGGAAATCGAGTTTTGACAGCTCGTAAAACTTTTGTCAATTGACTGGTGTGTACTACTCTATTACATGCAAGATGCATATTTTTGTGCAGTGTTACTGGCACACATGTATTTTCCAGGCTAAACGCACAGTTTCTATCACGTCATTTGTGTAGTAGTACTAGTAAACAGTGACACACTTGGTTTACGGCAACTGTGAACAAAGTCGCTTCTGGAAAAGGTACAAGGTAAGGTATCGTTCTACACGAGCGGCCTATGGGTGACATAACATACGCGACGAGCCCACAATGTCCTGCGCGTGCTGTTGGATCTGCCATGGCGCTGTTGTGCATCGGGAATGTTCGCGGAGGCTCGCACAGATGGCTTCCACGCTATCATGCGAAAGAAAGCGGCTTCCTCAACTGCAGCGCCTGCATGGTAGTGACAACAGTATTTTGAAGATGATTGCTGCTAAACCGGACTGCCCCATCCAGAGACACTAGGTGGGGACAGTCATAGGTCTAAATAAATAATTAATTTGTAAACACTAATAATACTAACCTAATTACTTAGGCACCATTGTTAGTAACACTAAAATACTAGTAAAACTATGGACTGTTGTTTGAAAATAAAATTTAATTTATTTATCTAAAGGAGTCTCCGTGCTCTGTGTAGCTAGACGATCATGGTTTATGGTTCCAGACGAGGCTGTCTAAACTAATCCGAGTTTATGTCTGTCAAGCTGGCTGTAACTGACGTATTGGATTAAATACTACTGCCTCGATGATAGGGTAAACGGGCGCGTTGTCAGTGTTAATTTGCTAAAAGGGGTATCTTCTCGTTTACTAGGCTAAAATGTACATTAAAACTAGCTTTTACTTGCAGTTTAGTTCGCATGAATGTTGGTAATTTCGGGATAAAAAAAAATGTTATCGTGGTAACCGTTAGGACGTAAAAGGTAACATACAGACAGATAGACCAATAGACAGACAAGATCAATGATGTTATATATAATACTGAGGTAGATACGTTTTACCGACCTCAGCGTGGCAATGCAAACACAAGCTGATCAGCTTGTGTGACCTCAGTCCGTCCTGTGCGACGCGAACTGACGTTTAAGGGCTCCACTTGAGACGAGACTGTCTTAAGACAGACTATTTCCCTACTAGTGCGAGCGAGACAGACTATTTATCTCTCGCCCGCACTCGTAGGGAAATAGTCTGACTTAAGACAGTCTTGTCTCAAATGTGTGGTAGCCCTAAGCGAGAGTTTGGTGTATGAAAATAAACAAATAAGGCAAATTGTGTGTTCAGAAAGTCAAGAATGACGTATCTTTTCATTTGTTATTACTGTTTAGTCTATTTAAAATGGAAAATCATAAATTTGATTTTACTCAAAAATCACTGCCGCGCTGTTGCCGCTTTGACACCTACACGAACGAGACAAGTAGTGCGTTGCATATGAGTGACAGAGAGCACGAGATGATGGCGTGCGGTGTTGTCAGTTCGAACTACGCGTTCGAATATCGCCATGTTTTTATTTCTTTTTAATGAGTATGACGTCTCTATTGGTAAAATCTCATTGGACAAGACGGCTTTCGCCTTTATAATATTCCTATATTCCAGAGTTCGGTTTGTCGGGCAAAGTGTTATTGGGTTTTTCCATGAAGAATTTCTCAGTAGCAGCCACGGAATCTGGATTTGTGCCCCGTTGATGGCAATAGGCTCGCCCCATTGTACATGCGACTTAAACATAACTGGCAAAATGTTGTTCTATTAGGTACACATCTGCCCAACCCTTCGGGGATAACGGGCGTGATTTTACTTTGTGTTATGTGAATACGTCAACGAGTTGACATCAAACCATTAGTATCATCATTTTGACGTCAAACTTGTTTGGTAATAAAAGTCTACACACCAAAACCACCGCTTATGTCTGTGACTTTCATAGGTGTTCCTTGTCATGTCTTGTCTGGAAGAATGATTCTTTGTTCGGCCCACTGAGTTTCGTCCCACATAACAAATTCCTAGTTCGTCTTACATTCCGTCTATGGCCCTTGGCAAATGGCAAATAACGAAACCCTTATGGATTCGTCATGTCTGTCTGTCCGTCCGTATGTCACAGCCACTTTTTTCCGAAACTATGAGAACTATGCTGTTGAAACTTGGTAAGTAGAAGTATTCTGTGAACCGCATTAAGATTTTCGCACAAAAGTAGAAAAAAAAAAACAATAAATTTTGGGAGTTCCCTATACTTAGAACTGAAACTCAAAAAAAAAACTAAAATAGGAGAATAGAAAATTAAAAAAAAAAATATGATGTAATATTACCATGTAAACTTCCACCGAAAATTGGTTTGAACGAGATCTAGTACGTAGTTTTTTTTTTATACGTCATAAATCGTAAACCGCAATTTACCTTTCATTTTATTTATCAAGACTTAATTTTAAAAAAACACTATTATTAAAACATCGATCAAGGTACAACGAACTACAAGAACTTTTATGTTACTTGCTGCTACGGAACCCTTCATGGGCGAGTCCGACTCGCACTTGGCCGCTTTTGTTTTAGTCAATTTAGGTACAAACCTAATCTGACTATTAAATATAATCAAATAGAACATATAAATCACATTCTTATTACCTTAACATCGTCTCTTGTACCTGGTTGATGAAAGAATCATAAAACACCTATACAAGCCTTTTCAAAGCTCAATAGACCCCCTTTACAACCTTTTTACAGCCGCGTTGAATGCTGAACCACGTGGAAAACTCGTTTAAAAGGAATTTTATTGCCACATTGATAGGTGGCAGCACCATCACAAACCTTTGTCGATGGTGCAAGCCTCAAGGCTTGATGGAGACCGATAAAAACTTTCGTTTTTTTTTTTATCATACACTAACTTTCCCCGTGGCTTCGCTTGCATTAAAGTCCGATATAATCCCACGGTAACATTTTTGGAGACCGATGAAAACTTTCATTTTTTTTATCATACACTAACTTTTCCCGTGGCTTCGCTTGCATTAAAGTCCGATATAATCCATGTAACATTTTGAATATAACTTAACACTCGGGGATAATGTAGCTTCCCATTAGTGAAAGAATTTTCGGAATAGGATCAGGGGCCCTACTCCCTGACGTTTCGTCCATATATTCGGATCTATCCGTCTCTCTCGCGCACGTCTGCAGATGAGTGCGAGTGAGAGAGACGGATAGATTCGAATATATGGACGAAACGTTGGAGAGTAGGGGAGGCCCTACTCTCCAACGTTTCGTTGTTCCGACGATAACCCCCTACATCCAAATAACAAGCATACTAACTTTACCACTTTATAATACGAGTATTAATAATATATGTAGATGAAGGCATTTTATAATTCCTGTTAGCTTCCTAATAAGTAGCTATTTTCATTTCAAGGTTACAAGTACATTATAGGTGAAAATCGGTCTGTGGGACCGACGGGCATAGGTGTTTTATAATTTTACGCGAGTATTCGAAGGTTAAAATAATCTGAAACGGCGTGGGGCTGAAACTATAAAGATAGGAATCGATTGAAGTCGCTTTTACGATTATGTTGTAACTATCGTATGGGCTCTGCTAAAAAAGTTGTAAAATTCTAGGTCAACGACGTCGACATTAAACCTTTGACGAGAACAAACCTACCTGTTTAAATATCCCGGCTTTATTTTCTCAAAGAATGTATCAAAAAATCTGAACTCGTTCCTCGCCTTAGAAAAACACATAAATACGATGCAGTGGTAGCTGTTCAAATCAAATCAAATCAAATCAATTTATTTGCTACAAAGTATTGGTACAATTTCGGTCTTAACATAAAATAATCCAGATCCATAATACTAAGTCATAATAATGTGACATGCAAACATTTTGGTCTTATAATTATTATCATTAAATTCCTAATAAAAGTAGTGTAATTATTCAAATAAAAATTCATAATTCAATGTCAAATAAAATTCAACACATTTTCCATAATCTTATGCCAGTGGTTAGATAATTATCGTTATATTTATTTACCAATTTCTTATTAAATAAGTCACTGACTGTGTAGAAATTATTTTTCAATACACTTCCTCGAAAACTGGTTCATAACGCACTACGATTAGGTTCAACATGTAATTTATTTCACACGCGTGCGATTTTTTTCATTTTCCAACACGTGTGCGGGCATGAAAATTGCCACAGATAACTATACCTATACTGCCTATACTTAGTTCAAATTGGATCAATGCATGAAGTCGGAGGTGAATGTTTTTTTTTTTAATTTTGGCAATTTATAATACGTCTTTACCGCGTAAATATTTTTAAAATATTCAAAGTGTGTTTATAAATAGAATATCATAGATAAACATGATTATTTAAAACTAATATTTACTTTTAATAAACAAATTAACATTTATTTGTGTTCTAAGTTCAAAAATATAAAAAAAAAAAACAATTTTTTTATATTAGTCTGTTTGGCTTCATACCTTTGCTTCTCCTTCAACCTGGCGAAAGCAAAGCGCGGAAAAAAAGAAAATAAAAATCATAGTTTCTTATTAATTTATGACAAAAATGTTTTTCGTTATTTTATTTTATTTCGTCAAAAGTGTATTGAAAAACGTCGTTTGATACACGTGGACATTTGTTATTGCAATTCTCAGCTCAAAAACACCCTCGCCTACGGCTCGGGAGTTAATTCCGCTTCGAATGCAATAACAAACTTTCTCCACTTGTATCAAAATGTACTATTCCCTTAACCATACTTTAAGACATCTTACAAATTTATTAGTTAGTAAGTTTTTAATACTGTCAGGTATAGCATTAAATATGCGAACACACATTGCATAGCTATTCTTGCTGTATAATGCTGTCCTAGGAATTATGGGCAAAACTATTCTATTTCTATGCCTATTACTTTTGGAAACATTTCATAAGCTTTTTTGAACAACTCCGGGTGCGTTTTCACAAATTTAGCGCACTCAAAGATATAAAGACTTGAAAGTGTTAAAATTTTGAACTTATTTAAAAAAGGTTTGCAGGATTCCCAAGGGCGTATTCCCGCTATGGCACGGATGCATTTTTTCTGTGCGATGAACGCTCTCTGACTGTCTGTTGAGTAACCCCAGGACCATACTAATCTATACTAATATTATAAAGAGGTAAAGTTTGCGAGGTTGTAGGTAAGTTCTTTTACCAATAATATAGAAAGCCACGTTATTTGTTAGTGCCATAGGTTATATTTATTACTAGAAAAAATATGGGGGCCCCGGGAATTAGAGGAAATTCCCGAGCGAAGCCGGGACGGGCCGCTAGTACCTGAATAAATTTATATATATATCGTCTCGTGGGATAAGAGCAGGATAATGATTAGGTTCAACGTTTTCCTTTGACATTTTCGTAAATGCACTTTGCTCGTTTAGGCCGTCGACATCACTGATAAAGCCACAGGTCATGTCCTTGGTAATAAACACGATAACGGTTGCTAGGCAAACTCCCATAACGCTAAAAACCACTACGAAGTACACTCAACGAAAAGGTTCGGTGTGCACACACCAGAAATGACAATCTTTGTACCACGCGGAAAATACATAGGTAGGATCACTATTAGATAGGTCAATGATGATCTGGATCAATGTATCTACTACTAGGTCGTGGAGGTTTGTGCTCCACCAAGAATCTGACACAGCAACCCTACAAGTGAGCGAGTTGAGCGAGTGAGCGATTCGTAACTTTTTAATATGGACGAGCGATATCCGAAATAAAAGTGTGCACCATTGGATTTTCAGCGAATGGTTCAGTTTCGAAAGTTGATAATTAAACTTCGACAATAATTGGGTATCAATTTAAGTGTCGCACATAGTGTTATTGAGCTCGTGGATAAATAATATAAGATACTCGGATCGATCTTCAGGTTAAGCTGCGCTTGCCTAGTTTGGTTCGTGGATGGGTCACATACCAAGTTTCCTCCGTGCCTCAGAAAGCTCGTTAAATCGTTGATCGCGGCTGTCATTTGTAGATCTTTGACAGTCGTTACAGGTGGCCTGAAAGTCTAGCAACCAGTCTTACCAAGGGGTATCGTATTACCGAGTACTAAGTGGGTTATGTTATGGAGGTCAGAAAAGCGATCGCTCCATGTAAAATACGCGTATTCAGCTGCATCCGGTTAGACTAAAAGCCGACCCCAACATAATTATGTAGTTGGGAAAAGGCTAGGCGTTAGTGTTAGTGAAAACTGACAAAATAGTCTAGGGGACAGATCAAGTGTACTGAAGATTTAGTGGCTAAATAGCTGCCTAGGTATACACCTATCTTTTTTGTCAACTGTACCTCCTATTATTCCCCAAAGAATGACTCAGCTCGCGGCAAGAGGTATGAAACTTTGTTATTTACTGCGCGGGTAATATTTTGTTATCATTTATGTGGTAATTTATTATCTAAATCCCCGTGTAACGCCGTGACGCAGGTGTATCTGTGACATATTCGGCCGATTATTCATGTTCACCAAATATGGTGGAAAAAAGTCGCGATGGGATAAGTAATTATGTTTTGGTGTTTTGTAAGAAAAGTGTAATGTATGTTTTTAATAAATTTGCAAGAGACTTGTTATTTACCGGCTTACATCTTGTTGTGAGTGCTTAACTTTTGATTGAAGCTCTGTCTTAAAATATGATTGTGATTTATTTTTTGCTGGTTTTAGGTTTTTTTTTAAGAAGTTACTGTAAGTAATTATAATAATGCATCTTTGTGAATAACATGATTTTAATGAATTAAAAATAATATAAGTTACCCATTAACTGGTTTGTGGAGCATTTTACATATTTTACACACACACAGCATTTTATTCTCTGCAGCTATTTGTACAAAACAGTGCCAGTAAAGTTTTGCTTCACTCCAATTCAGAACATTGCAACATCACGGCATATCGAACGTCACAACCACCGACATGTGTTTAATTGATTTCAATATACATACATCTATACATACAGTTCGGTTTAGACCGTTTCCATGAACTATGTAGGTAATGGATACTCGATTTTACCTGGAAACATCAAGGTTCAAATAAGAATCCCTGTTTGCAGTTTTATCTAACTTATGTAACAGACAAGTAATTATAAATTATGACTTACCTATAGGTACTTTATAGCTTTATATATGTCTGTCTATGCCTATTCACAGCTTTAACGTTGAACGGGTTTATATGAACTTTCGTACGCCGATAGAATGATAGAATGTCCTGCAGGGCTATTACGTATCTTTCTGATATCCAGTGACTATCAAGCTTCGGTTGTACACTGAACTTTGATGACAACCGTGAATGTCATAATATTGGTATTACGTATCACACTGAGTGGATATCACTTTACGGTGATTATCAGCGTCATACATAATACGAAACTAACCTTTTGACCGTTAATTGATGGACACTGAGCCCAGTTACTATCATTTCGAGCTGTCAACAGAGATACGTAATAGCCCTACAGATAGAATATCATTTTCCCATTAAAGAACACATTAACACACATTGTACTATTAGAATATATTATATGTTAGTCTGGTAAGGTATTTATCTATGGGCCAAAGTAGCCTGAAAATAAAGGTTTTATTATTATTAAAAGCATAATCCCAAAGTCCACACATTCATTTAAAATTCGTATGCAGCCTGTCAAACAATAAAAATATGAGAACACAAATACATTCACAAAAACAATACAAATATCCCAATTCCAATATCCGTAAAGCCTTTACTTCCGTGCAATCATGTAGATACGGATATTCATTAAAACGAGGAATAAAATAATATTATTCCTTGTTTTTATTCGTTACAACATATCAAAAGGGAGATTTTGCTTCATAGCAGAGTTTATTTACTAGATTTAATAAGTTGTTTAACTCAAATAGGCCCTTTTGAACGTCAAAGTTTACAAATAAGCAACATACTCTACTATCAAAAACTCTTAGTGTTTAATTATATTCCATATATTATAATATATTAAATTTAGATATTTATGGAATGTTTTCTCAGCATCAAGACATGTTATCATCAACAATCTTCTTCACAAAATAGTTGACATGACGTGACGTGAGCCGACCGTCCGTTTAATAAAGTGTTGACGTTACAGAAATGTTGACGTGAAAGCCCATTTTCTATTCTCTTTGAGCTAAACTAAAAGGTGAATTGGCAACTATATTCAGGTTACGTCAAAAAATAAGAAGTGCCTACTTATAAATCTCTTGGGACTGGACATAAGTGTTTGCCATGTCAGACATTGATGTCATATAAGATTATTATATTTTACGCAATGTTGAGTAATAATATTTTACACTTTCAGGTTTGTTGAAAGTGAAAAATGTCTGTAGGTATAGAATATAATTATCTTTATTTGCGTGAAATATGGTACATTGAGGTATTAAAGATAACGTTTACTAAAATTCAGCATGCAAAATTAAAAAATGTATTGTACGTCTAAAAACTGGGAACACCCAAATACTCCGAAATATTTTATTCCGAATTTCGATATTCCGATTACCAAAAGTCCGAATTTCATAATACCGAAGAATTATAATGGCTTTAGATCCCTAAATGTATTTTGCCGAAAGTCGTAATTACGATTTGTTTCTTGTCCGATTTTTATATGTCCGAAGAATCAAATATTCGATGGATCGTCGGTCCGAAAAATGACATTCCGATTTTCAATACTTCGATAAACTGCTAAAATTAGGTTTTAGTGACAGAAACCAAATACCAAGGAAATATAGTAGAACTCAGTATTGCTTAAAAAATGCTTTTCTGCATTGGGTCTTGCTAGCTGGCGTGAGGAGCGTAGGCCGAAGGCCAGCGGAGTGACGACGATATTTGTTACAGAAAGTGGGTGTGGAATGTAAAATGCGAGCGTAGCGAGTGCGCGTCACATAGTCGAATTCAAATTAATCGGTGTTTTAATAATCGGGATTCGTATTTTTTATATTTTGTATTATCAATAAGTCGGACTTTTTGTTATTCGATCTATTGAAACTCGATATTTTGAGAAAAGTAATAATGAACGTTAGAAATATTGAAATTTAGGAATAATGAAAATAGGATTAATGATAAATCGGAGTTGTTATATTCGGAATTTTGAATCATTCGGAATTATCAAAATCAGTATTTTGAAATTCGGATTTGTGACTTTCGGAAAAAAAAGCCTAGTTATGTAGTGAGTGTACCCTTAAAAACTATGAAGTAACCCGTCAAAAACAATTATGAACGAAACGCTCTCAAATTCACTGAACAGTTTTCGGCAACTCGTAAATTGTTAAAAGTTTATTCATAAAATTAACTCTTACTCTGCTCGCGGCTTAACTTGCGTTATGTTCGCAAAACGACCCACGAGAAGATTTATTTTGATGATATGATAGAAGATGAATTTTTTGATATGACACTGCGGGATAATGTAACTTCCCTAATGTGATAGAATTTTCTGAATTGCATCAGGCTCCGAAGATTATCGCCTTCATCCAAATTACAATACATAATTATAAGTAGGTTGTATAGATACTCGTAGATAGTAATAGGTAAGTATGTATTTACAAACAAAAAGTATCAATGTAGTATATCAACTATCTGGTGTCCACGACACAAGCCTCGTTGCTTAGTGTGGCACTAGATGGCGCTGTGTGTAATGTCTAGTGATATTTATTTATTTGTAGTAAAGATTACCTAAAATTCAAACTCAACACATTTGGGTTTTTTAAATAGGTTTTTAACAATTGTTGTTTATTGAATAGTATTTTTAATAGTTGCAAAAGCCTCCCTATTCCTTTGCAACTCTCTCGGTGTTTTGCATCCTCTGGCCAATCAGTCAGGAACGAGTCCAAATCGTCACGCCAGCGTTTCTTGGGCCTCGGTGACGATGACCGACTTCAAGCACCCACTGTGTTACAATCCGGCCCATCTGTCCTGACCCATTCTGGAAATGTGACCCGCCCAGTCCCATTTTAACCTCGCAGACTTATCGCCAACATCGGCGATGCCTGTCTTGGACGAGGTAATTAAGGAAATTCCCTGGTATTTTAATTTAACTTATTTGTATGTTAATCTAATTTGTATTTATATTTTTATTTTTAATCTCAATTCCAACCATTATTAATTCGTCATGACATCTATGTAATTGAATTTTAATATTTTAATTTTTAATAGTAGCGTGATTGTATAATTGTACCTATGTATTCCTAATTTCAATTAAATTATGTATTAAGAGCTTGTGTACTCGATCATGTGTAAGCTGTGGGTGGTTACCTGTAATTGAGTGTGCGTTACGAGACCATGTATTCTGTGATAGTTTTCATTTATATAAGCAATTGTAATGATGGTGCTCGTTGGTAATCCAAAATAAATAAATAAATCATTAAAAAAAATTATTGGCATTACGAAATTGATCGAAATCATATTACAACAGTAGGGGCAGCAGTTTCAATATACCCGCCACCCGACAACCAAATATAAGATTTCAGTTCAAAATGACATTATTTGAAGTCATACGGTCCAAGCCATGTCGGCTACATTGAATGTATTCAACCACCATATTTGCATGAAAATGTCCACACTGGAATCGACCGTACGCTTTTGTAGCTAAAATTGCGTCAGTAAATGGAATATGTGGTTTGTATAGATGATGTTTTTGGTCATATGGTCTATTTGTTGACAGTCGAAGTTGACAGTACTTGTTTATTGATTTTGAATTACAATCTATAATTATAATTTACCACTTTGAAAATGAACTGTTACGGACTGGCTGGTAGTCATTATGTATGTGGGAAACAGACAGCTGTCACCTTTTTTTCCGTCCCGTTCTGTTATATTTTAAATGTCTGATAAGCGTTGTGTTTTCTGTTTATTTTTTCTAAGTTTGTATGCACGTCATGTGTCTGCGGCAAATAAATATTTTTTCTTGCTTTTCTTTAAATTAAAAACACGACTCATTTATTTTGAATAGATGTAAATGTTATGTATCGCCGCCCATTGTGGCACCCTATGTGAAATCTTAGCTTTTATGGATGTTACTTGTTTGATTTGCACAGGTGTGGGCCTGAATATCGCAAGACTGGAACCCTGAGACAGCTAGGCGGGGTCGCGGCAGACCGAGGAGAAGATGGCGGGACGTCTTGGATGGCTTTCTTGGGAATTGGCGAGAAGAAGCACACCATCGTGAGAAGTGGAAGGAATAGCGGGAGGCCTTTGCTCAGGAGTGGGACAATACGGGCTAACTAAAAAAAAACTTGTTTAGAATACTTACATAATAAAGAATATACTATTCTATTCTTTGTATATTCATCAACCGGGCACGAATCCAGATCCCGTGGCTGCTACTGAGAAATTCCTAATGGAAAAACCTAATTATACTTTGCCAGACCATCTTGGCCAAGGCTTATTCCACTAATCCCCCCTAAGAGAATCCCCCTCAGGGGGGAAAACTGGACTTTGATGTAAAATAATACAGAAAGTCTCCTTTTCATTTTGAGTTATTCCACTATTCCCCCAATACCCTAGCAATGGGAACACTACGAGGTTAGCCTAATTTTGTCACACTATAATATGCTCTATTGTGTGCCTACACCTACTTTAAGTTATTTAATTAACCCTCACCTTTCAACTACCTATAAATTCCTCAGGGCTATTTATGCAGTAATGCTACCTACATTCCTGATATAAAGTGATTTAGGACGTCCATTTTCAGAGAGGGTGTATACCGTAAGCACTTGTTTAAAACACTCATTAACTAAAGCTAAAGGTCAACCTTTCCGTCTTTCAGCCTTTTAGCCAAATAGCCAGTGAGATTGACAGGTTTATTTTGATAATTGTTTGTAAATTAGGCTTTTTGCGAGCAGAATTTGTAATCATGTTATTGATCTGCGGTTCATTATTCCAATTAATCATGTATTTTAGGTTATTGATGGCATGATTAAATGATTGTTAGAACGTGGAAAATAATTACAAAGGGCATAACTCTACTATACCAATGTGACACGAAGCAGAACGAAGACAACGAAGTCTCAGGCAACAGCTAGTGCCGTGTCGACGGTGCGTTCGTGTTCCACGCGCGCCTCAAAAAGAGTCAGCAATAGGGAAGGGGTCCGCAAGTTCCGATGCCTGCCGGGGCTGCGGGACTGTTCGGAAGAGATACCGTGGCCCCGGAACACAAAGGGCGATGAAGGAACATGGATGGGTTTTAGTCAGTAAAAGTCTGACACTCCCTCCTCCCCTCCTGCTACTGTACCGTATACTATACCGTCGCGCCGCGTCGCGTCGCGTCGCGTCTCGGTGTGAACTGACGCTAACTGCCCAGCGTGTTATGTGCTCGTCAAAACGCATCGTACCAAACACAAGGTAGGTAGATGCCGTACATCGTTGAGGAGTTCTTTTGGCGGCGATGCCTGCACATCAGGTCAACGTTTTCATACTTTTGTAATATCATTGACAAGTGACAGGAGTTTATATCTCTTCATCATCAACTAGAAAAGAGGTGATAAACTTCAAACAGCTAAGTAGGTTTTTTTTAAACATAGCTAAGAACATTCTCGATTAAGACACTTTCAAACAAAAAAACTTCATGAAGAAACCGACATGACCAAGAATCAAAAAGTGTTAGTAGTGGACTGTAGGCTGATTTATTGAATTTATAAGCTCACTAACTTCACTGTTTAAACATACTCTCTACTCCTTTCATACATCATCATCATCATCACCATTCTCCTGCCCTTTTCCTAATTCATTCGTGGTCGGCGCAGCATATCTTCTTCTTCCATACTTCTCTATACTCGTCACCTCATCAGACACCTCCTTTCTTGCCATATCATCCTTTACACAAACCATCCATCGTTTCTTTGCCCTTCATAAGGGAAGCACTCACGTTCATACTCAATTTACACATATCCATTCACATTCATCGATTTACACATTCCTTTTCATACAATCGAACAATAATGTACCGTCATAAGTCCTCTAAGCCGAAATCTACACCCAGCTTACAATGGAAGCCGGCATGGCCATATTGGTCTAGCTCTCCATTCGATCCGCACTAAGTCGAGTAACCGATAATCCTAGTTTCCTAGACGATTCAATATCTTGTGGCTTGGGAAGTCACTATGTAGCTACTATTGTAGTTTCGTTCATATCTAGAATATCTACTATTATAGTTGGTTTTCAAATATTATGTAAGTTTATTCCGCTAGACTGTTGATAGGTTTATATAACATCATATCACCCCTGTAATCCCTGAAGAGTGAGACAGCCAGTTATGTTTAACTCCCATGGAATAGCAGTGAGCCTATTGTCATCAACTGGGCACAAATCCAGACTTCGTGGCTGCTATAACTGAGAAAATCCTGATGGAAAAACCCAATAACACTTTGCACGACCCTGGAATCGAACCCAGGACCTCATACTAGCAGGTAAACAAAACATCACTGCCGCCATTCCACTTACAAAAGATTGCCATATGCAAATAAATTCATGAAACATTCCACAGCGGCGTAATATAAACGGTATTGCCAACACAAAAAAGACAATTTTAATCCTATTTTACTAGATTGCAGTGTATAAACTGAAATGGAAACAATAAAAAAAGGATTATACTAGATTATTTTCATAAATTTGCAACTAAAATAATATTAAAAGACTGTGTACCGTCCAAAAAACCTCCGCACATACAAAGAACACTCACTGACTTAATAAAACCTATTTTAATTTCACTTGCTAAAGGTCAGACCTGGCTTCACGTTATGGTTAATCAAACACGTTTATTTTTAACTTCTGCTGGCATTTAGTAACAAGCAGACAACTCGCTCGCAACCCAGGCAGGCGCATTACTTTGTGTAATTTATTTCGTTAGCGCTGCTCTCAAAACGTTGAAGGAAAACATCGTGAGGAAACCGGCATGTCCTAGAACCAAAAAAAAAAAATCGAAGACATGTGACATCTACCAATCCGCACTGGGCCCGCGTGGTGGATTATAGCCCATTCTCATAGAGGGGAGGCCTGTCTCCCAGCAGTGAGAACATTAATAGGCTGATGATGAAGACAACTCGCTCGATGAAATGTAGATAGAAAGCTCGTGTAAATACATATATAATATGTAATATGTATAATATAAATGATGATGATGATGCCATCTAGCCGATTTCGGCCACAGCGTCTGCATTCGATGGCTTTCTAGTGTGGTTGTAGTGAACTTTGAAGTACTGCTCTTTAATATGCTCTAAAGTGGCTAGCATATTCAACTTTAGCCGAAAAACTCCGGCACAAAACGGACATCTACATAGGTAATAAAGCCTCATAATTATGTCCATAATTGGCGCCAGGTTCCGGGGACCTTCGGATCGGGAGCTATGGTTATGAATTATCTCGGATCATCACTCGTAAATCCTCGACGACTTCTTGGTAACATCTTGGTTGGGTCTATTCACAAAACACCACAGCTGTTATCCCCGAGGAGTTAGGTAGAGGTGTACATTGAGTACACCCTGTAGACCCACATTTTGCCAGTTATGTTTAAGTCTCAATTAAGTAATAGAGAGCGGGCTTATTGCCAGCAATCGGGCATAACTCCAGACTTCGGGCTGCTACTAAGAAGTTTCTGATGAAAACATCTCAATAACACTTTGCCCAACCTCGACACCGAGACCCTGGACCTCACACTCGCACAGCTTGCGACGACTAGACTTACGAGGTACACTTGCAAAGCTAGGCTCAAGGGAGTCACAGTTTAGTGGCCCCAGGGATGTATCTTAACAGGCATTGCAGAGGGAGCTCCGTACAGGTATTTTAGGGGAAAACGGTGTGTCCGTTTCGACTGCTCGGCCACAGTGTCGTAGAAGAAAAACGACTACGTCAACATTACGAAGGAATTTGTGAAACACTAACAATGAAAGTCGCAAATTCGTAGATCCAATATTCAGAAAGTTATAAAGGTTTAACCATGGCCGCGCGGTCGGCACATGGAGAACCGTGCGGCCACGCAGTTTTCTTAAACGGAGCTGTGGTAGAGGTTCCATTCTTTTTGCTAACGACTGATACGATTGAGAAAATGTAGATAGTATGAATAAAGCCCTAATGTTGGTCTTGTATCCCCAAAGCCCCGGTCGCGTTTTGAATGTTTCCCCCGGGAAAATAAAAGAAGGCAACCATCAAGGCAGTCACACCTGCATTTGTAGATTGATAGCACATCATAAGCTAACCCTTTGCTTTTTCAGGAGACAAAGCGGGGAAGTGGAGGGTGGGGTTAGCTCTGCCCACTATTCCGCCTTTTCAGATGAGAACTCGAATGAAAATGCTATGTTTGTTAACAACAAAAGATTCTTGGACCAGCGACAGCTGTGCTCTAGATCCGATGCACACTTGACCCATATATCACCTTCCTTGTATGGGAAACGACATTTGAACAAAGAAGGTTTTGTTTCAAATGTTTTTTCTATAAATAGTCAGTAAAAGCTTTGTGTCAACTTCTTCTAACAAAATGAGCACTTTTTTTTTGTTTTTTTTTTTTTTTTACTATAGTGATAAGAAAAAGCAAAAAGGGTGCGAACAGCAACTGACGACTAGTTAATAAACTTAACTCTACTTGATTGAACATTGAAAATAACTTTTCTAAAACAAGAGAGACTTGATGAATTCGATTTAACAAGTTAACAAAACTAAGTTGGATTTGATTAAAGTGTTACAGTAAAGAACTGAAAGTTAACTAAATTAGCTTTGTTATTATAGCCGATGGAACTATGATCATTTCATTATTAAATTCTTTGATTAATGAACAGGACCCTAAATTATGGAGATATCTGTTTATTTCATCAATTAAACAGGCAGGTATACCAAATTTTATCAATTTTACATAACTTTGAATCAATAGTAAACTAACAAATCGTAATTTTTTAAAGCAAAAAAATATAGCTATTATAGTTGACTATATCTACTTTGATAATTTGTGGTTCAAAACATGATATCGAAAACTTCACTCGATTAAAAAAAATCCGAACAGGAGCCTAATTCGAATATTTTTTTTTATGTTTTTCTTATTTTTCTTGAAGAAAATGAAAATTTACTTCAAAAAAAAATAAGTAAGCAAAGTAACTAACATTTAGAACAATTATTTGTGGTTACATTTCGCAAAAGAGTTTAATCCTTTTAATAATTAATTATTATATAATACAGCGGCTTGCGTACGTGGATTCAGTCGCCCGCCGGGCCTTGACGAGGTAGGACCTATGTCCCTTTTGGTGGCGCACGGCTGTCCCGCTGATTTATCGAACGATTTATTCATAGATCGTAGTGTAAATATAATGGTATGGTATTTTTAACCGACTTAAAAAAAGGAGGAGGTTTCTCAATTTGACCTTATGATAACTTCGTCGTTTATAAACCGATTTTGATGATTCTTTTTTTGTTGGAAAGAAGATATTTCAAGGGTGGTACCATGATCAGAAAACCAGGATCTGATGATGGCATCCAGAGAAATCGAGGGGAACCTTTGAAAATCGTAGTGCGACTAGTGCGTTTGTTATTTCTTTTCATTGAGCGTTATAAACCACTACTATTTAATGAAGGTCTGGAGTCGATATGATGATGGAACCTGAAGATAGTTGAGGGCACTCCTCAACATTTCACAACAGTAATCGGGTGTTTGGGCTTGATTAATTTGTATTGATGAGAACTTTACACCTAGATGGGTTGTGGCTATCATTAGGGGTCTGATGATAAAGACGAAGGACAGTCAAGGGAACTCAACGTTTTACAGTAGCTACCTTGTAGGTAGGAAGGTTGGATTAAAATATTATTTTATCGTCGTTGCTTTTGCCATTTGTTAGTATATGGTAGAAATAGATTGACAGAACAGTTACCAAAATTTTATACCAATAATCCAGCCAGAACACCAAGAGGAGCCTGTGGCTAATTAATAACAGCCGCTTGGGTCGATCTTTAGGTTAAGCCGTGCTTGCCTAGGTTGGTCTGTAGATGGGTGACCCCATTACATACCGGGTTTGCCGTTGGTCCCGGCTGTCATTTACAGATCTTTGACAGTCGTTACAGGTAGTCAGTGGCCTAAAAAGTCTGACAACCAGTCTCACCAAGTGGTATCGTATTACCCAGTACTAACTGGGTTGTGTAGGTCAGATAGGCAGTCGCGCCATGTAGGTAAAATAAATGTATTCAGCTGCATCCGGTTAGACTGGAAGCCGACCCCAACTATGTTGGGAAAAGGCTATATATATATATAGGCAGATGATGAATCCAGCCAGAACACAGAGTATGGAGAGGTTTGCAAGGGGAAAGAAAGGCATTATGCGAGACTAGCTGTGGCCCGAGACTTTAGTCCGTAAATTATTATGAAATTTGATTACTTCCCTATTTGAATCAGATTTTGTTAACAATTTCAAGGGTTTTATTTTTACTTGCACGGAACGCTAATCCTATTTTTCTAAAACAAAAGTCTGCGTTACAGTACGTTAGTTACGTAAAAGCCCTGTCAAAATCGGTCCAACCGTTTCATAGATTAGCCGAAATAAACAGACAGACAGATAGACCGACTGACAGACAAATATAAAAATGCTTTTTTTTATATATACATAAGTATGCATTCAGTGAAAAGCTGTTAATTTGAAATTACAAACTGACACTTATTATTTCTTTGTATAGATGTAAGTCAACTTAAAAGTGACGTCAAACTAAACGGACTGGATGCCGGACACCGATGGACTTTAACAGATAATAATGTACTGCGATAGGAGCCTTTTGACCTTGCACAGGACCATTATGATTGTTTTTTTATTTTTCTGATGTTTACTTTTATAAATAATTTTGTCATAATTCTATCTCTTTGTTTCTATTATGTCCTGTGTGAGTTTAATAAATACTTTTTCTTTCTTTCTGAAAATAGCTGTCAATCAAAACGTGTTCGAGGCCAGTCTAGTCGGTTTAGCCACACCGAGCCACACGTTAAAAGCTATAAAAATAAATGCTTGCCTTCATGCGGACCTTTTTAAAAGGGCACTTACTAATCATGCTGAGTATACATTAAATTATTGTATTTATTCCGTCTCAACGGAGGATCTATTTCAAATTTAATTTCAACGAAATAAGATCACTTATTTTAAGTGTACCCACCCTAATTTAAATAAAAACATCGTGGTCCGTCCTACACACTTTACAAAAATTCTCATGTGTCAGAACGTTTCTAAAACTAGTCGAGATTACGTTTTTACGGGAAAGTTAAGGGAATCCAATAATTTCCCCATACGCAATGTATTGTTGCCGTGACAAAACGCACGTAGTGAACGGCAAGCACGACGACGAGTTCGATGAACTCTGTAGCGACGGGTGGATCGATACACTCAGAATCGCACATTCCGAAGAGATGAAAGGTGGGTTTATAGGGCTTGGGAGCGACCGGACCAAGATGTGGCTGACACGCACCTGCCGGATGATGATGCAATGTGTTCGTTCTGGCGCAGCATCTGGTCGGTGCCTGTCCGCCATGCTGAGGGTGAATGGCCTCGGGTGATTGAGCGAGCGTGCGATCCAGTACCAGAAATGGAGGCGATTTCCATTAGCCCGGAGGACGTAGCTCATGCAGTCCGTCCGTTGCCTAACTGGAAATCTCCAGGGCCGGATGGGCTGCACAACTTCTGGATAAAATGGCTCACAAGGTCGCACGCACGACTGGCGACCCTATTCCAGTCAGCCTTAGAGTCAGGGTCACTGCCAGAGTTTCTGACAACAGGTATAACCCACCTGCTCCATAAATCGGGTAGTACTGCGGAACCCAAAAATTATAGACCGATCACCTGTCTCCCGACAGTCTATAAACTTCTTACATCCATTTTGAGAACTAAAATTAGCAAACACATAGATGACAATTCTATCATGTCCGCTTCTCAAAATGGATGTAGGAACGGGTCCCGTGGTACTAAGGAGCTACTCCTCATTGATATGGCCATTAGCCAACAGGTTCGCCGTACCCGAAAGGATCTGTCGACATGTTGGATAGACTATAAGAAGGCCTATGACTCGGTGCCACATACATGGCTCATGAGGGTGCTTGAGTTGTATAAAGTTGATGCAACTCTGCGCACCTTCCTGATGGCGTGTATGGGGCAATGGAGGACAGTCCTTCGCTATCCAGGATGTCGGCAAATCCAGAGGAATAGCGAGCCGATAAGGATAGAGCGAGGTATATTTCAGGGCGATAGTTTGAGTCCACTTTGGTTCTGCTTGGCCTTGAATCCTCTTAGCACACTGCTGGAGGATTCAGGTCTAGGCTATCGGTTGCGGAAAGATGGTCAGGTTATATCTCACCTCCTTTACATGGATGACCTAAAACTCTTTGCCCTCAACGACTTGCGACTGATGGAGTTACTGAAGGTAACTGAAACTTTCAGTAGCGCCATCAGGGTGGAATTTGGTGTGGACAAATGTGCGGTCATGCATGTAAAGCGAGGGGAGATTGTGGAATCTGTGGGAACCCAGCTCTCGGATTCCATAACACTTAGATCCCTCTCAGCAACCGAAACCTATAAGTATTTGGGTATGTCGGAAGCGCTGGGCATCAATGTTGCTGACATGAAGCAATCGTTGAAGGAGCGCTTCTTTGCCCGCCTGAAAAAAGTATTTAATAGTCTTTTATCAGGTGGAAATAAGGTGCGCCTTCAACGGTTGGGTCATGCCGGTTTTGATGTACTCTTTCGGCATACTCAAATGGACTCAAACAGAACTAGACGCCTTGGATACGAAGGTCCGTAAATTGTTGACGGCATATCGAATGCATCACCCACGTTCTTCGGTTATGAGACTGTATATACCGCGGAAGTGTGGGGGTCGAGGCTTTTTAAAGGCCAAGACTCTCCACAATCGCGAGATATGCAGCCTCAGGGAATATTTCCTAGGAGCCAATGTGGGAATGCATCGAGATGTGGTCGCGATGCACAAGGGCCTCACCTCGCTCTCCTTGGCTAAAAAGAACTGGCGCAAACCTCCAGTGCTTGACACTAACGACCGTAGGGAAGAGTATGGCAGAGTAAGGAGCTTCACGGACGCTTTTTCCGGGCCCTGCATGGGCCCGATGTAGACCTATCAGCATCCGTAGCCTGGCTACGTTCCGGGGACCTATTCGGAGAAACGGAAGGTTTTGTCTGTGCAATAATGGATGAAGTTATGATGACGAATAACTACCGGAGATTTATTGTGAAGGATGGCACGGTTGACATATGTCGGGCATGCCACCGTCCAGGCGAATCAATCCGTCACATTATCTCCGGGTGTTCTCGTCTAGCTAACGGAGAATACTTGCATAGGCACAACTTTGTAGCCAGGATTATCCATCAGCAACTTGCTCTAAAATACAACCTTGTGGAATCGGAAGTGCCTTACTATAGGTATGTGCCCGACCCAGTTCTCGATAATGGCAGTATCACATTGTACTGGGATCAATCCATCATCACTGACAGGACTATTGTAGCCAATAGGCCTGATATAGTGGTGGTGGATCGTTCAGAGCGGCGCGCAATGATTGTTGACATAACGGTCCCGCATGATGGGAACCTCGTGAAAGCCGAGAAAGATAAACAAATCAAGTATCTTGACTTGGCTCGCGAGGTTGTCGACATGTGGGAAGTGGATTCAGCGATCATTGTGCCGATAGTCGTATCAGCCCATGGCTTAATTGCCAAGAGCCTCGATCAATACCTGAGGAGGCTCTCGTTACCTCTCGCTCCCGGCCCTGGTTCGGGCCATGGTCCGAAGCGAGACGGAATGGGACGCCGTCACCTCCTTCTGCGAAGCAGTCATGCTAGCGAAGGAGGTGGCGGAACAGGACAGGGAGAGATCCTCACGTCCCGGCCGCCGCGGGAGACGCCCCGGGCGTCGGGGGCCACGTGGTGGCTTCCGGCCACCGTAGGCGCGGGCCTGTGGACGGGGAGCTATGGGCTAGCTCGCCGTCCGTACGTCTCATGACGACAGGCCGTGTCGACGGCGCGTTCGTGTTCCACGCGCGCCTCAAAGAGAGTCAGCAACAGTGAAGGGGTCCGCAAGGACCGAAGCCTGCCGGGGCTGCGGGACTATTCGAAAGAGATACCGTGGCCCCGGAACACAAAGGGCGATGAAGGAACATGGATGGGTTTTAGTCAGTAAAAGTCTGACACTCCCTCCTGCTCCGCCCGGAGCGGAAGAAGTCATTTGATGATTTCCCATCCGAAAAAAAAAAAAAAAAAAAAGGAGGCTCTCGTTAGGCAGCTGGATCAAGGGCTTGATTTAGAAAGCGGTACTCCTAGACACGGCTCGTATTGTTAGGAGGTTCCTCTCTCTGGAGCCCTGACCGCCGGTAGCTTGGACCCTGCTCCTGATACCGGTGGGCTACAATTTTTTATATTTTTAAACGTTTTTTTTTTTTTTGTAAAGAATATTTAAAAATGTAATTAATTTGTTAAAAAATAAATAAAGGAGAATAATAATAATAATATCAGTCTATTACTGTCCCACTGCTGGGCAAAGGCCTCTTCTCATTTTAGCAGCATAATTTACATAAATGCTGCATACAGAGAATGTAATTTTACATTAAAATAAAGGAATAGTAACTGAAAAAAACCGGACAAGAGCGAGTCGGACTCGCGCACCGAGGGTTCCGTACAAACGTTTTAAAGGACAAACTTAACTTTGCTGTTCGATCCTTAGAAACGGCTATTGCTTCAACCGCAAATTATAAGTTTGTAATAGTGAAATCGCTTTTTTTTGTTATTAAACTACATATTTATGGTTTTCAGACTTTTTCCTTTACATGTGCTGTAAGACCTTGCTTTTTGCCAAATTTCGTGATTCTAGGTCAACGGGAACTACCATTATAGGTTTTAAATAAATAAATAAAAATAAAAAGGTTTATTGCTTCAACTTATATAACTTATTCTAGTTACAATGGGGAGAATCCTTTAAAGCAAATAGTTTGCTTGTATTAGGATGCTCCGCCCTTCCCCAGGTTATGTAATCATATTTCAGTTATTGAGCCTGATCAAGATAATAAATAAGAACTTATACAAATAAAATGCAAGAACTTATAAGAATAAAATGGGTACACAGTATTTCTAAGAGTGACAAATAACGCTCTGTGATGTGTGTTATGTGTGTTGGAGATGGTGTGGAGATGAATGTGTGTTAGAGATGGTGTGGAGGTGAATATGTGTGAGAAGTAGGTGAGAGTAAGTGTGGGAGTGAGGGTTGTATCCACGTCTAATACAGGTGGAGATTAAATCATCTACGGTAAATTGAGGAAAAATGTGGATAATATTTTAATGCAAGCTAACCCTACGACTAATCTTGGGATCGGAATTAACCTCTCAGCCCCGGCCGTACCGTTTTCGGAACGGACAATAAACTTCCCTCGGGCCCGGCCGTACCGTTTTCGGAACGGCAGGTACAGGCAATTTGAATCTTTTTTCAGAATAAAGATATGGCTCTAAATCGTTTGCAAAAAGTTTCACTCCATTGATAGTAATACTCCTTGTCGCGAGACCAAACACTAGTAACTTTAAATGGCAACTCTAAGAAAAAAATATAAGATTGCGCGTCGTTGTCGTTGAAATGTCAGTTATGTCAGTTTAGGTAAACATTCGAGTGACTGTGAAGTGATTTATTGTGTTTTTGTGTAGATAAGTGCTTCAAAACTGTGTGAAGTGGATGTTTACGACATCATTATAGTGTAGTGATTGTGCGCGACTAAAAACAATAAACACGGGAGAGGCAAAAAATCTTTTGTGAGCCAACAAAAGTTTCGTCGGAAGAATTTCAACAATGAACACGGAACGAACAATTGAAAACGTAAGTTTTACTCTTTTATTATGAAATATAGTGTAGGAAACAGTGTTAGCTAGGTGAATATGAGCACGAAAACATGATTTTCGTGTTCTCGAAGCATAAATCATCATATTTATGTAGATTCAAGTATTTTCAAGTCAAGGTCACATTACGTGGTGGACATTACGCAATAAATATATTCTAATAGGTATTTTGAGTAAATTCTTATAAGATTATTGTATATCAGACTCTTATGAGAATTATTTATTAGGTTTCTTATATAATTATTACATTCGTTCTAAAGTTTCGTGTGAATTGAATCAGTAGGTAGACCAACAAAAAAGAAATGCGGCCACAGCTCTTAGCGCGGCAAGTTTTTTCATATACCTTCATCTCATAACATAACAATTATAATTCTCAAGTAGTTTTACAAGTGTTGTTTATATTCAAACAGATGCTAGCACGATTCCGTAACGTGAAACTGTTTAACTTTTGCGATAAGCGCCCGTATATGTCGAGTGGTAGGCCCTTGAGCGCGCGCGGTCCGATGACTCACGCGATGACGTAACCAGGTGGAGAGGGAAGGGGGTAACCGTTATTTATGTTGGGAATCGAGAGGTGTAGGATATTAACTTCCATTAGCGGCATAGATATCATAGCGTAATGTGTTATGTGTTTAGTACAGTCGCATCGATTGCACCATATTTTCCACTTCATAATAGGTTTTTAACTTAAGCCATTTAGACAATGCGTTTATGCATTCGCGGTATGTTAGTGGGTATATGTCGAGTTCTTTATTAAGAAGATTATATAAATGATTATATATGGGGAGTTGTCTTTTTGCGAATGTAGACTTTACCGACAGAGTGGGAGCAATCGTGTTTTTCCTTCTGCCTTTTGTCTTCTGTGGGTTGAACGATAGAGTTTTATGCTTAGTTAAAATAATATTAAGTACGTAAAGCTTTCTAATGGTCAGAAGATTCGAAATTCGGTAAAGCTTCTCAGTTGAAAACTTGAAGGGTTTAAAAAACATAACTTTCAGTAGGGACCTCTGAGCCCTCTCGAGGTCTAGAAATTTGTTAAATTTAAATCTTTGTTGCACCTCCCCAGACGGGTAGGCAATAAGCCATGACGGACTGAGCAAGCGAGGTGTAAATCTGTAGCAAGAGTTTTTTCGAGGTAACATGACGTAATGTCTTGAAAGTCCAGATTAATTTCCGTATTCGCTTCATTATTAATTCAGTGTTGTTATGCCAGGATAACCGTTGATCAACCATAATTATACCTAGGTATTTGGTAGATTCCACTTTAGTGATTTCTGGGCAAGAACAGTTTGGGTTATCCTGTAAACCCGTTGTATTGGTTTTCGACCCAAAACCTATAGGGTACTTCCGGTTGACCTAGAATAATTGTCAATTTTGGTTAAAAGCAAGGTCTTACATCACAACAGTCAAGGGAAAAGTCCGAAAAATAAAAAAAGTGGAAAATTAAGGTAAATTTTGGTACTTACAAGTTTTCGTGAAAATCTGAATTTGGCCATATCTTTTTATTGTGTTGACCTAGGACCTTGATTTTTATAGACCTAATAGGGACTATAGACCTCATGGTATAAATTTCAACTTGCTAGATCCACCCGTTCCTGAGAAAATCGGTGGTGACAGACAGACAGACAGGCGGACAGACAGACAGACGGATAAAAAGTGATCTTATAAGGGTTCCATTTTTTCCTTTTGAGGTACGGAACCCTAAAAACCGGCCAAGTGTGAGTTGAACTCGCGTGGAGAGGGTTCCGTACAATGTCAACGTCAAATTTTCCGTAAGTGAACGTATTATATTGAGTTTACCAATTATCAATTACAGTATTTAATTGATAGAAGTCTTATAGGTCTTCCAGTAATCTAAAAGCAACGAACTATATTTTGTATTTTTTTTTTATACTCATTTGTTTCGGAGATCAGGGGGAGGGAATGGCCAATTTTATTTATTTATTTTATTAATTTTTGTATTCTTTCATGAATAAAATCAAAACTATTTATTTTACAATAACAACAAAAATATATTTGAGATCCTCATAACGAGCCCTTTTATTTGATATATGACACAGTAAGGTTTGCAAACTTTTTTTTAATTTCCTAATTTGTCCCCCGTAAATGACAATTATTTAACAAAAAAAATGTTAACTTTGCACATCTGTGTTTCGGTCATAGGATTACACCATCCTACCAAATGTTACCTGATTTAGTCCAGTAGATTCGGAGTTAATCGCCTGTGACTGACGGACGTACAGACAGACGCACGAGTGATCCTATAAGGGTTCTGTTTTTTTTTTCATTTTTTGCACGGAACCCTAAAAACGATAAAAAAAAATCCTCAGAATAAATCCGGTAGAATATAATTCAAAATAAAGAGCTGAATGCACTCTGCCAGTTTACATTTAATATAATATATATGATATTTGTACCAACCAGACGTACAAAAGACACAAAAACAACGACACACTTAAACACACAGTCTTGCCAAGGGGTGTCGTATTATCCAGCTGCTGGGTTGTGGAGGTCAGATAGGCAAGCACTTCATGTAACTCTGTCATGTCATGTAAACTGTCAACTTCATGTTCAGCTGCATCGGTTACACTTGAAGCCAACCCCAATATAGTTAGGAAAAGTTAAGGCCGATGATGATTAAATAAAAATCGCAATCCCTTACAATGCAGCGTAGACAGTGCAGACCAAATGTTTTTTTCAAACAAGGTGCACAACAGGTAGTACAACATTTAACATAACAACGACATTAATTAAACAAAGGAGGCCACAAACCCAGGATCCACCAATGTATGAGAAATGTGTAAGAAAATCATTTCTTAGTATTCTTGGCAGCGCACCTCATACGATAAGACTTGCATAAGAACAAGCAAATAAGCGCATGCATGCAGCCAACTATCAAACTAAGCTGCATAGGAATTACCTTTTTTGGACTTATTCAAATGCGATGGAAATGCCTTCAAATATGCATTTCAAAGTAGATAAGGCGTTGGGTGTCTTCAGTCTTGCAAAAGAAGAGTCTAGTTTACCACTGATAGTCCTCCTAACCGGTTTCTGTCGTGGCCAATTTCAGCGGAAATTAATGCGGGAGATGTGTGTGCGCAGCTCACTCTCATAGTCCAAACGGACGGCAATCTAATACGATAGAAGAAAGATCGAGCGCAAGACCAACCGCATAACGTGCTTTTCGGGGTACTGGAGTATCATACCGCCAACTCCAAATTCTGGCCTGCTGCTGAGAAATTTCCTAATAATCATCATCATCATTTCAGCCGATAGACGTCCACTGCTGTACTTTGGCCTTCCTCAAGTGTCGCCACATTGACCGGTATCGTGTGACTTACATCCAGCAAATCCCCACAATCTTCACCAGGTCATCATTCATTCGTCAGCGAGTTTCCTAATGGAAAAACTTAATAACAGTTGCCACTATTCGGTACTTGGTCTCTCACTGAGCAGTGAACCAAGGGCAGTTCAGGTTAGGGTCAGCTCCGCAAGCGATGAGACCAACACTCTTGCAGATCAACATGTTCGGCAGTTATTATTTCACCACCGTGCCCTTTTACTTTACACGGTTATAAGCTGGTATTATATTATATTACTTCAAGCACATAATTTCCTTTTTCCTCTAACTTCACGGTCAAAGAAAATCCTTGTATGAACAAGTAGAAGAAACTAATACAAGAAAACCATCTAACTTTCGCATGCAGACGCAATCAAGATGTTTAAAATAAATCCTAATTAAAATCTTGCTGGTGCTGAGGGTAAGCGGGTAACTTCAAAGGGGTAAGGGTAAACAGGGTCAGCCCCGGTGTATAGAAACGTTTACGAAGTTTGTTTTAGCCACGGATGGTCCGCCCCCGGTAGACCGCCGCTGGCTTTCTTTAATAGCACAAGTTATGAAAGAATAGCGTGAATTAAACCACAATCAACACCTACCCTCCACCTATCGCAACCAGTCTCTCTCAGCCCTATTTTAAGGGCGTCGCTCGTAGCTGAGTGACCTCCAATTTGAGATGTAGACGTTCCTTACGTGATGTCCCCTGGAGTACAACTGCCCAAAAAAATAAGTAGGAATTTATGGTTTCCTGATAAATTCTATCAAAAAGATCTAAGTCACTGCCTGCATCATTGCATTGCCCTTTGCCTAGGAAATAACAGGAAAATGGTGGCCGCAAAATGGTACAAAAACAAAACGCTGTCAGCTTGTAACTTATACCACACCTAAAGTCAAGTACATTCGTAGCTCGCAGAATAGTTTTAAAACAATATTTAAGTTGGAAGTTTTACTGGATAGTGGATATCACGTAGGAAGTATACGGTATAGCTTAACTGCAACTTCAGTGCAAATGTACGGTTCTAGTAGTTCTATTAGTGTAGTCAGATTGTGGACGTAGCAAAAGATGGTTTCAGGATCATAGTAGGTTGTGCTCCTTCAGAGGAGCTTTACTGCCCGGCTGAGCCCCTTTGGACCCGTGATAGCATGCGCCACTGCTGATCGTGAGATCCTAGGATCGATTGCCAGGTTGTACCACGTTTTATTGTTTTTTCCATAAGAAATTGTTCAGTACTAGTCCAGAGTTCGGAAATTGGCGGTGTGACCTTAGAAAGCTTCTTTAGCCGTCTAAATTAAAACGAAATTGCGACCACAGGATAGGACTATCCCTCCCACTCAAACAACAGTTAGACAAACTTCAGGTCATCTCAAGTCTACCCCAAAACTTTGCTTGTTACTCTAATTACCGCAAGGAGGGTTCTTGAAGACTAATTAGTAATTAGAGGAGGTGTAAGCAGAGACACGGCTCTGGTCTCAAAGGAGGTCGTTTAAATGCTAATGTAAGCATGTCTACTGTAGCACCTTAATACTGCTTTAATGGATTCTGACTGGAATAACAATGCATTAGGTGCTGCAGACGTGGTTCTGTGGTAATTACCTATTTATTTTAAGGTAAAAGCGCCAGGATAGCACTCGAAATTCAAATTTGCTTACGTTTTTTGCAATTTGCCGGTCAGTGTCGGGCTGTATTGTTAACAAAATATGATTCGCGGCCGTATCATGTATGTATGTATTTACATAATTATAATCATGCAAATCATTAAAACAACCCTCTAAGTTCATTTAATCCCATTGAATGACTTTTTCATGAAATAGTCGTGAATTTCGCGGATTACCCTGGTGCTTCCCCCTTAACATAACAGTCTTACACTGTACATTTTATTTTGCTGACGCAGAGCCCTGCACCAAACGTGCGTCATATTATTACGATAAAACAACATTAATTACACCAACATTGATTCATAAATGTCTGGCGTCATACCAAGGCGTGACGTATTGAAAATTTTAAAAGCGTCGTATCTTCGTCAATTTTGGTTTACGTAACAAAAGAAAAAACACGGGTCAAATATTTTTTGATAATCTAACTAAAGGACTAAGTAGATTTTTTTTGTCGTCTCACCCACATTTAGCCAGTCTATTTTCTAATAAACGACACATAGTTTTTGCGGCTTGTCAGAACATGGAGATTTTTGATAAGTTTTTGGCTAGGAAAATATGAAGAAGAAGAATTATGTTTTTTTTAGTATATGAACGTTAATACTTAAACATACACAAAAACCTTCTGGAAAAATCTCTCAAAATGTCGGTGAAAACCGCATCAAAAACCGTTGAAAGTCCGGAGTTTAATGGGAACTATGACTTTAATTTGTAATACATAAGCAGCAGTGATAGCCTAGTGGTGTGACCGTCGCACTGCCAAGTCATAGGTCTCGAGTTCGAACCCAAGGCACGCACCTCTGATTTTGCGGATTCATGTGCGTATTGTACACTTGCTTCGGTGAAGGGAAAACATCTTGAGGAAACCAGCATGCCTGAGAGATATTTCTCGACGGCATGTTAACCCAAGTCAGAGGCCCATGGGCGGCTTAAAAACTCTGACACCAGGTTAGGCACTAACCACACGATAAAGAAAGAAAGAATACATAAGGACACGAATAGAGTAAAGATAAAGTCGAATAGATCACAGTAACTTACCAATTCACTTTAATTTTACTGCAAATTCTACTTGAAACATAATATATTGAATTCAAATAAATTCAATTACAGGGTCTTATCGTACAAGTGTTGTATGAGTTAGTGTGAATCGGTAGACAAGTTTGATTTAGTTAAAATTGAATAGTTCGCGCCACACCGAATAGAAATACCATTTATTTTGAAGCCGAAACCAAATACATGCTTAATTTTGACCCAAAAGTTTTGTAACAAAGGCTGAATTTCGTGCTATGCCTGTTTTGCACTACAGACAACACCTAAATGTAGGGCCTAAATGTTTGCACGTTGGATTTTCAAACCTCGGCGATCAGCTGAGCTTTGAATATCCCACAGTACAGTCACGAACACCAATATGTAAACACTTAACAACTTTTAAAAGTGTTTTTCGCCCACAGTTCTGATTAAAATTTCATGTTGTTACGAACATAATATTCTGGAACTCATATTCTCATATTATTATGAAAAAGACCCTATCTTCAATTTACAATCGTTATTTCTCGCGAAAAATGCTTTTAAATTTAGAAAAGTGTAAACTTCTCGTCACTGTATGTCTTCTTTTAGGCGGTATCTGAGGTGTCGCTTCATTAAATCGCTTATACACTGGCCTGCAAAACTAAGTACCTACTACACTTTTAAAATTTCAATTATCCCTTGATCTGTCCACGAAGTAGATAGACACAATAAGTAGTTAAACAATGGTTTCTCGAACAAATTGGTAATTTGACAGATCATGATTTATTCTAAACAAAAGAGAGATTTAAAATTAAAAAAAAAAAAACTTTTTAGCTATTCTTATCAGCTTTCTTTGAAACTATAGGCAAAATTAAAGTCTTTTTCGAGTCCTTTTTGTTTCGAAATTATATCTTGTGTACTTAAAAAGTTATTGCAATTTTAAAAGTGTGATAAGTGTAGAAAGAAATTGTAGTTTAATTTAATAATGTTTTTGAAATTTTCATGTAATTCTGATATTTCTATGTGGGTCTCGGACCTAAAATAAAATTATTTTATTTTATTTTTATTTATTAATGTTAGTGCAAGCATTTTTTTATTTTTATAAAACGTTGCCCCACTCTATGCATTTCTCCAGTACCTTGGGTGCGTTTACAAACATTTAGACTCACATACACGAACAGCCAGACCCGGAACCACTACCTGTAAGCCATACAAAAATTTGTTTCGTGCAGGAATCGAAACCGCAACACGCAGCGCAGCAGCCAATCGCCCAGGCACTGCGCCTACCGTGTCGTATTAAAGTGTTAAGTAGGTAATATTGCCAATTCCTATCAGAGCCAACTTTCAAAAGGAGTTCATCATCACCATTATCTGGTCCTTCTCCCAATTAATTTGGGGTCGGACTTTCTAACGTTTGATTGAACTTTCAAAAGTTTTATGTTTTCAATTATTTACTTCTTTGATATTTCAATAGTAAGTTTATAATTGAAACTACGTCCAGCAGCTACCAATCGAATGTTATTTACGCGTCTAGACTGCAATTTTAGCTACTGCTACAGTTAAATATATCTGCCATCGACAGCTCAATTTATTTTCAGCATTACAGGGAATTTGTTTGCTGCAAATTCGTTTTATAGTTAACTTTAACTGTTTAATGTTTTAAGCTTACCAGGCTGTCAGAAAAGTATACAGCTCTAATAAATTACTGCTGCTATTTTTGTCAATTGGGAATTTGTTTGCGCGTTGTGGAGAGTAACATTCGAAACATTTTGGAGTTACCAATTTTCTAGCACAAATTGGTGCTTTAAAACATACTTATTAGTGGGCACTGTGTGCTTCTTTCTCGGCATATCATCCTTCACTTTCATGAGATGACGAGTAATAGAGAAGTATGGTAAAAAAAGACATACTGCGCCGTCCCAAAATAAATTGTGTAAGCAATTGCAATTTAAATAATAATATTTTAACATGAATTTAAGTAAGTTCCGGCATTTGAAAGTGTTACAAGTGCGCTATTTGACTGTAGCAGTAAGTAATTGAGTTCAATAAAACTTAATAAATTATTTAGTGATGAAATATTTATAGATTAACGTAAATTCAATTGAAAACCATTAAAATTATATGTTCAGCAAATACACATCAAAAGTGTCTAGGGATCAAGCATTTTTATGCGGATTTCTTGAGATTGAGATGTGGCTTTGTAATAAATTTATGATTTTATAAATTTATATGGATCCTTTTTGGTGCATTTCATAATTTGAATCAGGAACTGTGAATCAAATTCGAGTAAAAGATGAAAATCAGCTGTCAATATTTTCCCTATAAAAACATACAACGCATTGAAGACATTATTAGTGCTACTGTTTCCCTACTACTGATTAAAACCAACGTTATTATGGAGCGGCGACGTCATTTAAGCAGGGAAGAAATGCTCAGAGCCGTGGGAATGATAGAAGCTGGTTCCCGGCAACGTACTGTGGCTTTAGCTCTGAATACAAGTCAGAGTGTTATCAGTCGACTTTGGACACGTTACCGAAGCACTGGTACCGTGGCTGAGCGCCATGGAGGACGGTATCGCTGCACCACACGGAGACAAGACCGATACATTCAAATCTTAACTCGAAGAGCTCCAACAATAACCGCCATGATGTTAGCCGTGAGGCTTCATCACTCTTCAGGGAACTTAATTAGCGACCAAACAGTCAGAAACCGCTTGCATGAAGTGAACCTTCATTCCCGAAGACCGCTACGGGTACCACCTATAGCAATGCACAATCGTAGGATTCGATATCAATGGGCTCTTGAACACAGAAATTGGGCAGAAGAACAATGGCGTTTCGTGTGCTTTTCTGATGAGTCTCGTTTTGGTATGAGACCGGATACAAGACGTATACGACACTGGAGAACCCCTGGACGCCAACAGCGATTAAAATCCTGCCAGGAAGTCCATCCTTATAGTGGTGGAACCATCATGGTATGGGCGGGTATTTGGATCGGCGGAAGAACTGAGTTGATTTGGATCAGAGGCAACCTCAGCGCTCAAATTTATGCTGAGACGATTGTATCAGACGTCATCGTTCCTCTACAAGTGCAAATCGGTCCCTTATTTCAGTTAATGCATGATAATGCACGACCGCACACCGCAAGAGTTGTAAGACAGACTCTCGCCGCAGCTAACATCAATGTCCTGCCCTGGCCTGCTCAGTCGCCAGACTTGAACCCGATTGGAGCATGCATGGGATATGCTACAGAGAAGAGCTCTGCCGAATATGGAGGGTATCCAGTCGCAAGAAGACCTTTTTTTGTTGTTGCAACGAACATGGGCGGCCATTCCACAGCGTGATTTGGATGAACTCATTTTGAGTATGCCAAACCGATGTTCTTGTGTTGTTAGTGTTCGCGGTAGAAACACGGATTATTAATTGTTTAAGTTACCCAATAAAATTTTAAAGAAAACTGTTATTTCAGTCTTTTTTTCGAACTTTAATGTTAGTGGTTCAAATGTCAAAAATCCCTTTATTAGGAAAATGGCAAATTTCTTTATTAATGCAAAGGTGACTTGGTTTATCGTTACTGTGACAAACGAAAACACTTTATTTGATGAATCCTTAAAGAAAATTTTAATTAATATCAATCAGGAGAAAAGTTATTGCAAAAATATATGTTGATCCCTAGACACTTTTGATGTGTGTAGTTCCGAGTAAGAATTAACTTTGTTCTCCTATTGGCTAAAAAATGGCGCGCTTTCCCTCTCTTTGGTAACGTAGACACAGAGCTGTCGAGTAAATCGAATACTTTTTTTGGAGTTAGTATTATTGTAACCGTCGAGCTGTGCAGTACAAATAAAGTGTTTATCCAAGCCTCAGTGTCTTTTCTTTCAATTGGGATTAGGACAGGAGAATGATGATGATGATGAATTAGTATAATAGGCACTAGGGTCCACTTGTACCGCAAATCACTAAGCACGTTGACCGCTAAACTAATTTAAGACATCGTTTTGTTTCTATCAATCGTTCGAAAATGACAAAGACAAGTGATGTTTTATCGTTAAATGCATTTAATTATTTGTGGTAAACTCGATCCTGAATCATTAGAGCTGCTCCATAAAACCTAACTATATGGGACTTAATAGTATAATACCATTTTGGTGTTCTATACATCTCCACCTGGTTCTGTAAGGAATACAATCGTGATATTACGTTATACACTACCGACCTTATTTTAAAAATAACCCCCCTTTTGGCTGAAAGTCATCTAATTTTAGAAAATCTCGATATAATATTTCACAGACTCAGCCGAGCTTTAAGTTGACCTTTACCAAGTATAAAAAGTGTAAACTTCAAAGAAAACTTGTAAAAGATTTCCCTTTCACAAAGACGTGATTGCGCGCCCATTTGGTCGAAGTCTGCAACGTTGCAAGGTTCTTAGATTCTATACAAGACAAGCCGTGTGCCTGTTGAAAATTGCCATCAGAAAAGACCAGCCCGGAACCCAGACGGAACCCTCACAACTCACACGAGTAATTGGACTAGCGCTCCGAGGGTTCCGTTTAAACTTGTAGGTATTTTGCAATTAAACTACATATTTATTTCTGTTTTTTTCCTGTGCTGTAAGACATTGCTTCTTGCTAAATTCAATTTAGTTCTCAGTTGGTGGTGGTTATAACTTATTGTAATATTATTTTAAGTGACAGATCTGTTACCTAATACCGAATTCAAACGCTTGCGAATTGTAAAACAATTGTAACTTAAACCGATACGGGTACGTCAAAAAATATATATAAATTCATTCAAAATATACGAAATGTGTATTCCGATGAAATTCAAATAAATGAAACAGCTGAAAAATACTAGGAAACAGCACTGGCTGTTGGTATTAATTATACGAAAACAAGTGGACTTCGACGAAATAAAAATACATGCATGTGACGCATAAAATAAGAGTTTAATCCAAAAAGCTTTTAGCAGAAGCCAGGGTCCATCACGATGGACAAATAAAAATAACTTGAAAAAATTTCACTGTTGTCCTATATACGGGGAAGTCGATTTTAAATGACTCTTTTCCAAAAATGTTTTACGGTCCGTTAACGTTGCAATATTTAAAATTGCAGCAGCTATTATATCCATTTTTGGTTTTAAATATAATTTTAACATTTACTACTTATAATTTTAATTTACTACTTTTTATTTAAGTACTATTTTTAAGCCTCCATATTTCAACACTTTAACGACTGATCCTATTCGGAAAATTGTTTGCAAAATCATCATCATCGTCTGCCGTCAACTATGTTGAGGTTGGCTAAATAACAGGCGTATACAGAGAAGACTCAACGAAGCCGGGTGTCTAAAATGTTCTTCGCGCCATTGTGATAATGAAATGTTTCTTCTAGTGAACCTGTGAACTTTCTGGTGACCTTTAAATACCCCCACATCTGTACAGTTACATATACATAAAGTCCGCGCGCGAGCTCCGAGGAATCGGTGGCTTGTTTAAATCATCGGTGGTTTTATTTCGTATGAATGAGGAATGATTTCGTAATTTAGTACTACGCGCGAACTAAATTATGAAATCATTCTATAAAGGTATTATGTACTTGAAATAAAACCACCGATTATTTAAACAAGCCACCGATTCCTCCGAGTTCGCGCGCGGACTGATATCCTACCCACAAGCAACATGTTTTGTTCTTTTTCATCTTCCTATCACTGTCACGTCATTATATTGTATTGGCCCATAACTTCACCACACAGCAGGCTTAGGCAAGTTGACAGTCTACAATCGTTAACGCCAGTAGAATGACATCATCTCAACGTTAAATCACGTGATCAACACAAACGAATAGAAAATTCGTAGACAAGTTTACATCGTTCAAAATGATAGAATAGAATGTTATCGTTTCTACAATGTTCATCGCTATACTCTTTGGTAGGAATACTCACCATAGACTAAAGTGTAGGTTTTTTCCACAGACATTTGAGAACCAGCGATCGACTTGTGTCAACTTGGCTAGGCCTGCAGGGTTCACTTTGGCTGCAAGTTTTGGGTTTCAGCGAGCAGGATAGGAGCAGGAGGAGTATAATTTGCGACACAGCTCCACACTCACACCCTACCGCTGATGTTTTGTGTTACATCACTTTATTCATGAACAGCTGTTTTCTCCCCATAACTAAAAGCTATTTTCCAGCTATTATTTTAGCTTAGTTTGATGAACAGCATACGTAGTTAGCTAAGTGAAGGGTCTCATTAAAACCTTGTATGAATGAACAATAGGCACGACGACAGTATCAAAAATTGCAAACTATTTAGTCCGTCAGTTAGAGTATTGGAAATTAATGGACACGTAATTTTTTGTTTTTGTAAACCAATGAATATTGACAAAGATAAAACGCATCAAAACTCGGGAGTGGGGGCTCGTGACGTCAGAACTAGCTAAAAATTATACCGCGGCGTGACGTATTGACAATTTTAAAAGCGTCGTATCTTACTCAATTTTGGTTTACGTAACAAAAGGAAACACACGGGTCAAATATTTTTTGATAATCTAAGTGACGGACTAATTGGTTATTTTTAGACGTCTCGCCTATTGTGTTGTCTGAAAAGCTTCAGTAAGTTATTTCAGCCAGTTCGTGCTATTATAATAATTAAACATTCCTTTTCAACGGCAACAATACTCTTTGATTGCCTAGGCGTTTCTAAAGCACGCTTCGTACGTGACGACAAACAAAAGATGTCTGCAAGGACAGAAGATTCAAGATACAGTCTTTTCAGTTATATGACTGTAGCAATTCAAAAGCTATCTTGTCGTGTCAGTGATAAAGTTCACTATGATTTTGACACGTTTGTCATTGGTAGCAACATAACAGCCACCTTAACACAACGAAAATAAGGATAACCTACTATTATATAATAACTGTGAAAGGCCTGTAGACAGTCGCAACGTGATAAAATACAAAAAAAACCGGCCAAGTGCGTGTATTCTCGCGCATGAAGGGTTCCGTAGCAGCAAGTAACATAATATAAAAGTTCTTGTAGTTCGTTGTAACTTTGATCGATGTTTTAATAATAGTGTATTTTTTTAATAAAGTTATTGATAAGTAAAATGAAAGGTAAATTGCGGTTTACGATTTATGACGTATTCAAAAAAAACTTCTTACTAAATCTCGTTCAAACCAATTTTCGGTGGAAGTTTATGGTAATGGTAATGTACATTATTATTATTATTTTTTTATTATTCTCTTATTTTAGAAGTTAGTTAGGACATACATTTTACCACTTTGGAAGTGTCTCTCGCGCAAACTATTCAGTTTAGAAAAAAATGATAATAGAAACCTCAATATAATTTTTAAAGACCTATCCATACATAGATACCCCACTCGTATGGGTTTGATGAAAAAAAAAACTGAGTCTCAGTTCTAAGTATGGGGAACCCCAAAAATTTATTGTTTTTTTTTCTATTTTTGTGTGAAAATCTTAATGCGATTTACAGAATACATCTACTTACCAAGTTTCAACAGCATAGTTCTTATAGTTTCGGAAAAAAGTAGCTGTGACATACGGACGGACAGATAGACAGACAGACATGACGAATCCATAAGGGTTCCGTTTTTTGCCATTTGGCTACGGAACCCTAAAACGCAGTTTAATATTGTACCTCTTTATAAACTACATAATAAATCCTACTACTAGGTCACTTTGTTGTAAAATCTGTTGTGCTAAATTTAAAGGCATTTTTGATATACTTATAGAAATAGGTACTCAACATAGCCAAGACTTGTTGATGAAAGACCATAACTTTGGTACGTACGTTAGATGGCACAAAGCGAACAAAATTGTAATCTACTTGCAAGAGCCTACACTTCAGCCAACTTATCTGTGCATGTGGGAAAACACAGAACTAAAATAAATGTACCAAGTTTGACATATCGATGCATTTTTGCTTGACAAGCAGCGCCACCTTGAACTGCACACTTAAATTGGTCATACTATACAAGTGTGACGCGTCAAAATTTTACATTAATTATGTAATTTAGCTTTACAAGGTCACGGAGACATGGCATAACATTTGTTTCCATGACATTCCATCTGATATTTATTATCTTTTTCATTATATCTTAAATCTCTCTGTAAAATACAAAATACGCAGTTTTTTATAGAACTTTTCGAACTAAGTAGTTATTAAATCCTGCAACTAGGTCGAGATGTTAAAAATTCTGTTGTCCTGAATCTAACCGAGTCTTAATAATTATTTTCAATAAATGCCAGCACGTCAACTTTGTTTACGTTTTTGGGCAGAAATGTTTACTTTGACATTTAAAATTAAAAGTGTTTCCACTTTTTGACATCGATAGCATAGCAATCTAGTGATGTGAAAAAGTTAAGCTTATCTGGTTTAATCAAACAGGGCTTTATGATTCGTAATAATCTTGTAATTACTTGTTTGTACGTGAAACATATTTTTAATTAGGTGCTTGTGAATACGATAATTATATATCCTGATAATTATTTTGTGCGTTGAGTATTCATATTATGACCTTAACCTTTGTTTAATTAAAATTTAAATCGTTAAATTATTGGTTGTCTCACCGGTACTACAGATTCAATTCAATAAATAATTCTCTTGCCTTTTTTTTTTTTTAGGATCGGAAATCATCAAATAACCCCTCCCGCTCTGGGCGGAGCAGGAGGGAGTGTCAGACTTTTACTGACTAAAACCCATCCATGTTCCTTCCTCGCCCTTTGTGTTCCGGGGCCACGGTATCTCTTTCGAATAGTCCGGCAGCCCCGGCAGTCTTCGGCCCTTGCGGACCCCTTCAATGTTGCTGACTCTCTTTGAGGCGCGCGTGGAACACGAACGCGCCGTCGAAACGGCCTGTCGTCATGAGACGGACGGACGGCGAGCTAGCCCATAGCTCCCCGTCCACAGGCCCGATAATTCTCTTGCCTTGAATCGAATTTATTTGTTGTCAGCTCAGCACGTTTTCGTGTTCCATAGCTACTTCTATAACATCAGCATCTCAGTAGTTGCCCCCTGTTTGGGCACGTTAAGTGACCCAAATTGACTTGTTTAATATTTATTTCTTCTAAAACTAAGTATTAGGTAATTTCTTTAACAATAATGAATTAGTTTCAAATGGTTTCTTTAAGTTAGTATCTGAAGCTATTTGGTTCGCGCGCCATAAAGATCGCGCTCTTGGATTTGCCGAACCTGGCGACACCAGCGCCATAGTTTTGGCTACCGCACCTCGAGTGCCGACCAATGGGAGCATTCCGTTACTTTTTCAAAATCTCGGCGGTGCTTCTCGTGTATTTTTTTGGAGGAGTACGTTTTTTCTCCGTGATGGACAGGTAAAAGTTTCAAGAAACTCGTGATGAATACCCAGCAATGATCTGACAATCTATTTTGTGAAAGTGCTTCTCGGTGTGAGCTGCCGACAGTTGCTGGTGAGGAGTCCCTGAGCTGGTCTGAAGGTTAGTGGGCCAATAGTTTTCAGTGCTGACGTCGAAACCATTTCTCATTCTTCAGTTCACAGGGTTGGTTTCATAGGAATCAATATAATTAGTCTCAAACCATAATTAATCATAATTGAGCTCCCCGCGTGTTGTCGGCTATTTGCACGCCCCGTCACCACCCACTTTCTAGCCATATAATGTTTCACACAGACCATCCATCGTTTCTCTGGTCTTTCCCTCTTCTATAGAAAAAGACATCCACATTCATACTCAAAACCCGAAATTTAGAATTCCGATAATTTGTAATGCTACGTATCTGCTTGTTGGTGTAGTGGTCGCAATCGCGCCTACTGAGTAGGTATGAGGTCTTGGGTTCGATTTCCGGGTTGAGCAAATAGGGATGATGACTGAATAAAAAAATATGATTCTGTCCGTCAGTTAGATTATCGAAAAAATATTGGATACGAGTTTTTTGTTTTATCCAATTGATAAAAAATTACGAAGATAAAACATCTCAAAGATGAGTGGGGGCTTGTGACGTCACGTTTGAGTAAAAAGGTACGACACACGAGTTTTTGACGCAATGTACCGTGACCCGTCTTCAATTTTTGTTTACGTGAAAAAAAGGAAAAAATACGTTTCCAATATTTTTTTTAAATCTATCTGACGGAATATTTAGATTTTTTTTTGTCATCTACCCTATTACTATCAAGTTTTTCCATCAGGAATTTCTCAGTAGCAGCCCAAGAGTCTCGATTTATGACCGGTTGATGGCAATAGGCTCGCCCTCTATTACATGGGACTTAAACATAACTGGCGAAATTTGTGTGGTACTATTAGGTACACTTCAGCCTTACCCTTCGGAGATTACAGGCGCGATGTTATGATGTTACATTTCTGATAAGTTGACCCCAGTATCTATAACTTCTGATGCCGTAAACGCCCTTCTCTATCTCCACCAATATAGCATAAATCAACAGTTGAACTTAGAATCACAAACATCAACAAACCGGGGCCTCAGTAGGTCAAAGTTACGATAACAAAATGGCGTCTGAATGAAAAGGGCAAACTTGAACATGTTATTGCAACAACATTAATATCTGACCGGCAATGTTAGAAGTTTTAGGGTCTGACCCGTCAGACAAAGCAATAAATCACACTATTTTATATATCATCACTATAACAATTTGAAAATGGAGCTTTTGAAGTCATGGCGAGAAGAATTAATCTATCCATACTAAATATTATGGATGCATAGCTAAACTGATTACAGCATAGAGTTTCTATAGTCACAGATTGGATAAAAAGCTCATGAATAAACCGTGATCTAGGTTAAGACATAGGATGATTTTAATCCGGTAGTACGGTTAAAATATGCTATGTTTACAAATAAAGCATTCTGATTCTGATTCGGTTGTATGGGATATCTGACCTCCACGCGGTCGAAACCGCAGGTAAATGATAGTATAACATTATCGTAGTTTTTTAGCTAGGTATCAATTCTCTTGATTTTGCTTTCTATAAATAGCCTACTCTTACTATCTTCTTACTACTACATTTATCCATTCAGGTGTAGCTTAATGTACCTAAGTGAAAACGGGATTAGCCGCACACATAACTCCCCTAAGTATCTTAAACAAACATGAAGTTTGTCTGCCCACCCCATTTGTACACTTGGACGTCAAACCTCCTTAGTAAAGTCAAGAGCAACTTGTAAGGGGCTCCCGCCATCGATTGTCGGCTAAATGCTCAAATTCACTTGGTAACTTCTTAAGAAAACTTTTAGAATAATAAGGGAGAGTTCCATTGCTGCCAACGGCCAAACTACGTATATATTTCGTGTTTTTTTATCCTCTTTCGGGCCAAACTGGTTCACGTGCCTTTTTTTGGTGTCAGGATACACTAATCCAACCAACTTGGATGTAGCGCGCCGCCCGCTGGCGGGACTCAGCTTGCTCGGCTCGCACTTGGTTGATCACGGTTGTAACTTAACCCATTCCGTCAAGATGTCCTATAATAATTTTTAAACCAGTTTGGCCTTCGACAAACTAGTTTGGCCTGAAATCGGGTTTGGATGTTTGACGTACGGATACGTACAAGATACCTGAGAACTAAAGGTGTAAATCTGGCCTAAGGCCTGAAGTACAAAATTATGTTCTGTGGATGCGTGTGTGGCTACGGTGATAAACAAATGACCGTGTGTAGCTAATCAGCTTCACTTCTCCATGCATATCTCACGCAGCAGTGGAATCGCGCCTTAATTCGTAATCTCTACAGGGAAGACATTGCCCCTTTGGGTAATCTTGTTCTCAATTTGTACCTACTGAAGTTAAATTACCAAGGGAGAAACCCTAAATATTGTCTTATCCTCCGAGGAATTACAATGTTATGAATCAGATTAAATACCTCGCTTATATTCTTATATTCTTTCGCTTTGTGTTTTTAATGTTTCATATTAAGATTTTACATACTTAGTTGGCAACTCATTTCGTATTTCTACATCAACTTTCACATTAACAGAATTGATATTAACTTTTCGATAGCTTATGTCAACCCGATATTTTTGACTTTTACTTACGACACCTATAACGCAAATTGAATGATATTTGCCTATAGGTCATTGTTGTCCTAAAGTAACGTTTTTTCAAAACTACAGACAGAAAAGTAATACCGAGGAGTTTGTTGCTAGTTCTGGCTTTCAATACAAAACTGCTGACTCTCAAAAATGATTCAGATTTGAAATCTAGTCATTTGGTGTTTCGAATCTGTTAACTCGTGAAATATCCCAAAGCTACAACAAGCTATGAGTGCATGATATGGTGTACTTATACTACACCCAAATTAATCATATTTATCTTATCTTTAAACTTCTACTCAATAACTTTACTGACAAGCAGCGCCTGAACCGCCGAGTCGAAGTTAGAAGCTTGTTTTGCACAAGAGGACCAGCAATGAAGATGAGCATTAAATTATTTATATTTTTTAAATCATCCCATAAACCAGGTAAATTGGGGATGAAATTCTTAATTTTTGCCAATAGGCACACGGCTCGTGTTATAGTAACTCTCTCAAAATCTCAAGCTTCATGGTACAAGGTCACGACAACATACGCCAGACAATTTTCGTTTGTGTCGACTTCGGAAATACAAAATGTATCCTTGGCGTACTACTAAATAACCTTTGGCAAAGGCATACCACTTGCGTCTAATAAAATATGGTGAGACAAACAAAAGTTGAGTGGATGTAATGTCTATGTATTTGTTTTGGAGGGCGATGAGTATGCGCCATATGACTTTATGATATTTCTATGTTAATGTAGAAAAATAAAGAATGCTAGTAATGTAATATAGTAAGGTTGGCCTTGCTTTTATGTTTTGTAAGTAAACAGTCGAGTCATTTTATGGGAGACGTGTGAAGGATTTTGTCAAGGATGTGGTGGTTTCCATTTCTTTTTATCTAGACTAATATTATAGAGAGATAAAATTTGTGTGTGATTCAATTCTAAAAATTCTTTCACTGGCAGAAAACTACACTATTCATGGGTGCTATAGGCTATAATTATATTAATATCATGCGAAGTCGCGGGCGAAGTGCTAGTCAGAAATATAATGTGTGTCGTGTGCCGTCGTCGTTTTCCCCAGCAGTAGCTGAGAGTTTGAAAGATGGTGGGGATTGGGGTGTCTTGTTTTGGTTTCCTGCGCCTAATCTCTCACCGTCGTGGGGGGCGACCTACGGATAACAGAGAGCTAAAATAATGTGACATTCTGATATCAGCGATAATTACTAGGATGATGCTATCGTAATGCTTATCTGAATCCTATTTTAATGATTGTGTTGAAAACCTGCTCAGGTGGAGATTCATTAATGAATCTGAAAATGTGGTGCTGTTCCACAAACGATGGGGCACTTAATATCGTGTCCTGCGTGTCCTGTTGTTTGTTCACTGCAGGAACTGATGGACGCTACTGAAAGCGAAAAACTAGTCGCTCAGTTCTGGGCCGACACAATTTAGATTGCCATCGACACGCTAAGATGAAGATGATTGTGTTAGCTATTTATATGTTATTTTGATTGTAATAAATATTAATTTAATTTTAAAATAGCAAACTGTTGATTTCATCGATTTAATTATTAACTATTAAAAGTTGTGAAACGATGACACTCGGTCGGCCGCCATCTTATCGTTTACGCTTATAAAAGCAAGCGGCACAACGACCGAGAGCCACAAAAACATTCGACGCCTGGCCGCCGCTGAGTGCACACGTGCGCTCCGCTCTGTCGCTGCCTTGCTCCCGCGCACCCCGCGCCCCCCGACTCGGTTTCGCCGCTACGCTACGTCAGTAGCATCCGCCGCCTCGCCGAGCTCCGACGGCCCCCGGCCCGCCAAGTCGTAGTGTGACTACAGTCTTTGCCTTGTGCTCGGACTTAGTTGCGCTGCGCCGTGTCGAATTAACTACTTGTAGTTTAAATTCGATACGTTAAAAACTGTCTTTTTCAAGACAAATTTCCTTAACGGCAATCGACAAAACCACGTCCGCGTTTTTTGCCCCTTCTGGTGAAATCCACGTTTTTGTGGTTCTTGACGGAAACCTCACGGTGTTAACGAAGTCAAGAGGGTGGTGACCCGACACACCCGCCGATCCCCTTCAGGGAGAGGCAACCCGTTGGAAGGGCTCTGACTGCGGCCTTGGGGGATCTCCTAGTCGCAGTCTGGTAGCATCTAATCCCCGTTTGTCCACAGCTGCACCCGGGACGTCTGGGTGTCTCTACCCCAGCGGCCCGGATCGGTCGCAAGACCCATAGGGCCCTGCCGCACAATAAGATCGGCGGCAGGTTTACAAGCTTAGGGCACACCTTAGCACTCACCTCCCTGTGATCCCAACAGGGAGAGAACACATCCCTGGGTTATCCCACCCGGGGAGTTAGGTTTTACAGTGTTTTCCGGCCCTTCGGGCCATTCAGACAGCAGTGGAGCTGGCGAGTTTGTTTGTGTTTTTCTTCTCGCCAGTGGAACACTAGGAAAAACTCAGGGGTAGCCTCGTTTTAAGGGAGCTGTCTGCCCGGGGAGTTTACGTTTCACGTACCTCCTCGGGATAGGTTTGGACTAGGCATAGGTTAGGTTATGTGCTAGATCCCCCTTTTTAATTCTGCCATAATGGCAACGCCCCGAACCGAGGAATTAAATTCCTCGCTAGGAGTGGTCCTCAAGCGTCTGCTAGCGGACAATAATCCCTACATTAGGGAAGTTTATGATGGGCTCCTTGAGCCATTTAAGAAGGAGAACTGGGGCAAGCCAGACGACTCCTACTCAAGATCTCCCTCTCCTATTCCCCGACCCAACTCCGCCGATATGGACGTTGTGGTCAGCCCCGAAGCCCCCGATAGCTCTCCCGAGTTGGTCTCCTCCTCTGAGTCCTCACCATCCGAGCCAGAGGAATTCCAACTCGTCCAAAACGGGAAAAGAAAGAAGGCTAGGAAATCCAATGCCGGAAAGGCCAAGAAGGCAGTCACGGCATCGAACGCCCCCCTCTCCGCTTCCCTTTCCCACATCCCCTCTACCGCCGGAGTAGCTGCTCCCTCAACCGCGACCCCCATCAACCGCTCTCCCAGCCGTACGGCTACTGGCTCGGCTCCTGCCAGCCGCCCGGATAGTCCAATGGAACCGGTTCTATCTCAATCCGCTTCGACCAAGAAGCTCACACCCCCTGCTCTGTACATCAGAGAAAAGGGGAAGTGGACTGAAGTGTCCAAGATGTGTGCGGATCGCAAGATCCAATACACAAGCGCGACTTCTACCCAACAGGGTATAAAAGTCAAAGTCCCCACCTCCACCGACTACAGACAGTTGGTGCATGCCCTTCGTGGAAGGAATATCGCCTTCCACACCTTCTCCCTCCCGGAGGAAAAGCCGACCCGCGTGGTCATCAGGCGGATCCCGAAGGAGATCCCTGCCCAGGACATCCTGGAGGATTTAACCTCCCAGGGCATCCCCGTCTCGGCGGTTCACCGCCTCCACAAGAATAGGTCCCAAGGGGGTGACGAGTACGACATGGTGCTCGTCATCTGTGACCCAGTCGAGGGTCACCACCCAATATTTAAGATCAAGTCAGTCTGCTCCTTATCAGGCATCTCAATCGAGAGGCCCAAGAAGCAGAATATAGTTGGGCAGTGTCATCGCTGCCACCTATACGGCCATAGCCAAAAACATTGTTACGCACCGCACAGGTGCGTAAAATGTCTAGGCGAACACGCCACGGCAGATTGCCCTCGTCCCAAGGACAGGACTCTGTGTACAGAGCCGCCTAGCTGCGTGCTATGCGGTCAATCTGGCCACCCGGCAAACTACAGGGGCTGTCCCAAAGCCCCCAAACAATTCGCCAACAGACTGGCGAATCGCGCTCAAGCCCGTCAGCAGAGGGAAAGCCCCCTGACGAAAGCCCCATCCAATGACCTCCCTGAGCGTCTCAGCCCACAGAGGCCCTCTCCGTGGAACCAGCTCAACCACCAGCGTGCCTTCCCTGCCCTGGTGAAATCCCAGCCCAACCCGTTGCCAATGCCTGGCCTCATGGACAACCCAGTCCCAATGCCCACTCCAGTGGCTCGGTCCCAGGTCCCTCTTCCCTCCCCTAGCCCCCGGCCTTCTAACCAGGAAGAGGAGAGTACAATCGACACCCTCATGAGGTTCCAGGTGTTTATCTCACCTGAGGCCGACTGCTTAGCAGCCGAGCTCAGGTTAGCTAAGGACCTGAAACAGATCCATGAGGTATACGCGAGATATCCTAGGATCGCGGAAGCCCTTCGTAACCTCAACCAAACTCAGTAATGGATATCACACCCGTAGCATCGTGCACCCAACCCCGGTCCCTAAAGTTAGGCTTTTTTAATGCCAATGGCATGAGAGGGCAACGCGACGAGATCGCGTCCTTCCTTCGCGATTATCAAATAGACATTTTCCTTATCCAAGAGACTTTTCTAAAACCCAGCAATCGTGATCCTAAAATTGCCAACTATCGTTTAGTTCGCAATGATAGGACACGTTGTCACAAAGGCGGTACACTCATCTACTACCGCAAGGAACTGCACTGCATCCCAATCGACCCCCCTCCCCTAGAATCCCTACTGGAGGTTTCAATCTGTCGGCTAGCCATGACAGGTCATCAACCGCTTCATATAATGTCTGCCTATATGCCCCCCTCAAACACGTCTGAGAATCATAACCTCCTGGTTAATGATCTCACCAAACTCTTCGGCATGAGTGGTTCCGTTATCATAGCGGGCGACTTCAACGCCAAACATCCCGCCTGGAATAGTAGTATGACTAACCCGAGAGGGAAAGTCGTCTGCGATCTAGGCCAGACCATCAACGTCGATCCCATTGCTCCTATGGAGAACACTCACTATCCCGACACCACTAGTCATCGTCCCGATGTGCTCGATATAGCGCTGCTCAAGAATGTTAGCCTTAGGTTACATTTAATTGAGACGCTACACGAGCTTAACTCTGACCACCGCCCAGTGCTCATGCACCTAGTCTCTCGCTCGGGTATCTCTGACCCTAGCCAACCCACTCCTACCACCCTAATAACCGACTGGAAGAAAGTAAGCGATATGCTGAAGTCCGACACGTCACCGCACCTAGACGGTATCCCCGACCACATTGTCTCAGTCGCAGACACCGAGGCCGCTATCGACTCGTTTACAGTTCACGTGCAATCCATTTTAAAGGATTGCTCTCGGGAAGTCCCAGTGTTGAGTGATCAACGCTGGAAACTACCCGACGACATCCGTGAACTGATAAACGAGAAGAACGCGGCCATACGTGCCTATAGCGTCTGGCCCTGCGATGAGAACAAAGCTCACATGCGTTATTTACAGCGTGCTGTAAAGAAGCGCACTAGTGAGTTTCGTTCGAATCAATGGGACAAGATGCTCAGCGAACTGGAGCCAACCCACCAAGCCTTCTGGCAACTTCAGAGGAAGCTGAGGTCCTCCGAGGAGGCCTCTTCTCCACCACTGATCCTTCCTGACAAGAGCGTCGCTTTTGACGACTCTGAGCAGGCAGAATGCCTGGCCGACAGTTTGGAATCACAGTGCTCCCCTAGCACCCTTCCAGTAGACAAGCAGCACCTCGATGAGGTGGATGCAGAAGTCGAACGAAGAGCTGCACTCCCTCCCGTAGAAGACCCCGACGATCCCCTCCCTCCGGTCACTCCAGACGAGGTCAAGGATATAATTGAGAAGCTCAAGCCTCGGAAAGCCCCTGGCGCCGACGGCTTCACCAATAGGATTTTTAAAACCCTCCCCGCTCAGCTCATAGTCCTTTTGGCAGCCATCTTCAATGGCGCCTTGAGCAACAACTTGTTTCCCCAAGTGTGGAAAGAGGCCACCGTCATCGGTATTCCCAAACCTGGGAAACCGAAAGCTCAGCCTTCGAGCTACAGGCCGATCAGTCTCCTGAGCGCGCTCGGCAAAATCTATGAGAGACTTATTTATAAGCGACTCAGAGATTATGCCGAGACAAAAGGCCTCATTCCCGACCAACAGTTCGGTTTCAGAACCGAACATTCTTGTATACACCAAGTCCACCGCATCGTCGAACACTTGAGCGCTGGTTTCCAGCGTGGAGCGATGACGGGGGTGTTGTACTTCGACATAGCGAAAGCCTTCGACAAGGTCTGGCACAACGGCTTATTATACAAGCTGTATAAACTCGGTGTGCCGGACCGTCTCGTGCTCATCTTACGAGACTTTCTGTCGGATCGCACCTTCCGCTACCGCGTGGGAAAATCTCTATCTTCTCCACACCCCATCCGAGCCGGAGTCCCTCAGGGCTCCGTCCTCTCTCCTCTAGTTTTCACGCTGTTCACCAGCGACATCCCAACGAACAAGAAAGTTCAGGTTGCCCTATTTGCCGACGACACGGCTATTTATTACACCGGCCGATCTCAGGTTTGCATCCATCGTGCACTTCAACAAGCCGCCGATTCACTCGGCGCTTGGTTTCGTAAGTGGAGGATCGAAGTAAACCCTGAGAAGAGCCAGGCTGTTCTCTATCAGAAGTTACGCCATCAGCGACCGTCACCTGCCCCCATCACTATGTTCGGCAAGCCTATCCCTTGGGAGAAGCAAGCCAAGTACCTCGGTGTCATCCTCGACGAACACCTGACTTTCGCGGCTCATATCAAAGCAGCTCGTAACCGAGCAGCCTTTGCCATGGGCAGACTCCACTTCATGCTAGTCAAAAAGAGCAAGTTGTCACTCAAGTGCAAGTTGCGTCTTTACACAGCAGTTATCCGACCTATCATGACATACGCTTGTGTCGTATTCGCTCATGCCCATCCCCGCCACATCCACAGGATGCAGACCTTGCAGAACCGCTTTCTCCGTAAGATCACCGGAGCCCCCCCGTACGTCCGTAACGATAGTCTTCACCTAGATCTTAGAATCCCCACTATTCAGCAATTCATGAAACGTCTTGCAAAGCGTTTTTTCGACTCCTCTATTAAGCATAGGAACCCCCTGATCGCATCGGCCGCCCGATACGACCCATCGCGTATCAGCTCAGTCCGCCGTCCTCGGCACACTCTAGTCACCCCCGACGACGCTATTACCCTCTTACAGGAGAGTAGCAAAGACACCAGCACCGTACGTAGAAAATACAGATACAAACCGAAGACATACCGACCTCGCCGCCGAGGTCCGGCGCGTAATCCCCGATCAATTCCCCCCCGACCCTTGCTAGAGCCAGCCCGCGATGCTGAGCCAGTAATGTCAAACCAGCCCCTAAATAATGACACTCAGATCCAGCCTGTCCCTTTGCTGCCCCCAGCGACGCCCTAAGCCGAGGTTCGTACCCCACAGGGGGTGCCCTTAGGCGTGGTCGCTTAGTTTTTAGTTAACATGCCCCTGGCTGGAGGCCTTAGCTTCAAGGCATCCACAGGTATAGTCCGGTTAAGCAGTAGCCAGTCTCTTCTAGACTGAACTGCGAGATGCCATTCCCAAAAAAAAAAAAAAAAAATACCGAGAGACATTCGTTATTTCATCATCGCCTCGTGCACATCAACGATATTGTGTAAGTACTTACTTTCTGTGTTCTTTATGATTTACACTGTTATTTAATATTTACCTAGTTAATTAAACTATTTATGAGTATGATTACTGATCGTGTATTAAACTGTTCTGAATAGCTAAATACGTATTATTACTTGCTTAAAAATACACGAATTATATCTATGAATATTCTCTATATCATTTCAATAAACCTTCTAAAATAATAAATATATATTTTATTAATTCACCACCTAACGACCTTTTGAAATAAGGTGCCTTACAATTGTAATAAGTCGTTGATGAAATAGTTGAGGAGCTCGTGGCTTAATGGGTGCCTCATACCAGTAAACAAAGCTATTAATGCCAAAAGGGCCTCAGCTCAGCATATTGCCAGACAATAGAAGGTATACGCCCTGACGCTGTTTTTCAGCTGCAGCCTACAAGTGCTTTATTATCTAAAACATAAACAAATACAAAACTTATGGTTGTATGATACATTTTGACGCGGTTCGTAGTATGAATATTTTACTTGCACATAATTATGTTTGAGTATTCATCGCGGAGTAATTCAATTATTATAAAGAAATTCTGTGTAATTTTCATCTCAAATAAATATTACGTAATGAATACGTTATTCCATAATATTAAGTATCACGTGTCTGAGTTTTCCCCTTATTTTATTTTTCCAAGCACGTAGCCTTTTAAAAAGAGCCCCAATCACGCCTTATGGTAAAAATGATACCAAGAAATTTTAAACAATATTTTCCGTTGTGTTTTAAATGTGTTTTCAATTTTGTTGTATTAATATCTTATTTAAAAACTAATACCATGATAATAATAAAGAAGACGAGATTTTTGCTGTGAGAATCGTTTACTGATAATATTGAATTGCACAAGGTCTTCTTTTTCTATAAAAATATCGAATAAAATATCGACATCATAGCAATACATCCCACCACTAAACATGTCTTGGCGTCTAGTGTCACCTGCACTTTGCTACAGCGAAAGGACTCTAGATGTACTCGACTGAAATAGATAAGCTCCTTTTTTTTTTTTTCTTTTTTTAGGATGGGAAATCGGATGGGAAGGCGGAGCAGGAGGGAGTGTCAGACTTTTACTGACTAAAACCCATCCATGTTCCTTCCTCGCCCTTTGTGTTCCGGGGCCACGGTATCTCTTTCGAATAGTCCCGCAGCCCCGGCAGGCTTCGGCCCTTGCGGACCCCTTCCCTATTGCTGACACTCTTTGAGGCGCGCGTGGAACACTCCTGCGTCGTCGACACGGCCTGTCGTCATGAGACGGAAGGACGGCGAGCTAGCCCAGAGCTCCCCGTCCACAGGCCCGCGCCTACGGTGGCCGGAAGCCACCACTTGGCCCCCGACACCCGGGGCGTCTCCCGCGGCGGCCGGGACGTGTGGATCTCTCCCTGTCCCACTGCGCCACCTCCTTCGCTAGCATGACTGCTTCGCTAAAGGAGGTGACGGCGTCCCATTCCGTCTCGCTCCGGACCATGGCACGAACCAGGGCCGGAAGCGAGAGGTCGCCGCCGCCGATAAATAGATAAGCTCCTGTCAGTCCAGTTAAAAGTCGTTTAAAATACGAATAAACGATTGTCTGTTGTTTAGGCTCTCTGTTGTAAAGTAGATATTGCACCCATTTATCACTACATCTGCTACGTAGGTACGCCTCGCGAGAGCCTTCGATTCGAGTTCGTCCACTAACTTTCACCCTTGACTAATCGACTTTTATCAAACTTTTATTCCACTACCCGAGTATTTACCGACTTACTCGGGTAGTCGTTTTCGGGTAATTATTAGATTATTGGAAAAGACTTTTTAGAAGGTTTAGTTAAGAATTTCTGATCAACAGGATATTAAAACAGCTTAAGTTTTGTTGGTAAATTGGAAATTACTATAATCTGTATAAAGGAAATTGTGGTGCCTATGTTCTTATATCTAGATCGGCTTTAGTAGTGACCTTTTGCCCCCAAAAACTACTCTAAACGTTGTATACAGAAATAGGCAATTAATATTCTGATTTAAAAGACTGTACATGGAGTTTCTTGCCCGTTCTTCTCCATAGAGATCTACGGTTTGGAATGGACAACTACAGTACTTTCACAGTCATTATGCCTTGTGACTGAGACTGTAGCTTCAGTTTTATTGTTGACTAATTTGTTTCAACAATTCAAAAGTGCCTATAACTGGCCTATTTGAAATAAATGCTTTGAATTTGATAGGCAGTTTTTATCTCGCTATCCAGCAAACTTTATAGGGTGTTAAGTCTGAACGGATCAAAATAGATGGAACGCGGTCCGTTCACAGTATTATTGGAGCCAACCTATTTTTTTAGCCTCATTTGTTTTATCATGGATTAAAAAAGGAGGTAGCTGGAGAAGAGTAGTGAACGATAGACGACAGTGGAAACAACTAGAAGAGGACTTTGCTATGGTCACACTGAAGTCAGGGACAACCTATTGTAATTTTAAGTATGTTTATACTTATCTATTTAATAGAAAATTGTTGTATTATTGTATGTATTAATAACAATAGTTCGACTACTCATTGCTTGTCATTTTTAATCTAGTTTAATTCAATAATGTTTTTGAAATTTTAATGTAAATGTAATTCTGATATTTCGTTAATTTATGTGTTTGTATTTGATCTTTCAGCAATTTTTTTCTATGTGGGTCTCGGACCTGAAATAAATGTTTTTTTTTATTGCTTCGACAGAACATATTACTTCGACAACACACTCCTTCGAAAAACACTACTTCGACAGATCCCTTCTTCGATATGCACTTGTTCGGCGGATTCCTATTTCGACGGAACATAACCGATTGTGAGGCACTGGAATACCGTTCACGGATCTGGAGGGGTCCTTTTCAATGTAAAATAAATTAAATGAAATAAATTAATAATTTAATGTTGACATTGAATAGTAATATAGGTACTAAAATAGTTATAAGTATGATTTACTAACATTCTATGGAATATTTTTAATTCTGCTTAATTCATTTATTTAAATAAATAATCTTTAAAAAACAACCTTGCAACAAGGAGAAAACCTCAAGAAACTCCTGCACAGCTAAGACGATGCTAACTAAACCCATATGTCAGGCCAGGCACAAACTAACGACCCGACACGGCTACATACCTCCGAGCTTCCACACACAACTAATGAACCAGGATTAACTACCTTCCACCACACAGGAAGGCAATTAAATCTTGAAATATTTACCTCGTAGCTTCTACCGGATTATTTTAACAGAGCACTATTTTGTACCTCAAGTCAGTCTACAATAAGGCAGATGTAACAAACTATGCAGATGAATGAATTATCTTGTTTTTGAATTGTATTTTTTTGTTTGTTTTTACTATGGACACTTTACCGTGCACATCTTGCTACATTGTTCTCACATAATATACCATCTCAACATGAATGATGTAACTAATATTTTGTAACAATTTTTTTATTTAAAAGAGTGTCCATAGAGTTTCTTGCCCGTTCTCTCCATAGAAATCTACGCTAGGGAATGGGCAACTACAGTATACTTTTACAGCTTTTATGTCTTGTGACTGGGACTGTAGCTACATTTAATTGTCATCTTTGTTTCGACAATTCAAAAGTGCATGTAACTGGCCTATTTGAAATAAATGCTTTTGATTTTGATAAAACGGTTACAGCCATTCTAATATTATTGTAAATGCGTAACGTAAAGTAACCGTTTGTGACCTTTCCACGCTCTTATATAATCTTCCATAAAATAAAAATCAATTGTCAAGATGTGTTTGTGTTCGTAATTGTCAGGACAAGGTTTAAATGAAAGAAAATTTTGTATTTTTTTGTTTTCCGCTTCTCATTTTCTTCATCAGATAATTACACCCGTGTGAAGCCGAGGCGAGACGCTAGTACATGTTAAATAACATTTTCATCATGACGTGGGTTAGGATAAACGATACGTTTTTTTATCTCATAAGTATATTCCCGTAGGATAATTTTCGACACCTAGACAGGCAAAGCCGCAGATAAAAGCTAGTATAAGATAAAATGAAGTAGAGCGCCTCCGTATCATTAATTCTAAAATTGTAGATTTTTATCAACCCTTTACGGATTGAACATCAGCGTTGTTTTTTCATCGTAGTTGTTGTGTTTAAACTAACTCCGCTAAAAGAAAAAAGAACCAGAAAAAGGAAAAACAAAGTACGACATTTTAATGAGGGTTTTACAGAAACAATGAAACGCAACGTAATTGCCTTGATTATATGAATAACACAATGTTGGTTGGAAGTTCTGTATGTCTGTAAATTGTGTATCGTAAGTGTGCTTTATACTTTTCTTCTTTCAATGTTTGGAAAAAACCTCTGCCCATGCCTCGATGACTATACTAAAATGTCGAAACTACAGTTTCATCCCCTATTTAACTCCTTTAGGGGAAAGTTTGTCAAAAGTCTGACAACCAGTCTTACCATGGCGTATCGTATTACCCAGTACTAACTGGGTTGTGGGGGTCAGATAGGCAGTCGATCCATGTAAAATACTGATATTCAGCTGCACCCAGTTAGACTGGAGGCCGACCCCAACATAGTTTGGAAAACGTGATGAGGGGAAGATTTGTCAAAAATCCTTCCGTCGCGCTTATTTAAAAGGAACTCATTTACAAAATATCATGCTTTAAAACCCGGTTCAGGCTGCGCTTTAACAAACAGTCATTGAATTGTGGGAGATTGTGGGAAAGCCAACAAAAAAAAATGTACAACCAAAAACAACAGTAAAGAACCCAAATAACATTAAGGGCCTGTTTCACGATGTCCGAATAGCCACTACTCACCGAATAAAGACAGAAATGGAACAGAATCAAGTGCATCAAAGGGCACATGATCGATGGTGGTGAAACAGGCCCTAAATGTATGTTGTAACGATTAAATTTAAATACGTATATTATATACTACGATCGTCCTGCTTTCTTGTAAGACAGAGCCGGATTTGGTGTGTAAACGTTCTCTTAAATACACGACGAAACTTTTACATCTTTGACGTCTTTGAAGTTTGTCCATACCTCTCCTAAAATATTCCGTACCTTTTTTAACGCTAGAGTGAACTAAGTGCTCACTCAAAGTTCTTTTACTTATCTCGTGTGTACCATCTGCAAGTAAAATTCAAAGATTTAGTGAGAAAAATAAAATTTCTCTGCAATTGAGAATTTAAACCCCGTGCACTTCACAGTTGGCACAAAATGAAAACTGAATTGAATTCTTCAATTCAATTTATGAAGGCAGCAGAGTAGTAAAACTTGCATTTTATTAAGGTCTCGATATTTTGGAGGGTTCACAGACTTGCTTGATTAAAATACAGCTGATAGTAACAAATAAATGAAGTGCAGAAATAAAATTGCTTTTGCAGACAGCTCTTGAGAAATATCGGAATTAATGAAACCACAATGTTTTACCGCTATTTCTCTGATGAACAAGAAATGCGTGCCTCGTTCATCTAGCGAGACTTCTGTGCACGAGGTCCTCGGTTTGATTACCAGGTCACGCAGTGTTATTGGGTTTTTCAGAATAGCAGCTACGAAGACTAGAATTGTCCCCAGTTGATGGCAATAGGCTGGCCCCTATTCAACCACTACTGGCAAAATGTGGGGATGTCCATCGGGGATAACGTCATATTACGTAAAGAGACAGAATTTAAAACTAACCTAGTATGTTTCTCAACAACGACGCTACTCTTAAAACTTAGACCATTGACACACTCTCAACCGTAAGATACGATCGCTGGCTTGCTATAATAAATGCACCCTTGCCTTCATACACTGAGTACGCAATATCGGTACTTGATATTCCAGTCGCATCATCAAAATCAATGCACCCCCTCCATCCCTGTGTTACTGCAGGCGTCCCACAGGGAGCGACGTTGGGACCGGTCCTTTATTCTCGATATTACACGCGAAACATGGATTCGCACTCAGACTATTGCGAATCTATGATGTGTTATGATATTGTTGTGTTGGGATCGGTCAGTGAACTGTCCCCGTTTTTCTTTCTGTAAGTGATAGTTCGTGTTATGTTTTAGAATAGGGATTTTCTTCGGCACGTGTACGTGTGTTGCCAAAGTGAAAAAGCTAGTTTTTGTAACGTAACTAAACTTGTAACGTGTCAAAAGTCTGAAATAGGCCTAAAGTGCCGAAGAAAATTTATATTTTACAACAACATTCTTAAATTAAAATGCAAAGGTATGGTATAAAAATGTAAAATTTGGACTTCAACAACAAGTTCCTTAAAGCCTTGATAACTAGTTAACAATATAAATTAGCCAGCATCGCTGTCTAGCCTATTCTCAAGTATGTTGGGGTCGGTTTCCAGTCTAACCAGATGTATCTGAATACCATTATTTTACATAGAGCGACTGCGTATCTGACCTCCAGGGGTATTGTACCTATTACCCAGTTACTACTGGGTAATAGGTACAATAAATACCCCTTGGTAAGAGTGGTTGTCAGACTTTCGGGCCACTAACTGCTTGTAACGACTGTGTGACAGCTGGGACCAATGGGTTAACATAATTTTCGAGGCACGGAAGAAACTCGGTATGTAATGTGTGGTCACCCATCCACGGACCCACCTAGGCAAGCACGGCTTAACCTGAAGATTGACCCGAGCGGCTGTTATTGTTTACCCACAAGCTTCTCGTATTTTTTTTTTCTTTTTTTTTTCTTTATTTGCTCCTAGATGATTAAAACCTAATGTAATCTATAATTAAAGCCAATTTGGATCCTCAAGCTTATAAATAAACTAGTTTGCTTGGGTGCGCGAGCTGCGCGCAGCTCGCGTGTTTGGTGTTTATGTGAAGTATTATAACATTAAAATAAAAAAAATATATATATAAAAAAAATATATATATATATATATATATATATAAAAATTGAGAATCTATAGGCACCCCTAAATGAATTAGAAAATCCGTTAGAATTACCCCTAAAACAGTATTAAAAACCCCTACGAACCCCTAATAAAATCTAAAACCTTATTTATTTTGAGAAGTATTACTTACCCTTATAACATTTTGAGAATCTATAGGCACCCCTAAATGAATTGGAAAATCCGTTAGAATTACCCCTAAAACAGTATGAAAACCCCTACGGACCCCTAATAAAACCTTATTTAAAAACTGAGACCTTTTCCCATAAAAAACATTACCCTAAAGTTTGCTGAGTTACGCTTCACCAATTCAACCATCGTTACGCTAAGGACCTACCTACCACCGGCCAGGTTTCGACACCTACTATAATATTTGTTCAAACACCTGATAGTTATCTCTAACCGTTATTAAGTTACAGCCCTTTTCAATTATAGGGGAGGTTGGGGAGGGGAGCTTCACCCACTCAACCTTCGTTACGCTATGGGGGTCGCCGGCTCGCTTCGCTCGCCACCTCCCCCCTTCGCTTAACTCGGTCTCGCAGGTTCGCTCCACTCAGGACCTACCTACCACCGGAAAGGGGAGGTTGGGGAGGGGAGGATATGAAAATTTCAACGCCTCTAAATAATAAATGATAATAAAAATCAAAATGCCGCTACGTGTCCTGGTTTCCGAGATACGATAGGGGGAGGGGTGAAGGGGGGGAGAGTGGGGAGTTTTGAAAAATGATTTCGACTAACAATCAGGCCCTTTATACAAATCTGAAAAAAAAATGTTCCAAGTCTCTTAACTTCCGAGATCCGCCTAAAGGTGACCCCCTTTCCCCCCTTCTCCCCCGAAGGGGGGAAAGGGGGTCAACTTTAAAAACTGTTTTTTTTCTTTTCCGAGCCTCCTCTATACGAATCTGAAAAAAAACATGTTCCAAGTCTCTTTGTTTCTGAGATACGATAGGGAGGGGTGAGAAGGGGGGCGAAAAGGGGAGGTTTGGCACTTTTCCCATAGGTTTCAGAGTTATATGTTTACGAATCTGTCAAAAAATACCCCCCTCCCCATCCACCATCTGGGAGAACAATTCTGTCAGTGAGTGAGTCAGTGAGTGGTAATCGAGCTTTATATAGTATAACTAGTTTGCTTGGGTGCGCGAGCTGCGCGCAGCTCGCGTGTTTGGTGTTTTTGAGAAGTATTACTTACCCTTTTAAAATTTTGAGAATCTATAGGCACCCTTAAATGAATTGGAAAATCCGTTAGAATTACCCCTAAAACAGTATGAAATCCCTTACGAACCCCTAATAAAATCTAAAACCTTATTTAAAAACTCAGACCTTTTCCCATAAAAAACATTACCCTAAAGTTTGCTTGTCGTACCTACCGCCTTGACCTACCTACCACCCGACAGGTTTCGACGCCTACTATAATATTTGTTCAAACACCTGAAGTCTATCTCTAACCGTTATGAAGTTACAGCCCTTTCAATTTTAGGGGAGATTGGGGAGGGGAGCTTCACCCAATCAACCTTCGTTACGCTACGGAGGTCGCCGGCTCGCTTCGCTCGCCACCTCCCCCCTTCGCTCCACTCGGCCTCAAAGGTTCGCTCCACTTAGAACCTACCTACCCCCGGAAAGCTACTATCTTTCAACTTTAGGGGAGGTTGGGGAGGGGAGGGTATAAAAATTTCAATGCCCTACAAAAATTAAGTATAGTAAAAATCAAAATGCCGCTAAGTGTCCTAGTTTCCGAGATACGATGGGGGGAGGGGTCAAGGGAGGGAGAGGGGGGAGTTTAGAAAAATGATTTTGACCAACAATTAACACCTTTATACGAATCTGAAAAAAAAATGTTCCAAGTCTCTTAACTTCCGAGATCCGCCTAAAGGGGCAGAGAAGGGGGGAAAGGGGGACAACTTGAAAAACTGGTTTTTACTTTTCCAAGCCTCCTCTATACGAATCTGAAAAAAAACTGTACCAAGTCTCTTGGTTTCCGAGATACGATAGGGAGGGTTGAGAAGGGGGGTGAAAAGGGGAGGTTTGGCACTTTTCCCATAGGTTTGAGAGTTAGTTGTTTACGAATCTGTAAAAATATACCCCACTCGCCCTCCACCATCTGGGAGAACAATTATGTCAGTGAGTGAGTGGTAATAAACCGGAAATGGCACGGTCGCCATCTTGAATTTTTGAAATGTCACAATTTTCCTAAAGTAACCAGGATACAAGGTACCTGTCAGTAAAAAAACGGTGGCAGTTCGTTGAGTTTGGTAAAACAAAAGAAACTCGCCAAAGTCGGGTCTGACCCGAAAATTCAAGCCCTAATGGCTCTCGGGGTTACCAGCTGAAAGTGATGAAAATGATCAAATGTCATTTGGGGGATCTCAATGTTGCCGGCTAGTTAAAGTCTCTATTCAAAATGTCGTTATTTCTACTTTTCATGTTTTCGGGGAAAATCTGGGAAAACTCCCTCAAAATGGGGAAAATTTTTGCACCAGGCAACACTCCTCGACTAAATACACAACCGGTTCATACAACACAATCCAGTCGGGGGTTGCCAGCTGTCCCATTTATCGTGTCGAAAATTGGGATTTTTCGTCATTTTCACAAGATGAACGCCACACTGTCCGCCATCTTGTTTTTCTGAAATGTCATAATTTTCCTGAAATCTCAAGGATACAGGCCACCGACTGGTTTACTTGATGTTGCCAACTTTTGAGTTTGGTAGAACAAAAGAACTCGCCAAAGTCGGGTCTGACCCGAAAATTCAAGCCCCAATGGCTCTCGGGGTTGCCAGCTAAAAGTGATGAAAATGGTCAAATGTCATTTGGGGGACCACAATGTTGCCACTTAGTCAAAGTCTCCATTCAAAATGTCGTTATTTCTACTTTTCATGTTTTTGGGGAAAATCTGGGAAAACTCCCTCAAAATGGGGAAAATTTTTGCACGAGGCAACACTCCTCGACTAAATACACAACCGGTTCATACAACACAATCCAGTCGGGGGTTGCCAGCTGTCCCATTTATCGTGTCGAAAATTGGGATTTTTCGTCATTTTTACAAGATGACCGCCACACTGTCCGCCATCTTGTTTTTCTGAAAAGTCATAATTTTCCTGAAATCTCAAGGATATAGACTACCGATCGTTGTACTTGGTGTTGCCAACTTTTGAGTTTGGTAGAACAAATGAATTCGCCAAAGTCAAAAAGTCCCAAAAATTAAAATATTCAATATTTTTTGGTGTTGCCAACTAAAACGCACCAAAATGGTCAAATGTCATTTGGGGGACCCTAATGCTGCCAGCTAGTCAAAGTCTTTATTTAAAATGTCGTTATTTCTACTTTTCATGTTTTTGGGGAAAATCTGGGAAAGTACCCTAAAAATGGGGAAATTTATTTCACCAGGCAACACTCTTCAATAAAACACACAACCGCTCGGTACATTTGGAACCCGTCGGATGTTGCCAACTACACGAAAAATGGATTTGAAAAAAGTCGAAAATTCCAACTGTTTACAAAATGGCCGCCACAGCATCCGCCATGTTGTTTTTCCAAAAAGTCACAATTTTTCTGAAATCTCAAGGATATAGGCCACCAATTGGTGTACTTGGTGTTGCCAACTTTTGGAATTGGTAGAACAAAACAATTCGTCAGAGTCGGGTGGAAAAAGTCGCAATTTTCAAAACGTCCTAGCGCAGCCGCCATCTTGTTTTTTTTTTTTTTTTTACTTTTTTTTTAAATCATTTCAGATCTGATACAGGACCTATGAGTCGAAACCCCTCCAAGTCTTTTCCCCACCGAAACCGGAAATGGACTCGGCCGCCATCTTGGATTTGAATCTCCTCTATAATTTTCCTCTACTCACTTTATGGTTTTGTACATTATTGCAAAACATACCCCTAACCCATCTCTCACCCATTCCGAGAAACGACATGTCAATGAGTGAGTGAGTGGCTTTGTAGTTTTATATAATATAAACTAGTTTGCTTGGGTGCGCGAGCTGCGCGCAGCTCGCGTGTTTGGTGTTTTAGAGACGTATTACTTACCCTTATAAAATTTTGAGAATCTATAGGCACCCCTAAATGAATTGGAAAATCCGTAAGAATTACCCCTAAAACAGTATGAAAACCCCTACGGACCCCTAATAAAACCTTATTTTAAAACTCAGACCTTTTCCATAAAAAAAATAACTCTAAAGTTTGCTGAGTTACGCTTCACCCATTCAATCATCGTTACGCTACGGAGGTCACCGGCTCGCTTCGCTCGCCACCTCCCCCCTTCGCTCCACTCAGGACCTACCTGCCACCGAAAAGGGGAGGTTGGGGAGGGGAGGGTATACAAATATCAACAACCCTCAACAATAAAGTATAGTCAAAATCAAAATGCCGCTACGTGTCCTAGTTTCCGGGATACGATGGAAGGAGGGGTGAAGGGGGGAGAGTGGGGAGTTTTGAAAAATGATTTTGACGAACTCTTTGCCCCTTCTTACGAATCTGAAAAAAAAAATGTTCCAAGTCTCTTAACTTCTGAGATCCGCCTAAAGGGGCGGGGAGAAGGGGGGCAAAGGGGCAACTTTGAAAAATGGTTTTTACTTTTCCAAGCCTCCTCTATACGAATCTGTAAAAAAAAATGTACCAAGTCTCTTGGTTTCCGAGATTCCGAGATACGATAGGGAGGGGTGAGAAGGGGGGTGAAAAGGGGAGGTTTGGCACTTTTCCCATAGGTTTGAGAGTTAGTTGTTTGCGAATCTGTAAAAATATACCTACCTCCCCATCCACCATCTGGGAGATCAATTCTATACGATGGGGGGAGGGTTGAAGAGGGGAGAGTGGGGAGTTTTGAAAAATGATTTTGACCAACTCTTTGCCCCTTCTTACGAATCTGAAAAAAAAAATGTTCCAAGTCTCTTAACTTCTGAGATCCGCCTAAAGGGGCGGGGAGAAGGGGGGCAAAGGGGCAACTTTGAAAAATGGTTTTTACTTTTCCAAGCCTCCTCTATACGAATCTGAAAAAAAAAATGTACCAAGTCTCTTGGTTTCCGAGATTCCGAGATACGATAGGGAGGGGTGAGAAGGGGGGTGAAAAGGGGACGTTTGGCACTTTTCCCATAGGTTTGAGAGTTAGTTGTTTGCGAATCTGTAAAAATATACCTACCTCCCCATCCACCATCTGGGAGATCAATTCTATACGATGGGGGGAGGGGTGAAGGGGGGAGAGTGGGGAGTTTTGAAAAATGAATTTGACCAACTCTTTGCCCCTTCTTACGAATCTGAAAAAAAAAATGTTCCAAGTCTCTTAACTTCCGAGATCCGCCTAAAGGGGGGGAGAAGGGGGGAAAGGGGGACACCTTTGAAAACTGGTTTTTACTTATCCGAGCCTCCTCTATACGAATCCGTAAAAAAAACAAAATACGGGTCTCTTAGTTTCCGAGATACGATAGAGAGGGGGGAGAAGAGGGGTGAAAAGGGGAGGTTTGGCACTTTTCCCATACTCGCGGGAGTTACTTGTTTACGAATCTGTCAAAAAATACCCACCTCCCCATCCACCATCTGGGAGAACAATTATGTCAGTCAGTCAGTGAGTGAGTCAGTGGTAATTCAGCTTTATATAGTATAAAGTTTGCTTGGGTGCGCGAGCTGCGCGCAGCTCGCGTGTTTGGTGTTTTTGAGAAGTATTACTTACCCTTTTAAAATTTTGAGAATCTATAGGCACCCTTAAATGAATTGGAAAATCCGTTAGAATTACCCCTAAAACAGTATGAAAACCCTTACGAACCCCTAATAAAATCTAAAACCTTATTTAAAAACTCAGACCTTTTCCCATAACAAACATTACCCTAAAGTTTGCTGAGTTACGCTTCACCCACTCAATCATCGTTACGCTACGGAGGTCGCCGGCTCGCTTCGCTCGCCACCTCCCGTTTTCGCTCCACTCAGGACCTACCTACCACCGGACAGGTTTCGACACCTACTATAATATTTGTTCAAACACCTGATGGCTATCTCTAACCGTTATGAAGGTACAGCCCTTTCAATTTTAGGGGAGGTTGGGGATGGGAGCTTCACCCACTCAACCTCCGTTACGCTACGGAGGTCGCCGGCTCGCTTCGCTCGCCACCTCCCCCCTTCGCTCCACTCAGGACCTACCTACCACCGGAAAGGGGAGGTTGGGGAGGGGAGGGTAGGGTGTACAAATTTCAACGCCTCTCAATAATAAAGTATAGTATTAATCAAAATGCCGCTACGTGTCCTAGTTTCCGAGATACGATGGGGGGAGGGGTGACGGGGGGGAGAGTGGGGAGTTTTGAAAAATGATTTCGACTAATGCATTGCTAATGCAATCCGTAAAAAAAAAACACAGGTCTCTTAGTTTCCGAGATACGGTAGGGAGGGGTGGGAAGGGGGCACAAAGGGGAGGTTTGGCACTTATCCCTTACTCGTGAGAGTTATTTGGTTACGAATCTGTCAAAATATACCCCCCTTCCCCTGCACCATATGGGAGAACAATTATGTCAGTGGGTGAGTGGTAATAAACCGGAAGTGGCACGGCCGCCATCTTGAATTTCTGAAATGTCACAATTTTCCTCAAGTAACCAGGATACAAGTTACCTGTAAGTAAAACACGGTGGCTGTCCGTTGACTTTGGTAGAACAAAAGAATTGGCCAAATTCGGGTCTGACCCGAAAATTCAAGCCCGAATGGCTCTCGGGGTTGCCCGCTGAAAGTGATAAAAATGGTCAAATGTCATTTGCAGTACCCCATTCTAGGTGGTAATGCAAAATTTCCATTTAAAATGTCGTTATTTCTACTTTTTACGTTTTCGGGGAAAATCTGGAAAAGTACCCCAAAAATGGGGATTTTGTTTGCACCAGGCAACACTCCTCGACGAAATACACAACCGGTTCATACAACACAATCCAGTCGGGGGATGCCTAATAAAGAAATGAATAATAAAGTATACCAAAAATCAAAATGCCGCTACGTGTCCTACTTTCCGAGATACGTTGAGGGGAGGGGTGAAGGGGGGGGAGAGTGGGGAGTTTTGAAAAATGATTTCGACTAATTCGGGGCCCCTTGATACAAATCTGAAAAAAAAATGTTCCAAGTCTCTTAACTTCTGAGATCCGCCTAAACGGGGGGAGAAGGAGGGAAAGGGGGACAACTTAGAAAACTGGTTTTTATTATTCCGAGCTTCCTCTATACGAATCTGAAAAAAAAAATGTTCCACGTCTCTTAACTTCCGAGATCCTTCTAAAGGGGGGGAGAAGGGGGGAAAGGGGGCCAACTCTGAAAAGTGGTTTTTACTTTTCCGAGCCTCCTCTATACGAATCTGAAAAAAAAAATGTTCCAAGTCTCTTGGTTTCCGAGATACGATAGGGAGGGGTGAGAAGGGGGGTGAAAAGGGGAGGTTTGGCACTTTTCCCATAGGTTTGAGAGTTAGTTGTTTACGAATCTGTAAAAATATACCTACCTCCCCATCCACCATCTGGGAGATCAATTCTATACGATGGGGGGAGGGGTGAAGGGGGGAGAGTAGGGAGTTTTGAAAAATGATTTTGACCAACTCTTTGCCCCTTCTTACGAATCTGAAAAAAAAAATGTTCCAAGTCTCTTAACTTCTGAGATCCGCCTAAAGGGGCGGGGAGAAGGGGGGCAAAGGGGCAACTTTGAAAAATGGTTTTTACTTTTCCAAGCCTCCTCTATACGAATCTGAAAAAAAAATGTTCCAAGTCTCTTGGTTTCCGAGATACAATAGGGAGAGGGGTGAGAAGGGGGTGAAAAGGGGAGGTTTGGCACTTTTTCCATAGGTTTGAGAGTTAGTTGTTTACGAATCTGTAAAAATATACCCCACTCGCCCTCCACCATCTGGGAGAACAATTATGTCAGTGAGTGAGTGGTAATAAACCGGAAATGGCACGGTCGCCATCTTGGATTTTTGAAATGTCACAATTTTCCTAAAGTAACCAGGATACAAGGTACCTGTCAGTAAAAAAACGGTGGCTGTTCGTTGAGTTTGGTAAAACAAAAGAACTCGCCAAAGTCGGGCCTACCCGAAAATTCGAGCCCTAATGGTGCTCGGGGTTGCCAGCTGAAAGTGATGAAAATGGTCAAATGTCATTTGGGGGATCCCAAAGTTGCCGGCTTATCAAAGTTTCTATTCAAAATGGCGTTATTTCTACTTTTCACGTTTTTGGGGAAAATCTGGAAAAATACCCTAAAAATTGGGAGAATTTTTGCACCAGGCTATACTCCTCAACAAAACACATAACCCGTTCATACAACACAATCCAGTCGGGGGATGCCAGTCGTGCCATTTATCGCGTCAAAAATTGGGAATTTTCGTCATTTTTACAAGATGGCCGCGACACTGTCCGCCATCTTGTTTTTCTGATATGTCATAATTTTCCTGAAATCTCAAGGATACAGACCACCGACTGGTGTACTTGTTGTTGCCAACTTTTGAGTTTGGTAGAAGAAAAGAACTCGCCAAACTCGGGTCTGACCCGAAATTTCAAGCAAAAATGGTTCTCGGGGTTGCCAGCTGAAAGTGATGAAAATGGTCAAATGTCATTCGGGGGACCCCAATGTTGCCGGCTAGTCAAAGTCTCTATTCAAAATGTAGTTATTTCTGCTTTTCATGTTTTTGGGGAAAATCTGGGAAAACTCCCTAAAAATGGGGAAATTTTTTGCACCAGGCAACACTCCTCGACTAAATACACAACGGGTTCATACAACACAATCCAGTCGGGGGTTGCCAGCTGTCCCATTTATCGTGTCGAAAATTGGGATTTTTCGTCATTTTCACAAGATGGCCGCCACACTGTCCGCCATCTTGTTTTTCTGAAAAGTCATAATTTTCCTGAAATCTCAAGGATACAGACCACCGACTGGTGTACTTGTTGTTGCCAACTTTTGAGTTTGGTAGAACAAATGAATTCGCCAAAGTCAAAAAGTCCCAAAAATTAAAATATTCAATATTTTTTGGGGTTGCCAACTAAAACGCACCAAAATGGTCAAATGTCATTTGGAGGACCCCAATGCTGCCATCTAGTCAAAGTCTTCATTCGAATTGTCGTTTTTTCTACTTTTCATGTTTTTGGGGAAAATCTGGGAAAGTACCCTAAAAATGGGGAAATTTATTTCACCAGGCAACACTCGTCAATAAAACACACAACCGTTCGGTACAACTCAAACCCGTCGGATGTTGCCAACTACACGAAAAATGGATTTGAAAAAAGTCGAAAATTCCAACTGTTTACAAAATGGCCGCCACAGCGTCCGCCATGTTTTTTTTTTTAAAAGTCACAATTTTTCTGAAATCTCAAGGATATAGGCCCCCGACTGGTGAACTTAATGTTGCCAACGTTCGAAATCGGTAGAACAAAACAATTCGCCAAAGTCGAGTGAAAAAATTGGCAATTTTCAAAACGTCCTGGCGCAGCCGCCATCTTGTTTTTTTTTTTTTTTTTACTTTTTTTTTAAATCATTCCAGATCTTTAACAGGACCTTTGAGTCGAAACCCCTCCAAGTCTTTTCCCCACCGAAACCGGAAATGGACTCGGCCGCCATCTTGGATTTGAATCTTCTCTATAATTTTCCTCTACTCAATCTATGGTTTTATACATTATTGCAAAACATACCCCTAACCCATCTCTCACCCATTCCGAGAAACGACATGTCAATGAGTGAGTGAGTGAGTGGTCTTGTAGTTTTATATAATATAAACTAGTTTGCTTGGGTGCGCGAGCTGCGCGCAGCTCGCGTGTTTGGTGTTTTTGAGAAGTATTACTTACCCTTTTAAAATTTTGAGAATCTATAGGCACCCTTAAATGAATTGGAAAATCCGTTAGAATTACCCATAAAACAGTATGAAAACCCTTACGAACCCCTAATAAAATCTAAAACCTTATTTAAAACTCAGACCTTTTCCCATAAAAAACAATACCCTAAAGTTTGCTGAGTTACGCTTCACCCACTCAATCATCGTTACGCTACGGAGGTCGCCGGCTCGCTTCGCTCGCCACCTCCCACATTCGCTCCACTCAGGACCTACCTACTACCGGACAGGTTTCGACACCTACTATAATATTTGTTCAAACACCTGATGGCTATCTCTAACCGTTATGAAGGTACAGCCCTTTCAATTTTAGGGGAGGTTGGGGAGGGGAGCTTCACCCACTCAACCTCCGTTACGCTACGGAGGTCGCCGGCTTGCTTCGCTCGCCACCTCCCCCCTTCGCTCCACTCAGGACCTACCTACCACCGGAAAGGGGAGGTTGGGGAGGGGAGGGTAGGGTGTACAAATTTCAACGCCTCTCAATAATAAAGTATAGTAAAAATCTAAACGCTGCTACGTGTCCTAGTTTCCGAGATACGATGGGGGGAGAGGACAAGGGGGGGAGAGGGGGGAGTTTTGAAAATTGATTTTGACTAACAATCAGCCCTTTTATACAAATCTAAAAAAAAAAACGTTCCAAGTCTCTAAACTTCCGAGATCCGCCTAAAGGGGGTGAGAAGGGGGTAAAGGGGGCAATTTGAAAAATGTTTTTTACTTTTCCAAGCCTCCTCTATACGAATCCGTAAAAAAAAGAAAACACGACCAGTGTTTTCTTTTTCTTAGGTTCCAAGATAGGATAAGGAGGGGTTGGAAGGGGGGCAAAAAGGGGAGGTTTAGCACTTTTACCCTACTCGTGAAAATCATTTGTTTACGAATCTGTCAAAATATACCCCCTCCCCGTCCACCATCTGAGAAAACAATTATGTCAGTTAGTGAGTGGCAATAAACCGGAAATGGCACGGCCGCCATCTTGAATTTCTGAGATATCACAATTTTCCTAAAGTAACCAGAATACAAGCTACCAGTCAGTAAAAAAACAGTGGCTGTACGTTGACTTTGATAGAACAAAAGAACTCGCCAAAGTCTGGTCTAACCCGAAAATTAAATCCCCATTGGCTCTCGGGGTTGCCCACTGAAAGTGATGAAAATAGTCAAGTGTCATTTGGGGCACCCCATTCTTGGTGGTAATGCAAAATTTCCTTTTAAAACGAATTGATCATCGTTTTGTTTTTGAATGAATGGGAAAATTTGGCAAAGTACCCCAAAAGTGGGGAAAATTTTTGCACCAGGCAACACTCCTTGACTAAATACACAACCAGTTCATACAACAAGATCCAATCGGGGAATGCCAGCTGTCCCATTTACCGTGTCGAAAATTAGGATTTTTCGTAATTTTTACAAGATGGCCGCCACACTGTCCGCCATCTTGTTTTTCTGATATGTCATAATTTTCCTGAAATCTCAAGGATACAGACCATCGACTGGTGTACTTGTTGTTGCCAACTTTTGAGTTTGGTAGAACAAAAGAACTCGCCAAAGTCGGGTCTGACCCGAAACTTCAAGCCAAAATGGTTCTCGGGGTTGCCAGCTGAAAGTGATGAAAATGGTCAAATGTCATTTGGGGGACCCCAATGTTGCCAGCTAGTCAAAGTCTCCATTCAAAATGTAGTTATTTCTACTTTTCATGTTTTTGGGGAAAATCTGGGAAAACTCCCTAAAAATGGGGAAAATTTTTGCACCAGGCAACACTCCTCAATTAAATACACAACCGGTTCATACAACACAATCCAGTCGGGGGTTGCTAGCTGTCCCATTTATCGTGTCAAAAATTGGGATTTCTCGTCATTTTTACAAGATGGCCGCCACACTGTCCGCCATCTTGTTTTTCTGAAATGTCATAATTTTCCTGAAATTTCAAGGATACAGGCCACCGACTGGTGTACTTGATGTTGCCAACTTTTGAGTTTGGTAAAACAAAAGAACTCGCCAAAGTCGGGTCTGACCCGAAAATTCAAGCCCCAATGGCTCTCGGGGTTGCCAGCTAAAAGTGATGAAAATGGTCAAATGTCATTTGTAGGACCACAATGTTGCCACCTAGTCAAAGTCTTTATTCAAAATGTCGTTATTTCTACTTTTCATGTTTTTGGGGAAAATCTGGGAAAGTACCCTAAAAATGGGGAAATTTATTTCGCCAGGCAACACTCGTTGACGTAACACACAACCGTTCGGTACAACTCGAACCCGTCGGATGTTGCCAACTACACGAAAAATGGATTTGAAAAAAGTCGAAAATTCCAACTGTTCACAAAATGGCCGCCACAGCGTCCGCCATCTTGTGTTTTCAAAAAGTCACAATTTTTCTGAAATCTCAAGGATATAGGCCACCGACTGGTGTACTTGGTGTTGCCAACTTTTGGAATCGGTAGAACAAAACAATTCGTCAGAGTCGAGTGCAAAAAGTCGCAATTTTCAAAACGTCCTAGCGCAGCCGCCATCTTGTTTTTTTTTTTTTTTTTACTTTTTTTTTAAATCATTCCAGATCTTATACAGGACCTATGAGTCGAAACCCCTTCAAGTCTTTTCCCCACCGAAACCGGAAATGGACTCGGCCGCCATCTTGGATTTGAATCTCCTCTATAATTTTCCTCTACTCACTTTATGGTTTTATACATTATTGCAAAACATACCCCTAACCCATCTCTCACCCATTCCGAGAAACGACATGTCAATCAGTGAGTGAGTCAGTGGCTTTGTAGTTTTATATAATATAAACTAGTTTGCTTGGGTGCGCGAGCTGCGCGCAGCTCGCGTGTTTGGTGTTTTAGAGACGTATTACTTACCCTTATAAAATTTTGAGAATCTATAGGCACCTCTAAATGAATTGGAAAATCCGTAAGAATTACCCCTAAAACAGTATGAAAACCCTTGAGTTTTTAAATAAGGTTTTATTAGGGGTCCGTACCCCTAATAAAACCTTATTTAAAAACTCAGACCTTTTCCATAAAAAAAAAAACTCTAAAGTTTGCTGAGTTACGCTTCACCCATTCAATCATCGTTACGCTACGGAGGTCGCCGGCTCGCTTCGCTCGCCACCTCCCCCCTTCGCTCCACTCAGGACCTACCTGCCACCGAAAAGGGGAGGTTGGGGAGGAGAGGGTATACAAATTTCAACAACCCTCAATAATAAAGTATAGTCAAAATCAAAATGCCGCTACGTGTCCTAGTTTCCGAGATACGATGGGGGGAGGGGTGAAGGGGGGAGAGTGGGGAGTTTTGAAAAATGATTTTGACCAACTCTTTGCCCCTTCTTACGAATCTGAAAAAAAAAATGTTCCAAGTCTCTTAACTTCTGAGATCCGCCTAAAGGGGCGGGGAGAAGGGGGGCAAAGGGGCAACTTTGAAAAATGGTTTTTACTTTTCCAAGCTTCCTCTATACGAATCTGAAAAAAAAAATGTTCCAAGTCTCTTGGTTTCCGAGATACGATAGGGAGGGGTGAGAAGGGGGGTGAAAAGGGGAGGTTTGGCACTTTTCCCATAGGTTTGAGAGTTAGTTGTTTACGAATCTGTAAAAATATACCCCACTCGCCCTCCACCATCTGGGAGAACAATTATGTCAGTGAGTGAGTGGTAATAAACCGGAAATGGCACGGTCGCCATCTTGAATTTTTGAAATGTCACAATTTTCCTAAAGTAACCAGGATACAAGGTACCTGTCAGTAAAAAAACGGTGGCTGTTCGTTGACTTTGGTAAAACAAAAGAACTCGCCAAAGTCGGGTCTGACCCGAAAATTCAAGCCAAAATGGTTCTCGGGGTTGCCAGCTGAAAGTGATGAAAATGGTCAAATGTCATTCGGGGGACCCCAATGTTGCCGGCTAGTCAAAGTCTCCATTCAAAATGTAGTTATTTCTACTTTTCACGTTTTTGGGGAAAATCTGGGAAAACTCCCTAAAAATGGGGAAAATTTTTGCACCAGGCAACACTCCTCGACTAAATACACAACTGGTTCATACAACACAATCCAGTCGGGGGTTGCCAGCTGTCCCATTTATCGTGTCGAAAATTGGGATTTTTCGTCATTTTTACAAGATGGCCGCCACACTGTCCGCCATCTTGTTTTTCTGAAAAGTCATAATTTTCCTGAAATCTCAAGGATACAGGCCACCGACTGGTGTACTTGGTGTTGCCAACTTTTGTGTTTGGTAGAACAAAAGAACTCGCCAAAGTCGGGTCTGACCCGAAAATTCAAGCCCCAATGGCTCTCGGGGTTGCCAGCTAAAAGTGATGAAAATGGTCAAATGTCAATTGGGGGATCACAATGTTGCCAGCTAGTCAAAGTCTCCATTCAAAATGTCGTTATTTCTACTTTTCATGTTTTTGGGGAAAATCTGGGAAAACTCCCTAAAAATGGGGAAAATTTTTGCACCAGGCAACACTCCTCGATTAAATACACAACCGGTTCATACAACACAATCCAGTCGGGGGTTGCCAGCTGTCCCATTTATCGAGTCGAAAATTGGGATTTTTCGTCATTTTTACAAGATGGCCGCCACACTGTCCGCCATCTTGTTTTTCTGAAATGTCATAATTTTCCTGAAATCTCAAGGATATAGGCTACCGATCGGTGTACTTGGTGTTGCCAACTTTTGAGTTTGGTAGAACAAATGAATTCGCCAAAGTCAAAAAGTCCCAAAAATTAAAATATTCTATATTTTTTGGGGTTGCCAACTAAAACGCACCAAAATGGTCAAATGTCATTTGGGGGACCCTAATGCTGCCAGCTAGTCAAAGTCTTTATTCAAAATGTCGTTATTTCTACTTTTCATGTTTTTGGGGAAAATCTGGGAAAGTACCCTAAAAATGGGAAATTTATTTCACCAAGCAACACTGGTTGACGAAACACACAACCGCTCGGTACAACTCGAACCCGTCAGATGTTGCCAACTACACGAAAAATGGATTTGAAAAAAGTCGAAAATTCCAACTGTTCACAAAATGGCCGCCACAGCGTCCGCCATCTTTTGTTTTCAAAAAGTAACAATTTTTATGAAATCTCAAGGATATAGGCCCCCGACTGGTATACTTAGTGTTGCAAACGTTTGAAATCGGTAGAACAAAACAATTCACCAAAGTCGAGTGTAAAAAGTCGCAATTTTCAAAACTTCCTAGCGCAGCCGCCATCTTGTTTTTTTTTTTTTTTTACTTTTTTTTAAAATCATTCCAGATCTTATACAGGACCTTTGAGTCGAAACCCCTCCAAGTCTTTTCCCCACCGAAACCGGAAATGGACTCGGCCGCCATCTTGGATTTGAATCTCCTCTATAATTTTCCTCTACTCACTTTATGGTTTTATACATTATTGCAAAACATACCCCTAACCCATCTCTCACCCGTTCCGAGAAACGACATGTCAATGAGTCAGTGAGTGGCTTTGTAGTTTTATATAATATAAATATAAATTTGAGAAGTATTACTTACCCTTATAAAATTTTGAGAATCTATAGGCACCCCTAAATGAATGGGAAAATCCGTAAGAATTACCCCTAAAACAGTATGAAAACCCCTACGGACCCCTAATAAAACCTTATTTAAAAACTCAGACCTTTTCCATAAAAAAAATAACTCTAAAGTTTGCTGAGTTACGCTTCACCCATTCAATCATCGTTACGCTACGGAGGTCGCCGGCTCGCTTCGCTCGCCACCTCCCCCCTTCGCTCCACTCAGGACCTACCTGCCACCGGAAAGGGGAGGTTGGGGAGGGGAGGGTATACAAATTTCAACAACCCTCAATAATAAAGTATAGTCAAAATCAAAATGCCGCTACGTGTCCTAGTTTCCGAGATACGATGGGGGGAGGGGTGAAGGGGGGAGAGTGGGGAGTTTTGAAAAATGATTTTGACCAACTCTTTGCCCCTTCTTACGAATCTGAAAAAAAAAATGTTCCAAGTCTCTTGGTTTCCGAGATACGATAGGGAGGGTTGAGAAGGGGGGTGAAAAGGGGAGGTTTGGCACTTTTCCCATAGGTTTGAGAGTTAGTTGTTTACGAATCTGTAAAAATGTACCTACCTCCCCATCCACCATCTGGGAGATCAATTCTATACGATGGGGGGGGGGTGAAGGGGGGAGAGTGGGGAGTTTTGAAAAATGATTTTGACCAACTCTTTGCCCCTTCTTACGAATCTGAAAAAAAAAATGTTCCAAGTCTCTTAACTTCTGAGATCCGCCTAAAGGGGCGGGGAGAAGGGGGGCAAAGGGGCAACTTTGAAACATGGTTTTTACTTTTCCAAGCCTCCTCTATACGAATATGAAAAAAAAAATGTTCCAAGTCTCTTGGTTTCCGAGACACGATAGGGAGGGGTGAGAAGGGGGGTGAAAAGGGGAGGTTTGGCACTTTTCCCATAGGTTTGAGAGTTAGTTGTTTACGAATCTGTAAAAATGTACCTACCTCCCCATCCACCATCTGGGAGATCAATTCTATACGATGGGGGGGGGGTGAAGGGGGGAGAGTGGGGAGTTTTGAAAAATGATTTTGACCAACTCTTTGCCCCTTCTTACGAATCTGAAAAAAAAAATGTTCCAAGTCTCTTAACTTCTGAGATCCGCCTAAAGGGGCGGGGAGAAGGGGGGCAAAGGGGCAACTTTGAAACATGGTTTTTACTTTTCCAAGCCTCCTCTATACGAATCTGAAAAAAAAAATGTTCCAAGTCTCTTGGTTTCCGAGACACGATAGGGAGGGGTGAGAAGGGGGGTGAAAAGGGGAGGTTTGGCACTTTTCCCATAGGTTTGAGAGTTAGTTGTTAACGAATCTGTAAAAATATACCCCACTCGCCCTCCACCATCTGGGAGAACAATTATGTCAGTGAGTGAGTGGTAATAAACCGGAAATGGCACGGTCGCCATCTTGAACTTTTGAAATGTCACAATTTTCCTAAAGTAACCAGGATACAAGGTACCTGTCAGTAAAAAAACGGTGGCTGTTCGTTGACTTTGGTAAAACAAAAGAACTCGCCAAAGTCGGGTCTGACCCGAAAATTCAAGCCCTAATGGCGCTCGGGGTTGCCAGCTGAAAGTGATGAAAATGGTGAAATGTCATTTGGGGGATCCCAAAGTTGCCGGCTTATCAAAGTTTCTATTCAAAATGGCGTTATTTCTACTTTTCACGTTTTTGGGGAAAATCTGGGAAAATACCCTAAAAATTGGGAGAATTTTTGCACCAGGCTATACTCCTCAACAAAACACATAACCCGTTCATACAACACAATCCAGTCGGGGGATGCCAGTCGTGCCATTTATCGCGTCAAAAATTGGGATTTTTCGTCATTTTTACAAGATGGTCGCCACACTGTCCGCCATCTTGTTTTTCTGATATGTCATAATTTTCCTGAAAGCTCAAGGATACAGACCACCGACTGGTGTACTTATTGTTGCCAACTTTTGAGTTTGGTAGAACAAAAGAACTCGCCAAAGTCGGGTCTGACCCGAAATTTCAAGCCAAAATGGTTCTCGGGGTTGCCAGCTGAAAGTGATGAAAATGGTCAAATGTCACTCGGGGGACCCCAATGTTGCCGGCTAGTCAAAGTCTCCATTCAAAATGTAGTTATTTCTACTTTTCACGTTTTTGGGGAAAATCTGGGAAAACTCCCTAAAAATGGGGAAAATTTTTGCACCAAGCAACACTCCTCGACTAAATACACAACCGGTTCATACAACACAATCCAGTCGGGGGTTGCCAGCTGTCCCATTTATCGTGTCGAAAATTGGGATTTTTCGTAATTTTTACAAGATGGCCGCCACACTGTCCGCCATCTTGTTTTTCTGAAATGTCATAATTTTCCTGAAATCTCAAGGATACAGGCCACCGACTGGTTTACTTGATGTTGCCAACTTTTGAGTTTGGTAGAACAAAAGAACTCGCCAAAGTCGGGTCTGACCCGAAAATTCAAGCCCCAATGGCTCTCGGGGTTGCCAGCTAAAAGTGATGAAAATGGTCAAATGTCATTTGGGGGACCACAATGTTGCCACTTAGTCAAAGTCTCCATGCAAAATGTCGTTATTTCTACTTTACATGTTTTTGGGGAAAATCTGGGAAAACTCCCTAAAAATGGGGAAAATTTTTGCACCAGGCAACACTCCTCGACTAAATACACAACCGGTTCGTACAACAATCCAGTCGGGGGTTGCCAGCTGTCCCATTTATCGTGTCGAAAATTGGGATTTTTCGTCATTTTTACAAGATGGCCGCCACACTGTCCGCCATCTTGTTTTTCTGAAATGTCATAATTTTCCTGAAACCTCAAGGATATAGGCTACCGATCGGTGTACTTGGTGTTGCCAACTTTTGAGTTTGGTAGAACAAAAGAACTCGCCAAAGTCGGGTCTGACCCGAAATTTCAAGCCAAAATGGTTCTCGGGGTTGCCAGCTAAAAGTGATGAAAATGGTCAAATGTCATTTGGGGGACCACAATGTTGCCGGCTAGTCAAAGTCTCCATTCAAAATGTAGTTATTTCTACTTTTCATGTCTTTGGGGAAAATCTGGGAAAACTCCCTCAAAATGGGGAAAATTTTTGCACCAGGCAACACTCCTCGACTAAATACACAACCGGTTCATACAACACAATCCAGTCGGGGGTTGCCAGCTGTCCCATTTATCGTGTCGAAAATTGGGATTTTTCGTCATTTTTACAAGATGACCGCCACACTGTCCGCCATCTTGTTTTTCTGAAAAGTCATAATTTTCCTGAAATCTCAAGGATATAGGCTACCGATCGTTGTACTTGGTGTTGCCAACTTTTGAGTTTGGTAGAACAAATGAATTCGCCAAAGTCAAAAAGTCCCAAAAATTAAAATATTCAATATTTTTTGGTGTTGCCAACTAAAACGCACCAAAATGGTCAAATGTCATTTGGGGGACCCTAATGCTGCCAGCTAGTCAAAGTCTTTATTTAAAATGTCGTTATTTCTACTTTTCATGTTTTTGGGGAAAATCTGGGAAAGTACCCTAAAAATGGGGAAATTTATTTCACCAGGCAACACTCTTCAATAAAACACACAACCGCTTGGTACATTTGGAACCCGTCGGATGTTGCCAACTACACGAAAAATGGATTTGAAAAAAGTCGAAAATTCCAACTGTTTACAAAATGGCCGCCACAGCATCCGCCATGTTGTTTTTCCGAAAAGTCACAATTTTTCTGAAATCTCAAGGATATAGGCCACCAATTGGTGTACTTGGTGTTGCCAACTTTTGGAATTGGTAGAACAAAACAATTCGTCAGAGTCGGGTGGAAAAAGTCGCAATTTTCAAAACGTCCTAGCGCAGCCGCCATCTTGTTTTTTTTTTTTTTTTCCTTTTTTTTTAAATCATTTCAGATCTTGTACAGGACCTATGAGTCGAAACTCCTCCAAGTCTTTTCCCCACCGAAACCGGAAATGGACTCGGCCGCCATCTTGGATTTGAATCTCCTCTATAATTTTCCTCTACTCACTTTATGGTTTTATACATTATTGCAAAACATACCCTTAACCCATCTCTCACCCATTCCGAGAAACGGCATGTCAATCAGTGAGTGAGTGGTCTTGTAGTTTTATATAATATAAACTAGTTTGCTTGGGTGCGCGAGCTGCGCGCAGCTCGCGTGTTTGGTGTTTTAGAGACGTATTACTTACCCTTATAAAATTTTGAGAATCTATAGGCACTCCTAAATGAATTGGAAAATCCGTAAGAATTACCCCTAAAACAGTATGAAAACCCCTACGGACCCCTAATAAAACCTTATTTAAAAACTCAGACCTTTTCCTTAAAAAACATTACCCTAAAGTTTGCTGAGTTACGCTTCACCCACTCAATCATCGTTACGCTACGGAGGTCGCCGGCTCGCTTCGCTCGCCACCTCCCGCCTTCGCTCCACTCAGGACCTACCTACCACCGGGCAGGTTTCGATACCTACTATAATATTTGTTCAAATACCTGATGACTATCTCTAACCGTTATGAAGGTACAGCCCTTTCAATTTTAGGGGAGGTTGGGGAGGGGAGCTTCACCCACTCAACCTCCGTTACGCTACGGACCTACCTACCACCGGAAAGGGGAGGTTGGGGAGGGCAGGGTAGGGTGTACAAATTTCAACGCCTCTCAATAATAAAGTATAGTAAAAATCAAAATGCCGCTACGTGTCCTAGTTTCCGAGATACGATGGGGGGAGGGGTGACGGGGGAAAGAGTGGGGAGTTTTGAAAAATGATTTCGACTAATGCATTGCCCCTTTATACGAATCTGAAAAAAAAAATGTTCCAAGTCTCTCAACTTCCGAGATCCGCCTAAATGGGGGGAGAAGGGGGCCAAAGGGGGCAACTTTGAAAACTGTTTTTTACTTTTCCGAGCTTTCTCTATACGAATCCGTAAAAAAATTAAACACCCGTCTCTTAGTTTTCGAGATACGATAGGGAGGGGTGAGAAGGGGGGCAAAAAGGGGAGGTTTGGCACTTTTTCCCTACTCGTGAGAGTTACTTGATTACGAATCTATCAAAATATTACCCCCTCCCCCTCCACCATCTGGGAGAATAATTATGTCAGTAAGTGAGTGGTAATAAACCGGAAATGGCACGGCCGCCATCTTGAATTTCTGAAATGTCACAATTTTCCTAAAATAACCAGGATACAAGTTACCTGTCAGTAAAAGAACGGTGGCTGTCCGTTGACTTTGGTAGAACAAAAGAATTGGCCAAAGTCGGGTCTGACCCGAAAATTCAAGCACCAATGGCTCTCGGGGTTGCCAGCTGAGAGTAATGAAAATGATCAAAAGTCATTTCACGTACCCCATTCTTGGTGGTTATGCAAAATTTCCATTAAAAATGTCGTCATTTCTACTTTTCATGTTTTTGGGAAAAATCTGGGAAAATTCCCTAAAAATAGGGAAAATTTTTGCACCAGGCAACACTCCTCGACTAAATACACAACCGGTTCATACAACACAATCCAGTCGGGGGTTGCCAGCTGTCCCATTTATGGTGTCGAAAATTGGGATTTTTCGTCATTTTTACAAGATGGCCGCCACACTGTCCGCCATCTTGTTTTTCTGAAATGTCATAATTTTCCTAAAATCTCAAGGATACAGGCCACCGACTGGTGTACTTGGTGTTGCCAACTTTTGTGTTTGGTAGAACAAAAGAACTCGCCAAAGTCGGGTCTGACCCGAAAATTCAAGCCCCAATGGCTCTCGGGGTTGCCAGCTAAGAGTGATGAAAATGGTCAAATGTCATTTGGGGGACCACAATGTTGCCAGCTAGTCAAAGTCTCCATTCAAAATGTCGTTATTTCTACTTTTCATGTTTTTGGGGAAAATCTGGGAAAACTCCCTAAAAATGGGGAAAATTTTTGCACCAGGCAACACTCCTCGACTAAATACACAACCGGTTCATACAACACAATCCAGTCGGGGGTTGCCAGCTGTCCCATTTATGGTGTCGAAAATTGGGATTTTTCGTCATTTTTACAAGATGGCCGCCACACTGTCCGCCATCTTGTTTTTCTGAAATGTCATAATTTTCCTGAAATCTCAAGGATACAGGCCACCGACTGGTGTACTTGGTGTTGCCAACTTTTGTGTTTGGTAGAACAAAAGAACTCGCCAAAGTCGGGTCTGACCGGAAAATTCAAGCCCCAATGGCTCTCGGGGTTGCCAGCTAAGAGTGATGAAAATGGTCAAATGTCATTTGGGGGACCACAATGTTGCCTGCTAGTCAAAGTCTCTATTCAAAATGTCGTTATTTCTACTTTTCATGTTTTTGGGGAAAATCTGGGAAAACTCCCTAAAAATGGGGAAAATTTTTGCACCAGGCAACACTCCTCGACTAAATACACAACCGGTTCATACAACACAATCCAGTCGGGGGTTGCCAGCTGTCCCATTTATCGTGTCGAAAATTGGGATTTTTCGTCATTTTTACAAGATGGCCGCCACACTGTCCGCCATCTTGTTTTTCTGAAATGTCATAATTTTCCTGAAATTTCAACGATATAGGCTACCGATCGGTGTACTTGGTGTTGCCAATTTTTGAGTTTGGTAGAACAAATGAATTCGCCAAAGTCAAAAAGTCCCAAAAATTAAAATATTCAATGTTTTTTGGGGTTGCCAACTAAAACGCACCAAAATGGTCAAATGTCATTTGGGGGACCACAATGTTGCCACTTAGTCAAAGTCTCCATGCAAAATGTCGTTATTTCTACTTTACATGTTTTTGGGGAAAATCTGGGAAAACTCCCTAAAAATGGGGAAAATTTTTGCACCAGGCAACACTCCTCGACTAAATACACAACCGGTTCGTACAACAATCCAGTCGGGGGTTGCCAGCTGTCCCATTTATCGTGTCGAAAATTGGGATTTTTCGTCATTTTTACAAGATGGCCGCCACACTGTCCGCCATCTTGTTTTTCTGAAATGTCATAATTTTCCTGAAACCTCAAGGATATAGGCTACCGATCGGTGTACTTGGTGTTGCCAACTTTTGAGTTTGGTAGAACAAAAGAACTCGCCAAAGTCGGGTCTGACCCGAAATTTCAAGCCAAAATGGTTCTCGGGGTTGCCAGCTAAAAGTGATGAAAATGGTCAAATGTCATTTGGGGGACCACAATGTTGCCGGCTAGTCAAAGTCTCCATTCAAAATGTAGTTATTTCTACTTTTCATGTCTTTGGGGAAAATCTGGGAAAACTCCCTCAAAATGGGGAAAATTTTTGCACCAGGCAACACTCCTCGACTAAATACACAACCGGTTCATACAACACAATCCAGTCGGGGGTTGCCAGCTGTCCCATTTATCGTGTCGAAAATTGGGATTTTTCGTCATTTTTACAAGATGACCGCCACACTGTCCGCCATCTTGTTTTTCTGAAAAGTCATAATTTTCCTGAAATCTCAAGGATATAGGCTACCGATCGTTGTACTTGGTGTTGCCAACTTTTGAGTTTGGTAGAACAAATGAATTCGCCAAAGTCAAAAAGTCCCAAAAATTAAAATATTCAATATTTTTTGGTGTTGCCAACTAAAACGCACCAAAATGGTCAAATGTCATTTGGGGGACCCTAATGCTGCCAGCTAGTCAAAGTCTTTATTTAAAATGTCGTTATTTCTACTTTTCATGTTTTTGGGGAAAATCTGGGAAAGTACCCTAAAAATGGGGAAATTTATTTCACCAGGCAACACTCTTCAATAAAACACACAACCGCTTGGTACATTTGGAACCCGTCGGATGTTGCCAACTACACGAAAAATGGATTTGAAAAAAGTCGAAAATTCCAACTGTTTACAAAATGGCCGCCACAGCATCCGCCATGTTGTTTTTCCGAAAAGTCACAATTTTTCTGAAATCTCAAGGATATAGGCCACCAATTGGTGTACTTGGTGTTGCCAACTTTTGGAATTGGTAGAACAAAACAATTCGTCAGAGTCGGGTGGAAAAAGTCGCAATTTTCAAAACGTCCTAGCGCAGCCGCCATCTTGTTTTTTTTTTTTTTTTCCTTTTTTTTTAAATCATTTCAGATCTTGTACAGGACCTATGAGTCGAAACTCCTCCAAGTCTTTTCCCCACCGAAACCGGAAATGGACTCGGCCGCCATCTTGGATTTGAATCTCCTCTATAATTTTCCTCTACTCACTTTATGGTTTTATACATTATTGCAAAACATACCCTTAACCCATCTCTCACCCATTCCGAGAAACGGCATGTCAATCAGTGAGTGAGTGGTCTTGTAGTTTTATATAATATAAACTAGTTTGCTTGGGTGCGCGAGCTGCGCGCAGCTCGCGTGTTTGGTGTTTTAGAGACGTATTACTTACCCTTATAAAATTTTGAGAATCTATAGGCACCCCAAAATGAATTGGAAAATCCGTAAGAATTACCCCTAAAACAGTATGAAAACCCCTACGGACCCCTAATAAAACCTTATTTAAAAACTCAGACCTTTTCCATAAAAAAAATAACTCTAAAGTTTGCTGAGTTACGCTTCACCCATTCAATCATCGTTACGCTACGGAGGTCGCCGGCTCGCTTCGCTCGCCACCTCCCCCCTTCGCTCCACTCAGGACCTACCTGCCACCGGAAAGGGGAGGTTGGGGAGGGGAGGGTATACAAATTTCAACAACCCTCAATAATAAAGTATAGTCAAAATCAAAATGCCGCTACGTGTCCTAGTTTCCGAGATACGATGGGGGGAGGGGTGAAGGGGGGAGAGTGGGGAGTTTTGAAAAATGATTTTGACCAACTCTTTGCCCCTTCTTACGAATCTGAAAAAAAAATGTTCCAAGTCTCTTAACTTCTGAGATCCGCCTAAAGGGGCGGGGAGAAGGGGGGCAAAGGGGCAACTTTGAAAAATGGTTTTTACTTTTCCAAGCCTCCTCTATACGAATCTGAAAAAAAAAATGTACCAAGTCTCTTGGTTTCCGAGATACGATAGGGAGGGGTGAGAAGGGGGGTGAAAAGGGGAGGTTTGGCACTTTTCCCATAGGTTTGAGAGTTAGTTGTTTATGAATCTGTAAAAATATACCTACCTCCCCATCCACCATCTGGGAGATCAATTCTATACGATGGGGGGAGGGGTGAAGGGGGGAGAGTGAGGAGTTTTGAAAAATGATTTTGACCAACTCTTTGCCCCTTCTTACGAATCTGAAAAAAAAAATGTTCCAAGTCTCTTAACTTCTGAGATCCGCCTAAAGGGTCGGGGAGAAGGGGGGCAAAGGGGCAACTTTGAAAAATGGTTTTTACTTTTCCAAGCCTCCTCTATACGAATCTGAAAAAAAAAAATGTTCCAAGTCTCTTGGTTTTCGAGACACGATAGGGAGGGGTGAGAAGGGGGGTGAAAAGGGGAGGTTTGGCACTTTTCCCATAGGTTTGAGAGTTAGTTGTTTACGAATCTGTAAAAATATACCCCACTCGCCCTCCACCATCTGGGAGAACAATTATGTCAGTGAGTGAGTGGTAATAAACCGGAAATGGCACGGTCGCCATCTTGAATTTTTGAAATGTCACAAATTTCCTAAAGTAACCAGGATACAAGGTACCTGTCAGTAAAAAAACGGTGGCTGTTCGTTGACTTTGGTAAAACAAAAGAACTCGCCAAAGTCGGGTCTAACCCGAAAATACAAGCCCTAATGGCGCTCGGGGTTGCCAGCTGAAAGTGATGAAAATGGTGAAATGTCATTTGGGGAATCCCAAAGTTGCCGGCTAATCAAAGTTTCTATTCAAAATGGCGTTATTTCTACTTTTCACGTTTTTGGGGAAAATCTGAGAAAATACCCTAAAAATTGGGAGAATTTTTGCACCAGGCTATACTCCTCAACAAAACACATAACCCGTTCATACAACACAATCCAGTCAGGGGATGCCAGTCGTGCCATTTATCGCGTCAAAAATTGGGAATTTTCGTCATTTTTACAAGATGGCCGCCACACTGTCCGCCATCTTGTTTTTCTGATATGTCATAATTTTCCTGAAATCTCAAGGATACAGACCACCGACTGGTGTACTTGTTGTTGCCAACTTTTGAGTTTGGTAGAACAAAAGAACTCGCCAAAGTCGGGTCTGACTCGAAATTTCAAGCCAAAATGGTTCTCGGGGTTGCCAGCTGAAAGTTATGAAAATGGTCAAATGTCATTCGGGGGACCCCAATGTTGCTGGCTAGTCAAAGTCTCCATTCAAAATGTAGTTATTTCTACTTTTCATGTTTTTGGGGAAAATCTGGGAAAACTCCCTAAAAATGGGGAAATTTTTTGCACCAGGCAACACTCCTTGACTAAATACACACCCGGTTCATACAACACAATCCAGTCGGGGGTTGCCAGCTGTCCCATTTATCGTGACGAAAATTGGGATTTTTCGTATTTTTTACAAGATGGCCGCCACACTGTCCGCCATCTTGTTTTTCTGAAATGTCATAATTTTCCTGAAATCTCAAGGATACAGGCCACCGACTGGTGTACTTGTTGTTGCCAACTTTTGAGTTTGGTAGAACAAAAGAACTCGCCAAAGTCGGGTCTGACCCGAAATTTCAAGCCAAAATGGTTCTCGGGGTTGCCAGCTGAAAGTGATGAAAATGGTCAAATGTCATTCGGGGGACCCCAATGTTGCTGGATAGTCAAAGTCTCCATTCAAAATGTAGTTATTTCTACTTTTCATGTTTTTGGGGAAAATCTGGGAAAACTCCCTAAAAATGGGGAAAATTTTTGCACCAGGCAAGACTCCTTGACTAAATACACAACCGGTTCATACAACACAATCCAGTCGGGGGTTGCCAGCTGTCCCATTTATCGTGACGAAAATTGGGATTTTTCGTATTTTTTACAAGATGGCCGCCACACTGTCCGCCATCTTGTTTTTCTGAAATGTCATAATTTTCCTGAAATCTCAAGGATACAGGCCACCGACTGGTGTACTTGGTGTTGCCAACTTTTGTGTTTGGTAGAACAAAAGAACTCGCCAAAGTCGGGTCTGACCCGAAAATTCAAGCCCCAATGGCTCTCGGGGTTGCCAGCTAAAAGTGATGAAAATAGTCAAATGTCATTTGGGGGACCACAATGTTGCCAGCTAGTCAAAGTCTCCATTCAAAATGTCGTTATTTCTACTTTTCATGTTTTTGGGGAAAATCTGGGAAAACTCCCTAAAAATGGGGAAAATTTTTGCACCCGGCAACACTCCTCGATTAAATACACAACCGGTTCATACAACACAATCCAGTCGGGCGTTGCCAGCTGTCCCATTTATCGTGTCGAAAATTGGGATTTTTCGTCATTTTTACAAGATGGCCGCCACACTGTCCGCCATCTTGTTTTTCTGAAAAGTCACAATTTTCCTGAAATCTCAAGGATATAGGCTACCGACCGGTTTACTTGGTGTTGCCAACTTTTGAGTTTGGTAGAACAAATGAATTCGCCAAAGTCAAAAAGTCCCAAAAATTAAAATATTCAATGTTTTTTGGGGTTGCCAACTAAAACGCACCAAAATGGTCAAATGTCATTTGGGGGACCCAAATGCTGCCAGCTAGTCAAAGTCTTCATTCGAATTGTCGTTTTTTCTACTTTTCATGTTTTTGGGGAAAATCTGGGAAAGTACCCTAAAAATGGGGAAATTTATTTCACCAGGCAACACTCGTTGACGTAACACACAACCGCTCGGTACAACTTGAACCCGTCAGATGTTGCCAACTACACGAAAAATGGATTTGAAAAAAGTCGAAAATTCCAACTGTTCACAAAATGGCCGCCACAGCGTCCGCCATCTTGTGTTTTCAAAAAGTCACAATTTTTCTGAAATCTCAAGGATATAGGCCCCCGACTGGTATACTTAGTGTTGCAAACGTTTGAAATCGGTTGAACAAAACAATTCGCCAGAGTCGAGTGGAAAAAGTCACAATTTTCAAAACGTCCCAGCGCAGCCGCCATCTTGTTTTTTTTTTTTTTTTTACTTTTTTTTTAAATCATTCCAGATCTTATACAGGACCTATGAGTCGAAACCCCTCCAAGTCTTTTCCCCACCGAAACCGGAAATGGACTCGGCCGCCATCTTGGATTTGAATCTCCTCTATAATTTTCCTCTACTCACTTTATGGTTTTATACATTATTGCAAAACATACCCCTAACCCATCTCTCACCCATTCCGAGAAACGGCATGTCAATCAGTGAGTGAGTCAGTGGCTTTGTAGTTTTATATAATATAAACTAGTTTGTTTGGGTGCGCGAGCTGCGCGCAGCTCGCGTGTTTGCTGTTTTTGAGAAGTATTACTTACCCTTTTAAAATTTTGAGAATCTATAGGCACCCTTAAATGAATTGGAAAATCCGTTAGAATTACCCCTAAAACAGTATGAAAACCCCTACGGACCCCTAATAAAACCTCATTTAAAAACTCAGACCTTTTCCCATAAAAAACATTACCCTAAAGTTTGCTTGTCGTACCTACCGCCTTGACCTACCTACCACCCGACAGGTTTCGACGCCTACTATAATATTTGTTCAAACACCTGAAGTCTATCTCTAACCGTTATGAAGTTACAGCCCTTTCAATTTTAGGGGAGATTGGGGAGGGGAGCTTCACCCACTCAACCTTCGTTACGCTACGGAGGTCTCGCAGGTTCGCTCCACTCAGGACCTACCTACCACCGGATATGGGAGGTTGGGGAGGGGAGGGTATACAAATTTTAACGCTCCTCAATAATAAAGTATGGTAAAGATCAAAATGCCGCTACGTGTCCTAGTTTCCGAGATTCGATGAGTGGGAGGGGTGAATGAGGGGAGAGAGGGGAGTTTTGAAAAATGATTTTGATCAACTCTGGGCCCCTTAATATGAATCTGAAAAAGAAAATGTTCCAAGTCTCTTATTTTCTGAAATCCGCCTAAAGGCGGGGAGAAGGGGGGCGAGGGGGCAACTTTGAAAAATGGTTTATACTTCCCTGAGTCTCTTCTATACGAATCCGTAAAAAAAACAAAACACGGGCCTCTTAGTTTCCGAGATACGATAGGGAGGGGCGGGAAGGGGGGCAAAAAGGGAAGGTTTGGCACTTTTCCCCTACTTGTTAGAGTTACTTGTTTACGAATCTGCCAAAATATACCCCACTCGCCCTCCACCATCTGGGAGAACAATTATGTCAGTGAGTGAGTGGTAATAAACCGGAAATGGCACGGTCGCCATCTTGAATTTCTGAAATGTCACAATTTTCCTAAAGTAACCAGGATACAAGTTACCTGTCAGTAAAAAAACGGTGGCTGTTTGTTGACTTTGGTAAAACAAAAGAACTCGCCAAAGTCGGGTCTAACCCGAAAATTCAAGCCCGAATGGCTCTCGGGGTTGCCCGCTGAAAGTGATAAAAATGGTCAAATGTCATTTGGAGTACCCCATTCTTGGTGGTAATGCAAAATTTCCATTTAAAATGTCGTTATTTCTACTTTTTAGGTTTTCGGGGAAAATCTGGAAAAGTACCCCAAAAATGGGGATTTTGTTTGCACCAGGCAACACTCCTCGACGAAATACACAACCGGTTCATACAACACAATCCAGTCGGGGGATGCCAGCTGTTCCATTTATCGTGTCGAAAATTGGGATTTTTCGTTATTTTTACAAGATGGCCGCCACACAGTCCGCCATCTTGTTTTTCTAAAATGTCATAATTTTCCTGAAATCTCAAGGACACTGGCCACCGACTGGTGTTCTTGGTGTTGCCAACTTTTGAGTTTGGTAGAACAAAAGAACTCGCCAAAGTCGGGTCCGACCCGAAAATTCAAGCCAAAATGGTTCTTCGGGTTGCCAGCTGAAAGTGATGAAAATGGTCAAATGTCATTTTGGGGGTGGCAATGTTGCCGGCTAGTCAAAGTCTCTATTCAAAATGTCCTTATTTCTACTTTTCATGTTTTTGGGGAAAATCTGGGAAAACTCCCTTAAAATGGGGAAATTTTTTGCACCAAGCAACACTCCTCGACAAAAGACACAACCGGTTCATACAACACAATCCAATCTGGGGATGCCAGCTGTCCCATTTATCGTGTCGAAAATTGGGATTTTTCGTCATTTTTACAAGATGGCCGCCACACTGTCCGCCATCTTGTTTTTCTGAAAAGTCATAATTTTCCTGAAATCTCAAGGATATAGGCTACCGACCGGTTTACTTGGTGTTGCCAACTTTTGAGTTTGGTAGAACAAAAGAACTCGCCAAATTCGGGTCTGACCCGAAATTTCAAGCCAAAATGGTTCTCGGGGTTGCCAGCTGAAAGTGATAAAAATGGTCAAATGTCATTCGAGGGACTCCAATGTTGCCGGCTAGTCAAAGTCTCTATTCAAAATGTCCTTATTTCTACTTTTCATGTTTTTGGGGAAAATCTGGGAAAACTCCCTTAAAATGGGGAAATTTTTTGCACCAAGCAACACTCCTCGACAAAAGACACAACCGGTTCATACAACACAATCCAATCTGGGGATGCCAGCTGTCCCATTTATCGTGTCGAAAATTGGGATTTTTCGTCATTTTTACAAGATGGCCGCCACACTGTCCGCCATCTTGTTTTTCTGAAAAGTCATAATTTTCCTGAAATTTCAAGGATATAGGCTACCGACCGGTTTACTTGGTGTTGCCAACTTTTGAGTTTGGTAGAACAAATGAATTCGCCAAAGTCAAAAAGTCCCAAAAATTAAAATATTCAATGTTTTTTGGGGTTGCCAACTAAAACGCACCAAAATGGTCAAATGTCATTTGTGGGACCCCAATGCTGCCAGCTAGTCAAAGTCTTCATTTGAATTGTCGTTTTTTCTACTTTTCATGTTTTTGGGGAAAATCTGGGAAAGTACCCTAAAAATGGGGAAATTTATTTCACCAGGCAACACTCGTTGTTGTAACACACAACCGCACGGTAGAACTCGAACCCGTCAGATGTTGCCAACTACACGAAAAATGGATTTGAAAAAAGTCGAAAATTCCAACTGTTCACAAAATGGCCGCCACAGCGTCCGCCATCTTGATTTTTTTAAAAGTCCTAATTTTTCTGAAATCTCAAGGATATAGGCCACCGATTAGTGCACTTGGTGTTGCCAACTTTTGGAATCGGTAGAACAAAACAATTCGTCATAGTCAAGTGGAAAAAGTCGCAATTTTCAAAACGTCCTAGCGCAGCCGCCATCTTGTTTTTTTTTTTTTTTTTACTTTTTTTTTAAATCAGTCTAGATCTTATACAGGACCTATGAGTCGAAACCCCTCCAAGTCTTTTCCCCACCGAAACCGGAAATGGACTCGGCCGCCATCTTGGATTTGAATCTCCTCTATAATTTTCCTCTACTCACTTTATGGTTTTGTACATTATTGCAAAACATACCCCTAACCCATCTCTCACCCATTCCGAGAAACGACATGTCAATCAGTCAGTGAGTGGCTTTGTATTGTAGTTTTATATAATATAACTAGTTTGCTTGGGTGCGCGAGCTGCGCGCAGCTCGCGTGTTTGGTGTTTTAGAGACGTATTACTTACCCTTATAAAATTTTGAGAATCTATAGGCACCCCAAAATGAATTGGAAAATCCGTAAGAATTACCCCTAAAACAGTATGAAAACCCCTACGGACCCCTAATAAAACCTTATTTAAAAACTCAGACCTTTTCCATAAAAAAAATAACTCTAAAGTTTGCTGAGTTACGCTTCACCCATTCAATCATCGTTACGCTACGGAGGTCGCCGGCTCGCTTCGCTCGCCACCTCCCCCCTTCGCTCCACTCAGGACCTACCTGCCACCGGAAAGGGGAGGTTGGGGAGGGGAGGGTATACAAATTTCAACAACCCTCAATAATAAAGTATAGTCAAAATCAAAATGCCGCTACGTGTCCTAGTTTCCGAGATACGATGGGGGGAGGGGTGAAGGGGGGAGAGTGGGGAGTTTTGAAAAATGATTTTGACCAACTCTTTGCCCCTTCTTACGAATCTGAAAAAAAAATGTTCCAAGTCTCTTAACTTCTGAGATCCGCCTAAAGGGGCGGGGAGAAGGGGGGCAAAGGGGCAACTTTGAAAAATGGTTTTTACTTTTCCAAGCCTCCTCTATACGAATCTGAAAAAAAAAATGTACCAAGTCTCTTGGTTTCCGAGATACGATAGGGAGGGGTGAGAAGGGGGGTGAAAAGGGGAGGTTTGGCACTTTTCCCATAGGTTTGAGAGTTAGTTGTTTATGAATCTGTAAAAATATACCTACCTCCCCATCCACCATCTGGGAGATCAATTCTATACGATGGGGGGAGGGGTGAAGGGGGGAGAGTGAGGAGTTTTGAAAAATGATTTTGACCAACTCTTTGCCCCTTCTTACGAATCTGAAAAAAAAAATGTTCCAAGTCTCTTAACTTCTGAGATCCGCCTAAAGGGTCGGGGAGAAGGGGGGCAAAGGGGCAACTTTGAAAAATGGTTTTTACTTTTCCAAGCCTCCTCTATACGAATCTGAAAAAAAAAAATGTTCCAAGTCTCTTGGTTTTCGAGACACGATAGGGAGGGGTGAGAAGGGGGGTGAAAAGGGGAGGTTTGGCACTTTTCCCATAGGTTTGAGAGTTAGTTGTTTACGAATCTGTAAAAATATACCCCACTCGCCCTCCACCATCTGGGAGAACAATTATGTCAGTGAGTGAGTGGTAATAAACCGGAAATGGCACGGTCGCCATCTTGAATTTTTGAAATGTCACAAATTTCCTAAAGTAACCAGGATACAAGGTACCTGTCAGTAAAAAAACGGTGGCTGTTCGTTGACTTTGGTAAAACAAAAGAACTCGCCAAAGTCGGGTCTAACCCGAAAATACAAGCCCTAATGGCGCTCGGGGTTGCCAGCTGAAAGTGATGAAAATGGTGAAATGTCATTTGGGGAATCCCAAAGTTGCCGGCTAATCAAAGTTTCTATTCAAAATGGCGTTATTTCTACTTTTCACGTTTTTGGGGAAAATCTGAGAAAATACCCTAAAAATTGGGAGAATTTTTGCACCAGGCTATACTCCTCAACAAAACACATAACCCGTTCATACAACACAATCCAGTCAGGGGATGCCAGTCGTGCCATTTATCGCGTCAAAAATTGGGAATTTTCGTCATTTTTACAAGATGGCCGCCACACTGTCCGCCATCTTGTTTTTCTGATATGTCATAATTTTCCTGAAATCTCAAGGATACAGACCACCGACTGGTGTACTTGTTGTTGCCAACTTTTGAGTTTGGTAGAACAAAAGAACTCGCCAAAGTCGGGTCTGACTCGAAATTTCAAGCCAAAATGGTTCTCGGGGTTGCCAGCTGAAAGTTATGAAAATGGTCAAATGTCATTCGGGGGACCCCAATGTTGCTGGCTAGTCAAAGTCTCCATTCAAAATGTAGTTATTTCTACTTTTCATGTTTTTGGGGAAAATCTGGGAAAACTCCCTAAAAATGGGGAAATTTTTTGCACCAGGCAACACTCCTTGACTAAATACACACCCGGTTCATACAACACAATCCAGTCGGGGGTTGCCAGCTGTCCCATTTATCGTGACGAAAATTGGGATTTTTCGTATTTTTTACAAGATGGCCGCCACACTGTCCGCCATCTTGTTTTTCTGAAATGTCATAATTTTCCTGAAATCTCAAGGATACAGGCCACCGACTGGTGTACTTGTTGTTGCCAACTTTTGAGTTTGGTAGAACAAAAGAACTCGCCAAAGTCGGGTCTGACCCGAAATTTCAAGCCAAAATGGTTCTCGGGGTTGCCAGCTGAAAGTGATGAAAATGGTCAAATGTCATTCGGGGGACCCCAATGTTGCTGGCTAGTCAAAGTCTCCATTCAAAATGTAGTTATTTCTACTTTTCATGTTTTTGGGGAAAATCTGGGAAAACTCCCTAAAAATGGGGAAAATTTTTGCACCAGGCAAGACTCCTTGACTAAATACACAACCGGTTCATACAACACAATCCAGTCGGGGGTTGCCAGCTGTCCCATTTATCGTGACGAAAATTGGGATTTTTCGTATTTTTTACAAGATGGCCGCCACACTGTCCGCCATCTTGTTTTTCTGAAATGTCATAATTTTCCTGAAATCTCAAGGATACAGGCCACCGACTGGTGTACTTGGTGTTGCCAACTTTTGTGTTTGGTAGAACAAAAGAACTCGCCAAAGTCGGGTCTGACCCGAAAATTCAAGCCCCAATGGCTCTCGGGGTTGCCAGCTAAAAGTGATGAAAATGGTCAAATGTCATTTGGGGGACCACAATGTTGCCAGCTAGTCAAAGTCTCCATTCAAAATGTCGTTATTTCTACTTTTCATGTTTTTGGGGAAAATCTGGGAAAACTCCCTAAAAATGGGGAAAATTTTTGCACCCGGCAACACTCCTCGATTAAATACACAACCGGTTCATACAACACAATCCAGTCGGGCGTTGCCAGCTGTCCCATTTATCGTGTCGAAAATTGGGATTTTTCGTCATTTTTACAAGATGGCCGCCACACTGTCCGCCATCTTGTTTTTCTGAAAAGTCACAATTTTCCTGAAATCTCAAGGATATAGGCTACCGACCGGTTTACTTGGTGTTGCCAACTTTTGAGTTTGGTAGAACAAATGAATTCGCCAAAGTCAAAAAGTCCCAAAAATTAAAATATTCAATGTTTTTTGGGGTTGCCAACTAAAACGCACCAAAATGGTCAAATGTCATTTGGGGGACCCCAATGCTGCCAGCTAGTCAAAGTCTTCATTCGAATTGTCGTTTTTTCTACTTTTCATGTTTTTGGGGAAAATCTGGGAAAGTACCCTAAAAATGGGGAAATTTATTTCACCAGGCAACACTCGTTGACGTAACACACAACCGCTCGGTACAACTTGAACCCGTCAGATGTTGCCAACTACACGAAAAATGGATTTGAAAAAAGTCGAAAATTCCAACTGTTCACAAAATGGCCGCCACAGCGTCCGCCATCTTGTGTTTTCAAAAAGTCACAATTTTTCTGAAATCTCAAGGATATAGGCCCCCGACTGGTATACTTAGTGTTGCAAACGTTTGAAATCGGTTGAACAAAACAATTCGCCAGAGTCGAGTGGAAAAAGTCACAATTTTCAAAACGTCCCAGCGCAGCCGCCATCTTGTTTTTTTTTTTTTTTTTACTTTTTTTTTAAATCATTCCAGATCTTATACAGGACCTATGAGTCGAAACCCCTCCAAGTCTTTTCCCCACCGAAACCGGAAATGGACTCGGCCGCCATCTTGGATTTGAATCTCCTCTATAATTTTCCTCTACTCACTTTATGGTTTTATACATTATTGCAAAACATACCCCTAACCCATCTCTCACCCATTCCGAGAAACGGCATGTCAATCAGTGAGTGAGTCAGTGGCTTTGTAGTTTTATATAATATAATAAATAAACTAGTTTGCTTGGGTGCGCGAGCTGCGCGCAGCTCGCGTGTTTGGTGTTTTAGAGACGTATTACTTACCCTTATAAAATTTTGAGAATCTATAGGCACCTCTAAATGAATTGGAAAATCCGTAAGAATTACCCCTAAAACAGTATGAAAACCCTTGAGTTTTTAAATAAGGTTTTATTAGGGGTCCGTACCCCTAATAAAACCTTATTTAAAAACTCAGACCTTTTCCATAAAAAAAAAAACTCTAAAGTTTGCTGAGTTACGCTTCACCCATTCAATCATCGTTACGCTACGGAGGTCGCCGGCTCGCTTCGCTCGCCACCTCCCCCCTTCGCTCCACTCAGGACCTACCTGCCACCGAAAAGGGGAGGTTGGGGAGGAGAGGGTATACAAATTTCAACAACCCTCAATAATAAAGTATAGTCAAAATCAAAATGCCGCTACGTGTCCTAGTTTCCGAGATACGATGGGGGGAGGGGTGAAGGGGGGAGAGTGGGGAGTTTTGAAAAATGATTTTGACCAACTCTTTGCCCCTTCTTACGAATCTGAAAAAAAAAATGTTCCAAGTCTCTTAACTTCTGAGATCCGCCTAAAGGGGCGGGGAGAAGGGGGGCAAAGGGGCAACTTTGAAAAATGGTTTTTACTTTTCCAAGCTTCCTCTATACGAATCTGAAAAAAAAAATGTTCCAAGTCTCTTGGTTTCCGAGATACGATAGGGAGGGGTGAGAAGGGGGGTGAAAAGGGGAGGTTTGGCACTTTTCCCATAGGTTTGAGAGTTAGTTGTTTACGAATCTGTAAAAATATACCCCACTCGCCCTCCACCATCTGGGAGAACAATTATGTCAGTGAGTGAGTGGTAATAAACCGGAAATGGCACGGTCGCCATCTTGAATTTTTGAAATGTCACAATTTTCCTAAAGTAACCAGGATACAAGGTACCTGTCAGTAAAAAAACGGTGGCTGTTCGTTGACTTTGGTAAAACAAAAGAACTCGCCAAAGTCGGGTCTGACCCGAAAATTCAAGCCAAAATGGTTCTCGGGGTTGCCAGCTGAAAGTGATGAAAATGGTCAAATGTCATTCGGGGGACCCCAATGTTGCCGGCTAGTCAAAGTCTCCATTCAAAATGTAGTTATTTCTACTTTTCACGTTTTTGGGGAAAATCTGGGAAAACTCCCTAAAAATGGGGAAAATTTTTGCACCAGGCAACACTCCTCGACTAAATACACAACTGGTTCATACAACACAATCCAGTCGGGGGTTGCCAGCTGTCCCATTTATCGTGTCGAAAATTGGGATTTTTCGTCATTTTTACAAGATGGCCGCCACACTGTCCGCCATCTTGTTTTTCTGAAAAGTCATAATTTTCCTGAAATCTCAAGGATACAGGCCACCGACTGGTGTACTTGGTGTTGCCAACTTTTGTGTTTGGTAGAACAAAAGAACTCGCCAAAGTCGGGTCTGACCCGAAAATTCAAGCCCCAATGGCTCTCGGGGTTGCCAGCTAAAAGTGATGAAAATGGTCAAATGTCAATTGGGGGATCACAATGTTGCCAGCTAGTCAAAGTCTCCATTCAAAATGTCGTTATTTCTACTTTTCATGTTTTTGGGGAAAATCTGGGAAAACTCCCTAAAAATGGGGAAAATTTTTGCACCAGGCAACACTCCTCGATTAAATACACAACCGGTTCATACAACACAATCCAGTCGGGGGTTGCCAGCTGTCCCATTTATCGAGTCGAAAATTGGGATTTTTCGTCATTTTTACAAGATGGCCGCCACACTGTCCGCCATCTTGTTTTTCTGAAATGTCATAATTTTCCTGAAATCTCAAGGATATAGGCTACCGATCGGTGTACTTGGTGTTGCCAACTTTTGAGTTTGGTAGAACAAATGAATTCGCCAAAGTCAAAAAGTCCCAAAAATTAAAATATTCTATATTTTTTGGGGTTGCCAACTAAAACGCACCAAAATGGTCAAATGTCATTTGGGGGACCCTAATGCTGCCAGCTAGTCAAAGTCTTTATTCAAAATGTCGTTATTTCTACTTTTCATGTTTTTGGGGAAAATCTGGGAAAGTACCCTAAAAATGGGAAATTTATTTCACCAAGCAACACTGGTTGACGAAACACACAACCGCTCGGTACAACTCGAACCCGTCAGATGTTGCCAACTACACGAAAAATGGATTTGAAAAAAGTCGAAAATTCCAACTGTTCACAAAATGGCCGCCACAGCGTCCGCCATCTTTTGTTTTCAAAAAGTAACAATTTTTATGAAATCTCAAGGATATAGGCCCCCGACTGGTATACTTAGTGTTGCAAACGTTTGAAATCGGTAGAACAAAACAATTCACCAAAGTCGAGTGTAAAAAGTCGCAATTTTCAAAACTTCCTAGCGCAGCCGCCATCTTGTTTTTTTTTTTTTTTTACTTTTTTTTAAAATCATTCCAGATCTTATACAGGACCTTTGAGTCGAAACCCCTCCAAGTCTTTTCCCCACCGAAACCGGAAATGGACTCGGCCGCCATCTTGGATTTGAATCTCCTCTATAATTTTCCTCTACTCACTTTATGGTTTTATACATTATTGCAAAACATACCCCTAACCCATCTCTCACCCGTTCCGAGAAACGACATGTCAATGAGTCAGTGAGTGGCTTTGTAGTTTTATATAATATAAATATAAATTTGAGAAGTATTACTTACCCTTATAAAATTTTGAGAATCTATAGGCACCCCTAAATGAATGGGAAAATCCGTAAGAATTACCCCTAAAACAGTATGAAAACCCCTACGGACCCCTAATAAAACCTTATTTAAAAACTCAGACCTTTTCCATAAAAAAAATAACTCTAAAGTTTGCTGAGTTACGCTTCACCCATTCAATCATCGTTACGCTACGGAGGTCGCCGGCTCGCTTCGCTCGCCACCTCCCCCCTTCGCTCCACTCAGGACCTACCTGCCACCGGAAAGGGGAGGTTGGGGAGGGGAGGGTATACAAATTTCAACAACCCTCAATAATAAAGTATAGTCAAAATCAAAATGCCGCTACGTGTCCTAGTTTCCGAGATACGATGGGGGGAGGGGTGAAGGGGGGAGAGTGGGGAGTTTTGAAAAATGATTTTGACCAACTCTTTGCCCCTTCTTACGAATCTGAAAAAAAAAATGTTCCAAGTCTCTTGGTTTCCGAGATACGATAGGGAGGGTTGAGAAGGGGGGTGAAAAGGGGAGGTTTGGCACTTTTCCCATAGGTTTGAGAGTTAGTTGTTTACGAATCTGTAAAAATGTACCTACCTCCCCATCCACCATCTGGGAGATCAATTCTATACGATGGGGGGGGGGTGAAGGGGGGAGAGTGGGGAGTTTTGAAAAATGATTTTGACCAACTCTTTGCCCCTTCTTACGAATCTGAAAAAAAAAATGTTCCAAGTCTCTTAACTTCTGAGATCCGCCTAAAGGGGCGGGGAGAAGGGGGGCAAAGGGGCAACTTTGAAACATGGTTTTTACTTTTCCAAGCCTCCTCTATACGAATCTGAAAAAAAAAATGTTCCAAGTCTCTTGGTTTCCGAGACACGATAGGGAGGGGTGAGAAGGGGGGTGAAAAGGGGAGGTTTGGCACTTTTCCCATAGGTTTGAGAGTTAGTTGTTTACGAATCTGTAAAAATGTACCTACCTCCCCATCCACCATCTGGGAGATCAATTCTATACGATGGGGGGGGGGTGAAGGGGGGAGAGTGGGGAGTTTTGAAAAATGATTTTGACCAACTCTTTGCCCCTTCTTACGAATCTGAAAAAAAAAATGTTCCAAGTCTCTTAACTTCTGAGATCCGCCTAAAGGGGCGGGGAGAAGGGGGGCAAAGGGGCAACTTTGAAACATGGTTTTTACTTTTCCAAGCCTCCTCTATACGAATCTGAAAAAAAAAATGTTCCAAGTCTCTTGGTTTCCGAGACACGATAGGGAGGGGTGAGAAGGGGGGTGAAAAGGGGAGGTTTGGCACTTTTCCCATAGGTTTGAGAGTTAGTTGTTAACGAATCTGTAAAAATATACCCCACTCGCCCTCCACCATCTGGGAGAACAATTATGTCAGTGAGTGAGTGGTAATAAACCGGAAATGGCACGGTCGCCATCTTGAACTTTTGAAATGTCACAATTTTCCTAAAGTAACCAGGATACAAGGTACCTGTCAGTAAAAAAACGGTGGCTGTTCGTTGACTTTGGTAAAACAAAAGAACTCGCCAAAGTCGGGTCTGACCCGAAAATTCAAGCCCTAATGGCGCTCGGGGTTGCCAGCTGAAAGTGATGAAAATGGTGAAATGTCATTTGGGGGATCCCAAAGTTGCCGGCTTATCAAAGTTTCTATTCAAAATGGCGTTATTTCTACTTTTCACGTTTTTGGGGAAAATCTGGGAAAATACCCTAAAAATTGGGAGAATTTTTGCACCAGGCTATACTCCTCAACAAAACACATAACCCGTTCATACAACACAATCCAGTCGGGGGATGCCAGTCGTGCCATTTATCGCGTCAAAAATTGGGATTTTTCGTCATTTTTACAAGATGGTCGCCACACTGTCCGCCATCTTGTTTTTCTGATATGTCATAATTTTCCTGAAAGCTCAAGGATACAGACCACCGACTGGTGTACTTATTGTTGCCAACTTTTGAGTTTGGTAGAACAAAAGAACTCGCCAAAGTCGGGTCTGACCCGAAATTTCAAGCCAAAATGGTTCTCGGGGTTGCCAGCTGAAAGTGATGAAAATGGTCAAATGTCACTCGGGGGACCCCAATGTTGCCGGCTAGTCAAAGTCTCCATTCAAAATGTAGTTATTTCTACTTTTCACGTTTTTGGGGAAAATCTGGGAAAACTCCCTAAAAATGGGGAAAATTTTTGCACCAAGCAACACTCCTCGACTAAATACACAACCGGTTCATACAACACAATCCAGTCGGGGGTTGCCAGCTGTCCCATTTATCGTGTCGAAAATTGGGATTTTTCGTAATTTTTACAAGATGGCCGCCACACTGTCCGCCATCTTGTTTTTCTGAAATGTCATAATTTTCCTGAAATCTCAAGGATACAGGCCACCGACTGGTTTACTTGATGTTGCCAACTTTTGAGTTTGGTAGAACAAAAGAACTCGCCAAAGTCGGGTCTGACCCGAAAATTCAAGCCCCAATGGCTCTCGGGGTTGCCAGCTAAAAGTGATGAAAATGGTCAAATGTCATTTGGGGGACCACAATGTTGCCACTTAGTCAAAGTCTCCATGCAAAATGTCGTTATTTCTACTTTACATGTTTTTGGGGAAAATCTGGGAAAACTCCCTAAAAATGGGGAAAATTTTTGCACCAGGCAACACTCCTCGACTAAATACACAACCGGTTCGTACAACAATCCAGTCGGGGGTTGCCAGCTGTCCCATTTATCGTGTCGAAAATTGGGATTTTTCGTCATTTTTACAAGATGGCCGCCACACTGTCCGCCATCTTGTTTTTCTGAAATGTCATAATTTTCCTGAAACCTCAAGGATATAGGCTACCGATCGGTGTACTTGGTGTTGCCAACTTTTGAGTTTGGTAGAACAAAAGAACTCGCCAAAGTCGGGTCTGACCCGAAATTTCAAGCCAAAATGGTTCTCGGGGTTGCCAGCTAAAAGTGATGAAAATGGTCAAATGTCATTTGGGGGACCACAATGTTGCCGGCTAGTCAAAGTCTCCATTCAAAATGTAGTTATTTCTACTTTTCATGTCTTTGGGGAAAATCTGGGAAAACTCCCTCAAAATGGGGAAAATTTTTGCACCAGGCAACACTCCTCGACTAAATACACAACCGGTTCATACAACACAATCCAGTCGGGGGTTGCCAGCTGTCCCATTTATCGTGTCGAAAATTGGGATTTTTCGTCATTTTTACAAGATGACCGCCACACTGTCCGCCATCTTGTTTTTCTGAAAAGTCATAATTTTCCTGAAATCTCAAGGATATAGGCTACCGATCGTTGTACTTGGTGTTGCCAACTTTTGAGTTTGGTAGAACAAATGAATTCGCCAAAGTCAAAAAGTCCCAAAAATTAAAATATTCAATATTTTTTGGTGTTGCCAACTAAAACGCACCAAAATGGTCAAATGTCATTTGGGGGACCCTAATGCTGCCAGCTAGTCAAAGTCTTTATTTAAAATGTCGTTATTTCTACTTTTCATGTTTTTGGGGAAAATCTGGGAAAGTACCCTAAAAATGGGGAAATTTATTTCACCAGGCAACACTCTTCAATAAAACACACAACCGCTTGGTACATTTGGAACCCGTCGGATGTTGCCAACTACACGAAAAATGGATTTGAAAAAAGTCGAAAATTCCAACTGTTTACAAAATGGCCGCCACAGCATCCGCCATGTTGTTTTTCCGAAAAGTCACAATTTTTCTGAAATCTCAAGGATATAGGCCACCAATTGGTGTACTTGGTGTTGCCAACTTTTGGAATTGGTAGAACAAAACAATTCGTCAGAGTCGGGTGGAAAAAGTCGCAATTTTCAAAACGTCCTAGCGCAGCCGCCATCTTGTTTTTTTTTTTTTTTTCCTTTTTTTTTAAATCATTTCAGATCTTGTACAGGACCTATGAGTCGAAACTCCTCCAAGTCTTTTCCCCACCGAAACCGGAAATGGACTCGGCCGCCATCTTGGATTTGAATCTCCTCTATAATTTTCCTCTACTCACTTTATGGTTTTATACATTATTGCAAAACATACCCTTAACCCATCTCTCACCCATTCCGAGAAACGGCATGTCAATCAGTGAGTGAGTGGTCTTGTAGTTTTATATAATATAAACTAGTTTGCTTGGGTGCGCGAGCTGCGCGCAGCTCGCGTGTTTGGTGTTTTAGAGACGTATTACTTACCCTTATAAAATTTTGAGAATCTATAGGCACCCCAAAATGAATTGGAAAATCCGTAAGAATTACCCCTAAAACAGTATGAAAACCCCTACGGACCCCTAATAAAACCTTATTTAAAAACTCAGACCTTTTCCATAAAAAAAATAACTCTAAAGTTTGCTGAGTTACGCTTCACCCATTCAATCATCGTTACGCTACGGAGGTCGCCGGCTCGCTTCGCTCGCCACCTCCCCCCTTCGCTCCACTCAGGACCTACCTGCCACCGGAAAGGGGAGGTTGGGGAGGGGAGGGTATACAAATTTCAACAACCCTCAATAATAAAGTATAGTCAAAATCAAAATGCCGCTACGTGTCCTAGTTTCCGAGATACGATGGGGGGAGGGGTGAAGGGGGGAGAGTGGGGAGTTTTGAAAAATGATTTTGACCAACTCTTTGCCCCTTCTTACGAATCTGAAAAAAAAATGTTCCAAGTCTCTTAACTTCTGAGATCCGCCTAAAGGGGCGGGGAGAAGGGGGGCAAAGGGGCAACTTTGAAAAATGGTTTTTACTTTTCCAAGCCTCCTCTATACGAATCTGAAAAAAAAAATGTACCAAGTCTCTTGGTTTCCGAGATACGATAGGGAGGGGTGAGAAGGGGGGTGAAAAGGGGAGGTTTGGCACTTTTCCCATAGGTTTGAGAGTTAGTTGTTTATGAATCTGTAAAAATATACCTACCTCCCCATCCACCATCTGGGAGATCAATTCTATACGATGGGGGGAGGGGTGAAGGGGGGAGAGTGAGGAGTTTTGAAAAATGATTTTGACCAACTCTTTGCCCCTTCTTACGAATCTGAAAAAAAAAATGTTCCAAGTCTCTTAACTTCTGAGATCCGCCTAAAGGGTCGGGGAGAAGGGGGGCAAAGGGGCAACTTTGAAAAATGGTTTTTACTTTTCCAAGCCTCCTCTATACGAATCTGAAAAAAAAAAATGTTCCAAGTCTCTTGGTTTTCGAGACACGATAGGGAGGGGTGAGAAGGGGGGTGAAAAGGGGAGGTTTGGCACTTTTCCCATAGGTTTGAGAGTTAGTTGTTTACGAATCTGTAAAAATATACCCCACTCGCCCTCCACCATCTGGGAGAACAATTATGTCAGTGAGTGAGTGGTAATAAACCGGAAATGGCACGGTCGCCATCTTGAATTTTTGAAATGTCACAAATTTCCTAAAGTAACCAGGATACAAGGTACCTGTCAGTAAAAAAACGGTGGCTGTTCGTTGACTTTGGTAAAACAAAAGAACTCGCCAAAGTCGGGTCTAACCCGAAAATACAAGCCCTAATGGCGCTCGGGGTTGCCAGCTGAAAGTGATGAAAATGGTGAAATGTCATTTGGGGAATCCCAAAGTTGCCGGCTAATCAAAGTTTCTATTCAAAATGGCGTTATTTCTACTTTTCACGTTTTTGGGGAAAATCTGAGAAAATACCCTAAAAATTGGGAGAATTTTTGCACCAGGCTATACTCCTCAACAAAACACATAACCCGTTCATACAACACAATCCAGTCAGGGGATGCCAGTCGTGCCATTTATCGCGTCAAAAATTGGGAATTTTCGTCATTTTTACAAGATGGCCGCCACACTGTCCGCCATCTTGTTTTTCTGATATGTCATAATTTTCCTGAAATCTCAAGGATACAGACCACCGACTGGTGTACTTGTTGTTGCCAACTTTTGAGTTTGGTAGAACAAAAGAACTCGCCAAAGTCGGGTCTGACTCGAAATTTCAAGCCAAAATGGTTCTCGGGGTTGCCAGCTGAAAGTTATGAAAATGGTCAAATGTCATTCGGGGGACCCCAATGTTGCTGGCTAGTCAAAGTCTCCATTCAAAATGTAGTTATTTCTACTTTTCATGTTTTTGGGGAAAATCTGGGAAAACTCCCTAAAAATGGGGAAATTTTTTGCACCAGGCAACACTCCTTGACTAAATACACACCCGGTTCATACAACACAATCCAGTCGGGGGTTGCCAGCTGTCCCATTTATCGTGACGAAAATTGGGATTTTTCGTATTTTTTACAAGATGGCCGCCACACTGTCCGCCATCTTGTTTTTCTGAAATGTCATAATTTTCCTGAAATCTCAAGGATACAGGCCACCGACTGGTGTACTTGTTGTTGCCAACTTTTGAGTTTGGTAGAACAAAAGAACTCGCCAAAGTCGGGTCTGACCCGAAATTTCAAGCCAAAATGGTTCTCGGGGTTGCCAGCTGAAAGTGATGAAAATGGTCAAATGTCATTCGGGGGACCCCAATGTTGCTGGCTAGTCAAAGTCTCCATTCAAAATGTAGTTATTTCTACTTTTCATGTTTTTGGGGAAAATCTGGGAAAACTCCCTAAAAATGGGGAAAATTTTTGCACCAGGCAAGACTCCTTGACTAAATACACAACCGGTTCATACAACACAATCCAGTCGGGGGTTGCCAGCTGTCCCATTTATCGTGACGAAAATTGGGATTTTTCGTATTTTTTACAAGATGGCCGCCACACTGTCCGCCATCTTGTTTTTCTGAAATGTCATAATTTTCCTGAAATCTCAAGGATACAGGCCACCGACTGGTGTACTTGGTGTTGCCAACTTTTGTGTTTGGTAGAACAAAAGAACTCGCCAAAGTCGGGTCTGACCCGAAAATTCAAGCCCCAATGGCTCTCGGGGTTGCCAGCTAAAAGTGATGAAAATGGTCAAATGTCATTTGGGGGACCACAATGTTGCCAGCTAGTCAAAGTCTCCATTCAAAATGTCGTTATTTCTACTTTTCATGTTTTTGGGGAAAATCTGGGAAAACTCCCTAAAAATGGGGAAAATTTTTGCACCCGGCAACACTCCTCGATTAAATACACAACCGGTTCATACAACACAATCCAGTCGGGCGTTGCCAGCTGTCCCATTTATCGTGTCGAAAATTGGGATTTTTCGTCATTTTTACAAGATGGCCGCCACACTGTCCGCCATCTTGTTTTTCTGAAAAGTCACAATTTTCCTGAAATCTCAAGGATATAGGCTACCGACCGGTTTACTTGGTGTTGCCAACTTTTGAGTTTGGTAGAACAAATGAATTCGCCAAAGTCAAAAAGTCCCAAAAATTAAAATATTCAATGTTTTTTGGGGTTGCCAACTAAAACGCACCAAAATGGTCAAATGTCATTTGGGGGACCCCAATGCTGCCAGCTAGTCAAAGTCTTCATTCGAATTGTCGTTTTTTCTACTTTTCATGTTTTTGGGGAAAATCTGGGAAAGTACCCTAAAAATGGGGAAATTTATTTCACCAGGCAACACTCGTTGACGTAACACACAACCGCTCGGTACAACTTGAACCCGTCAGATGTTGCCAACTACACGAAAAATGGATTTGAAAAAAGTCGAAAATTCCAACTGTTCACAAAATGGCCGCCACAGCGTCCGCCATCTTGTGTTTTCAAAAAGTCACAATTTTTCTGAAATCTCAAGGATATAGGCCCCCGACTGGTATACTTAGTGTTGCAAACGTTTGAAATCGGTTGAACAAAACAATTCGCCAGAGTCGAGTGGAAAAAGTCACAATTTTCAAAACGTCCCAGCGCAGCCGCCATCTTGTTTTTTTTTTTTTTTTTACTTTTTTTTTAAATCATTCCAGATCTTATACAGGACCTATGAGTCGAAACCCCTCCAAGTCTTTTCCCCACCGAAACCGGAAATGGACTCGGCCGCCATCTTGGATTTGAATCTCCTCTATAATTTTCCTCTACTCACTTTATGGTTTTATACATTATTGCAAAACATACCCCTAACCCATCTCTCACCCATTCCGAGAAACGGCATGTCAATCAGTGAGTGAGTCAGTGGCTTTGTAGTTTTATATAATATAAACTAGTTTGCTTGGGTGCGCGAGCTGCACGCAGCTCGCGTGTTTGGTGTTTTTGAGAAGTATTACTTACCCTTATAAAATTTTGAGAATCTATAGGCACCCCTAAATGAATTGGAAAATCCGTTAGAATTACCCCGAAAACAGTATGAAAACCCCTACGGACCCCTAATAAAACCTTATTTAAAAACTCAGACCTTTTCCATAAAAAAAATAACTCTAAAGTTTGCTGAGTTACGCTTCATCCATTCAATCATCGTTACGCTACGGTGGTCGCCGGCTCGCTTCGCTCGCCACCTTCCCCCCTTCGCTCCACTCAGGACCTACCTGCCACCGGAGAGGGGAGGTTGGGGAGGGGAGGGTATACAAATTTCAACAACCCTCAATAATAAAGTATAGTCAAAATCAAAATGCCGCTACGTGTCCTAGTTTCCGAGATACGATGGGGGGAGGGGTGAAGGGGGGAGAGTGGGGAGTTTTGAAAAATGATTTTGACCAACTCTTTGCCCCTTCTTACGAATCTGAAAAAAAAAATGTTCCAAGTCTCTTAACTTCTGAGATCCGCCTAAAGGGGCGGGGAGAAGGGGCGCAAAGGGGCAACTTTGAAAAATGGTTTTAACTTTTCCAAGCCTCCTCTATACGAATCTGAAAAAAGAAATGTTCCAAGTCTCTTGGTTTCCGAGACACGATAGGGAGGGGTGAGAAGGGGGGTGAAAAGGGGAGGTTTGGCACTTTTCCCATAGGTTCGAGAGTTAGTTGTTTACGAATCTGTAAAAATATACCCCACTCGCCCTCCACCATCTGGGAGAACAATTATGTCAGTGAGTGAGTGGTAATAAACCGGAAATGGCACGGTCGCCATCTTGAATTTTTGAAATGTCACAATTTTCCTAAAGTAACCAGGATACAAGGTACCTGTCAGTAAAAAAACGGTGGCTGTTCGTTGACTTTGGTAAAACAAAAGAACTCGCCAAAGTCGGGTCTAACCCGAAAATTCAAGCCCTAATGGCGCTCGGGGTTGCCAGCTGAAAGTGATGAAAATGGTGAAATGTCATTTGGGGGATCTCAAAGTTGCCGGCTAATCAAAGTTTCTATTCAAAATGGCGTTATTTCTACTTTTCACGTTTTTGGGGAAAATCTGGGAAAATACCCTAAAAATTGGGAGAATTTTTGCACCACGCTATACTCCTCAACAAAACACATAACCCGTTCATACAACACAATCCAGTCGGGGGATGCCAGTCGTGCCATTTATCGCGTCAAAAATATGTAATAATGGGAATTTTCGTCATTTTTACAAGATGGCCGCCACACTGTCCGCCATCTTGTTTTTCTGATATGTCATAATTTTCCTGAAATCTCAAGGATACAGACCACCGACTGGTGTACTTGTTGTTGCCAACTTTTGAGTTTGGTAGAACAAAAGAACTCGCCAAAGTCGGGTCTGACCCGAAACTTCAAGCCAAAATGGTTTTCGGGGTTGCCAGCTGAAAGTGATGAAAATGGTCAAATGTCATTTGGGGGACCCCAATGTTGCCGGCTAGTCAAAGTCTCCATTCAAAATGTAGATATTTCTACTTTTCATGTTTTTGAGGAAAATCTGGGAAAACTCCCTAAAAATGGGGAAAATTTTTGCACCAGGCAACACTCCTCGATTAAATACACAACCGGTTCATACAACACAATCCAGTCGGGGGTTGCCAGCTGTCCCATTTATCGTGTCGAAAATTGGGATTTTTCGTTATTTTTACAAGAAGGCCGCCACACTGTCCGCCATCTTGTTTTTCTGAAAAGTCATAATTTTCCTAAAATTTCAAGGATACAGGCCACCGACTGGTGTACTTGGTGTTGCCAACTTTTGAGTTTGGTAGAACAAAAGAACTCGCCAAAGTCGGGTCTGCCCCGAAAATTCAAGCCCCAATGGCTCTCGGGGTTGCCAGCTAAAAGTGATGAAAATGGTCAAATGTCATTTGGGGGACCACAATGTTGCCAGCTAGTCAAAGTCTCCATTCAAAATGTCGTTATTTCTACTTTTCATGTTTTTGGGGAAAATCTGGGAAAACTCCCTAAAAATGGGGAAAAATTTTGCACCAGGCAACACTCCTCAACTAAATACACAACCGGTTCATACAACACAATCCAGTCGGGGGTTGCCAGCTGTACCATTTATCGTGTCGAAAATTGGGATTTTTCGTCATTTTTACAAGATGGCCGCCACACTGTCCGCCATCTTGTTTTTCTGAAAAGTCACAATTTTCCTGAAATTTCAAGAATACAGGCCAACGACTGGTATACTTTGTGTTGCCATCTTTTGAGTTTGGTAGAACAAATGAATTCGCCAAAGTCAAAAAGTCCCAAAAATTAAAATATTCAATCTTTTTTGGGGTTGCCAACTAAAACCCACCAAACTGGTCAAATGTCATTTGGGGGACCCCAATACTGCCAGCTAGTCAAAGTCTTCATTCAAAATGTCGTTATTTCTACTTTTCATGTTTTTGGGGAAAATCTGGGAAAGTACCCTAAAAATGGGGAAATTTATTTCGCCAGGCAACACTCGTTGTTGTAACACACAACCGCTCGGTACAACTCGAACCCGTCAGATGTTGCCAACTACACGATAAATGGATTTGAAAAAAGTCGAAAATTCCAACTGTTTACAAAATGGCCGCCACAGCGTCCGCCATCTTTTTTTTTTAAAAAGTCACAATTTTTCTGAAATCTCAAGGATATAAGCCCCCGACTGGTGAACTTTATGTTGCCAACGTTCGAAATCGGTAGAACAAAACAATTCGCCAAAGTCGAGTGAAAAAATTGGCAATTTTCAAAACGTCCTGGCGCAGCCGCCATCTTGTTTTTTTGTTTTTTTTTACTTTTTTTTTAAATCATTCCAGATCTTATACAGGACCTATGAGTCGAAACCCCTCCAAGTCTTTTCCCCACCGAAACCGGAAATGGACTCGGCCGCCATCTTGGATTTGAATCTCCTCTATAATTTTCCTCTACTCACTTTATGGTTTTATACATTATTGCAAAACATACCCTTAACCCATCTCTCACCCATTCCGAGAAACGGCATGTCAATCAGTGAGTGAGTCAGTGGCTTTGTAGTTTTATATAATATAAACTAGTTTGCTTGGGTGCGCGAGCTGCGCGCAGCTCGCGTGTTTGGTGTTTTAGAGACGTATTACTTACCCTTATAAAATTTTGAGAATCTATAGGCACCCCAAAATGAATTGGAAAATCCGTAAGAATTACCCCTAAAACAGTATGAAAACCCCTACGGACCCCTAATAAAACCTTATTTAAAAACTCAGACCTTTTCCATAAAAAAAATAACTCTAAAGTTTGCTGAGTTACGCTTCACCCATTCAATCATCGTTACGCTACGGAGGTCGCCGGCTCGCTTCGCTCGCCACCTCCCCCCTTCGCTCCACTCAGGACCTACCTGCCACCGGAAAGGGGAGGTTGGGGAGGGGAGGGTATACAAATTTCAACAACCCTCAATAATAAAGTATAGTCAAAATCAAAATGCCGCTACGTGTCCTAGTTTCCGAGATACGATGGGGGGAGGGGTGAAGGGGGGAGAGTGGGGAGTTTTGAAAAATGATTTTGACCAACTCTTTGCCCCTTCTTACGAATCTGAAAAAAAAATGTTCCAAGTCTCTTAACTTCTGAGATCCGCCTAAAGGGGCGGGGAGAAGGGGGGCAAAGGGGCAACTTTGAAAAATGGTTTTTACTTTTCCAAGCCTCCTCTATACGAATCTGAAAAAAAAAATGTACCAAGTCTCTTGGTTTCCGAGATACGATAGGGAGGGGTGAGAAGGGGGGTGAAAAGGGGAGGTTTGGCACTTTTCCCATAGGTTTGAGAGTTAGTTGTTTATGAATCTGTAAAAATATACCTACCTCCCCATCCACCATCTGGGAGATCAATTCTATACGATGGGGGGAGGGGTGAAGGGGGGAGAGTGAGGAGTTTTGAAAAATGATTTTGACCAACTCTTTGCCCCTTCTTACGAATCTGAAAAAAAAAATGTTCCAAGTCTCTTAACTTCTGAGATCCGCCTAAAGGGTCGGGGAGAAGGGGGGCAAAGGGGCAACTTTGAAAAATGGTTTTTACTTTTCCAAGCCTCCTCTATACGAATCTGAAAAAAAAAAATGTTCCAAGTCTCTTGGTTTTCGAGACACGATAGGGAGGGGTGAGAAGGGGGGTGAAAAGGGGAGGTTTGGCACTTTTCCCATAGGTTTGAGAGTTAGTTGTTTACGAATCTGTAAAAATATACCCCACTCGCCCTCCACCATCTGGGAGAACAATTATGTCAGTGAGTGAGTGGTAATAAACCGGAAATGGCACGGTCGCCATCTTGAATTTTTGAAATGTCACAAATTTCCTAAAGTAACCAGGATACAAGGTACCTGTCAGTAAAAAAACGGTGGCTGTTCGTTGACTTTGGTAAAACAAAAGAACTCGCCAAAGTCGGGTCTAACCCGAAAATACAAGCCCTAATGGCGCTCGGGGTTGCCAGCTGAAAGTGATGAAAATGGTGAAATGTCATTTGGGGAATCCCAAAGTTGCCGGCTAATCAAAGTTTCTATTCAAAATGGCGTTATTTCTACTTTTCACGTTTTTGGGGAAAATCTGAGAAAATACCCTAAAAATTGGGAGAATTTTTGCACCAGGCTATACTCCTCAACAAAACACATAACCCGTTCATACAACACAATCCAGTCAGGGGATGCCAGTCGTGCCATTTATCGCGTCAAAAATTGGGAATTTTCGTCATTTTTACAAGATGGCCGCCACACTGTCCGCCATCTTGTTTTTCTGATATGTCATAATTTTCCTGAAATCTCAAGGATACAGACCACCGACTGGTGTACTTGTTGTTGCCAACTTTTGAGTTTGGTAGAACAAAAGAACTCGCCAAAGTCGGGTCTGACTCGAAATTTCAAGCCAAAATGGTTCTCGGGGTTGCCAGCTGAAAGTTATGAAAATGGTCAAATGTCATTCGGGGGACCCCAATGTTGCTGGCTAGTCAAAGTCTCCATTCAAAATGTAGTTATTTCTACTTTTCATGTTTTTGGGGAAAATCTGGGAAAACTCCCTAAAAATGGGGAAATTTTTTGCACCAGGCAACACTCCTTGACTAAATACACACCCGGTTCATACAACACAATCCAGTCGGGGGTTGCCAGCTGTCCCATTTATCGTGACGAAAATTGGGATTTTTCGTATTTTTTACAAGATGGCCGCCACACTGTCCGCCATCTTGTTTTTCTGAAATGTCATAATTTTCCTGAAATCTCAAGGATACAGGCCACCGACTGGTGTACTTGTTGTTGCCAACTTTTGAGTTTGGTAGAACAAAAGAACTCGCCAAAGTCGGGTCTGACCCGAAATTTCAAGCCAAAATGGTTCTCGGGGTTGCCAGCTGAAAGTGATGAAAATGGTCAAATGTCATTCGGGGGACCCCAATGTTGCTGGCTAGTCAAAGTCTCCATTCAAAATGTAGTTATTTCTACTTTTCATGTTTTTGGGGAAAATCTGGGAAAACTCCCTAAAAATGGGGAAAATTTTTGCACCAGGCAAGACTCCTTGACTAAATACACAACCGGTTCATACAACACAATCCAGTCGGGGGTTGCCAGCTGTCCCATTTATCGTGACGAAAATTGGGATTTTTCGTATTTTTTACAAGATGGCCGCCACACTGTCCGCCATCTTGTTTTTCTGAAATGTCATAATTTTCCTGAAATCTCAAGGATACAGGCCACCGACTGGTGTACTTGGTGTTGCCAACTTTTGTGTTTGGTAGAACAAAAGAACTCGCCAAAGTCGGGTCTGACCCGAAAATTCAAGCCCCAATGGCTCTCGGGGTTGCCAGCTAAAAGTGATGAAAATGGTCAAATGTCATTTGGGGGACCACAATGTTGCCAGCTAGTCAAAGTCTCCATTCAAAATGTCGTTATTTCTACTTTTCATGTTTTTGGGGAAAATCTGGGAAAACTCCCTAAAAATGGGGAAAATTTTTGCACCCGGCAACACTCCTCGATTAAATACACAACCGGTTCATACAACACAATCCAGTCGGGCGTTGCCAGCTGTCCCATTTATCGTGTCGAAAATTGGGATTTTTCGTCATTTTTACAAGATGGCCGCCACACTGTCCGCCATCTTGTTTTTCTGAAAAGTCACAATTTTCCTGAAATCTCAAGGATATAGGCTACCGACCGGTTTACTTGGTGTTGCCAACTTTTGAGTTTGGTAGAACAAATGAATTCGCCAAAGTCAAAAAGTCCCAAAAATTAAAATATTCAATGTTTTTTGGGGTTGCCAACTAAAACGCACCAAAATGGTCAAATGTCATTTGGGGGACCCCAATGCTGCCAGCTAGTCAAAGTCTTCATTCGAATTGTCGTTTTTTCTACTTTTCATGTTTTTGGGGAAAATCTGGGAAAGTACCCTAAAAATGGGGAAATTTATTTCACCAGGCAACACTCGTTGACGTAACACACAACCGCTCGGTACAACTTGAACCCGTCAGATGTTGCCAACTACACGAAAAATGGATTTGAAAAAAGTCGAAAATTCCAACTGTTCACAAAATGGCCGCCACAGCGTCCGCCATCTTGTGTTTTCAAAAAGTCACAATTTTTCTGAAATCTCAAGGATATAGGCCCCCGACTGGTATACTTAGTGTTGCAAACGTTTGAAATCGGTTGAACAAAACAATTCGCCAGAGTCGAGTGGAAAAAGTCACAATTTTCAAAACGTCCCAGCGCAGCCGCCATCTTGTTTTTTTTTTTTTTTACTTTTTTTTTAAATCATTCCAGATCTTATACAGGACCTATGAGTCGAAACCCCTCCAAGTCTTTTCCCCACCGAAACCGGAAATGGACTCGGCCGCCATCTTGGATTTGAATCTCCTCTATAATTTTCCTCTACTCACTTTATGGTTTTATACATTATTGCAAAACATACCCCTAACCCATCTCTCACCCATTCCGAGAAACGGCATGTCAATCAGTGAGTGAGTCAGTGGCTTTGTAGTTTTATATAATATAAACTAGTTTGCTTGGGTGCGCGAGCTGCGCGCAGCTCGCGTGTTTGGTGTTTTTGAGAAGTTATTCCCTATCCTTATGAGATTTTGAAAATCCATAGGAATCCTTAAATTAATTGGAAAATCCGTTAGAATTACCCTTAAATCAGTATGAGAACCCTAAAGAACCCCTAAAACATTTGAGAATTATAAAAAAAAACATTACCCTAAGGTTTGCTTGTCGTCGTCCCTGAGGTTCGCTCCGCTCAGGACCTACCTACCACCGGACAGGTTTCGACGCCTTTTTTTTTTTTTTTTTTTTTTTTTTTTTTTTTTTCGGATGGGAAATCATCAAATGACTTCTCCCGCTCTGGGCTGAGCAGGAGGGAGTGTCAGACTTTTACTGACTAAAACCCATCCATGTTCCTTCATCGCCCTTTGTGTTCCGGGGCCACGGTATCTCTTTCGAATAGTCCCGCAGCCCCGGCAGGCTTCGGTCCTTGCGGACCCCTTCTCTATTGCTGACTCTCTTTGAGGCGCGCGTGGAACACGAACGCGCCGTCGACACGGCCTGTCGTCGTGAGACGTACGGACGGCGAGCTAGCCCATAGCTCCCCGTCCACAGGCCCGCGCCTACGGTGGCTGGAAGCCACCACGTGGCCCCCGACGCCCGGGGCGTCTCCCGCGGCGGCCGGGACGTGAGGATCTCTCCCTGTCCTGTTCCGCCACCTCCTTCGCTAGCATGACTGCTTCGCAGAAGGAGGTGACGGCGTCCCATTCCGTCTCGCTCCGGACCATGGATTGAACCAAGGCCGGGAGCGAGAGGTCGCCGCCGCCAAGGTTTCGACGCCTACTATAATATTTGTTCAAACACCTGATGGCTATCTCTAACCGTTATGAAGTTACAGCTCTTTCAATTTTAGGGGAGGTTGGGGAGGGGAGGTTGGGGAGGGGAGCTTCCTATCACCGGAAAGGGGAGGTTGGGGAGGGGAGGGTATACAAATTTTAACGCTCCTCAATAATAAAGTATAGTCAAAATCAAAATGCAAAATAAAATTCGAAACAAACTCATACATCTCAGTCGGATGAATCGTTTGCACGACCTCAATCGGTAAATTTTTGGGAAACCGGAAGTAACGCGGTAGCCATTTTGAATTACCTTAAACATTTTGAAAATCCTTTTTTTAAAAACTCACGACTTTTTCCCATTAAAAACAACATTACCCTAAACTTTGCTTGTCGTTGCCCTGAGTTACGCTTCACCCACTCAACCTTCGTTACTCAACAGAGGTCGCCGGCTCGCTTCGCTCGCCACCTCCCCACTTCGCTCGACTCGGTCTTGCTATCGTTACCTTGTCCCTACACTACGGGGTCGCCGGCTCGCTTTACTCGCCCACTCCTCCCTTCGCTCTACCGGTACAACCACCGGACAGGTTTCGACGCCTACTATAATATTTGTTTAAACACCTAATGGCTATCTCTAACCGTTATGAAGTTACAGCCCTTTCAATTTACGGGGAGGTTGGGGAGGGGAGGGTTGGGTATACAAATTTTAACGCTCGTCAATAATAAAGTATAGTCAAAATCAAAATGCCGCTACGTGTCCTAGTTTCCGAGATACGATGGGGGGAGGGGTGAAGGGGGGAGAGTGGGGAGTTTTGAAAAATGATTTTGACCAACTCTTTGCCCCTTCTTACGAATCTGAAAAAAAAAATGTTCCAAGGGCGGGGAGAAGGGGGGCAAAGGGGCAACTTTGAAAAATGTTTTTTACTTTTCCAAGCCTCCTCTATACGAATCTGAAAAAAAAAATGTTCCAAGTCTCTTGGTTTCCGAGACACGATAGGGAGGGGTGAGAAGGGGGGTGAAAAGGGGAGGTTTGGCACTTTTCCCATAGGTTTGAGAGTTAGTTGTTTACGAATCTGTAAAAATATACCCCACTCGCCCTCCACCATCTGGGAGAACAATTATGTCAGTGAGTGAGTGGTAATAAACCGGAAATGGCACGGTCGCCATCTTGAATTTTTGAAATGTCACAATTTTCCTAAAGTAACCAGGATACAAGGTACCTGTCAGTAAAAAAACGGTGGCTGTTCGTTGACTTTGGTAAAACAAAAGAACTCGCCAAAGTCGGGTCTGACCCGAAAATTCAAGCCCTAATGGCGCTCGGGGTTGCCAGCTGAAAGTGATGAAAATGGTGAAATGTCATTTGGGGGATCCCAAAGTTGCCGGCTTATCAAAGTTTCTATTCAAAATGGCGTTATTTCTACTTTTCACGTTTTTGGGGAAAATCTGGGAAAATACCCAAAAAATTGGGAGAATTTTTGCACCAGACTATACTCCTCAACAAAACACATAACCCGTTCATACAACACAATCCAGTCGGAGGATGCCAGTCGTGCTATTTATAGCGTCAAAAATTGGGAATTTTCGTCATTTTTACAAGATGGCCGCCACACTGTCCGCCATCTTGTTTTTCTGATATGTCATAATTTTCCTGAAATCTCAAGGATACAGACCACCGACTGGTGTACTTGTTGTTGCCAACTTTTGAGTTTGGTAGAACAAAAGAACTCGCCAAAGTCGGGTCTGACCCGAAATTTCAAGCCAAAATGGTTCTCGGGGTTGCCAGCTGAAAGTGATGAAAATGGTCAAATGTTATTTAAGGGACCATAATGTTGCCGGCTAGTCAAAGTCTCCATTCAAAATGTCGTTATTTCTACTTTTCATGTTTTTGGGGAAAATCTGGGAAAACACCCTAAAAATGGGGATTATTTTTTAACCAGGCAACACATCTCAAAGAAATAAACAAACGGTTCCTACATCACAATCCAATCGGGGGTTGCCAGCTGTCTCATTTATCGTGTCGAAAATTGTGACTTTCCGTAATTTTTACAAGATGGCCGCCACACTGTCCGCCATCTTGTTTTTCTGAAAAGTCATAATTTTCCTGGAATTTCAAGAATATAGGCCACCGACTGGTGTACTTGGTGTTGCCAACTTTTGAGTTTGGTTGAACAAAATAACTCGCCAAAGTCGGGTCTGACCTAAAAATTCAAACCCCAATGGCTCTCGGGGTTGCCAGCTGATAGTGATGAAAATGGTCAAATGTCATTTGAAGGACCCCAATGTTGCCAGTTAGTCAAAGTTTCTATTCAAAATGTCGTTATTTCTACTTTTCATGTTTTTGGGGGAAATCTGGGAAAACTCCCTAAAAATGGGGAATTTTTTTGAAACAGGCAACACTGCTCGACAAAATACACAATCAGTTCATACAACACAATCCAGTCGGGGGTTGCCAGCTGTCCCATTTATCGTGTCGAAAATTGGGATTTTTCGTCATTTTTACTAGAGGGCCGCCACACTGTCCGCCATCTTGTTTTTCTGAAAAGTCATAATTTTTCTGAAATCTCAAGGATATAGACTACCGACCGGTGTAATTGGTGTTGCCAACTTTCGAGTTTGGTAGAACAAATGAATTCGCCAAAGTCAAAAAGTCCCAAAAATTAAAATATTCAATGTTTTTTGGGGTTGCCAACTAAAACCCACCAAAATGGTCAAATGTCATTTGGGGGATCCCAATGCTGCCAGCTAGTCAAAGTCTTCATTAAAAATGTCGTTGCTTCTACTTTTAATGTTTTTGGGGAAAATCTGGGAAAGTAGCCTAAAAATGGGGAAATTTATTTCACCAGGCAACACTCGTCAATAAAACACACAACCGCTCGGTACAATTGGAACCCATCGGATGTTGCTAACTACACGAAAAATGGATTTGAAAAAAGTCGAAAATTCCAACTGTTCACAAAATGGCCGCCACAGCGTCCGCCATCTTGTTTTACTGAAAAGTCACAATTTTTCTGAAATCTCAAGGATATAGGCCACCGATTGGTGTACTTGGTCTTGCCAACTTTTGGAATCGGTTGAACAAAACAATTCACCAAAGTCGAGTGAAAAAAGTAGCAATTTTCAAAACGTCCTAGCGCAGCCGCCATCTTGTTTTTTTTTTTTTTTTTACTTTTTTTTTAAATCATTCCAGATTTTATACAGGACCTATGAGTCGAAACCCCTCCAAGTCTTTTCCCCACCGAAACCGGAAATGGACTCGGCCGCCATCTTGGATTTGAATCTCCTCTATAATTTTCCTCTACTCAGTCTATGGTTTTATACATTATTGCAAAACATACCCCTAACCCATCTCTCACCCAATCCGAGAATGGACATGTCAATGAGTGAGTGAGTGAGTGGTCTTGTAGTTTTATATAATATAAACTAGTTTGCTTGGGTGCGCGAGCTGCGCGCAGCTCGCGTGTTTGGTGTTTTAGAGACGTATTACTTACCCTTATAAAATTTTGAGAATCTATAGGCACCCCAAAATGAATTGGAAAATCCGTAAGAATTACCCCTAAAACAGTATGAAAACCCCTACGGACCCCTAATAAAACCTTATTTAAAAACTCAGACCTTTTCCATAAAAAAAATAACTCTAAAGTTTGCTGAGTTACGCTTCACCCATTCAATCATCGTTACGCTACGGAGGTCGCCGGCTCGCTTCGCTCGCCACCTCCCCCCTTCGCTCCACTCAGGACCTACCTGCCACCGGAAAGGGGAGGTTGGGGAGGGGAGGGTATACAAATTTCAACAACCCTCAATAATAAAGTATAGTCAAAATCAAAATGCCGCTACGTGTCCTAGTTTCCGAGATACGATGGGGGGAGGGGTGAAGGGGGGAGAGTGGGGAGTTTTGAAAAATGATTTTGACCAACTCTTTGCCCCTTCTTACGAATCTGAAAAAAAAATGTTCCAAGTCTCTTAACTTCTGAGATCCGCCTAAAGGGGCGGGGAGAAGGGGGGCAAAGGGGCAACTTTGAAAAATGGTTTTTACTTTTCCAAGCCTCCTCTATACGAATCTGAAAAAAAAAATGTACCAAGTCTCTTGGTTTCCGAGATACGATAGGGAGGGGTGAGAAGGGGGGTGAAAAGGGGAGGTTTGGCACTTTTCCCATAGGTTTGAGAGTTAGTTGTTTATGAATCTGTAAAAATATACCTACCTCCCCATCCACCATCTGGGAGATCAATTCTATACGATGGGGGGAGGGGTGAAGGGGGGAGAGTGAGGAGTTTTGAAAAATGATTTTGACCAACTCTTTGCCCCTTCTTACGAATCTGAAAAAAAAAATGTTCCAAGTCTCTTAACTTCTGAGATCCGCCTAAAGGGTCGGGGAGAAGGGGGGCAAAGGGGCAACTTTGAAAAATGGTTTTTACTTTTCCAAGCCTCCTCTATACGAATCTGAAAAAAAAAAATGTTCCAAGTCTCTTGGTTTTCGAGACACGATAGGGAGGGGTGAGAAGGGGGGTGAAAAGGGGAGGTTTGGCACTTTTCCCATAGGTTTGAGAGTTAGTTGTTTACGAATCTGTAAAAATATACCCCACTCGCCCTCCACCATCTGGGAGAACAATTATGTCAGTGAGTGAGTGGTAATAAACCGGAAATGGCACGGTCGCCATCTTGAATTTTTGAAATGTCACAAATTTCCTAAAGTAACCAGGATACAAGGTACCTGTCAGTAAAAAAACGGTGGCTGTTCGTTGACTTTGGTAAAACAAAAGAACTCGCCAAAGTCGGGTCTAACCCGAAAATACAAGCCCTAATGGCGCTCGGGGTTGCCAGCTGAAAGTGATGAAAATGGTGAAATGTCATTTGGGGAATCCCAAAGTTGCCGGCTAATCAAAGTTTCTATTCAAAATGGCGTTATTTCTACTTTTCACGTTTTTGGGGAAAATCTGAGAAAATACCCTAAAAATTGGGAGAATTTTTGCACCAGGCTATACTCCTCAACAAAACACATAACCCGTTCATACAACACAATCCAGTCAGGGGATGCCAGTCGTGCCATTTATCGCGTCAAAAATTGGGAATTTTCGTCATTTTTACAAGATGGCCGCCACACTGTCCGCCATCTTGTTTTTCTGATATGTCATAATTTTCCTGAAATCTCAAGGATACAGACCACCGACTGGTGTACTTGTTGTTGCCAACTTTTGAGTTTGGTAGAACAAAAGAACTCGCCAAAGTCGGGTCTGACTCGAAATTTCAAGCCAAAATGGTTCTCGGGGTTGCCAGCTGAAAGTTATGAAAATGGTCAAATGTCATTCGGGGGACCCCAATGTTGCTGGCTAGTCAAAGTCTCCATTCAAAATGTAGTTATTTCTACTTTTCATGTTTTTGGGGAAAATCTGGGAAAACTCCCTAAAAATGGGGAAATTTTTTGCACCAGGCAACACTCCTTGACTAAATACACACCCGGTTCATACAACACAATCCAGTCGGGGGTTGCCAGCTGTCCCATTTATCGTGACGAAAATTGGGATTTTTCGTATTTTTTACAAGATGGCCGCCACACTGTCCGCCATCTTGTTTTTCTGAAATGTCATAATTTTCCTGAAATCTCAAGGATACAGGCCACCGACTGGTGTACTTGTTGTTGCCAACTTTTGAGTTTGGTAGAACAAAAGAACTCGCCAAAGTCGGGTCTGACCCGAAATTTCAAGCCAAAATGGTTCTCGGGGTTGCCAGCTGAAAGTGATGAAAATGGTCAAATGTCATTCGGGGGACCCCAATGTTGCTGGCTAGTCAAAGTCTCCATTCAAAATGTAGTTATTTCTACTTTTCATGTTTTTGGGGAAAATCTGGGAAAACTCCCTAAAAATGGGGAAAATTTTTGCACCAGGCAAGACTCCTTGACTAAATACACAACCGGTTCATACAACACAATCCAGTCGGGGGTTGCCAGCTGTCCCATTTATCGTGACGAAAATTGGGATTTTTCGTATTTTTTACAAGATGGCCGCCACACTGTCCGCCATCTTGTTTTTCTGAAATGTCATAATTTTCCTGAAATCTCAAGGATACAGGCCACCGACTGGTGTACTTGGTGTTGCCAACTTTTGTGTTTGGTAGAACAAAAGAACTCGCCAAAGTCGGGTCTGACCCGAAAATTCAAGCCCCAATGGCTCTCGGGGTTGCCAGCTAAAAGTGATGAAAATGGTCAAATGTCATTTGGGGGACCACAATGTTGCCAGCTAGTCAAAGTCTCCATTCAAAATGTCGTTATTTCTACTTTTCATGTTTTTGGGGAAAATCTGGGAAAACTCCCTAAAAATGGGGAAAATTTTTGCACCCGGCAACACTCCTCGATTAAATACACAACCGGTTCATACAACACAATCCAGTCGGGCGTTGCCAGCTGTCCCATTTATCGTGTCGAAAATTGGGATTTTTCGTCATTTTTACAAGATGGCCGCCACACTGTCCGCCATCTTGTTTTTCTGAAAAGTCACAATTTTCCTGAAATCTCAAGGATATAGGCTACCGACCGGTTTACTTGGTGTTGCCAACTTTTGAGTTTGGTAGAACAAATGAATTCGCCAAAGTCAAAAAGTCCCAAAAATTAAAATATTCAATGTTTTTTGGGGTTGCCAACTAAAACGCACCAAAATGGTCAAATGTCATTTGGGGGACCCCAATGCTGCCAGCTAGTCAAAGTCTTCATTCGAATTGTCGTTTTTTCTACTTTTCATGTTTTTGGGGAAAATCTGGGAAAGTACCCTAAAAATGGGGAAATTTATTTCACCAGGCAACACTCGTTGACGTAACACACAACCGCTCGGTACAACTTGAACCCGTCAGATGTTGCCAACTACACGAAAAATGGATTTGAAAAAAGTCGAAAATTCCAACTGTTCACAAAATGGCCGCCACAGCGTCCGCCATCTTGTGTTTTCAAAAAGTCACAATTTTTCTGAAATCTCAAGGATATAGGCCCCCGACTGGTATACTTAGTGTTGCAAACGTTTGAAATCGGTTGAACAAAACAATTCGCCAGAGTCGAGTGGAAAAAGTCACAATTTTCAAAACGTCCCAGCGCAGCCGCCATCTTGTTTTTTTTTTTTTTTTTACTTTTTTTTTAAATCATTCCAGATCTTATACAGGACCTATGAGTCGAAACCCCTCCAAGTCTTTTCCCCACCGAAACCGGAAATGGACTCGGCCGCCATCTTGGATTTGAATCTCCTCTATAATTTTCCTCTACTCACTTTATGGTTTTATACATTATTGCAAAACATACCCCTAACCCATCTCTCACCCATTCCGAGAAACGGCATGTCAATCAGTGAGTGAGTCAGTGGCTTTGTAGTTTTATATAATATAAACTAGTTTGCTTGGGTGCGCGAGCTGCGCGCAGCTCGCGTGTTTGGTGTTATTGAGAAGTATTACTTACCCTTATAAAATTTTGAGAATCTATAGGCACCCCTAAATGAATTGCAAAATCCGTTAGAATTACCCCTAAAACAGTATGAAAACCCCTACGGACCCCTAATAAAACCTTATTTAAAAACTCAGACCTTTTCCTTAAAAAAATAACTCTAAAGTTTGCTGAGTTACGCTTCATCCATTCAATGATCGTTACGCTACGGAGGTCGCCGGCTCGCTTCGCTCGCCACCTCCCCCCTTCGCTCCACTCAGGACCTACCTGCCACCGGAAAGGGGAGGTTGGGGAGGGGAGGGTATACAAATTTCAATAACCCTCAATAATAAAGTATAGTCAAAATCAAAATGCCGCTACGTGTCCTAGTTTCCGAGATACGATGGGGGGAGGGGTGAAGGGGGGAGAGTGGGGAGTTTTGAAAAATGATTTTGACCAACTCTTTGCCCCTTCTTACGAATCTGAAAAAAAAATGTTCCAAGTCTCTTAACTTCTGAGATCCGCCAAAAGGGGCAGGGAGAAGGGGGGCAAAGGGGCAACTTTGAAAAACGGTTTTTACTTTTCCAAGCCTCCTCTACACGAATCTGAAAAAAAAAATGTACCAAGTCTCTTGGTTTCCGAGATACGATAGGGAGGGGTGAGAAGGGGGGTGAAAAGGGGAGGTTTGGCACTTTTCCCATAGGTTTGAGAGTTAGTTGTTTACGAATCTGTAAAAATATACCTACCTCCCCATCCACCATCTGGGAGATCAATTCTATACGATGGGGGGAGGGGTGAAGGGGCGAGAGTGGGGAGTTTTGAAAAATGATTTTGACCAACTCTTTGCCCCTTTTTACGAATCTGAAAAAAAAAATGTTCCAAGTCTCTTAACTTCTGAGATCCGCCTAAAGGGGCGGGGAGAAGGGGGGCTAGGGGCATTTTTGAAAAATGGTTTTTACTTTTCCAAGCCTCCTCTATACGAATCTGAAAAAAAAAATGTTCCAAGTCTCTTGGTTTCCGAGACACGATAGGGAGGAGTGAGAAGGGGGGTGAAAAGGGGAGGTTTGGCACTTTTCCCATAGGTTTGAGAGTTAGTTGTTTACGAATCTGTAAAAATATACCCCACTCGCCCTCCACCATCTGGGAGAACAATTATGTCAGTGAGTGAGTGGTAATAAACCGGAAATGGCACGGCCGCCATCTTGAATTTCTGAAATGTCACAATTTTCCTAAAGTAACCCGGATACAAGTTACCTGTCAGTAAAAGAACGGTGGCTGTCCGTTGACTTTGGTAAAACAAAAGAATTGGCCAAAGTTGGGTCTGACCCGAAAATTCAAGCACCAATGGCTCTCGGGGTTGCCAGTTAAAAGTGATGAAAATGGTCAAATGTCATTTGGGGGACCACAATGTTGCCAGCTAGTCAAAGTCTCCATTCAAAATGTCGTTATTTCTACTTTTCTTGTTTTTGGGGAAAATCTGGGAAAACTCCCTAAAAATGGAGAAAATTTTTGCACCAGGCAACACTCCTCGACTAAATACACAACCGGTTCGTACAACACAATCCAGTCGGGGGTTGCCAGCATTCCCATTTATCGTGTCGAAAATTGGGATTTTTCGTCCTTTTTACAAGATGGCCGCCACACTGTCCGCCATCTTGTTTTTCTGAAATGTCATAATTTTCCTGAAATCTCAAGGATACAGGCCACCGACTGGTGTACTTGGTGTTGCCAACTTTTGTGTTTGGTAGAACAAAAGAACTCGCCATAGTCGGGTCTAACCCGGAAATTCAAGCCCTAATGGCGCTCGGGGTTGCCAGCTGAAAGTGATGAAAATGGTGAAATGTCATTTGGGGGATCCCAAAGTTGCCGGCTTATCAAAGTTTCTATTCAAAATGTAGTTATTTCTACTTTTCATGTTTTTGGGGAAAATCTGGGAAAACTCCCTAAAAATGGGGAAAATTTTTGCACCAGGCAACACTCCTCGACTAAATACACAACCGGTTCATACAACACAATCCAGTTGGGGGTTGCCAGCTGTCCCATTTATCGTGTCGATTTCGTCATTTTTACAAGATGGCCGCCACACTGTCCGCCATCTTGTTTTTCTGAAATGTCATAATTTTCCTGAAATTTCAAGGATACAGGCCACCGACTGGTGTACTTGGTGTTGCCAACTTTTGTGTTTGGTAGAACAAAAGAACTCGCCAAAGTCGGGTCTGACCCGAAAATTCAAGCCCCAATGGCTCTCGGGGTTGCCAGCTAAAAGTGATGAAAATGGTCAAATGTCATTTGGGGGACCACAATGTTGCCAGCTAGTCAAAGTCTCCATTCAAAATGTCGTTATTTCTACTTTTCATGTTTTTGGGGAAAATCTGGGAAAACTCCCTAAAAATGGTGAAAATTTTTGCACCAGGCAACACTCCTCGACTAAATACACAACCGGTTCATACAACACAATCCAGTCGGGGGTTGCCAGCTGTCCCATTTATCGTGTCGAAAATTGGGATTTTTCGTCATTTTTACAAGATGGCCGCCACACTGTCCGCCATCTTGTTTTTCTGAAATGTCATAATTTTCCTGAAATCTCAAGGATATAGGCTACCGACCGGTGTACTTGGTGTTGCCAACTTTTGAGTTTGGTAGAACAAATGAATTCGCCAAAGTCAAAAAGTCCCAAAAATTAAAATATTCAATATTTTTTGGGGTTGCCAACTAAAACGCACCAAAATGGTCAAATGTCATTTGGGGGACCCCAATGCTGCCAGCTAGTCAAAGTCTTCATTCGAATTGTCGTTTTTTCTACTTTTCATGTTTTTGGGGAAAATCTGGGAAAGTACCCTAAAAATGGGGAAATTTATTTCACCAGGCAACACTCGTTGTTATAACACACAACCGCTCGGTACAACTCAAACCCGTCAGATGTTGCCAACTACACGAAAAATGGATTTGAAAAAAGTTGAAAATTCCCACTGTTAACAAAATGGCCGCCACAGCGTCCGTCATCTTGTTTTTTTTTTAAATCGCAATTTTTCTGAAATCTCAAGGATATAGTCCCCCGACTGGTGTACTTGGTGTTGCCAACGTTTGAAATCGGTTGAACAAAACAATTCACCAAAGTCGAGTGAAAAAAGTAGCAATTTTCAAAACGTCCTAGCGCAGCCGCCATCTTGTTTTTTTTTTTTTTTTTACTTTTTTTTTAAATCATTCCAGATCTTATACAGGACCTATGAGTCGAAACCCCTCCAAGTCTTTTCCCCACCGAAACCGGAAATGGACTCGGCCGCCATCTTGGATTTGAATCTCCTCTATAATTTTCCTCTACTCACTCTATGGTTTTATACATTATTGCAAAACATACCCCTAACCCATCTCTCACCCAATCCGAGAATGGACATGTCAATGAGTGAGTGAGTGAGTGGTCTTGTAGTTTTATATAATATAAACTAGTTTGCTTGGGTGCGCGAGCTGCGCGCAGCTCGCGGGTTTCGTGTTTTTGATAAGTATTCCCTATCCTTATAAAATTTTGAGAATCCATAGGAATCCTTAAATGAAAGAAAAAGAAAGAAAGAAAGAAAAATATTTATTTGACGTCAGTTATTAAAGCACACACATAAAAAAAAAACAAAAAGATACAAAATAAGGAGGAAAACATAGTATGTGCTGTGTGCCCCACGGCTGCGCCAAAAAGGTCCATTTCAGCATTCATGCCAGACAGGTGATGGTGACGTTGTCTGACGCTGGTCTTCCAATGAACCTGAAATGAATTGGAAAATCCGTTAGAATTACCCCTAAATCAGTATGAGAACCCTTAAGAACCCCTAAAACATTTGAGAAGTATAAAAAAAAACATTACCCTAAGGTTTGCTTGTCGTCGTCCCTGAGTTACGCTTCACCCACTCAACCTTCGTTACGCTACGGAGGTCGGCGGCTCGCTTCGCTCGCCACCTCCCCCCTTCGCTCCACTCGGTCTCGCAGGTTCGCTCCGCTCAGGACCTACCTACCACCGGACAGGTTTCGACGCCTACTCTAATATTTGTTCAAAAACCTGATGGCTACCGCTAACCGTTATGAAGTTACAGCCCTTTCAATTTTAGGGGAGGTTGGGGAGGGGAGCTTCACCCACTCAACCTTCGTTACGCTACGGAGGTCGCCGGCTCGCTTCGCTCGCCACCTCCCCCCTTCGCTCCACTCGGTCTCGCAGGTTCGCTCCACTCACGACCTACCTACCACCGGAAAGGGGAGGTTGGGGAGGGGAGGGTATAAAAATTTCAACGCCCCTCAATAATAAAGTGTAGTCAAAATCACAATGCCGCTATGTGTCCTAGTTTCCGAGATACGATAGGGGGAGGGGTGAAGGGGGGAGAGTGGGGAGTTTTGAAAAATGATTTCGACTAACAATCGGCCCCTTTATACAATCTGAAAAAAAAAAATGTTCCAAGTCTCTTAACTTCCGAGATCCGCCTAAAGGGGGGGAGAAGGGGAGAAAGGGGGACAACTTTGAAAACTGGTTTTAACTTTTCCGAGCCTCCTCTATACGATCCCGTAAAAAACAAAAAATACGGGTCTCTTAGTTTCCGAGATACGATGGGGGGAGGGGTGAAGGGGGGGAGAGTGGGGAGTTTTGAAAAATGATTTCGATTAATGCATTGCCCCTTTATACGAATCTGAAAAAAAAAAATGTTCCAAGTCTCTTAACTTCCGAGATCCGCCTAAAGGGGGGGAGAAGGGGGGAAAGGGGGACAATTTTGAAAAATGATTTTTACTTTTCCCAGCCGCCTCTATACGAATCTTGAAAAAAAATGTTCCAAGTCTCTTGGTTTCCGAGATACGATAGGGAGGGGGGTGAAGGGGGGCGAAAAGGGGAGGTTTGGCACTTTTCCCATAGGTTTTAGAGTTAGTTGTTTACGAATCTGCAAAAATATACCCCCCTCCCCATCCACCATCAGGGAGAACAATTCTGTCAGTGAGTGAGTGAGTGGTAATCGAGCTTTATATAATATAATGTTTATTTTAAGGAAGAGCGCTGCTGTCTGAGATACAGATATTCATTAATCTAGTTCAGACACAGATGTCTTGTCGAATTACTGTTAATATAAGCTCCTCTAAGATAGTTTTTATGTAATGTATAAATAATAAATAAATTTCTTTATTAGCATAAAAACAGGTTACAGACAAATGTGAGACCCTGGCTCCAGAGCTAGGTTAGAGTACCTGTATTTCAGGAGCCAATGTATGCACTTGAATTGAATAAATTATTATTATTATTAAATGAAGAAAGTATTTCGTTATTTATTTGCTAATCTAAAGGGAAAACATAACAAGCACAGTAACTTAAACCTTCTCATTATTTTCTACATAACGTTACATGATCAAATAAATATCCCAATTATGTAGTAAGCTGTATATTACAAGTGCACTGAGAATCATAATTGGTAAGCTATTTTGTGACATAGTAATTATGTAACTTGATTATAGCCCGCACTGGTAATTTGTTCGGGAATTTGTGTTCACATTATTTTCCTATAAGGTCCATATTAATGTTGACTGTAAGAAACGTCTCAATGAAGACAACATAAGCGTAATCAGTGTTTGACGAAAGAGATTTAGACCCTACAATGGTTGTTCTAATCCCAGAAAGGAAAAAATGAAATTTAAAAGCAAAAGTTTTTTTCTTTAACCACCCCACCATTTGCTTATTTTATAGAAGATGTAAACGGACCCTCTACGAAGCCGTCAAATAACCATCCTGCACATTAAAGTAAGTAACTCTACGCAAAAATGATTGCTGGGATTTTCTTTTTTTTTGGGGTGTAAAATCACGTTTTACGGTTGTACTCAAAGTAACGCACTCAAAACATTGTGCTGCTGCATGCATTGAATAGTAAGGGGGTCATTCATATAAAGTAATTGCATTAAAAATATGTATTTAAAAAAATGCTTGTGAAAAAGTTGGGCCTTTGAACCACTATATCTCCGTAACTACAAAGTTCTCAGGTATGATCCAGAACAACAAAATAATCACAATGACGGGGAGAACAAGTGCCTTTTGGGTTAGTTAAGTGTATTCATACACCCATTCTTTTTTTAGACAGCTGGCCAGTTTAAGCCACAAAACAATTCTCGAGACCGATCATAATTATACAAGCATAAAACCTAATAAGTATTCTCCTAGCGCCAGAACGAAGACCGTTGTCGTGAACGTATGAAAAGCTAAACACAAATAGTTATTAACAATTCTGCTAATTCATTCTAAGTAAGAAGGATGTGAAAACACGTAATGTATTTTCATTAAAAACATAATTGTATTTTATAGGTCCTTTATATTCATTAAAAGCTATAATGGTCTCTCGGTGCAAGACCCATTAGTTGCGTCCATTAATTTTCCAAGACTGTAAAGGAAGCTTTCTTGGTGCCACTGATCTATCACAACAAAAGATGCTGAAAGAAAACAAAAATGATATTCAAAATGATACTCATTTATCACGATCTTTGTCATTCATTTAGGCCTTGTTCACAACCTCGACCGATGCAACTAGCGAGGTTTTTTGGATCAAGTCACGTCACGATGACTCGTGGCAAGGGGTTTGTCTCCACCGATCAGGGTATCAGATTCAATTAGCCACGGGTCACGGCGAGTTGTATCCATCGATACCGCGATCCGTTTCCGTCGAAAAATTTATTGATGTTCTTACCCACTGATCACAGTTTCTGTAGCTACAAGAAAAAAAGCATAATATTTTCGAAATTGATCACAAACTGACCGATGACCTGGTGAAGGTTGCGAAAATCTGCTGGAAGCGAGTCACACGGGACCGGCCAATGTGGCGACACTTGGGGAGGCCTATATCCACCAGTGGACGTCTTTCGGCTGGAATGATCTCAAACCTCTTCAATCATAATCATCATCAGCCTGGCATCACCCACTGTTGGGTATAGGCCTCCCCTTTCTTCCGCCACACTTCACGGTTCTGTGCGTCCCTGATCCATGTGTTTTCCGCGACCCTGACGATATCGTCAACCCAACGAGCTTTAGGACGGCCCTGGTTTCTTTGGCTAAACCTTGGCCACCACTCGGTCAAGGCCTTGCTCCATCGGCAATCTCCGCGTCTAGCCAGATGTCCTGCCCAGGTCCACTTAAGGCGCACCACCCGGTCACCGACGTCGTAGACTTTCGTCCGACGGCGGATATCGGTGTTACGCACTCGATCTAAAAGAGTTATGCCGAGCATGGCCCGCTCCATGGCCCTTTGTGCCACTCGTACTCGGTGGACAGAATCCTTTGTGAGCGTCCATGTCTCGGCACCGTAAGTCATTGTGGGCAGGACACATTGGTTAAAAAGGCGGGTTTTTAGGCACTGAGGGATCTTTTTGGACCGAAAAATATTTTCCAGTTTGCCAAATGCCGCCCATCCGAGAAGTACTCTCCTAGAAATCTCCTTGTTGGAATGCTCCTTGTCAAAAGAAAGAACATGTCCCAGGTAAATATAATGATCAACTATCTCCAGACGATCGTTTCCAACCATAACAGCTGAGACAATGTCGTCCGGAATGCCTGACATCACCTTTGTCTTGGACATGTTCTTTCTTAAGCCAACTTCTAGGGTAGCATCAAAAAGTTGTTTCAGCATGCATTGAACGTCTTCCAGGGATTCGGCGAACAACACGAGGTCATCTGCCAACCGGAGGTGACACCATTGATGTTTACACCACTTTGGTCCCATTTCAGTGTTTTCATCACGTCTTCCAGGGCAGCAGTGAAAAGTTTAGGCGAAATGGTATCTCCTTGTCGCACTCCCCCTTTGATTGAAATCGGTGCGGTGAGTTCATGCAATCTGACCTGCATTATTGCCGCGTCGTACAGCTCCCTGAGTACGTCTACATACCGGCTGTCGATCTGGCAGCGATGGAGAGAGTTAAACACGGCCCAGTGCTCGACACTGTAGAATGCCTTCTCGTAATCGACGAAGGCTAAACACAGTGGCCGATTGTATTCTGCACTCTTCTCCATCATCTGCTTTACGGTATGAATGTGGTCATGATGATGATCACAAACTTAAAACTTCTTTCATTGATTATTCCGCAGACACTGTCGATGTCGCTTCAGTGTGAACTCAGCCTTATAGTTTAAAATGAATGGCTAATTATTTTTAATGTCTTTTATAATAACTTCACAACTTAAATACTGTTTATGGAGATGTCCGCCATGATCATTATTGTCTTTTCTTTATTAAACCGTACGCTCTGAATAACTTCAATAAAACTTCTTTGAAATGTTCATTAATGGTGCAGAATTATAATTTGCAGGAATAACCTCTATTAAAACTGAATAAACGTTTTATTTTATTATAGGAAAGCTTTTTAATTACAGCCTTACTTGTACCTATAGCAATGGTGATTAATTTTTTATAAAATCAATAACATTTATAATTCGAAATTCCATTCGCAAAATAAACCTGGCTGAGCCTACTGCGAGAGCACAGGGCTAGAAGTTGTGATAGGCGCGGACGCGAACGCTCATCATCCTCTGTAGGGCATGGACACACATAATGCAAGGGGTAAGGCTTTAGTAGATTACTTATTTACAACAAACCTGACCCTACTGAACACAGGTTCTGAACCAACCTTCGTAAACAGACGTAGCCAAACAATCATAGACCTCACTCTGGCATCGGAAGGTGCAGCGGCCATCACCACTGGCTGGCAGGTCTCCAAGGAGGCCTGATGCTCGGACCACCGGTGGATCCGCTTCGACATTCAGGTCTGTGTAACACCAATACTGCCACGGCGAAACCCGCGTAACACTGACCGTGCTGCTTACACACGCACCCTCGAAACCAAACTTGCGTCAACAAACTACGGGATGACCTACGAGGACACGCCGCAGATCGACGAGCGTGTAAGTCATCTCACGAAATCTATAATAGACAGCTACCATTCATCCTGCCCGGAGACCACTCCGCCCACAACACCAGGGAAGCAACCATGGTGGGGAGCGGATCTGAAACGCAAGCGCGGGAAGGTAAGGTCAGCACTAAACAGAGCCATGAACACCTGTGCTGATAGAGATTGGGACGCGTATTACGCGGCCAAAAAATGCTACAAAAAATGCATCAGATACAGGAGCTCCACTGGATGGCGAAAATACTGTGGCAACATCGAATCCTGCCAACAAGCAAACAGGGTAAGGAAGATCCTGGCTCAGCAGAACCCGACTGGGCCCGCTGTTCTCCGCAAACCCGACAACACACTTACCACCTCACCACTAGAGGCGATGCGCGTCCTCATTGAAACTCACTTCCCAGGCTGCGCTTTCACACAGGCTATCGACTGGACAGAGGTAACTCAAACACCGTCAGAAAACGACTGGCGCTACGCAAACAAAGTCATAACGCTGGTAAAACTCCAGTGGGCGATCCGGTGCTTCCATCCTTTCAAGGCGGCTGGTCTGGACGGGATCTTTCCTGCCTTACTGCAGTGGGGTGGGATCTCTGTCGCCAGCAGACTGGTAACCATAATGAGAGCGTGTCTGGCCTTCAGATACGTTCCAAAAGGATGGAGGGAAGTGAAAGTCATATTCATTCCTAAGCCAGGTAAGAGTGACTATACCAACGCCAAATCCCACCGACCATTCAGCCTGACCTCCTCCTCCTCTCTCCTTTCTCCTTAAAACCATGGAGAGAATGTGCGAGAGAGAGCTGAGGGACGGCGCTTTGAAAACTATCCCACTCCATACTAACCAACACGCATACAGCTCGGGTAAGTCCACGGAATCCGCCCTCCATCTGGTGGTCGGCCGGATAGAAGAGGCGATTCATCAGAAGGGCACTTGCCTGGGCACTTTCATAGACATCGAGGGAGCCTTCGATAAAACAAACTTCTCCAGCATCAACACCGCGCTCTCTCGTCACGGAGTAGAACAGGTAATGATAGACTGGATTACTAATATGCTAAGTAAACGAGTGGTTCGACTTGAAGTGGAACAGCAGATGGCCATGATAGCCAGAGGCTGCCCTCAAGGTGGTGTACTATCCCCGCTCCTCTGGAATCTGGTGATAAATGACCTCATCACGAAACTCAACGCGAACCATTTCTACACTATAGGGTATGCCGACGACCTCGCTATCCTCATTTCGGGGAAAGTGACAGGGACAATCTGCGACCTAACTCAACAGGCACTACGCATCGTTGAACGATGGTGCAGAGAGTTCGACCTTTCAGTGAACCCCACGAAGACTGAGCTAGTCATGTTTACCCAAAAACGAATACTAGGCCCTCATCGCCTACCCAAACTTTTCGACACGGAACTCCAGTTAGCCAATGAGGTCAAGTATCTGGGGGTCATCCTAGACAGCAAGTTAAACTGGAGTAGCCACTTAGACAACAAAACAAACAGGGCCTGCATTACCTTCTGGCAATGCAGGAGGATGATAGGTAAGAAGTGGGGCCTATCCCCTAAAATTATACTTTGGTTATACTGCGCGGTAATCCGACCTATGATCACTTATGGGGCAGTGGTCTGGTGGCCCCGCACCAAACTAACTACAGCCTCCATCAAACTGCAACGCTTGCAAAGGCTTGCCTGCATGGCGATCACAGGCTGCATGAGGACCACTCCGACTGCGGCCCTCGAAGCCATGTTGGGGCTCCCACCGCTCCATCTGTTCATACAGCAGGAAGCGACAATGACGGCCGTACGCCTCAAAACACTTCAACTCTGGGGTAAGAAAGAAACACAGCACACCGCCGCACTGGAGGGATTCTATAACGAGTTCCCCCTGGCGAAAGCAGTAAACGATCGGATACCAAAACAATTCGTATTCGATAAGAAATACAAAATCCAGCTCCACGAGGATCACCGCTGCGAGGGATTAAACCCCGCGGAACTACGGATCTTCACGGACGGATCTAAAACAGGTACTGGCACTGGGGCTGGAGTCTTCTCGGAGGATCTCAACATCCACATAGCCAAACCTCTGGGGGCCCACAACACGGTATTTCAGGCAGAATGCATGGGCATTTCCCTGGCGGCATCTGCCATCCTAGCCAGGGAGGTTGTGGACCACTCAATTCGTATACTCTCAGACAGCATGGCTGTACTGCTAGCGCTAAACAACCACACAGTGAACTCAGGGTTAATACACGAGTGTCACCAACGCCTGAACCAGGTTGGTAATCTCAATAATATAACCATCCAATGGATCAAAGGACACAGCGATTCCCGTGGCAATGACGCGGCGGACGAACTCGCTAGAAGGGGATCGAGCACGGAAGCGGTGGGACCCGAACCTATCGTACCACTCCCTTTCGGATACCTACGCACACTGGTAAGGAAACGAACTAGTGAACAACACCACAAGCTGTGGCTGGACCACGGCGAGTGCAGGCAGGCCAAGGAAGCACTTCCTACAATCAACGGCCGCTTCACCAAACGCGCGCTTCGGTTGACAAAACCACAGCTGCGCACAGTTACAGCCGCCATTACCGGACACGGCTCTTTTAATAAACACCTCTTTGTCTTAGGAGTCACAGACAGCCCCCTGTGCCGTGCCTGCATGGAGGAAGACGAGACAGCAGCCCACGTGCTTCTGCACTGCCCAGTGGTTGCAACATACAGGGCAAAGTACTTTGGTAACCCAGGTACTCTCCGCGAGATAGTCAGCAACATCGGGGCGCTGCTGGCCTTTCTCGGGGATTTGGGATGGATAGAATAATTTCCCACCCGCACGCAAAATACGCGCTTTGACGTGGAGTTGCGGACACCAGCCCGTTATACAATACAATACAATAATAAACCTGGCTGTTTCACGTAATTTAAAGAAGCATAATTTCCTCCTTTTGGAAATCGGTTAAAAAGACAGCCGGGATCAAGTCCAAATCAGAAGCAGGAATGTCTGACAACCAGTCTTACCACGTGGTATGGTATTACCCGGTAACTTGGCCTTGAAGGTCAAATAGGCAGTCGCTTCATGTAAAATACTGCATTCATCTGCATCCGGTTAGACTGAAAGCCGACTCACACATTCTTGGAAAAGAGCTAGCCAAATGATGGTGATGTAGAGAGAAGTCCAGTTAATTCAGGAAACAGAAAAGAAGAAGTTACTCATGTCCCATCAACTTCTAACTTCTCTATCTTCTATCAAATTAACTGGACTTCTCTCTACATCATTATCATTTGGCTAAGTTAAAAAGTTAAGTTAAAAATACGAATCTAACGACACCTCTCAAGCTAAAAGGCCCACAGCAGTGGGTTTAGGCTGTGGGTGATGATGACGATGATAGTGTATTGTGTGTGTGTGTGTGTGTAAATGTGTGTGTGTTTTTCAATTGCTCCTTGATGATTCAGTGTTAAATTAGGATCTTTCCAGTATCTTCATAACTACCAACTTTATTTTTCTCTCGTTTTTTCTTTCATGCGACTCATTATCGCCTGCTTTTAGATGCACTCGTAGGTATTTAAGTCCATGTCTTTAAATCTTGAAGTTTTTCTTTCTTCTTAAAGGGAACCATAGACTAAGTTACAACATAATCATAAAGTCGTACGAACAACGCTTAGAACTAAAAACAGAATTCCTACACACCAACTTCCTCCGAACTGTGTGAGCTTTACACAAACTTCATCCCAAAAACAATTGAACAAATAGCCGACAAACTCCCAACGTTTTACAGAACAGCAGTTGTTCTGAAAAGTTTAGAAAACATGGAATCTGGTACTCGTGCGTTCTATTCAAGTAATTTTCCGTGAATCGTGGGATTTACGCTGATAAAAACAGGCTAACAATAATAAGCTGAATCAATTAAAATATACTCGTATGCTTCGAAATGTATATTTGCGAATGATTAGTAGGTTTACAAAAATCCATACTAATATTATAAACCTGGAAGTAACTCGTCTGTCTCTCTGTTACCTTTCGACACCTTAATGACTAAAAAGATTTCGATAATATTTAGCAAACAACTAGCACACGATTAGATTTCACTAGTTGGCTGCTGAAAATACTGGATTCGTAATGTATTTATCTACCTCATTATTAAAATATAGATTCCAGTTTTTAATATTATATAATTGCATAGCACATGTGTGAGTACTTTGTACTGTTCAGCCACCACTTACATTTAGTTATCTTTCATTGACTTGAATATGCCTTGGTGGCTGAGAGAATGTCATGCTCACTCAAATGTCTCGCTGATGGTGGCGTTTGTGTCGGGTCATTTTAGTTCCCTTCGAAAAGGTTGAGTTGAATGGCGCCGGTACATGCGTCATGTTCGTGAACGGGCGCTGTCAGTTGGGACTGGTCATCTCTTAGCTGCCACGGTTCATTTTAATTACTTTATTTTTAAGTTTTTGTACTACTTTACTCTGGACGCTCTTAATGTGCACGTCTTTCCACATTGTTCTCACATATATGTATAATCTCAAAATTAATGATGTAACCAAGATTTTGTAACAACATTTTGATTTAAAAGAGTGTCCATGGAGTTACCTTCCCGTTCTTCTCCATAGAGATCTACGCTAGGGAATGGGCAACTACAGTACTCAAGTGTTTCTCAAGTTATTATACCTTGTGACTGTGACTGTAGCTTTTGGGCACCGGGCCGTAGGCCGACGAAGGAGGCCGGCGGAGGCCCGGCACTTCGGGGACAGAAGTCAAAGAGTGTTATTTAATATGCGGGGTGAGCGCGGTTTTACGAACCCTTATCTTTGACGCTACGTTTTCTATTTTTACCCACGACGGAACGGAGATGGTATATACGTTTGGGGTGAGATGATGTTTTCCTGTTTGTTTGTGCATATACATGTTGCCAATTTTTCAGCAAAACTTCAACAAGTTTTTTTTAGCAGACTGGTAATAAATGATACTGATTTTTTACTCCGGCCAGTGTTGATGCGTCGCCAATGCATCAACACTGCCGCACTACGTTGCCTATCATAAAATATTCCAACTAAAACCAACAAAACACACAAAACGTGACGAATAAACACAGAAACTGGCCAACCATCACAAACTAAACATCGTTGTATTGACCAAAGATTTAAATCTAGATGTGCCCTTAGAGTCCATACGTATCGCGAAATTCAATTCAATTGAAAATATTAATTTATTACCCGTAAACCTACCTGGTGGCCTACCATGAAGTCTTAAAGCAGGATTGTTTTAATCTTATTCCAGAATGAGAAAGAGATGGCGCTAGACGTCTTCTATAGCTCCGTCTCTTTCCCACACTGAAATGACATTAAAACAATCCTGCTTTAAGATGTCATGGTAACCTCCCTGTGCACTTATGAAAACGGCATAGGGGAAGGGTTCGGCTGTTCGATTTATCTTATCTACTCTTTTAAAAATATTTGGTTTTCACAAAGTTATATTGACACTGTGACAAGTAGGTATAATTATTAATATGTGTAGGTATAGGACATAATATATGTATAGAAAAAGTGCGAACACTACACTGCAAACACTGAGCTCGCACATCCATTAAAAGATAGATACGATTTTCAGTATGACAGAGCGAGACAATGCTATTTTATGTCATTGTAAACGACGTCACAGAGAGGAAAACAATTTTTGACCTGGTAGGGCGAATGTTACACTTTTACCAACTATGTTGGAGTCGGTTTCCAGTCTAACCGGATGCAGCTGAATATTCGTATTTTAAATGGAGCGACTGCCTATCTGATCCCCGCAACCCACTTAGTACTGGGTAATACCCCTTGGTGATACTGGTTGTCAGACTTTCGGGCAACCTGTAACGACTGTCAAAGGTCTACATATGACAGCCGAGATCAACGGCTTACAGCTTTCCGAAGCACGGAGGACACTCCACGGATCAAACTAGGCAAACGCGGTTTAACCTGTAGATCGACCCGAGCGGCTGTTATTATTCAGCCACGAGCTCGTCTAAAGATTTAAATCTTTGATCTATAATTCCATACCAACAGCTGACGTGACTGTTTTCAGTCTGAAATGTGTTTCAGCGTTCTATTGTTTCACGCAGACGTGGACGCCTGAAACTTTGATGGCGGCCGACCCATACCGTACGTGGCTTGTCCATGAAAAATTCACGCCTTTTGCTGGCCGATACGACAATACATTCAAATTGAAAATGTATAACGAAGCAGTCTATTGGATGTGCATCACACCGTATGGTAATGTTTATCTAAATGTAATTGCTATTTCCGCATTCTGCTGTTTACTTTTTTTGCGTGTTTGGTTATGTTTGAACCTTTTATAAACCTTTCTTACACAGCTTAAGGGCATGACTGTGATGCAGAGGAATGAGAAGGATGATATGGAAAGAAAAGAGGTTTCTGATAAAATGACGAGTAATAGAGAAGTATGGAAGAAGCAGACATACTGCGCCGACCCCAAATGAATTGGGATAAGGGCAAGAAAATGGTGACACTGCTAAGTTATAATTACAAAAAAAAACTAAGCAGTTTTTTTTTTAGAACTTAAAACTTTATACTTTACGCAAACAATTTTTATTTCAATGTGCAGGTTCAGGTTGCCAGTGTAATAAACAAGTTGGTTAACGAACCAAAATTTCCACTCTATTCTGTTCACGGCTTATTATTTTTTATGAACAAAACCCTGGCGGGAGAATATACCCGCAGTAACTACTAAACTGGGAAAATCCAGTTAAATTAGCGAACACAATAGTTATTAACCGAAGCGCGACCCAACAATATAATTTCCAGGGAAATCTCGCATGAAATATTCATAATTTCATTTGCACCGTCGCGCCATCTACCATTTTGTCCATAAATTATTTTAAGTGACAATCTAAACAAAATTGCCTGAGTTTTAGTTTTGGTTACATTACATAACACAAAACAACTATGAAACAACCACAGTTAATGTTTCGCGTTTATAATCAAATAAGATAATACGGAGTTGATAAAATAATTTTAGGGAGTATTGTACACAACAACCGGGATAGCTTCTGAAATTATATTTCATAACATCAAGTTTTGTGGGATATGGTTGTTAGATGTATATTTTATCTCTTATTGGATTGCTAAGCCCAAGGTCGAACGTAAAAACAAATTGAGTTGAAAAGTTATATAGTCACATGGAACTGACAGATTTTCAATCTTCTTTTCTTTATCTTGTGGTTAGTTTCTCTACTTATAAGTGTTAGTTAGCTACTCAACTTTTATTACTTTGGCTACTGACATTTACAACGTTGATTAAGCTATATGTATATTCATACAATAGAGTAAAATATTAGTCCAGTGTAGGCCAGTTAGATATTTTTCCACTAACGTACTATCGAGGACACTCCCGCCTGATCACCACTAAGCCAATTTTTGCTCGCACTTACAACATAGAAACGCTCTCTAGCCCCGCCCCGTTGACTTTGGATAGAAATAATGAATGAAAAGATACCATAAAGATAGAATAAGATACGAGAGCTAATGTTATTTTGTGCGCTAAAGTTGGCGCTTTCTAAATAGGCCTAAACTTTAAGGGGGCGTGGCTCGGTGCCTCCTCATGATTTAAGCGAAAAAATGTTAACTGATCAGGCGGAAAAGACCACGACTGTACATCCAACTAATAAAAAATCATACAACACCTAGAAAGAAGGTAGGTAAACTTGTGTTTTCACTTCATTTACAAACAAAAAGTACACGAATGTTTTTGCTACAATTTAATTTATTTTTGCAGCTGTTCAAATTGCGTGACCTGTCATCATTATTGTGCTACACGATATTTTAATTACTGACAAGTTAACTTATACAACTTTACCACGCAAAATCATAATATAAAGAAAAGTACCATGTTAATTAAGTTTTTCAGGGTGTTTTTTTAACGTCAATAAACTGTGACAATATTTTTTGCTAAATCTTCTTGGGAAATCAATTCATTCAGGCTACGGTGTGATAAACGGCCTCCCCCTTATTTGAAAATTCCTTGGCGAACGATGGTGCACGATAAAAACAAAATGACTGCCAAAGTTATAATGAGGTCACAATTTACACACATTACATTCTCATATCGACATTCGTGACATTTTGTCTTTCATTTAGATTTTGTGTTTTTAACCGATGATTTTATTAAACCATTTTTTTTTTAGGATGGGAAATCATTAAATGACTTCTCCCGCTCTGGGCGGAGCAGGAGGGAGTGTCAGACTTTTACTGACTAAAACCCATCCATGTTCCTTCATCGCCCTTTGTGTTCTGGGGCCACGGTATCTCTTTCGAATAGTCCCGCAGCCCCGGCAGGCTTCGGCCCTTGCGGACCCCTTCCCTATTGCTGACTCTCTTTGAGGCGCGCGTGGAACACGAACGCGCCGTCGACACGGCCTGTCGTCATGAGACGGACGGACGGCGAGCTAGCCCATAGATCGCCGTCCACAGGCCCGCGCCTACGGTGGCCGGAAGCCACCACGTGGCCCCCGACGCCCGGGGCGTCTCCCGCGGTGGCCGGGACGTGAGGATATCTCCCTCACACGTTCCGCCACCTCCTTCGCTAGCATGACTGCTTCGCAGAAGGAGGTGAAGGCGTCCCATTCCGTCTCGCTCCGGACCATGGCACAAACCAGGGCCGGGAACGATAGGTCACCGCCGCCGATCGCCACCTCGAGGACACGGCGGTGCTCCACCCAACAGGGCACACCTCCACCGTGTGCTCCACCGTGTCCTCAAACCACTTGCAGTCCTGAGTTTGATTTCTCGTCTAGATATTACAGGCACATTGTATATTTTTTTGTTATTTTGGCTCTAGATCACCACCCAAAAACAGAGTCATGGCATGAAAATGTCGTAAAAAGTAAAGTATTTCAAAGTCGTCAGTATACAATGGTAAAACATTAAATGAAAAAATATTAATCTCATAATAAAATTGCCTTAAAAATAATATAATAAACTGAGATTCAGCGTCTCATAAAAATCCTTAAGCGGGACATAACGACTGTACCTTTCATTAGATCGCATTAAGCGGGTTGTAAGCTCATTAGCAAGGGTCGTAACTTAGTTACAAATACGCGAACTGTTTGATTAGCCTTTATCTGGGGGTTGAGTAAGGTTGAGACGCTCGGGGTTGAAAATTATCGTTTCAAACCCTATTTGATAGCCTGACAAAGGTCTAGATCATGAATTAAGTGCTGGAAATCCATCATAGATTATTATTTAAATACTATCTGTTGCCTTTTTTTTTTCGGATGGGAAATCATCAAATGACTCCTCCCGCTCTGGACGGATCAGGAGGGGGTGTCAGACTTTTACTGACTAAAACCCATCCATGTTCCTTCATCGCCCTTTGTGTTCCGGGGCCACGGTATCTCTTTCGAATAGTCCCGGAACCCCGGCAGGCATCGGAACTTGCGGACCCCTTCCCTATTGCTGACTCTCTTTTAGGCGCGCGTGGAACACGAACGCACCGTCGACACGGCACTAGCTGTTGCCTGAGACTTCGTTCGCGTGGTTTTAATGTTTATGTGTGAGGCTAAAAAATATCCTACGACCTATTTTCAGATCTACCAAATATGAACAAAAAAAATCATGAAAATCGTTCAAGCCGTTTCGGAGGAGTTCGATAACGAACACTGTGACATGAGATTTTTATGTATTAGATTTTATTGGTTCCTATATTATTTGAATCTAGAAAATAATAATATCCTCATACTTAACTTGAAGATATTGGGAAGCAGCTTAATAATATTTTGCCATCATCATCTTTCTCTTGCAAAATTTACTTAGAGCCTGCGCAGCATGACTTCTTCCATACCGACTTCTATATTAGTTGTTATGTTAATAGGCATAGAACTTTACTCTGATATCACTATTTCTCATCTTCATCTGCCTCGCCTTTTCCCAACTATGTTGGGGTCGGCTTCCAGTCTAACCGGATGCAGCTGAATACCTGTATTTTACATAGAGCGACTGCCTGTTTGACCTCCACAACCCAGTTAGTACTAGGTAATAAGTACGATACTTCTTGGTAAGACTGGCTGTCAGACTTTTGGGCCACTGACTACCTGCAACGACTGTCAAGATCTGCAAATGATAACCGGGACCAACGGCTTAACGTGCTTTCCGAGGCACGGGGGAAACCCGGTATGTCATGGGTGGTCACCCATCCACAGGCCAACCTAGGCAAGCACGGCTTAACCTAAAGATCGCATATTTCTATTCGCATGATAGCACTATTTCAATTTAAAAAAAAAAACTAAACCAGGATGTTTAAGGTCGTATTCCCAGCTAGCTAGCTAGTATTTTTCGCTTCTACATGAAAATCTTTTCTAATCTTTTTTGTCAAGTAGAGGCAATTAAATCGCGACTGGGTGAAGGCCTGTCTCATTAAAATTATCTCAAGCGCTCTTATCAGTACCGACTCACTGATAATGCTGCAAATTAGAAAACTGCAATCAAAATGCTTCGTCATTGCTGATTGAAGTGAATATCAATCCACTTGTCTACACGAATGCAAGGTGAATGAACAGTGATGACGTCATCTTCCTAAAAGCCTTCCAAATGATTGCCATAATTATGGTGAAGACGATCATCATCATTCTCCTGCCCTTATCCGAATTTATACGTGGTCGGCGCAGCATGTCTTCTTCTTCCATACTTCTCTATTACTCGTCATCTCAGCAGTCACCTCCTTTCGAGCCATATCATCCTTCACACAGACCATCCATCGCTTGCTTGGTCTTTCTCTACTGTCATTCATACTCAACATTTTCCTCACTAAATTTTTCGCTCCAATTATAGTGAAGACCAGCCTACTTTATTAAAAAAAAAAAGATACTACATACAACTACAGTACTTTCACAGTTTTTATGCCTTGTGACTGGGACTGTAGCTACATTTAATTTTCATCTTTGTTTCGACAATTCAAAAGTGCCTGTAACTTGCCTACTTGAAATAAATGCTTTGATGTATTTTGATTTCGATAGACTTTTAGATCTTGTCTGCCATAATTATGATGAAAATCTATACCGCTTTGCCGAAAGGCACTGCGATGAAGACCAATAAATGTTGTTCAAAGCACGCAACAAGTGACCGCATCATGTTTTGCTAAGGAAAGGTACCCTGCGAAGGACTTAGGAGTGGTTTGCGACTTACGCATGTATAGCTCGTGACGCAAGTTGCTTCGCCTAGGGTCTTGATCTAGGCGTTAGGAGTATAGCTAAAGGTAAGTAAACCTACTGTCACATGCACAAAAATCTAAAACCGGAATAATCTGTAAGCCTACCCACCCTACAAACTACAAACGAGGAAATCTCATAACTTTCCCATTTTGACAACTAAACAAAAGACGTGCAAAACAAGTGAAAAAATGTCCTAACTCGTAACTAGTTTCGTAATTATCTTCATACATTGAATCCCATTTCGTCAACCATAAACTTCAACTGTACTGCTACCTTTAATTTTATTACTTTACCTAGCCTGAAACCTGGTTGAACTGATTGGTCCCTGTTTCTAGTTTTTTATTTGTGTCTGTCACCTCTTTTACTAACTCAATCCGGAAACTAGACTTAATTATGAGTCCGTGTCATCCAATCCGATAAGTCGCAATATCCCGAGAGATGTATGCGAGAGCACTGTGACTTAATCGGTAACCAATTCATTAGTAAATTATATGAAAGGCAGAAATATCTAAATCATGATAAGAAGAGAGAGAGCACCCTAAAATCTGTCAAAATATATCATAAATAATCAACATTAATTTATTAAAACGCCCCCTCAATGCAGACTTTAATATTTCAGCTGACTGCATTTCTACGAGATCTTTCACAAGAAGAGCTATTCTCAAACTAAGTTCATACTACATTAATTTTCAAAAAAACTTTCCTTGTTAAGACAAATGGTATTTAAAAAAAACTTTCTGACATAAACCCTGTCCAAAGTAAGAATTTAAATCGTAAGATGTGTTCTCACCGTATATTAAATTTCTCTCTCTATTGCGCATGGATCAATAGATACATACGATTCTAAGAGTGAGTGTTTCAAGTATGATTTTGGAGGGCAAGACAACTATAAGAGTAGGGGAAGACCAACGAAGCGATGGATGGTCTGTGTAAAAGATATGATATGAAAGCTAAGGGAGGTGACAAATAATGAAAAAGTATGGAAGAAGAAGAAATACCTATGCTGCGCTGACCTCAAATAAATTAGAATAAGAACACGTTAATGACTAGTGAGCGAGACAACACTATTCAAATGTCATTGTGAACAAAACAAAAACGTGACAATGTTTTGTTACGATAAGACGAATCTGATATTTAAATCTTTGGTCCCGGCGGTTACTTTACAATGGAGGGTCTAGACTGTTTTCAAAATTGTATTAGTTTATTTATTTTTATTATCTCCCTATAAACGCGGCCATTTAATGTCTCTTGTGGCTATGTCGTTAAAACTCGATAAATAAATGCGGATTATGTACTTTTAAAGTTAGATTGTGTGACGTTATAAAATATACTGCCCCTGGCAGTTTGTGAAAGTTTTGATAACCAATTATTCTAGTTCAATAGACTGATTCTTTGGTCTTGTGGTCGCTGTTGAATGTAATTATCATACATTGAGGGTAGCTTCATAATAATGTAATATACCGCATACCTTCAGTTGAATAAATCAGTCATTATCTAGCAAGATCATGTTTCACTTCATGGTGACAGCGGTGGGATCAGAATCTGGCCAGTAAACGGAAGATGCTACGGATGATATTGTGCCTGTATATATCTGATATTGTACCCTTATCCATTATATTTTCATATTGTTATGTATATGGTGGTGGGAATTTTACTTAGTTTACGGTTTTTTATAAAAGGGGAAGATGTTGTATGTAATTATCATACATTGAGGGTAGCTTCATAATAATGTAATATACCGCATACCTTCAGTTGAATAAATCAGTCATTATCTAGCAAGATCATGTTTCACTTCAGTCGCGAGCTCTTTAACTGTTACTGCGTGTTTTCCATGAGAATTTTGTTAAACATATTTTTTTACATATAGTACACCCACATTTCACCAGTTATGTTTCAGTCACATGTAATAATGAGCGAGCCTGTTATCTTCAACCAGGCGCAGTTCCAGACTGGCTGAGAAACTCCTTGACACACTTTGCTTGTCCTAAGAATCAAATCCGAAACCTCATGAACCGCATCAGAACGGGGGGTGATTAGACCGACAAGGAACTCCAATGATAGATCAGTATAACCCATGATCTGTCCACGAAGTAGACACACTAGTTAAACAATGGCGTCTCGGCCAAATCGGTCATTCGACAGATCATGATTTATAGGGTCCTGGGATCGATTCCCAGATCGGGCAAAGTGTTATTGAGTTTTGCCATCAGGAATATCTCAGTAGCAGCCACGGAGTCTGAATTTATGCCCGATTGATGGCAATAGGCTCGCCCCCTATTACATGGCACTTATAAATAACTGGCGAAATCTGGGTGTACCATTAGGTAAACATCTGTCTAACCCTTCGGGGATTACAGGCGTGAGGTTATGTTATGTATTAAAATTATCTAAAGTTATTCGTGTCAAGATCGCTACTCTGGATAACACGGTATTGAAAACTTTTATCTGTTACCTCGGAATCAAAGATTTATTCGTTTTCCAGTAAGTATATGTTATAATGTTTACTACCTACTCATTGACGCACATATTACTGGCTTTGAATGGATCCGACAACCTTTCAGAAGGTGAACTTCTTCTTTTTACTGTGTTGATGGCAATCTCACTTGTATCAGCCCTGAACTGGGGGCCTAAAATGGTCACTTTAGTTAAATAATACATACATGTATGAATCACGTTAAAATTGTCCATAGACGCAGTTCATTTTATAAATTGTCACTTTGTGAACAGTTTACGAATTGTATATTATAGCATACAAGTCCGCTAAACTATTCCCAAACCACTGTAACTCCTAAAAGCCAGAATCAACAGTGGCGACCACCAGAAAAGCGTTGAGACAATGAAGCTCGACGAAGTCCCAGAGAAACAATTTAACTGTCTTGGATCCCGCAACGAAATTAATCAGAAAAGTATAGCGGAGGAGTAGGAAAAGTGTAATTAAATGCACACCATGACATCATAATATAATAGCATACATAACATTACGCCTTGTTTTCCTCGAAGGGTGCGGCAGAGGTGTACTATCGAGGACACTCCCGCCTGATCACCACTAAGCTAATTTTTGCTTGCACTTACAACAGAAACGCTCTCTAGCCCCGCCCCGATGACTTAGTATAGAAATAATGAATGAAAGACAATACCGATCGGCCGAGCGCACTCACAACGCACGCTAAACGAGAGTTATTGTTATTTTCCGCGCCAAATTTAAGCTTTCCTAATAGGCCTAAACTTTAAGGGGAGTGGTTCGGCGCCTCCGCATGATTTAAGCGAATTTTTTTAACTGATCAGGCGGAAAAGACCACGACTGTACCTAACAAGTTCCCCCACATTTCGCCAGCTATGTTTAATTACCTTGTAATAGGAGGTGAGCCTATTGCCAGCAACCGGGCACAAATCCAGACTCTGTGATAGCTACTGAGAAATTCCTGATGGAAAACCCAAATAACACTTTGCCCGACCCGGGAATTGAACCCAGGGACATCTTGCTCGGCAGTCGCGCTTGCGACCACCAACGAGTCACTATAAGGCGCATGATAATAATTAGTTTCTCGGTATCACAACCTAGAGTGCCATGAAACTACTTAAAAATATGATGCAGCAGTTTTCTAAATAAAATAAACTTTATAAACGGGAATACCCTAGCAAAAAATAGATAATAAATAACGACTCATAAAGGTACTTACCTAGTTTTGTTGATTTCCAAACTGCGCAGGATAATGATATCTTGTTCTATGAACAAATAATTTGAAGTACTTTGTACTTGGAGCTAATAACTGTTTTAACGTAGGTATTAAGTTATAACTATTTACGCACTGTCTTGCTGCTGGGCAAAGAATAATCTGGGCCGACTAGCAAGTTATTTCATTGGGTAAGATCGTGTGCGAATTGGAGAGTAAACATTCATCACCCCACTTAAAATACTCACGGGATGATATCCGTGATTTTCTTTTGTTACTATGAGCTCCCGATATTTCGACGCTGTTGCAAGCATCATGATCGCGGGAATACTTACGTAGAACAAGAAAATCACGGATATCATCCCGTAAGTACTTTAAGTGTAGTGAAAAACCGTGAAAGTCTAAAACAGCGCATTCATCACCCCTTTTTAGTTTTTCGTACCCAAATGGCAAAAGACGGAACCCTCATAGATTCGTCCTGTCCGTATGTCCGTACGTATATCACATCAATTTTACTTCAAGACTGTTGCAATTTGGAGAGAGAGTGTGAAAAGTATTTAAAAATAGGGGTCCTTAAGGCAGCACCAGTCGCGGGCTCGAACTCACACCTGGCATCGTGCCTGAAAAAAAAGCGCGCGTAAAAAATACGAAAAGGCCTTTGGAAAATCGAGTTTTATGAAGAAACCACTGCATAAATCAATTACAAATAAAATTTATTGAATTCTTGAATAGTTGTGCTTTGTCGGTACCGACTTAGTTTTGGAAATTTGACACTTCTTTTATTACTTTAACTTTGGATGTACAGTGTCAAACAGTGGAGTAATACCCTCCCGAAATTTCTATGGGAAAAATTTTGACAAGTGTCACCCTTAATACATGTAACTGGGGGTTGACAAAAAACTACATATATAACTATGTGGGGTGTCCATCGACAGCTCTTGCAAATGATATCGAGGTTCCATTTTTTTTCTTACGTCTAAGGTCGTTGAGATATTCGCTTCTTAAGTCTTGAAAATTGTGCCCACCCTCTAATTTTTAAAGTAAGAGGAGGAAAATTCTGAAAAAATGTGGGTTTGTAAAACGTAAAAAGAACTTACAACGAAAACTTATTAGACCAAGTTTTGAAATATTTAGTTGTTACCCGAAACTGTCCAATTTTCTCAATCAACCATGTACTTAATGCTTCAGAAATAAAATTGAAAATCTATTAATGAAACTTGACAGATTGTAGTATGCTGGCGTCTGTACATCTTCTTAGCTCAAGTCATTAATCCCTAAAGAACAAAGCAAACATACAAAAATAGCATTTTCAGATTATTTCAGCAAATAATCAAAGTGTCGGAAAAACAAAGTTCCTTACACCCTTCAATTGTTTCTCAAGTGCATTCTCATTGGCAAGTGCTCAAGTGCTTATCTATGGCATACGTTCGTTTTATATAAGGATCGAGTTAGTGCGAACGTCATAAGGGCTGTGGTATTAACCTTAATTGGTCGTCTATTCAATTAGTTAAAAATGTACGCAATTGTATTTGCTGGTTTGTTTTTGGGGGCTTATGGTAAGTACCTGATATAAATCTGTTATGACTTTTTTTTAGAATAAGAATGAGAACAACCTTTTTGCATGAAATATGGTACATTGAGGTCTTAAAAGTTAAAGGAGCTCGTGGCGAAATGATAACAGGTACTCCGATCCATCTGTAGATGGATAAACACGCTTGACATACCGAGTTTCCCCCGTGCCTCAAAAAGCACGTGGTCCCGGCTGTCATTTGTAGATCTTTGACAGTCGCTACAGGTCGTCAGTGGCCCGGAAGTCTGACAACCAGCCTTACTAAAGGGTTTCGTATTAATCAGTACTAACGGGATTGTGGAGGTCAAGATAGTCAGTGGCTTCATGTAAAATACTGGTATTCAGCAGCTGCATCTGTTTAGACTGAAAGCCGACCCCAACATAGTTGGGAAAAGGCTAGGCAAATGATTATAGGTCTTAATAGGAAAAGATTCTACATATTTCCACTTATTCAGCTTGAAAATTGTCAGCTTTTGCCTGCGGTTTCGCTCGCTTCACGCTTGTTTTGAGTTAGTAGCCAACCGCCTGTCATGAAGGCTCCGGCCCATCTCGTAAGTTTACCATTTCGACAACTAAACAAAAGACGTGCGAAACAAGTAAACAAGTGTAACTATTTTAATCTTCATACATTGAATCCCATTTCGTCAACCATAAATTTCAACTGTTTTTTGTACAGTACAGTCAGCCCTCAAAGTTACAAGTAAATTCGAACTGTTTTTTGTACAGTACAGTCAGCCCCCAAAGTTACAAGGAAATTCGAACTGTTTTTTGTACAGTACAGTCAGCTCCCAAAGTTACAAGGCATTCGCGAAATAATTTTGGCAACATCCACATTGTGAGTATATTATTTGTATTCATCTCTGTATTATTTATATTCATCTCTGTTGCTGGGGAGTTTGGTGCTTCACGTCAACTTACCAAATATAAACCCCTTCGCTGTCATCGCTAGTTAGTAACTAGTGAAGGGCGGCCGTTTTAGGGGACGGGTTCATGTAATTTTGAAGACCAAAAGTACAAACTTTCAGCCTAATTTATATAATACACAAACGACCTGCCCCTGTTTTGCACGGCACTATCGGGTCCAAAACTATCCAATATTTAAAGCTGGAACCAACCATACACACAACATACATACATAAAAGATTTCACTGAAATCAGGTTTCGCAGTGGTGGAGATGTTGAGACACGTGATTTTTATATAATTAGAAGATGACCATGAATTTAATTTCATGAATATTGTTTGCGCAACATAGAAAACTAGCTTTTTCTCGCGGCATCGCTCCCGTTATGTACGGAAATTAAGCCACGGGAACATTTTAAATGTAATAATAATGTAGCTTTCCGTTAGTGAAAGAATTTTCTAAATCGGATCAGTCGTTCCGAAGATTACACCCAACATACAAACTTACAAGCAAATTCCTCTTTATCCCACCTGTATCTGTCCACGAAGTAGACACAAAAGTTAAACAATGGCGTCTCGACCAAATCGGTCATTCGACAGATCATGATTGTATTAAATAATAATACCTAACGTATAGATTCGCACGAAACCTTAAAAATGAGCGCGGGTTTGCAGAGTACTGAGATATTAGTTTCCAGAGATTAATTACTGGCTATGTTTAGCTTACACGTGCCGTTGCAACACACACGCTCGAACTGAACGGCAACAGAAGGCTTTAATTACTTCTCCTTCCACCAACGTACTTAGTATACAAAGGCGACTCGTGGCACTGTGTCAATGGTTGCCTGAACATTCTAAAGAGCGGCTAACCCGCCATACTTTTCGCGATAATTTTGACAAACACTCGTACGTGATAATGCCGTTGTTACACATATATCTTTTGATTTTTTTCAACTAATATGTATCTTTTGCACTATATCTAAGATTCTACCAAAGCAAATAATAAAAATTTGTAGAAACAAATTCAGTATAAGCCTCCATAAATTGCTGTATTTCACAAATGCTACCTCAACTTTGGCCGTTCTTAATGAACTCATGAATTGCAAAAGTAAAGAAAGCATCCTGTTAGATACCTTGCAAATGTAGTGGAGATTAAAAATGACAAATACTTATTCCACAAACTTGTAAGACTTATTCAAAAACACGTATTTCCTGGAACAAGTTTTATAAAATTTTCGAACACTTATTTTTCGTTCAATGTCTTCGCGTTAGGTTAGGTTATGTATAGGTATGAGGTGCGCGGGAGACGAGTAGTGCGGAGTCGGGGCTAGGTAAGACAGGGGAGTTGAAAGAATACCACCACTGTGGCTCTGGATGAAAAAATAAGCTTTTCGACCATGCTCGCGTTGACGATAGGCGGGCCGGGAAGGGCCCTCTTAAGACATCAAAACGCACACTTATACAGGATGTAAAAGTACCCTTAACGAAGCCGAAAAGCATTTGTTCTCCCCGTCTTTGCCATATTTTTTTTATTCTTGACCATACATGGGAACCAACCTTCTAGTTACGAAAATATTGAGGGTCAAAGTTCTACATTTTTCACAAGTTTTTTATTTAAATACAAGTGTGCAAGTTTACACTAGGCTTTCATAATATTGGAGCCTTTTTATACTTTTTGTCTATGTTTTTGATACCGATTGGTTATGATTTTTTATAGACTTATTACACTTTTGTTTTACTACCAAGAACCAGCGCCTATAATTTCGGTAGTTAATAACAAGTTTTTAATATTCTTTTTCTTAGCGTGTCGATGGCAATCTAAATTGATTCAGCCCAGAACCGACCGACTAGTTTAGCGCTTTTTTTAATATTATAACTTTACTTTAAATACTTCCACGACCCCCGTTCTATTCAATGCAGCCATTAGCACAATGTTTAGAGTACGTTATATTGTAATTTAAAATTAGAGTTACTTAGTTTGATGTACAGAAAGCTCGGTTGACGGACGGCTTCGTGAAGAGTACGTTTACACCTTGTATAGCACTGTAACAGCATGGCCTCTCGAATCGGAATCAGCTATTTAAAATAAGCTAAAGAAATACAGATCCAATGCGGCGTTTAAAAAATGTGCTTTACTCTTCTTCATAATAAACTGGCCTGCAAAAATAAGTATCACACTTTTAAAATTGCAATAACTTTTTAAGTACACAAGATATACTTTCGAAACAAAAAGGAGTCGAAAAATAGTTTAATTTAGTCTAAATATAGTTTCAAAGAAAGCTGATAAAAATAGCTTAGTATTTATATATTTTTTTATAATTTTTTTATTTTAAATCTCTAACTTCTAAAGTTAAGAAAAAATTGAAATTTTAAAATTGTAGTACTTATTTTTGCAGGCCAGTGTAGACAAAGAATCATAAAACCTCTTTTCCAGGTGCCTATCTGCAGCCATCGCCCATTCAATCCCCACCAGAATCCCAGGAGGACATACCATACGAGCTGCCAGGGGTGTTCAACCTGCCAGGAGCGCGTATCGTGGGTGGACAGGCAGCACCTGAGGGTCGCGTCCCCTACCAGGCGTCGCTGAGGAATTTGTTGAATGCTCATTTCTGTGGCGGCTCGATCCTGAATAAGCGATGGGTGTTGACAGCTGCGCATTGTACTGCAGGGTAGTTTCGTTTATTATTGTTTTTTTTATCAGCGAGGCTGGGATCACTCATTTGCAAAGCCTTCGTCCTGTTTTGAGAGAAAGAAAAAAAATGGAAAAAATGTATTTATTCCACTTCTCTTGATATAATCTATGCGTTTTTTGTGTGGGTCTACTACCTACTAGTTTATGAGGAAGCTATTCAATTTGCGTTCTGGAGTTCAGTGAGATGTTTCTAATCCGATCAGTTAGTTTAATGTTTTTATTTTATCAGGGTTATAGATAGATAACGACATACTAAAATAACAAAAAATACCTATAATTAATATAAAATAAAATAAAATACCTATGAATACTTGAATGGAAAACAGTTGCAACTGCAGGTAATTGTGGGCACTTATAGGATCAAATAAATACCAAAGATTAAATAAAAAAATGCCTATGGCATTAAGTCCGCCTCTGTTCTTTGTGCGTGAAGTGTTATATAAATAAATAGTTAATACTTCATTTGTATCGTATCCTATTTAAAACTCTTTCCGAAACGATCCGTAATAAAAGAACATAAATTAACACTATTGAGCAGCGGTGGCCCAGTGGTGGCGGCCCCGAGTTACGAACAGTAAGTCGTGGGTTCGAACCCAGACAGGCGCATCACTTTGTGTAATTTATTTCATCACCTCAAAACGGCTCTCTTTGCTCTCAAAACGGTGAAGGAAAACATCGTGAGGGAACCGGCATGTCCTAGAACCAAAAATTCGAAGACATGTGACATCTACCAATCTGTACTGGGCGCGCGTGGTGGATTATAGCTCATTCCCTCTCATAGAGAGGAGGTTGTGTCCCAGCAGTGGGAACATTAATAGGCTGATGATGATGATTAGGTATGATGATGAAATTAACACTTATTTTTATCAAAATTATAATCACTTTTGAAATTACACTTAAAGTACTTACGGGATGATATCCGTGTTTTTTTTTTTGTAATTGTTTGTTGCCCAAACAATTTTTCACTCACATAGGGGAAAATGTGTTAATTCAATAATGTACGCATAACGACCAATGAAAACGAGTTTATGTGGCTATCTCTCATTGTACGGGAAATCTATATAAAGCGAGGCCATGCTATAATGGTAATGTATAGCTTGTGTGTGTGTTGTGTCGCCGCGTGTACAAAGGTTTTCATAAAGGACGAACTGAAAAAAATAAGGTTGCCATTAAAAGTTTTCGTACCACCAATTTTTTTTTTTATATATATATCTTGTATATTAATATTTTTAAACACGTTTATCAAATCTATTGTTTTAAACATTTGTGCAATCAGATAACAGTTGAAAGAATCCGTAGTATTCAAATTAAGACACTTGTTCAACGTGTTTTATATACCTAGCGTCAAACTACATACCTAGTTTTTTTTTTAAAACCGCATCAAAGCTTAATGAGAAATGGGGAAACGCATATTCTCAAATAGTGTACTGGTTGCAAGTGAAATAACAAATCTCAGTTATAAGAGCAGTTTCAATGAGAGTAAGAGGCACGCGAAACATGTCAGGGCCTTTCAATGTGAAGATGGAGCAGGAATTCTTTAGTGACAGCTTGATCTCGTGAATCAGAATTATTTCTATATTTATGTGTGCAATGTATGTAACTGAGTTGTTTCTACACAATACCGTTTATTTACATTGAATATGAATAAAGTTTTAAATACCTCTATGATATATAACATACCTAGATAAAAAAACGCGTGGTTTTATGATAGCAAGTACCTATAATGTTAAAGGATAGCTTTAAACACCTTGATCATGACTAAACTCGTATTTTTTCTTATTTAAATAATACTAGTAACGCATGCGGGCTTCCATAGGATACATAATAACGATTATCACCGGGTAGTCAGGTGTACCGCGTAACATACGACTGAATATTGTGTGTGTCAGGGATATCGGAAATTGTCTATAGAATAGAGGTACCTATGCATATTTTACTGCTACTGCGATTTCCTCACAGTTTCTAGCTAATCTTTTGGCTGTGAACTTTTGACAAATCTACTTAAAATGTCAGTTACGGGATATATATCTTCCGTGATTATTGTTTATTTTTGAGCTCCCGATATTTCGACGCTGTTGCAAGCGCTATGATCGCGGGTTAACTGGAGAATGCGGGTGGATGGAAAAAATTGTTAGGAGCAGACAAATCTGTCTACCCTCTTTCTTTGTCTTTTGCTACGCGCACTACTAGAATTCGACACTTAGTCACTCAGTCAGAAAACACGCCCGGCCCGCGATCATGGTGCTTGCAACAGCGTCGAAATATCGGGAGCTCTAAAATAAACAATAATCACGGAAGATATCCCGTAACTGACATTTTAAGTATAGTTATGAACCGTGAAAGCTTAAAACAGTGTTTGACAAAGTACGCAAAAACTACTACGTTTAACTAACTTTCAAAAAACTTACCCTTCAATCAAAATCTTTTATTCCAAGTAGGCCAGATACAGGCACTTTTGAATTGTAGATACAAAGACAACAATAGAAATGAAGCTACAGTCTCAGTCACAAGACATAATAACTGTGAAAGTACTGTAGTTGCCCATTCCAAAGCGTAGATCTCTATGGAGAAGAACGGGCAAGAAACTTCATGGACACTCTAACATCTTACGTTGAATAACCAATTCCGAGGCCGAGAAAAGAATTCGGTAAAATTTAAGCAGAGAAAAAAATAAACGGTCACTTTCTAATTATAATTCCTTTCTCGGAAAAGGAGATACCCTTTAGATAAATTAATTCTAACAAACACTGTTCCGCTGCAAAATAATCTTGTAACGCTATGTGGTAATCTCGTCGAGTCACATTCCTTGAATCATCAAAAAATGCGTGGTATATACGTCATATAGCGCCGGGTGCTATTGGTCTGATAACAGGAAACTACTTAAAGATTCCTGTAATTGGCAATCTATTTCTATTCGTGAGGCAAAGTCATTTCCGCATAACAGTGTATTTTCATATAATTCTATATGTAGGTATAATGGTGGATCTCTTCAAAGTTCGAGGGGATGGGTTTCTTCTAGGCATTGCTTCACATCAGGCGAGTTGCGGACAATTATTTAAGTATTTAGTATAAAAAAAAGCAAAATCGAAAATGTTCGGGATCAAAATTTTTGTATGAATGTATTTCCAATATCCGCTCTATAGATGGGTTTGTCTCCACCGATCACAGTATCAGATTTCGTTAGCCATCACGGCGAGTTGTATCCAATGATACCATGATCCGATTTTCTCGTTATCGTGTTACCCACTGATCACGATATCCGTGGCTACATGAAAAAAAAACAAAATCGAAACAGATCACGGTATACAGAGACAAGAAATAAAATAAATTATTTTTCGAAACGTTGTTTATCTACATACTTTCCCAAACGAAAAGAAGATCTCTTAAAACTTTTTATTTAAACATCATATTATACAATAATGGGACATGGGCGGACTTAATGCCACAAGGCATTCTCTATCAACCATCTTGCTTTTTTTGAAGAAGATCGTTTTTCCCAAAATTCCTGGAACCAATTTAAAAGTTTTAAAACCCAACCTACATTCTCTTGCAGCCAATCAAAATACGGGATCATGGTGGTAGTGGGCACCACCAACCGTATTATTGGTGGGGATGTCTACCTACTGGACCAAATCATCAGCCACGAGGAATATGACAGTTCTACCATTACCAATGACGTGAGCCTTTTGAAGGTCAAGAAGGATATCGAGTTCAGTGACGTCGTGCAACCGATTGCCCTCCCTACCGAGGATACTGGTGAAGGAGCAGACCTGTTCCTTAGTGGATGGGGGAGGACTTCCGTGAGTATACCTACTAGTACCCAGGTCCACGCGTCTTAATCATCATCATCTGCCTACCCTATTCCCAACTATATTGGGGGCGACCCCAGTCTGATCAGATGCAGCTGAATACCAATGTTTTACAAGGAACTGACCTCCACAACCCAGTTACTGATAACAATTATAATATCATCTTACCGCCCGTCCGTTACTAAATCTCCAGGAGATTTATGTCAATTGTTTAACTATTGTGTCTACTAATAAGTGTTCTTACAGACGGGCGAAACGTTGCCAACTGCAGATAAACTGCAGCCGTCGCCACCTGTCGACAGTTTATCTGCCGTTGACAACGTGCCGCTCGTCTGTAAGAACCCTAGTCGTTTAATGGTGAAATAACAGAATCTCGCTTTGGTTCTTAGGGTGAGTTTATCGTTAAGCAGTTGGTTATATTTTTTGTCATTCAATATGTTCTATTCAATTAACCCTCTGGCATTCTCTGTTTTCATTGCCATCGCTAATCATAACAACACTAAAAAAAGAAAGACCGTAAAAAGTGAACAAATAAACAAAAGAAATATGCTTACACGGTTTTCTAAAAGCGAAACCGAAATGGGAAAAACCTCACACCAAAGATTTATTTATTAACACCGCAAGGCAACTGGGAAATTAAACATTTGACATTTAAATAACCCCTTTTTATCAGAAGCGAGACTCAAGCCGAGATGAAAGTTATTTTACTTCGACATACATGTGTACGTAACAGGTATTTTATCACAATTCGGATTGTTTCTGGAAATAGCGTAATTGTAAAAAAAAGGTCTCGGGACGGGAATCTTGATATTTTTTTATTTGTATATTTTTTTTATTTGTGTAGTTCCTTTGAGTATTATTATTAAAATAGAAGGTATAAAATTCTTCTAAATTGGGGATTTATTAAGACGTTCGAAGTATTTTGTATCGTTCTAGACAAATTTAAAAGTAGAAAACTTGTCAACATTCGTTGAGTTCTGGAGGCCTACCACGAGCTCTTAAGGACGCGTTTGCAAAATTGATAGGTACAGAATCGAACTACTACATTGACACGGGTCATACACACAAGTGTACGCACGACTAACTGCGAGAATAGTAGTCAAGTGAACTCATTTTGATGCTTTGAAAGATTTTTACGTATTTCTTAAAAATAAAATTGTTCATCGTGTTCATTGTGTTCATCGGTGCCTGCTACTGGAACTCCTTGACGTGTTCTACTAGGTGAGTCGAGTTTGGGCTCGTTTTGTTAGTTGTGATGAGACCTTACCTCCGGACTTGATGGAGTGTCCTGAAGGTGTACATCGATGAATGCTACTGGAACTCCTCGACGTGTTGTACTGGGTGAGCCGAGTTTGGGCTCGTTTTGTTAGTTATGATGAGACTTTACCTCCGGACTCGATGGAGTGACCTGAAGGTGTACTTCGGTGATTGCTACTGGAACTCCTTCACATGTTGTACTAGGTGAGCCGAGTTTGGGCTCGTTTTGTTAGTTATGATGAGACCTTACCTCCGGACTTGATGGAGTGACCTGAAGGTGTACTTCGGTGATTGCTACTGGAACTCCTTCACATGTTGTACTAGGTGAGCCGAGTTTGGGCTCGTTTTGTTAGTTATGATGAGACCTTACCTCCGGACTTGATGGAGTGACCTGAAGGTGTACTTCGGTGATTGCTACTGGAACTCCTTCACATGTTGTACTAGGTGAGCCGAGTTTGGGCTCGTTTTGTTAGTTATGATGAGACCTTACCTCCGGACTTGATGGAGTGACCTGAAGGTGTACTTCGGTGATTGCTACTGGAACTCCTTCACATGTTGTACTAGGTGAGCCGAGTTTGGGCTCGTTTTGTTAGTTATGATGAGACCTTACCTCCGGACTTGATGGAGTGACCTGAAGGTGTACTTCGATGATTGCTACTGGAACTCTTTGACGTGTTGTACTGGGTGAGCCGAGTTTGGGCTCGTTTTGTTAGTTATGATAAGACCTTACCTCTGGACTTGTTGGAGTGACCTGAAGGTGTACTTTGCTGACTGCTACTGGAACTCCGCGATGTGTTGTACTAGGTGAGCCGAGTTTGAGCTCGTTTTGTTAGTTATGATGAGACCTTACCTCCGGACCTGATGGCGTGACCTGAAGGTGTACTTCGATGATTGCTACTGGAACTCCTTGACGGAGTTGGCGAGCCCAAACTCGGCTCACCTAGTACAACATGTGAAGGAGTTCCAGTATCAATCACCGAAGTACACCTTCAGGTCACTCCATCAAGTCCGGAGGTAAAGTCTCATCATAACTAACAAAACGAGCCCAAACTCCGCTCACCTAGTACAACATGTGAAGGAGTTCCAGTAGCAATCACCGAAGTACACCTTCAGGTCACTCCATCAAGTCCGGAGGTAAGGTCTCATCATAACTAACAAAACGAGCCCAAACTCCGCTCACCTAGTACAACATGTGAAGGAGTTCCAGTAGCAATCATCGAAGTACACCTTCAGGTCACTCCATCAAGTCCGGAGGTAAAGTCTCATCATAACTAACAAAACGAGCTCCAACTCAGCTCACCCAGTACAACACGTCAAGGAGTTCCAGTAGCAATCATCGAAGTACACCTTCAGGTCACTCCATCAAGTCCGGAGGTAAGGTCTCATCATAACTAACAAAACGAGCCCAAACTCGGCTCACCTAGTACAACATGTGAAGGAGTTCCAGTGGCAATCACCGAAGTACACCTTCAGGTCACTCCATCAAGTCCGAAGGTAAAGTCTCATCATAACTAACAAAACGAGCTCCAACTCGGCTCACCCAGTACAACACGTCAAGGAGTTCCAGTAGCAATCATCGAAGTACACCTTCAGGTCACTCCATCAAGTCTGGAGGTAAGGTCTCATCATAACTAACAAAACGAGCCCAAACTCGGCTCACCTAGTACAACATGTGAAGGAGTTCCAGTGGCAATCACCGAAGTACACCTTCAGGTCACTCCATCAAGTCCGGAGGTAAAGTCTCATCATAACTAACAAAACGAGCCCAAACTCGGCTCACCTAGTACAACATGTGAAGGAGTTCCAATAGCAATCACCGAAGTACCCCTTCAGGTCACTCCATCAAGTCCGGAGGTAAGGTCTCATCATAACTAACAAAACGAGCCCAGACTCGGCTCACCTAGTACAACATGTGAAGGAGTTCCAGTATCAATCACCGAAGTACACCTTCAGGTCACTCCATCAAGTCCGGAGGTAAAGTTTCATCATAACTAACAAAACGAGCCCAAACTCGGCTCACCCAGTACAACACGTCAAGGAGTTCCAGTAGCAATCATCGAAGTACACCTTCAGGTCACTCCATCAAGTCCGGAGGTAAAGTCTCATCATAACTAACAAAACGAGCCCAAACTCGGCTCACCCAGTACAACACGTCAAGGAGTTCCAGTAGCAATCATCGAAGTACACCTTCAGGTCACTCCATCAAGTCCGGAGGTAAGGTCTCATCATACTAACAAAACAAGCCCAAACTCGGCTCACCTAGTACAACATGTGAAGGAGTTCCAGTGGCAATCACCGAAGTACAACTTCAGGTCACTCCATCAAGTCCGGAGGTAAGGTCTCATCATAACTAACAAAACGAGCCCAAACTCGGCTCACCTAGTACAACATGTGAAGGAGTTCCAGTAGCAATCACCGAAGTACACCTTCAGGTCACTCCATCAAGTCCGGAGGTAAGGTTTCATCATAACTAACAAAACGAGCCCAAACTCAGCTCACCTAGTACAACACGTCAAGGAGTTCCAGTAGCAGTCACCAATCACTTCATCAAGTCCGGATGTAAGGTCTCATCATAACTAATAAATAATATAAATCTTGCCTTGTCAAGTATCAAATTTGGTTTATCGAATATTTTGTGTTTGTACAGCGATCTTTTTCAACTCGAGCCCCTCCAAACAGGCGTTACGTGTCCACTCTCGACGGCGGCCGTGCGCGGACTAAAGTTTCATTCAGTGTTTGTGCAATAAATCAAGACGGGTATCCAAAATAAAATAACCCCTAATGCAATCGATTAAGATTCATCCAGAATAGCAAAAAATGTGAAAAAATAAGATTTGGTTTTCATTTTTTCTGCAACTATATAAATCATTTAGATAAAAAAAAATCCTTGCATTAAGAATTGATTATGTTTGCCAACATACAGTATTTTTAGAAATAGTAAAATATGTTGATAATAGCACAAAAAATGTACCTAAACTCAACCCTGTATCGTTAATTTTAGGGAAAATGGCAACGACAGATCGATTTTACATTATAAAAAACTAAAATTTTCAATGATCAAGTTCCCATTATTTGAAGATCAAGAACCAATCTATACGAGGTAGTTATTAGTTATATTGGATTTTGTTTGGTTATGCCATAAAATTGTACCGAAAAACAGCATAATTTTACCTGATATGCAAACGCGCCCTTAACGCGATCCATTTTAGGACCTAAACTGAACTGTTCGTCTAATTCGTACCATGACGTCAGTTTAACGATTCAATTTAGGCCATGCCATCTGACAGCGATTGACCCCAAACTGAGTCGCAAGTTTTGGTTTCATTCATTCAATTTTGCACTAGTTTGGTACCACGACGTCCACAAAGCAGCTCAATTGAAACGCTCAACTGTCAAAATTAGCGATTCAATATAGGTTACTATTTCTTTATCTTAAACTGAAACGTTTACTGAATTATTGACGAAAATAAAGTTTTAAAACCAATGTGAGTGTACTTTCTATCTTCTATCTTTCTTTTAAAGTCTAAAATACCTATTTATATGCTTTTTTTAACCACATTTGTTTTTCTCTAACAGATGTCTGATGAACAGCTTTAGTTTGAGTTTTTTGAGGAAAATTATACTAGACAATAAGTTAAAAACAAATAAAACGTTACTTGCTTCTGAGCGTGTCTGACACTAAAATGTGCGCGAAACAAGGTTATTTGATACTAATAGCGTTATCTCTTTTTCACCAAAAACGGACGTCATGGTACGAGTTTGAGCGATGCAGTTTAAGAACCTAAACTGAACTGCCTTGCTTTTGAATCGTTTTTAATTAGATCATGGTAGGCCTCCTGACTTCGCCAGTCTTTGGTTTCACGTCCTTTTTATTTCAGCACTAATAATTATTAAAAAATCCTCCTAATAAAACTCTTCAAACAAAGCAATAAAAGACAAGAACTTGGACTTGAACTTGAAAGAAAGAAAAATGTCATAGTCATTTGTAGATCTTTGACAGTCGTTATAGGTAGTCAGTGGCTCGAAAGTCTTTTTTTTCTTTTTTTTTTGGATGGGAAATCATCAAATGACTTCTCCCGCTCTGGGCGGAGCAGGAGGGAGTGACAGACTTTTACTGACTAAAACCCATTCATGTTCCTTCCTCGCCCTTTGTGTTCCGGGGCCACGGTATCTCTTTCGAATAGTCCCGCAGCCCCGACAGGCTTCGGCCCTTGCGGACCCCTTCACTGTTGCTGACTCTCTTTGAGGCGCGCGTGGAACACGAACGCGCCGTCGACACGGCCTGTCGTCATGAGACGGACGGACGGCGAGCTAGAGTGGCTCGAAAGTCTGACAAGCAGTCTTACTAAGGGGTATCGTATTACTTGGTACCAACTGGGTTTTGGAGGTCAAATAGAAAGTCGATTCATGTAAAATACTGGTATTTAGCTGCATCTGGTTAGACTGGAAGCCGACCCCAACATAGTTGAGAAAAGGCTAGGCAGATGATGATGACTTTTGAAAATAAAACTGCAATATGTTTTGTTTCATTTATATTTTGTCAGAAACACTGCGTAGGAACAGGAGGCGCCGAGGTGTTGACCCTCGGCCACTATTAGAATTCCCGGCACATTCGTAGGGCTCCCTAATTGTGTCATTAGTGCTTCGTAGCACCCCTTACCTGGCTAGGGTTGACACACAACTAACCTTCAGCGTTGCAAATATAATATTCTCTTAAATAATTGGATAACCAGTAAATCGGGAATTCGGACTGGCCATAAGCAAAGTTTTCATAATTTAGGGCCTCGAAAAAGTCACATTCTATAAGCGAAAACGGTGATGGAAAAGACTATAACTAATCGGATTGATATAAACTTGATGTAAACTATAATAAATGGTAAACAATACATATTTTCTGAAATTTAACTAAGTTTGTCAAAGTTCTATAATACTGGAGCAACCTCTCTTACCTATCAAAATGAATAATATGGTGTCCTGGTTTAACTTACATTTAATAATTTCTTTCATAATGTGATCTATAGAACATCGTGGCATACAATTGTTTATTACTGAGTGTCCTGGATATTCATCTGTTAACAAATTACTTATGTTTTTTCCAATCTAATCACAAAAAATTACCATATCATTATTTACACTTTGTTTATATTGTTTATGGGAACTATCCATAGGAGTATTCAAATCAACACATGGCTGCGGTATAATGCGGCTGTAATGATCTGGTGTATTTACATGTGAAGTTGTTTGACAGTGCTCACAGTTGTTTGTTATGATTAAAAGTTAAAATCTTTGACTCTATCTGAAAATTGGTCGTTCAGCCATCGACTGAGACTGTTGACAACTGTCGCCAGAATTCCTTCCTAAAAACTACTAATCTACCGGATTTTTTAAGTTTTGCAATTTGGCAACCCTGCCACTAGTATGAAAACCTTCACCGCACCGTCTGAGACTCCCATTAGCGTGTCACTTTTGTTTATCTGTTTTGTTGGGTACTTATAGGACTAATGCGTAGTTCTCACATCCTCCGGGCTCTGTATATTATGTTCATAGTGGCTGGATCAGCATTGTTCTTATTATTTACTAGCTCATGTCCGCGGCTTCGCCCGCGCCGAGTTTGGTAATTATCCCACGGGATCGTAGTACCAGGATAAAAACTCAATTAAAGGTATTAGATTTAGGATAGGACCTAAATCTAATACCTTTAATTGAGCAATTCTTTGTATATAAGTATAATTATTTAAGTTGTGTATTACTCTATGGATATTTTATTTGTCTGACTAAATAAATGAATTGAATACTTAATTATATAATCTGAATCTCGGAAACGGCTCCAACGATTTTCATGAAATTTAGTATGCAAGGGGTTTTGGGGGCGATAAATTGATCTTAACTAAATCGATTTAGCGCCCCCCAAACCCCCTCATTTTTTGAAAAAAAAAACCGAGCGAAGCTCGGTCATCCAGATATTACAATATTAATCCAGGTTATAAAGTATGTGTGTGGCAAATTTCGCCCAAATCAGTTCATCTTTTTTTAGGGTTCCGTAGTCCTAACAAGGAACCCTTATAGTCCCTTATAGCCCCGTCATGTCCTGTCTGTCTGTCTGTCCGAGGTTTTGCTAAGAAACCGTTAGTACTAAAAAGCTGTAATTTTGTAGAGGTGTGTATATCAATAACGCCGACAAAGTGGTAAAATATATATTTTTTTTACGGTAGCTCCCATACATGTGAAGTAGGGATGACTTTTTTTTTGGGTATTGTTGAATAGGTCTTTGAAAATGACTTAAGGGTTGCTAATATAATTTTCGATTTAATACTCCATTTACGAAATATTAAACTTTAAAGTGCAAATTTTTGTTGTGTGTTCCAGTAGGGCGTCCCCGCCATCTAAAAGCTAAACTGCTGGTTTTAAAAATCTGAAAAAAATCATAATAGTGCATTTCATGAACTTTAAAGGAAAACTATAGCGGTTAAGACTATAGGCTATAACTTTATGAGTTTAGCAGTAATAGTCGTTGAACTTGGGTATTGGATAGTTTTGTACCAAATAAAATATCCTTAGAATAAATCCTACAAAGTGACAAGATGAAGTAGTTGCTTGTTTATAACGGGTAAAGACTTGCATTGAAAAACAAAATCTAAAATTTAAAAAAAAAACAATAAATTTTCATAAGTTTCACAAAGCTGCCGCTAGATGGCGCTGTACCAACGGGTTCGTTCTATATTGTGATAACGAACTACTACGGAACCCTACACTGCGCGTGGCCTGACATGCACTTGGCCGATTTTTTTACGTGAAAAAGGAACAAACTTCTATACATACCTTATAATTTTTTTCATGGATGTTTATATGTATAATAAGTATGTATTTACAAACAAAAAGTATCTACGTAGTATATGAACTATCTGGTGTCCACCACACAAGCCTTGTTGCTTAGTGTGGCCAGCGATATTTATTAATATTTTATTTTATTTTTTTGCATTTATAATAGTAGTATGTAATGTCACAAACACCAGCAGTATCTTAGTATCCACTGGCTGTTGCCCGCAACCTTCGTCGGCGTGAAATTATTATAAAAAACATTACTCTCTATTTGAATCGTTTCTTTTTAACAATTATTTCAAAGGTGTATTTTTGCACGGAACCCTAATCGTTTTTCTAAAATACTATATTTAAACATCAGCTATCTGCCAATAAAGGTCCCGTCGAAATGGGTCCCGCCGTTTCGGAGATTAGCCAGAACAAACAGACAAACAAACAAAAATGTAAATTTTTTTTTTTGTTATAAGTAGGTACCGCATATACTTTCATAAGCATTTAGTAAAAAGCTGTTATTTTGAAATTACAAACAGATAATTCTATTTAATTTGTTTGTATAGTAGCAGCTTGTTCTCAAATTTTGTAGGCGGTGAAAGCGCCCGTCGTTTTACCGAGAAGTCTTTGGTTTTCCCAGTAGGTTTACTGGTTCCAAGTAAAAGAGCTTTTGTAGTACTTTTGCTATATTATCGCGGGCACTTCATTAGCTACCGGTAATATCATGTTCTAAATTCATTTATTGACTTTTTCCAGCAACTACTACTAAAGATAGGTACTTAAAAATATGGTTCGATATAACCTTTGTCCACTACGTTTCAAAACCTATTCCTTCCTATGTTTCAGTACCCTGGCATTCTGCCAGTCCAGCTGCAGATGATCAACCTGACCGCCCTGAGCGTGGAGCGTTGCCAGAGCATCTACAGTAGCATCAACCCGGTCCACAGCTCACAGATCTGTTCCCTCACTAAGACTGGCGAGGGAGCTTGTCATGTAAGTACAGTATATCGAATGTATGGCCTGTTTAAGAAATGACCACACTTTGCCAGACGTCACAGCATCATTTACTCCTTTCTCTTTCATATCATATCTTTTTTAATAACTATACATTATGTATATCAACCAAAGGCGGTGACGACCACGAATGTACTGTTTTTCCTCTTTCCTATCTGAGTTTAATATGCATCATAATGCTCAGTACTGTTTCAATGTTGTCTTCTTTTTATTTTATGTAGGGCAACACTTTTTCTTTTTCATCCCGTAGGTACCTCAATCTGATAAAGTAATGTCATTCCAAATATTGTGTTAACATTCAAAATGGCGTCTCACACAATAAATTATTATGATCGGAGATATTCCATCATAAAATGTGTTAGCTCAGACGGATATTAATATTTGTATATCAGTCGTATTTTGATCAAATATCGGCAATGATGTCGAATTTAGGTGAAAATACATACATTTCAGATAAATATCTCTTCAACTTCCTTTATTATTGTTTTGGCGCTCACACAATTTCTTGCCTTCTACGTTTTTATGTAGACAATAAGGTGATATTTGTAGTAAAAGGTATCAGCTTTTAGTATTACATGATTGTCTGGATTTTTTTCTAGTTGCAAGATTGACAACCAACTCACATTAAGTCCTTTTCAAAGACATTCAAATATTTACGACCGATAGACGGGACAAGACATAGAAAATCGTAATCGAAATGCTTGTTACTACTAATTAACAAATCGTTATGTCTAGGGTCATACGCCCGCTTGTCAGGTAACATTCTTGTGTCAATATTGAAAATGTTCGGGATCAAAATTTTTGTATGACATTATTCCCATTGCCGCTCTATACCTAATTCTTTTAAATCTCCTTGGTTCTTATACAGTCCAGTGACATACTGAATATTAATCTCAATCAAGGACTCAAGGACCAAAGTCCTTAGTGACGACGAGTTTGTTTTCTTTGTTTTATGTACATGTTCTACAAAACTCGGGTCTTACGTCGGTTGATCTTTTAAACCTATTTCAAATTATATCTTCCCCTCGGACCTTTCACGAAGCTGTTAACCAAGCATTAAGTAACCCTACGCAAAAATGTATGCTGTGGGAAACAACATTTTTTTTTTGGGATGAAAAATTATGGATTATGGTAGGGCTCAATGTACATCATCGCGATGCATTAAATAGTTTGAGGGCCAAGGGGGTAACTTAGCTTTGAAAGCATCTTTAGCTTTAGGCGCGTGACCTAAAGATCCTGTATCCTGATCCTGATTGTATCCTGTTTTTTAATTTCACAAAAAAATGTCACAAATGTTTTCACCAGCAGCTCCCTCAGCAATATTCGATAGCCAAACAGCTGCAGAATTTTAATTATTTGTATTATCGAAAGTTATACAAGGTGTAAACCACCTCATCACGAAGCCGTCAACCAAGCATTCTATACATCAAATTAAGTAACTTTACGCAAAAATTATTGCTGGGAAACGACTTTTTTTTGGGGGTGAAAAATCACGTTTTGTGGTAGAACTCAATGTACCGCACTTAAAACATTGTGCTGATGGATGGATTGAATAGTACGGAGGCCGTGGAGGTGTTTAAAGTAAAAATATTACATTAAAAACTTGTATTAAAAAAAAAAGTTGTCAAAAAGTTGGAACTTTGAGCCCCAATATCTCCGTAACTAGAAGGTTCCCAGGTATGGTGTAGAACAAAAAAAATATCGCAATGACGGGGAGAACAGCGGCTTCGTTTAAGAGGTGTTTTACACCCTTTGTCTTCAATTTTCCAGGGTGACTCCGGCGGTCCCCTAGTATCTGGCAACAGCGTGGTGGGAGTGGTATCGTGGGGCATGCCCTGCGCTCGCGGCTACCCTGACGTGTACTCCAGGGTGTACTCCTTCAGAGACTGGATCCTGCCCAAGATTGCGATCGAGGAGACTACTACCACAGAATTAGAATCTACATCTACATCTTCTTATTAATGTTACCGATCAAGGATACGAAAACTGTCTTTTTTAAAATATACACACTTATTGATTATACATACCACGAATAATTGAATAATACTTTGAATAGGACGAGAAATGGGCGTATCAGTAATCTACAGAAATAGCACTTTTTGAACACTTAGAGTGGACTTTTCCCTCTGGCCTATACAAAGTATTAATGTTTCATTATTTTATGAAACTATACAGATATACTAACACCGTCTACGAGTGCATTTAGATACAATACCATCAATACAAGCTGGAATTCAAGGCATCGCAACCGATTCTGTACAGACGCATGTAGCCGTTTTCATGAAGCAACATAAAAGTCACTTTCGAGCTGCGTGGCTGCGGTTTGTGATTGTGAATTGAAGGCTTTGTGACTACAGCTTGCGGTTACAGTCTCATTTAGAATAATGATAACGACTTTAAAAAACATACCTACATACAAACATGATTGATACCGCTGGCAAACTCTGCCTTAATAAAGTACTCATTCTGTCAGTAGTATCACAGCCCAACGTTATTAACTACTATAGTAGAGTTGATTCAAGTTAGTCATTACACTTTATTTACTCGAATGTATTATGGAGAACTAATAAACAATATCATAAGTATTATTATGAGACGTTTTAATTGATCCTAATTAACTTACAATACATATATAACATAAATTAAATCTGCATCTAATGGTAAAATGACTGACCAAACTCATTTAATTGATACAACAAGCAATTGATGCAACAAATCTTGGTGGTGCATAAAAAATAACTATTGCGCCGTCTTTGAGAGTGTGCTGCTAACCATGCACTGCATCCTAATTAAACGTTTAAGCAAAATTTCAGCTAGATCGGTTGGGGCTAACTTATTTAAAATTCAGTTGCAAGATTTGACCTAAGCAAACAAACTTATGTACATACCTACAAATATTGCAAGTTATATAAAAGCTTGTAAAAAAAGGTTCCTAATAAATATCTAACAGGAAACAATTACGAAATATTTAGCCAAGTTAACAGCAATAAGAGCAGCGGTGGCCCAATGGTGGCGGCCCCGATTTATTTCATCACCAATGCTCTCAAAACGGTGAAGAAAACATTGTGAGAAAACCGGCATGTCCTAGAACCAAAAATTTCGAAGACATGTGACATCTACCAACCCGCACTGGGCCCGCGTGGTGGATTATAGCCCATTCCCTCTCATGGAGAGGAGGCCTGTATCCCTGCAGTGGGAACATTAATAGGCTGATGATGATGATGAATACGATTTTCAAGCAAATCCTCTGATCTCATTCATCCGGTAAAATACAACTTAAACATTAAACCACGTATAACCTAAACGTGATCACGGTGCGCGCAATGAGCACCGAAATATTTAGTATTTTAGTAATTCAAAACAAATAGTTGGTAATCGTGGTAAATATTCTGTTTTCAGTTTAACACGTGTAAACTCTTTCGATCAGCAATAACATTTACTATAATTTAAATAAACGCGCACATGTATGAGCAGGCGACGTGGGGACACGCGTGCAATTAATTCGACAATGTTTGACTTAATTAGTTAATTACTGACGCCAATACCTTGTGAGGCTTAAAGCCGATGCAGGTGAAATTGCTGCATTGTGGTCGCTTCAAGGAAAGTAGCAGTGATTGGTATATTGCATACTAGCTTCTGCCAGCGGCTTCGCCCGCGTGAAGTTCTATAATTGTCCCACGGGATCTTACTACCGGGATAAAAAGTATCCTATGTATAAACTCAAGTTCTAAACTATCTGTGAGCAAAATTTCATCCAAATCCGTTCAGTAGTTTTCACCTTCACAATATTAATGTGATACCTGCACTAACTTTCGCCCGTGGCTTCTCTAGCGTGGAGTTTGGAATTAGCCTAGAGAAATGTCCTATCGGGATAAAAAAAAAACTATCCGATTCCTATCCACTATAAGACGACTTAATTAATTTTGACGACGCCCGTGGCCAAATAATAACAGTCATTCGTGTCAATCTTTAGGTTTAACCGTGCTTGCCGAGGTTGGCCCGCAGATGGGTGACCACCCATCTTCTTTCTCTTTTAAGAAGAAAAAGAAGAGGAGGAAGAGGAATATGTTTTATAAGTCCCATGTTGTAATAAGAGGCGAGCCTATTGCCAGCAATCGAGCTCAAATCCTGACTTCGGGATGCTACTTCAATGTTTAAATGCTGGTTAACCTGTAATTGGCGACTGTGTAAGTCCAAGACTAAAACCTATGTATGCCTAAATATTGTACACAGAAGCTGTTGGTGAACCTATATTAATAAATAAATAAATGTTTGATCATCACTGACGTAAAGCTTCGGTTTCAGTCAACCCGCAGATGACCATTCGACATTCAGACCCCGGGGTAAGGATAGCACGTGTAACGAAGTCAAAACATAATTAATTTTCATTACAATTTAGAGTAAACAGAGAAGTATCTGTTACCTACCCTTAAACAATAATAACTTGACCCTCACGACCTTGACCGAGTTTTTGGGGTTGTGTGTACCGTCAGCAATATTAGTCTAGGCATGTATTAAGTTTTATCTTTTAAATCTATGTCAACAGAAAAAAAATCTGCCGTATTAATATGTTTTAGATACTTAATTTACGAAAAAACAAGGAATAAATCAGTTAGATACATCATCATCTTAAAGCTGTCCTTTCATAAAAGCGGCTTACCATTCATAGTAGAGTAAGCTTGTGTGTGTTGATTTTTTTATTACTCAGTTACATTTAGTTGAGGCTGTACACTATGAGGGCTAGCGCACACTATAGACAAGACTGTCTTTAAACAGACAATTGGCCCTGAATGCCGAGTATTTTATTATAAATTTCGCTAAACCATTGTTTAGCGGTGAGACTCGGAATACTCCTAGTTTCGAATTTCATCGATTTAGTTCTATTAGTTTCCGAGTAAAATGAATCGCAACCGACGGACAGACGAACAAACTGACTTGACGAAATTATAAGGGGTCCCTTTTTTGGTATTTCACGACAGGACCTTAAAAAATTAAACACTTTTTTATTATTTATTTATTTAACACTTTATGTACACACTGAATTAAAAAAAGTAGAGAGGAACAGAAAATAATACAATGGTGATGCTTATTTCTAAAGAAATCTCTTCCAGCATACCTGCGAAAGGAGATACTAAAAATATATGTAGACATAGTGTGTAAAAACGAAAAAGAAAATGGAATACATAAAACAGATAACTATTTTAAATATAATATACAATACATACATACATACGTACTCATAAAAACATATAACAATACTATAATTACAATACAGTAACTACTAATATATACTTATGCAATTATGATGAATTACTTTATTATTACTATATTACTTTATTTTCCAATAGTACCTTCTTACTTTTTAAGGGAAAATACTCCATATGAGACGCATTAAGTGAATGACATGAGCGCAACTCATGGAAACCTCTCCGTTCCTCCCTAAGAGGGTCTTAAGGCCGCCATCTTTACTTATAAGGCTGGCTGTCAAGGCCGAGGCTAAGAGGGCCTTTGTTGTCCTCTCCTTGTGCCCTCAGGTCAAAATCAATGAGGAATTGCGAAGGTTATGTTTGTTACCGTATTTATATTTAGAAAGGACTTTTTTGCAATCAAAAGAAGTTCAGTTTCTTTATGTTATTAGAAAAATATTCGGCTCATAAAACGAAAATCTCTTCGGCAAGCCGCAGGAGGTAGATTTCGAAGAAGGTTCCACACATTTTTTTTTTTCAAACCGTTGTTAAAATCCTCCCATAAGAGTTTAGCATGGAAAAAAAATAAACTTTAAAATTAAAAATTGTAGACTAAACAATTTGCTTTAAAAAAATATATATTTTTTTAAAGCAAATTGTTTAGTCTACAATTTTTAATTTTTCGACGGTAAAAATGTTTACCGTTTCGGAGATATAATTTTTTTTCAAGATTTTTGGAAATTTCAAGCCCCTCCTCAAGTTAGGGGTTGCATCAAAAAAGTTTAAATTTAAAAGTTATCCGTATTCTTACTCGAAATGATAAAAATGTTAAACGGTCTAAAAATAAAAAGTTATGTATTACGAATTTTCGAAAAACCGCTCCCGCCGTCGCCCCCATGGATTAATTCCGCCCATTCACGAACTTAACCTAAGTTTTGACCCTTTCGATTTTTTGGCCAAGTTTGAAAGCAATTGGTGTATATTTGCGACCTGTACAGTGCCGCTAAATTTTACTTGGCGCCCCACATACATACGTATATACATATATATATTGTTGGGAAGAAATGAGGTCTTACGAAGTATTATGAAGAAATGAGGTTGTATGCAGCACATGTTACTTCTATCGAAAGAGGTGACACTGACAGACGACATTGAATGGTGACTGGTCGCGAGAGACTCCGGTTGAAAAGGGCTGTGAGATTTATATTTTCCTATTTTGTGTGTTTACTCGCTATTTTTCTAAACAATTACGTGTTGATTGAGTTCGTTATAATGTATGGCGGTTTAAGTTAGTTTCAGTGGTTGATATTTGGTTCCAAGTTAGAATAAACGGTTGTATTCGTTATTCTGTGAACCTCGTTGACTTATTTTGAACATCTTCACTTCTGGATGCTAAATATATATATAAACTTTACTGTGGTGAAATTTTTGGAAAACTCGACTTTAGGTGCAAGACCAATAAGTAGTTTTTTTCTGACGAAAGTCTACCTATAATTATGTAGTCGAATAGCCTTAAAAAGGAAGATTTTGTTATCTCTTTTGAAACACCTCTTTGTATTTTCGAATTCGAATTCTCACCCGACTACAAAACTTCGGAACGAACGAAGAATAAACCAATTTTGATTTTTATATTTTTCTGTTTTTGTGTCGCATTAAATACAAAATGAACCAAAACCTAACAAAAATTATCAGCACTTCATTAATAAACTACAACTATTGCAATTTGTGCATTTCTCTTCACAATAAAAAAACTGTAAAAATATTTTTCTTCTGAAAGTGCAACAAACCCTGTCTTTTATTCCTTTTCTTATAACTTTAAGTGGCAACACGTGTCATGTCCATCAGGGCTACGTCATCAGAAAAATGGAAGCAAAAGTTTTAATACCATCATTTGTGACTTACTCATAAGACAAAAGAAAAAGTTCTCTGAAACTTATTTATAGCCTTTTTACCTGCCTTTTATCTATCTCATAAACTTTCTAGCCAGCTCTTGGCAACTCTGATATCAATTACTAGTAAGTGCTTGCCCTACAGCTATATGAGACAAACAAGATCTGGAGATATTTTTATACATCCAATTTTTTTCTATAAAATCCATTTTTCCGAACAGATGAGTGAGTGACATATGAACGCGAGGATCGCATAATCGAGCGACCGATCTTTGTGTTTCGAACGCATGGCTATGCTATAAAAAGATTACGATACGCACTATGCAGGCACGACCTCGACTTGTCGCATCATCATCATCATCATCATCCAGAGCCTAACTTCACCCACTGCTGGGTATGGGCCTCTCTTTGCTTGTGCCAAGCTCCACGCTCTTGTGCCAGCGTCATCCAGGATATTCCTACAGTGGCAACAATGTCGTCTGCCCATCGCGCTGCCTTGTCGCATAACCGGCCGCTATCTTGAACAAAACAGCAGGCCTAGCCAAGTTACAAACGATTCGTTTCGATTCTCTTTCTACAATCGTAAACGTTAAATCACGTGGTCAAAACAAGCAAAAAAAACTTCGTAGACAAGTTTACATCGGTTAAGATGATAGAATGAAATGTATTCGCTTCTACAATCGTGATTGCTACATCCCATATAAATCGTAGCCAACTTACAGTTTTGACTGAACTTAAAAGTTTCTATTCGTTTGTTTCAACCACGTGACTGAACGTTGAAATGATGTCATTCCCATACATTTGGATAGTTTTCTATTAGCGTTAACGATTGTAGATTGTCAACTTGGCTAAGCCTACTGGTCGGACGCGCGGTCATGCGGTCAAACTTTCTCCTGCTCGAAGCTCATGCAGGCAAAAGTCGTGGTCATGAACGTGTTAGATAAATATAATGTTATTATGAAGTGAATCCCATTGTTTATATTAATACCTAATAAGTAACGAACATTAAATATTTACATACATCTAGTTACATATTATTATCCTGACGTAATTATATACATAATATATTACTTAAATGCTAACATAGTTTGTTATTTCATTAATTAATTTGAACTATCAACTGACTTGACTATCAAATATTAAACAGATAATAATTACATTTATAGGTATATCGACTATTTATTTTTAAATATTAGACATAGTAATTACATTTATCTAACAAACGGATAATGCACGACGTCCCTTACGAACTATATATTGCTTAGATTTAACCACGGAATACATGGACACTAGTGGATACATGAATACTATATTATCTATTAGTTATTAGTCTTAAATTCTAGAATCATCATACTCCTGCCCTTATCCCAATTCATTTAGAGTCGGTGCAGAATGTCTCTTTCAACCATCCTTCTCTAGTACTCTTTATCTTAGCTGACACCTCCTTTCTAGCTATATCATACTTCTCACAGTCCATCCATCGTTTCTTAGGTCTTCCTCTACTCTTGTAGCCATCTACATTCAAACTCAAAATTTTTATTCAAAACATTTTCCTCATTCCTCCGCATCACATGTCACACCGACTACTATAGAACCTATAATGTGAAAAATTAAAACCTAAACTTTTTTTAGTAAAAAGGAGAATTTAATAAGATGGAGGTAAGATATAATATATTTATCTACTAAGTTTTGTAACATTTTCATGTAAACCATGTTATAGAGAAAACACAGAAATCCCAATAAAAAAACGAAGGTAAACTAACGCCAAAACCTCTCTACGCAAAAACGCCTATTGGAAAATGCAAAACCGCGGCAGTATACATTGTATACTGTGCAATAAAAACATGATCTATGGCAGCTCTGCAGTGGTATTTGTTTTAATCGATATAAAGTCAAAAACAAGTTTTTTATTTCAAATTTTACGCTGCTTGGTGAATGTGTGGTTTGTGGAAACAACCAGAATGTTTGGTATTATCGTTTATGGCTCTTAATTTTTTACCAATATTTTGGGAAAGTGAATTAAAGGCAAATGATATAGGTCTGTAGTGCCGCTACATTACTATATTTTTTGTAGTGCCACTGCAGGTCGATTAGTTGTTGACTTAAAAAACGTACTTATGTTATGGTTAAATTATGGGATTTTCGATAAGTTAAATACAGAGAGTAAAAAGAAACAACACAGACACAGAGCCCCGCAATCACACATTCAGTTCATCAAATTAAGTATCACTACGCATTATAACTTTTAGAAAAATACTTTTGTTTAGAAAAAAACATCGATGCGGTAGCGGGCAATTGGAATGGAACAAAATTAGATATTTCAAGTTAAGTAATAACAATATTACAACTTAAAACCACGTCAATTAAAGTTGGAACATTGACTTTCAATTTATCTGTTGTGCAGGTGAGGTTCAGTACAAAAAAAAACACATTGACGGCAAGAACAAATGACTTTCGGCTTTTTTAGTGTCTCTCTACATCCATTATGAAAGCTATCCATCTTACCTCTACAAATGTGAAGTTTCCTCTGAGGGGCAACAAGAATAACCGATAACATCAAAGTTTTCCGCGTAAGTTTCTGATATTTTTAGAAGCGAGTAACATTAAGGTGAATGCGCCAGGGTGGCCCGCGAAATTCAAATGTTCTTACGTTTTTTGCAATTTGCAGGTCAGTGTCAGGTTGTATGTTGATTAAACTATGAATCGCGGCTGTAAGACGTATGCAGTTACAGAATTATAATCATCAAAATCATCAATACAACCCTCCAGGCTCATAAAGGTGTATGAATTTACTTTTTCAAGGTCAAAGTCATTCCTGCACCTTTATGCGCTTAGTGGGTTGTATTGATGATTTTGATGATTATAATTCTGTAACAACATACGTCTTACAGTCGCGATTCATAGTTTAATCAAGATACAACCTGACACTGACCTGCAAATTGCAAAAAACGTAAGAAAATTTGAATTTCGCGGGCTACCCTGGAGCATCCACCTTAAGCGTCGTGGTAATACCATCTTCCTTCTTTGATGTAATTTTTATAACTTTAGGACGTTGCTATATTTAATGGAACCTTTCCTGGACAAGTTGTGCTCTTTGGGTTTGACTGCTCGTTGGTCTATTGGTCGGTTCCAAGCTCGACTGCAGAGTATGAGGCCCTGGGTTCGATTCCCAGGTCAAGCAAAGTGAAAGAAAGAAAAAGTATTTATTAAACTCACACAGGACAAAATAGAAACAAAAAGATAGAATTAGGTATGACAAAATTATTTAAAGAAGTAAACATGAGAAACAAAAAAAAACAATCAAATTTGATTAGTCCTGTGCAAGGTCAAAAGGCTCCTATCTCAGCAAGTTGCTGTGACGATTTAAAAAAAAAGTCACAGTGCTCTTAGGTTTTGTCCATTAGGAATTTCTCAGTAGCAGCCACGGAGGCTGGATTTGTGCCCGGTTGATGGCAATAGGCTCGTCCCCTATTACATGGGGCTTAAACATAACTGGCAAAATGTGTGTGTAATATTAGGTACACCTCTGTCTAACCCTCGGGGATTACAGACGTGATGCTATGTATGTTTTTGGGTTATTATAGAAATCTTTCACCTCCAGAAAGGAAATCAAGCTTTTTTAATAATACAGAAATGTTACAGCTAACTTGAATCTACAATGTCTCTAATGACTTGAGCATTTTTAACCGACGAAGAAATATCGCTGGACATAATAAATAAATATCGCTGGACATTACGCACAGCGCCATCTAGTGCCACACTAAGCGACGAGGCTTGTGTCGTGGACACCAGATAGTTGATATACTACATAGATACTTTTTGTTTGTAAATACATACTTATTATACATATAAACATGCATGACTAGGAAACAAATGTTCATGCTCTTCACACAAACATTTGCTCCTACCGGGAATCGAACCCGGGACCCTAAGAACGTAAGGCAGCCTCACTACCGCTGCGCCATTCGGGTCGTCAAGAAAAAGGAGGTTCTCATGTTGACAAGTCAACATCCTTGGTTTTTTCCTTTCTTACAAAAATCTATTTATGCACTTAGACAGTGTTAAGGAATATTATTCGTTTTAAGACAATTCATTCAACCACAAATAAAAAAGCTTGTAACAATTCAAATGCCAGTTGAAATTGCGTTTCATTTTCTCAACAGTGTTCAAACTTTATTATGGCTATTCAATACTTTATCCCTGATTGAGCTCACTAGAGAGGAGAAATGAGGTTTATTTTACTCCATCTATAATATCCATCAACACGTCTCTTGAGATCCAAGAGCAGGGATAAATTGAAAATACTTGCACCCTCATTTAAAGTAAAGATATTTTCACCTCATCCATGTGATAATAATTTATGAAGGTACGACAAGTTTTAACGGACGCACACCATTTTTATAACCGATTAGACTGGAAGCTGATCCTATAGTTTGGAAAAGGCAGGACAGATGATAATGATGAATGTTTACCTAGCGCGTAGAGGCCACTTGCGTAGCACAGCTACGGCGTAGCGCACACTGCTACGGCGTTTTAGCTACTACGCCGTAGCGCGGTCGTATAAATCCATAATATTGTTTTCACTTCTCATGCTCTAAAAGTACGCCAATATAGCTCTACGAAGCGGGACAAAAGTGACCACTTTAGTCCCTAGGGAGTGAAAGTAATTAGTTTTTTAATTTCCTTCATGTGACTTAAACAAACTCAAACAGCAAGTAAATATACTACTATTATCTGTGGAGTGTGGAACATCGTCATTGCGAAATTGTTGAGAGTTTTAGATCCATGGTTTTTCCGCAAAGAAGGTGCCGCCATGCGTTTCAAAATTGTTAATCTGTGACTGGTTTAGAAGAAAAAACTGACCGCGAAAATTTCAGAATTGTTGTCGAGTGTAAATTTGTTCGGTTTTAAATAAATTTATTAAGAATGTCCAGTGACAGTGAAGAGTTTGACGTCGACCAAAGAGCAAAAGACATAATAGATAATCTTTTGCCGCCAAAATCGCGGAAGAGGTACTTACGAAAGTTCTATGGACTGTAGGAATAATAAATGTTTTTGTACTAAATTGACTATTTTTCTCGCATAGGTGAAAAGTACAGTTTGCACCTCGAGACTAAACGCCAACTTAATATACCCTCGGTTTCATTGACTCCCTCGCACGCTCGGGAGTCAAACCACCTCTGGTATATTATGGCTTCGTTTAGTCCCTCGATATAAAATATACTATTCTGTTCAATCCCTTGTATTTACTTGAAATAGACCTCTTCATACATCCAGCACCTAAACGTATAATTCTAAAGACATTGGCAATCACTATACATATTATTGTATAAAAAGAAGCATAAAAATAGTAAAAGTATAAAATCAAAAACTACTGAATGGATTTTCATGCGGTTTTCACCAATGGATAGAGTAATTTGTCAAGGTTTTGTATAAATTGGTTAAAATACTGACGGTAATTGTTGTAAGTGTCGGAAAACGTCAAGCGGTCTCTACTCTACCCGTGCGAAGCCGGGGCGGGTCGCTCGCTAGTCGCTCGACTTATTAAACTTCAACGAAATTACCAAAAAGGCATTAAAGATTTATATTTCATGTGTTTGAGCCTATTCAGCAAACAGTACCTTTATATTACAGTGTTCATCGTTGGGTAAAGGACCGAGGCCGCCGGAAATGGGACCGTAACCGGATGTATCCCTTCTGTTTCACTACCTCCACCAATATTTGGTTTTGTTCCTTTGCTATTAATTTGTGGGTATTTGCTACAAAAGCGAATATGAAAGAGCTGGTTTTCAGACCCTTTATTAATTGATATAAGTAAATGTACAGCATATACAGGGTGTAAACAACATCATCACGAAGCCGTCAACCAAGCATTCTGTACATCAAACTAAGTATCTTTAGGCAAAATTATTGCTGGGAAACGACTTTTTTTTTTGGTTTGAAAGAACCCAATGTAACGCACTCAAAACATTGTGCTGATGGATGAATTGAATAGTACGGGAGTCGTGGAGGTGTTTAAAGTAAAAATCTTACAATGAAAACTTGTATTTAAAAAAAAAACTTGTCAAAAAGTTGGAATTTTGACCCCCAATATCTCCGTAACTAGAAGGTTCCCAGGTATGGTGTAGAACAAAAAAATGATCGCAATGACGGGGAGAACAAGTGCCTTTCGGCTTCGTTAAGAGTTTTTTTACACCCTTTACAGGTTATGAATCCGTATTGAAATTGGAAATTAAGGTCCTGATGTGATACACAGGCCTGCAATGTTCACGCTTCGGTTTCTCGAAGGGTTTTGCAAAGGTAATCTAAATAGTATACCTAACTATCAACGTGAGAAGGTAACGTATAAATATACAGTTTAAATAACATAACATATGTATCTATTAGTTTATTATAACTGTTTATGTGTATTAGTATCAATATAAGTATATAAATTCTCGTTTACAAGAAGTCTGTTTTAGACATTTTTTTTGTACACTATCACTATGTTTTCCTATTTAACCCAAAGGTTGACTGGTAGAGAATGACTTGTGACAGTAAGTCCGTCTATGTACCACTATTGTACATGAAGTTTAAATAAATAAATAACACCACGCCTGTAATCCCCAAAGGGTTAGACAGAGGTGTACATACCTAATAGTACACCCACATTTCACCAGTTATGTTTAAGTTCCATGTAATGGGGGGCGAGCCTATTGCCATCCTCCGGGCACTCATCCAGACTTCGTCGCTGCTACTGAGAAATTCTTGGAGAAAAACCCAATAACACTTTGCCCGACCTGGGAATCGAACCCAGGATCTCGTGCTCAGCAGTTGTGTTTGCGACCACTAGACCAACAAAGAAGTCAAATGTAATATCAAAAAAATATTAAATAGACAGTTTACTTTCGCATTTATATTATTATAGTACATTATGATATAAGTGCGGTAACTTGAAAATTACAGCCGAGGCGATATTCCTAGCCAGAGCCGTAGGCGAGGGCGATAAAAAAGCTGAGGCTGTAATTATCAAAGCGCACGTAATATGTCATACAACGTTTTATAACATATTTGCGAGGAAATAAATAAAACAAATAAAAACGATATAGCGAAAAGAAAAAGCGCGCGGAATAATTTTTACTTGTTCACAAATTAGCGATGCGCGCACATCAGCGCTTTTTTTCAAGGCAAAGACACAAAAAACAGCCAGTATTACTAATAAAGTAAATTAATATTTTTGTGTTTTTGTTACAGATAAATGGTTGTAATTTATTGTCAAAATTAATTAAATTAAAGAATTAAATGTTTATTTATTATATTAATTCATCTCCCAAAGTTAATTTTATTCATAAAATATTGACCACTTTTCTGACATAAAAACTCTTTGCTAAGATTTAAAAAAGTATAAACCGTGCATTTTACTTTACAGCACAAGTACGTAATGAGATACATTACGATATTGAAATTGGTGAAATAAGAGACCCTTTACGAGCAAATGTGTTATAATAGTACATTATGATATAAGTGCGGTAAGTTGAAAATTACAGCCGAGGCGATATTCCTAGCCCGAGCCGTAGGCGAGGGCGATAAAAAAGCTGAGGCTGTAATTATCAAAGCGCACGTATGTCATACGACGTTTTATAACATATTTGCGAGGAAATAAATAAAACAAATAAAAACGATATAGCGAAAAGAAAAAGCGCGCGGAATAATTTTTACTTGTTCACAAATTAGTGAGGCGCGCGCATCAGCGCTTTTTTTTAAGGCAAAGGCACAAAAAACAGCCAGTATTACTAATAAAGTAAATTAATATTTTTGTGTTTTTGTTACAGATAAATGGTTGTAATTTATTGTCAAAATTAATTAAATCTAAAAATTAAATGTTTATTTATTATATTTCATCTCCCAAAGTTAATTTTATTCATAAAATGTTGACCACTTTTCTGACATAAAAACTCTTTGCAAAGATTTAAAAAAGTATAAACCGTGCATTTTACTTTACAGCACAAGTACGTAATGAGATACATTACGATATTGAAATTGGTGAAATAAGAGACCCTTTACGAGCAAATGTGTTATAATAGTACATTATGATATAAGTGCGGTAAGTTGAAAATTACAGCCGAGGCGATATTCCTAGCCCGAGCCGTAGGCGAGGGCGATAAAAAAGCTGAGGCTGTAATTATCAAAGCGCACGTATGTCATACGACGTTTTATAACATATTTGCGAGGCAATAAATAAAACAAATAAAAACGATATAGCGAAAAGAAAAAGCGCGCGGAATAATTTTTACTTGTTCACAAATTAGTGAGGCGCGCGCATCAGCGCTTTTTTTTAAGGCAAAGGCACAAAAAACAGCCAGTATTACTAATAAAGTAAATTAATATTTTTGTGTTTTTGTTACAGATAAATGGTTGTAATTTATTGTCAAAATTAATTAAATCTAAAAATTAAATGTTTATTTATTATATTTCATCTCCCAAAGTTAATTTTATTCATAAAATGTTGACCACTTTTCTGACATAAAAACTCTTTGCAAAGATTTAAAAAAGTATAAACCGTGCATTTTACTTTACAGCACAAGTACGTAATGAGATACATTACGATATTGAAATTGGTGAAATAAGAGACCCTTTACGAGCAAATGTGTTATAAAATAATATATAGCATGACTTTATGGTATCAATTTTAATAGGCGAGACGACAAAAAAAATCTAATTAGTCCGTCAGTTAGATTATCAAAAAATATTTGACCCGTGTTTTTTTCTTTTGTTACGTAAACCAAAATTGACGAAGATATGACGCTTTTAAAATTCTCAATACGTCACGCTTAGATAAAATTTTTAGCTAGTTCTGACGTCACGAGCCCCCTCTCCCGAGTTTTGGTGCGTTTTATCTTTTGTCAATATTCATCGATTTAGAAAAACAAAAAATACGTGTCTAGTAATTTCCAATACTCTAACTGACGGACGAAATAGATTTGCAATTTTTTGATACTGTTGTCATGCCTATTCTGGTTTTGAACCAGAATTAAAATTAATTATTCATCATAATCATGTTCTTTTACTACCATAAATATTCTCGTAACACGAACAAATCAGTATCAAATAATATATTTATTCGTGTTCTGTTGACAACGTAATTCCTTTGAGGTTTTATTTGGATCAATGTGGTGTTAAAAGCGATTGAACATAAAATGTGGCAACATTTTGTGTGTCAATTTAATGTTTTATTCGTATTCATGAAAGATTCAGGCACATCAGGCTCGGTAAACAGACATATTGAGCTGGTTTTTGTTTAAATTCCAATTATCTTGTGGGTCTGGTGTAATTTACGCAAATATGTATTCATGCGTACTTAGGATGCTCGAAATTCTAGCTTCGATATTAAAGGAATGAATAGAAAATTCGACATTTATGTACCAAGGTCACTTAAATGTTATTTCCAATTTAGAACCCACATTGCTACTAATATAACTGGTGACGTAAACAGAACTTTAAACTCATTTATGAAAGAACTGACACGTCAACGTGAAACAAAGAATAAAAGAAAACGTGTATATTTGGCACACACAATTAAAAAAAAAAAACAGTCACCTGAAAAATGAATCACCTAGGTTGGTATATTCTTTCTTTGTATTGTAGGTTGCCACGATAATTCAGTGTCTTGAAACACCGTATTCCCTTAAGATATAAACACGAAAATAACCTCTTTCCTATAAATTAATACCATCCAATTAAAAACTAACCACTCCAACTTAAAAAAACCGCACTTATCCAAAGATATCGATCTCCAACAAAGTAGCTTTAAACTTGGTTAAGTTGGTAGCAAACTAACCACAATTTAACTGCAGCTCTTATATAAAGAGATAGTGGGGATGAAACGCAAGTCTCGTAATCGTCTCCCTGACCCCGAAGGATCAATGCAAATGCGCCACTTTAACTCCGAGGAGCTGAGTAGGGTTACTGTGTTTTAGAGTCAGACTTGTAAAATACAGGCGATTTAACCTTTCCATATTTTAGGGGACGTTGCCACGTTAAAAGCAGCATCTGTGGCGGTATCCTTTAAGGTGGATGCTCCAGGGTAGCCCTTGGTAGCGCTTGGAGGGTTGTATTGATGATTTGAATTTCGCGGGCTACCCTGGAACATCCACCTGAAATCAACGATTCATGTCATACAAATTTCTGGTGATCTCAATACGGATTAGCAGTCACCTTTCAAGACTTTTTCTTTTTCGTATGTCATGTATATAGGGTGTAAACAACCTCATCACGAAGCCGTCAACCAAGCATTCTGTAGGTACATCAAACTAAATAAGTAACTTTACAAATTATTGCTGGGAAACGACGTTTTTTTTTGGGTGCAAAATCATGTTTTGTTATAGAACTCAATGTAACGCACTCAAAACAATGTGCTGATGGATGGATTGAATAGTACTACAGGGGTCGTGGAGGTGTTTAAAGATAAAAAAAAATTACATTAAAATTTGTATAAAAAAATAAACAATAAATCTCCGTAACTAGAAGGTTCTCAGGTATGGTGTAGAACAAAAAAATGATTGCAATGACGGGAAGAACAAGTGCCTTTCAGCTTCGTTATTAGGTGCACATCAAGCTGCTACAATCTGTCAAACTTCTTTAATAGATTTTCAACTTTATCACTAAAACGTGAGGTTCAATGTTGATTGGGACAAGACAATTTCGGGTAGCTTGATGTACTGGTAGATACATTGCAAAAGGAACTTTATGTCCAACGCAAAAGTTTACAATTGAATTGAAGTGTACAATTGAAATACAGAAAGTACTCTAGATGTATTTAAGCTCCTGATGTGTAACCAACAACACACACAATAGGTTATACAATCATTTGTAACCTACTTTGTTCATATCTCATTAGTTGATGACGCTTCATTTCAGTTCGTAATTTTTATTTGTATAACAAACAACTCTGGTAGTTCACGGAAAATAGAGCAAAAAATAAGAAAAAAACATCGCCAGAAGATTGCTTGTTTCCAAGAAAAATCCTAGAACTTACTTATAGCTGGTTACGATGGAAACAGTTGAAGATAGTGGAGCAAGAACCTCCTAATCTGGTAATACACTGAGTCAGTACTACGCTTTACCACAGTGCAACTACTAACAAGTTGGAGTGGTTCATCGCCCATACATTTAATTGGAACTAGAAAATATGACGTCACTATTGTGTTCGGTTGTTCTTGGAAAATCTGTTCTCAGGTATTCCTGAGAACAGATTTTCCAAGAAAAGTAATCACTTCGGCAATCATCGTGTCTTCCAAAATACGAACGCGGAATGACGACATCATGTGTTAAGCAATGCTGGAAAAACGTGCCCAATTTTAACAAATTTGCAAAATACTTACATTAACAAGGAATACATATCCAAAAGGCAAAGAAAATACCGAAGCGCTTACCATTTCTTGTTTAATTGTAACGACCGAAATACCGATCGATTGCTATGTGAAAATGCCCTGTTGAACCGCTGCGCTGTAAGTAGTTTCACTGTGAGAATATTCTCCATGCAACGTTTAAATAAATTCTACCGTTGATCCAGCTAAATTGTGAATTCCTTTTCATATATATTGAGAACTGTCTAATAATATACCATTCGTCTACTGCACGTTCTTGTGAATTGAAAGAAAACCATTATTTCTACAATCCTATTTTAGAAAATACTGAATGGGAAGCACTTATTATATCTATGTTCCCAAAAAAATGCTCTCTGTCGTATAAAATACTTATTTATTCTAAGTTTATCTAGGATCGTGGCAAGTTTTGTAATTTTCCTTGTTTTTCGTTCCATCCTAAGCTGATTAGTCTGACGGTCTGGCAAGAAAAACAAAATAAAAAAGCACAACATAAGCTTTGACACCACAAAGCCTAATCAAATTATTTTTGTTTGTGTAATGAAATCGTCCAATATCTAGAGCTAAAAATAAAATACATTGGGCCCTCAGACTACAAGGACCTAACAAGATTGTACAATCCAATTTTCCTGATTCCATGGAGAGGGACTGGAAACAAATTTCATTAGACGAAAAACTCAGTTTTTACAGCGTTTTCAGTATCTTGTAAATGCACCAGCTGCTAGTGAAATTGGGTGACTGCAAAGTTTGGGCTTCATTTTTAAAGCGAGACCTTGCATATTTCAATACGTCGCTCTGGAAAATTTTACGACAACATTTTATGTAGGATTTTGAGCGCGATTTTATTATGTACTTGACGAAACACAAAGTTTTACATTTTTACGATTATCCCCCAGACATGGCTTCTTTTTTATTGAGAACTAGCTGATGCCCGCGGCCTCGCCCGCGTGGATGTCAAAAGTAAAGCTCCCAGCCGGCTTATTTTTTTCCTACACCTCCAACAAATATCATTATATTTTAGCCAATATGTATCCAAAAACTTGACAAATTAATATACTAAAACCTTCAAAACCACTCTATCTATTGGTGAAAACAACATGAAAATCGGTGCAATACTTTTTGTGTTTATCGCGAACAGACAGACAGACTGACGCGGTGGAGGACTTTGTTTTATAATATGTAGTGATGATTATTGATAAGTGCAATAATTCGTTTACGTTATTCGACTTGGCATACGAGGTTGTTTACATGTGGAATGTGAACTCGGCTATCATTGTGCCGATTTTTGTAAAGGCCTGATGGCCAAGAGCCTCAACAAACATATTTGGAGGGTCTCGTTAGGCCGTTGGATCAAGGGCCACTATTAATATATGTTTCTTTTAAGATTTAAAAATGTAAAAAAATGAGATAAATAAAGAAATTTACTTTAAAATAGTTAAGAGGACACGTTCATGGCGAGTGGCATCGCGTGCACTCGCGCACACGCGCCATATGACTGGCGAAATGTGGGTGCACTTGGGATTGATTACAAGGCGCGGTGTTTTATTATGTTATTATTTTTATTAAATTTTCAAGGACCAAAAGCTCCCTTTCCAAAGTTAATCTCAGAAACATTTATCATTTATTCTATCTCTCGATAATAATTATAATATCAAAGCTACTGTCAATTGAGACTACCAACTAACAATTATAACTTCGAGACTTGGACGTTTCGGTCAAAGAGCTTGGAGACGGAACTCTGCAATCAAGTAATTTGTTGCCGTTCAGTTGCTGAGTTGTTGCCAAACAAATTAATATTGTAGATGCTCAATTAGGCGTGAGGATTTAATTGATACTTTCTTGTATAATTGGGTGATATCGTTCCCAGAGGAATCGTATTCCCCAGTATTAACTGGATTATCGAGGTCAGGCATTCTCCTTTTAAAATACTGGTATTTAGCTGTATCTGATTGGACTGGAAGCTGACCCCAACATAGTTGAGAAAAAGGCTAGGCAGATGATGGTCATTTCCAGAGTAGAAGTGAGAGGAGAAGAAGAAAAGGCAGGCGTCCCACTTGTCCAGCAGTGGACGGCTTTCGTCTGATATACCGCTATACAGGGTTATTTGTAAAACACCGACAACCTCTCAGGACTGTGTTACTAACATCATAATCAACAACTTTTGTTCTATGACTTTTAAAAATTCATCATATTTTAGTTCATCAAATTTTTTTATGCATCAGTACCTACGACAACAAAACAGCATAATCAGCCTATAATGTTCCCACTGCTGGGCTCCTCTTCGTGAGAGGATTTATCACTGAAAAACATTTTGAATTAAATCCAATACAGCGCCTTCTTCGTTTAAATAGCAATTTTGTTGCTGAAACAAAAACGTAAGGTTTAATACAAGGTTTTCACTATAAGCAGACAAAGCGTGCACCAATTAAAAGTTCGAGGAACCAGCGCATCGCTTGGTAGGTACGGTCGTGCGACTTTCACAACTACCCTCCACTCACGTACCCTTGCACACTCAATATGGCTGCCAACACGTTGTTGTAACTGCACAGAACTTTGCTAGAGTTACGCGATTTCGTTGACGTCAACGAATGGATGTGATGCAAAAGGATTAACGAAATTGTGAAATTTCGTTGGTGGCTAGAATATAAGACTAGACTAAACTAGACTGAGATTATGAAGAAAAACATTAAAATAACGAACTTCCAGCCAAATTTAATAATAATAATAATCATTTAATTATCAGGCAACTAAGGCCCATAGATAAAATACACAAAATAATATTTTAACAACAATAATAAACTAATACATATTTTAAACCTTAAGAAAACTAAAACTATACACGCAACGTTGTCGGTGTCGTGTTTCGCTACGTGGTGTCACGTAACCGCCCTCGGAAACGTCGATATACTAATCCTCTTTAAAGGAGGATGTAAAACTATCCTTCCTTTGTATTCATTAAAATCCTCAATATTTTTCTCAATTTCTTTATTTTTCTTGCTACACACAAAGCAATTTAAACTGTGCGTTTGCCCGTGAGTGAATTTCAGAATGTACAATTACGAAAAACATCCAACTGAATTACCGTGAGGTAACCGTAAAGTTTAATTGCTTGTAAACAATGTACTCAATTTAAAACTTCGGATCTCTTCGGAAAACTCCGTCACTGAGACGCGCTGTGGAACCAAAACAGTAAAGTAATCTGCAGCATCTTTATGTACCAGCTTTTCGCGTACTTTCGTACAACACTTGTTCACAAAACTTAGATTTATAGAGATAACGTGGAAAAGTTTATAAGTCGCGACTTCAGGAATTATGAAGATGAATGCCTTTGCCTTGACTGTTGAAAGTTTGGAGTGCAGCCATTTTTATTATTGTGAAATATGTAGTTTGTGAGTTTGGCATATTTCCTAAAACTAATGCTGCGTCTTTGGTCTCGTTGTCGCAAGCGCGACTGCTGAACATGAGGTCCAGGGTTCGATTCCCAGGTCAGGCAAAGTGTTATTGGGTTTTTCCATCAGCAATTTCTCAGTAGCAGCCACGGAGTCTGAATTTGCGCCCGGTTGATGGCAATGGCTCGCCCCCTATTACATGGGACTTAAACGTAACTGGCGAAATGGGTGTACTATTAGGCACACCTCTGCCTAACCCTTCCGGGGTTACAGCCGTTACGTTATGTTTATTTTATGTTAGGTACTTACTGCAAAAAATCATTACGGTATGTCCACTTTAAGTGTGCAGTTCAAGGTGGCGCTACTTGTCAAGAAAAAATACATCGATTTGTCAAAATTTATACTTTTATTTACGCCGTGTTTTCCTGCTTGCACAGATAAGTCGGTTGAAGTGTAAGGGCGAATGCCACATCTGAACCTCGTTCAAGAGCTGTCCTGTCAGCGAACAGTACCTGAACGCCTTTTACACGTGCTCAGTTTTATTGAAGTGAAATCCGCTCTGTTATGTATTTATGAACTGTGAAACTGATATCACAGTTTATAAATACATTATGTTTTTGTTTTTCACCGAAAACTCGGGTTTTCAAATATCCGGTATATCGAGGGCATACAAGGGATTACAGTGGGCCGATAAAAATTTGCTCTCGCCCGTTACCGAAACATAATTCGATTTAGTTTCCAATCAAGTTATTAAAGCTACCTACTGCCCGTAAATCCGACCGCTTTTCATTTTTAATCGAGCCCAATTTTCTCATATATAAAGCAGTATTTGTGGATGATATGTTGATATTTTATACCATATTGTTTCCTTAGAACGATTACCTGCTATTCAGCTACATCTAATTTAATTAAATAACTATACATAAATAATTTAATAACGTATCTCTCAAATACTGTTTCATTTTTAATATATAAAATATTTTTTTCTGTTTAGTCTGGAAGCCCATCCCAACATAGTTTATAAAAAAGTAGGTGTATGGTAGATGTTCGTTTTTAAACGTTTGTAAGCACTCAAAAATTAATGAAAATACATTTTTATCAAGTTTGCGAAACTTGATAAAAATGTATTTTTTGAGTTATGCGCATGAATATAGTGAAAAAAATGCTTGTTGCAGTTGCAGTTGTTGTTGTTGAAGTTGCGTTGTTGCAGTTGTTTGTAGCTGTTATAATAACTATCGAAAACTAATAAGCATATGAAATAATAAAATGTTCGATGTCTACAAACTCTTTGTCAAATTCATAGACTGGAAAGTAATTTCAAACTATAAATCAAAAAAAAATCTAAAGGAAGAAAACACGATGAAGTTTTGATGAATGATCTTCCACAGATATTTCATTGTAAACAGGTAATATTTACGAAACATACATTTTCAAAACACGCTCCGTCCCGGTTCCCTCACATTGAAATCTGCGAACAGTTTGATCTATCACCACGTCCTATGATCAACTGGTCGCTTTATTTGCTAAACGATGATTGATAGTCGTAAACACACTTATGATGGATCAAACGGCTCCCGATGGACCTATCAATCAATATTTCTTTTGCTGAGACAATAGATTTTGAAGGAAACTCATTTTTTTTATTGCAAAATGGGCCTGCTCTTGGTCTGTTTAACATTGCATCACAGTCAAAATACAATAATATTTATTTCCAGAAAAATAAGGTTGTTGTTGTATTACAGCTAGAATACTTGAATAATACAGATTACAGAAAATCAAGGTGTAAACGAACCCTTCACAAAGCCATCAACCAAGCATTCTGTACATCAAACTAAGTAACTCTACGCAAAAGTGATGGCTGGTGAACGATATTTTTTTTGGGGTGAAAAATCACGTTTTACGGTAAAACTTAATGTAACGCACTCAAAACATTGTGCAGATGCACAGATGCGCAGAACGGGTTATGAAGGTATTTAAAGCAAAGATATGGCTTTAAAAAAATAGGTATTTTTTTAAAAAAAACAACAATATCTCCGTAAAAAAATTTGACCTACAATATCTCCGTAACTAGTAGGTTCCCAGGTACGGTACAGAACAAAAAATATATCGCAATGATGGGGAAAACAAGTATCTATTTACACCCTTTATACATGGTGTCAACGGGCTCTTCACGAAGCCGTCAACCAAGCATTCTGTACATGAACCTAAGTAGATCTACGCAAAAATTGTTGCTGGGACACGACTTTTTTTTTTGGGATAGAATATCACATTTTACGGAAGGTCTCAGTGTAACGCACTTGTGCTGATGGATGCATTGAATTGTACGGGGGTCGTAGAGGTATTTAACTTAAAGTTTTCCTTTAAAACTAGTTTTAAAAAACTTGTGAAAAAGTTGGAACTTTGACCAGCAATATCTCCGTAACATGAAGATATGGTCTAGAACAAAAAAAAATGGTAGCAATGACAGAGTGGACAACTGCCTTTTGCCTCACTACGCTTTTCCACGTTCTAATAAATTCTTGTTCAAATACAAACTGGCAGAAGCAAATAACAATTTATTCGGAGAGCTAATGTAAAACCCTTTGTAAAGCTTAGATTACACAAGTTTTGGATTTTCTAATTAAGCTGCTAACAATAGATGTACATACATACAACATGAACTCTAAGTAAAGAAAGGCTGCCATACGTCCTGGTACACCGGTTGGGAATGTCCTCTCATATCTCAAAACAGAATCGTGTTTAGAGCTCGGTCCACTCGTTTTAGTGTTTTAAAGACGCTGCATCCGTGAGTGCTGTGTTCCGCTATTGAAACGACTGTTCTGCTAGCTAACTATCCCCAATCTGGCATCACACAAATCCTAGCTACGTCCCTGCTAATTAGGTAATGAAATTGACTTAGTTTCGTACTAAAACCTAGCTATTTAATATTTATTTTCAAAATCCGAGATCTACGAAAAAATCTCTTCTTAAACCTTCGAAAAATATATGCATAGATTGCTCAAATTATCATCCATGGTTATATTCTACTTCTAATATAAATGTCCCGGCGTTTCAGCATTTATGGCAGCTCTAATCTTAAGGGAAATTTATAACTAAAACTTTATACAACTTCACCAAATTCTAGGCTTTTCACGATTACCTACGTAATGAAAGGTTCATTCACTAAGTATTTCGTTGGGGCTCACATGGATTCAGATTTCCCCGAACTGGATCAGTTAAAATGAAATCCGTATTACTATAGTACTGTTAAATATTTTAAACGTATTAATAACTAACTTCCACAGAATAATTTAACCTTTTTGCACTCCAACAAGTTTAGCTGTAAACAGGGCAGATAATCAACTCTTTAATTAAGTAAAACCTATTATAGATGTAAAGGTTTACCTAGCTAATTTCATTTGAAGCACTCCGTGGTATTTTAAATCTATAATAATGAAGAGGTATTGTTTGTAAGTTTGATGTAGAGGGGAGAATCTTAGGAACTACTCATCTGATTCCGAAAACTACCGGGAAGCTACATTATTCCCGAGCGTCATCTATATCTATCTATCTATACTAAAAATAAAAAATAATTCAAAAAAAATAAAACCCATATTGGATGTAATTATTTTGGTCTAGATTATTTAATGGTCCCCGTGTTGCAGTCAATATGTCCTGTTTCCTGAACTTATTTTTTTCTTTTCAGTTTTTATTTAAAGTTATAAGTTATTTTTTAAGCAGTCGGGTTTTTTAATATTTTTTTTATTTTTTTATTTTACAGTTTTTAGCTTACTTAGATATACCATTTTAAAATCCTCATGAAGCTCTTTATCGAGTCGTTCAGGCTGCAGAGCGTGCCAAACATTTGAACTTTGTTTCTTTTTTTGTTTTGGTATACGTAATCTTGTATAAAACGCACACTATGTAGGCAAGCATATTATAAGTTGGGGGAATACATTGATGATAAAAATGCTTGGCTAAATGCTGGTCCTGCTCCACAACCATAGTTGCAAACTAATTGATTGTACTGGTCGGGCATTATTTGAGTCTATCGACACGCAAAGAAGTAGAAGAATTGATTCCCATGTTAATGTATTGTGGAAGCTGCAGAAGATTGTAAAAATATACCTACTTGCATTGTATAGATTCCAGTTTTTAGTATTATATAATTGCATAGCACATGTGTGAGTACTTTGTACTGTTCAGCCACCACTTACATTTAGTTATCTTTCATTGACTTGAATATGCCTTGGTGGCTGAGAGAATGTCATGCTCACTCAAATGTCTCGCTGATGGTGGCGGGTGTGTCGGGTCACTTAGTTCCCTTAAATATGGTCGAGTTGAATGGTGCCGATACATGCGTCATGTTCGTGAACGGGCGCTCTCAGTTGGGACTGGTCATCTCTTAGCTGCCACGGTTCGTTCATTTATAATTACTTTTTTTATTTTTTTTTTATTTATCATTTTACTCTGGACGCTCTTAATGTGCACGTCTTTCTACATCGTTCTCACATATATGTCTTATCTCAACATGAATGATGTAACCAAGATTTTGTAACAATATTTTGATTTAAAATAGTGTCCATGGAGTTTCTTGCCCGTTCTTCTCCATAGAGATCTACGTTAGGGAATGGGCAACTACAGTAGGTACTTTCTCAAGTTATTATGCCTTGTGACTGTGACTGAAGCTTTGCTTTTTTTGTATTTTCGACATTCAAAAGTGCCGTAATGGTAATAAATGATTTGAGTTTGAGTTTGAGTTTGATACCCAGTGTCACTCTCACAGTAAATACGAATCTAACGACACCTCTCAAGCTAAAATCCATCGAGCCGTTCAGGCAACAGAGCGTGCCAAACAATTATACATACATATACATACTCTCGAAAAACATAACCCTCCTTCTGGCGCAGTCGGGTAAAAAGAGGTACAATTTGTTTGTAAGTTTTTATGTAGGGGGTAATCTTCGAAACTACTGATCCGATTCCGTAAATTCTTTCACTAACGGGAAGCTTTATTATCCTCGAGTGTCATTGGTACATTTAAAACGTTCCCGTGTGTTGTTTTCCGGACATAACGGGAGCGAAGCCAGGAGCAAAAGCTAGGATCACTACGATCAATAATAACCCAGCTAGCAAAATATAATCTTACAAATATCCAAAGACCATATTTTTTTCAGTCTTATATCACACTTACAGACACCTATAAGTGTGGACTTGGGCGCACTTTATAAGTATATTCACCCTTGCAATTGCCTTGTAATGGTCTTGCGAAGTGTATTTTCACACTTACAAGCCTCTTGCTGATGCTTTTATAATGACAAATAAACTTACAAGTGACTTACAATGGCGCGCTGTAAGGGTAAATAACCTTAAAGTCCTCTTACTAATAAAATAAAATACTATTTTAAGGGTAATATCGCTTATAGTCCTCTTTGTGATCTCCTAATAAGAGTGTTATCACAAACCGCGAACTCCTTGGAACTTTTGTGAAAATAATAAAGTATTATATTTAAATTTATATTTCCTACAAAAGGCTACTGTGTATATTTTCTAATTTCTTACTCATGTATTTGTCACGCACTGAGTATATGCGATTATTAGGTTGCGAAGTAGTTTTTCTCGATTACTTTGAAATTTTAATAACAATATTTTTACGGGCCTTTTCAAAAATGTGTCTTTTACTTTATATATTTTTTTAATTATTTGTAAAATAATATCAAAATGTCGCCATTACGACCAACCACGATTTATAAGTGCTTTATTAGAGCAATATAAGTCCATTACTCTTGTCTAAGGTTTATATCGCACTCGTATAAGTCAAATTAAATCTAAAACCACTGTCCACGCGGCCATGTTGCTTATATTTTTAGGGTTCCGTAATATGTAAAAGCAAGCCAAACGACGAAGTCGAAGGATCTAATAGGAAATTAATGATATTGTGTACTAAATATTAAAATAGTCTATTACCTGATTACATAGCAATTTCTGGAGTCAACACAACAAAGAAAATAAATAACCCTTAATAGGGAATTGATGTAGACCGTTTAAAGTGCTACTACTCTTTATTATATCTTAGGTGAGATAAATCACACTTAAAATACTAGTTTACAGAAGTCTAATAAAACACTGTGACAGAAAAAACAGTGTAGTCGCTTCTAAGGTTGACTGGACTTATAAAATGAATTTATAAGTATTAATTAAGAATCAAAGGCAATTAGACTTGTAAAAGGCGCTTATAATACCACTGCTCTTATTTATATCATATAACGTGTTCTTAAATACGTCTATAAGACTATGTTATAAGTATGAATGCTCTTAAAACTTAAATAGACTTATAAAATAGCACTATAAGAGTGCCTGCCTTAATCAGAACACATATAAACCTTATATAAAACCATAGCTCTTACAATCTTTTGTTTGTAAGGGTATTAAGGGTTTCTGACTTAATCAGAACACGTATAAACCTTATATGAAACCATCGCTCTTAAAGCTTTTGTTTGTAAGGGTATTTTGCTAGCTGGGAATGTGATGATCGTACGTCCATTGCCACTACACATTAATACCACCGATTTACAAAACAATAATCCCCAAATTACTAGACCTAGCAAACGGTTTGATAATCACACATCAGAAAGAGAACGAATACCACGACCCAAGCTCTCAAAATATATGATAGCGATCGAATTTATCAATACCACACATATTTACCTCTCCCCTCGAATGTTTGACGTTTAATATCCGCCGCTGTGCAGTCCAATACAAACAAACACATTGAAGTATACCGCAATTCCCGATTACCTCTGTTTACCCGTACCTTCACGGTATACCGTCAACGTCACGTTCGGTATATACCTGCAGGGCAAAGTGGGTCAATGTCGCGCTCGATACGCTCAAGGTTGACCATCGTGTAGACGTCGGATTATTAATAGGTGTACATTATGTGGATGGAGAGATGACATCTTATAGGAGGAGTGAGCTGAGAAGTTTCGAGGCAACAGTTAAATAAAAGAGAAGTTCTGAAATCCGACTATGACGACAACTATGTTGATTATGTATTTGTTTATTAGTCTGTACAGTTCCAGGTGATAGCTTCGAAAATTTTTGATAAAGACTTTAACGTGTAATTTTATTAGTCCTAATTTTTAATGTATGTAGGTGTGATAAGATACCGTGAAGAAGTTGATTCCTTTCTTCCTTGAAGCGGAAATTACCATGATCAGCAATGAAAAAAATCATCAGACACACATACATGAGTTGGATCAATACGTAGAATATTCTTTAACCGGGTAGAGGTCCCTTTAGTTAGGATGGATTTTAATCATTCATTAACTTGGTAAAGCAGTGTAGCAGTGTGTTAGATACGGAAGTGTTGGAGGTCAATCAAACTCGCTAGTTGGTTGCACACTAAAACTTAAGTATATTATATTTAAAGAGGGTTAAACCTTCTTTGCGCGGCGGGGAGGGGCGGGGCGCAGCCCGCACTCCTACACTATGCATCCTTTGACATATGTGTTTATAATAACACAGTGATAGCCTAGTGGTGTGGTGTAACCGTCAGACAACCAAGACATATATGTATAGGTCTCAAGTTCGAACCCAAGACACGCACTTCTAATTTTTCAGATCATGTGCGTATCGTATAATAGGGAATATGCATGAAATACAAATCTCTTTTTATTTATGAAAAATGCCCTGTTTAAGTTTCCAATACATCACTTATTTTACAATTTACTGTTTCATGTAGCATGTTTTTTTGCTCGATAACGCCGGTATTGACGTCAAAGTTCATTGTGTTAAAAAAAACCAAACCAAAAACCAACATTATTTTATTATAATGACGTCACATCATGGCCGCGACAGCTACTGACGATTGAACTGTCGTAGAAAATTGCAGGAGTTTAATATTATTTTTGTGCGACAAGCAGTAGTTTAACTTAACTTTTAATACTTTTCTTTGGTTGAGAGTACTGTATTATATTGATATAAGTGAAGAAAAAATTACGTCCATATTCCCTATTATCACTTGCTTCGATGAAGTACGACATCGTAAGGAAATCAGCATGCCTGAGAGATAGGTCTCGCCGGCATGTAAAGCCACACTACTAACCACACGATAAAGGAAAAGTAAATATAACTTAAATGGATATTTTACGCATTGAATCAAACAATGATAGCACATTTTTCAGAGAGAGCGAACTCTACAACAGAGTGCATTCCTTTTTACAATAGAATATAATATTAGTTCCACAGATACATATTATTTCTAATACCATCTGTAAGTTTCATGCAACTTCGCCAAATGTTTGCATTAATTAGCAAGCAATTCAGGTAAAGACGTGAACTAGCGAGCAAGTTCCGAAGTAGAAGCTAACTCACATAATGTTGTTAACGCGATATATCTATTGAAGTGGTAACACAAACAGAACTCCATGTTAGCTTTTGTTAAGACTCCAGGGTGTTCCCGGAACGTGATCATGTACGTATGTAGTCAAGGTACAGTCAAACTCAGGCCGTGTCGACGGCGCGTATGTGTTCCACGCGCGCCTCAAAGAGAGTCAGCAATAGGGAAGGGGTCCGCAAGGGCCGAAGCCTGCCGAAAGAGATACCGTGGTCCCGGAACACAAAGGGCGATGAAGGAACATGGATGGGTTTTAGTCAGTAAAAGTCTGACACTCCCTCCCGCTCCGCCCAGAGCGGGAGAAGTCATTTGATGATTTCCCATCCGAAAAAAAAAAAAAAAAAAGGTACAGACAAACTGTGAAATTTTCTCATTCGATTTAGAACTTAAGGTGAAAGCGTCAGGATAGCCCGCGAAATTCAAATTTTCTTACGTTTTTTGCAATTTACAGGCCAGTGCTAGGTTGTATGTTGATTAAAATATTCTTCGCGACTGTAAGACGTGTGTAGTTTGTTACTACAAACTACACACGTCTTACAGTCGTGAGGAATTGGTATTGATTTGGTAGAATTATAATTAAAATATTTAAAATTACAAAATTAAAATATTCCTCGCGACTGTAAGACGTGTGTAGTTTGTGGTAGTGTAGAATTATAATCATCAAAATCATCAATACAACCCTCCAAGCGCATAAAGGTGCAGGAATGACTTTGACCTTGAAAAAATCATTCTAGCACCTGGAATATTTTAATCAACACACAACCTAGCACTGGCCTGCAAATTGCAAAACACGTAAGAAATTTTTAATTTGGCGGGCTGGTTGGATCATCCACCTTAACCTTCATCATTTTATGGTTTAAAATCGTTTGGAGAAATTTTACAGTTTGTGGTAACTTGAAATGCTGGCGACTGTACCTTATCTTTAGATTGTTTCAAGGAATACCTACTTAATTTCGATACTCAGAACCGATTCCGATCAGTAATATTGTCTATGCTCATACGAACTTCTTGGAAGATCGTAAGTTGTTAGATTTCTAAGTTTGATTTGATAGAACATAACATACCCACCCACATTGTGCCAGTTATATTCTAGTCTCATGCATGTTAGTAACTGGTAGCGAGATAATTGCTATCACTCGGGGTACTCAGAACTGAATACGATCTGAAGTTTAGTCTGTCTGAAAATGATATTCAGTTAGAACTGAGTTATTTCTTGGAATGTGACTTGCATCTCGAAGTTTGATTTCACTCTGTGAAAAACATAACGAAATTGTTTCCGATACCCACTCAAGCTGACAAGTTTCAAACTTTACTTTACTTAAAATTAGTAATTAACATAACATCAAGCCTGTAATCCCCGAAGAGCTAGGCAGAGGTTTATCCATTAGACCACGCACATTTCGCCAGTTATGTTAGCATATTGCCATCAACTGGGCACAAATCTAGACTCTATGGCTGCTACTGAGAAATTACTGATTGAAAAACCCAATATCACTTTGCCCGATTAGATAATAAGTATTTTAAATACTTACTAGGCTTTTATACAAGCCGGCCTGAAAATAATAATCACTTTATCCCTTCCCCATTCAACGTCCTAACACATTACTGAACAAACTCCTAAGGAAGGACGTGACGTAGGCTTCTCCCGAGAGAGCTTAGCTTTGTTTCAGACCTGACACCTCTATTAATGTATAAATATTTTACAACCGAGAGACTAAACAAGACGGTACTTAGGCTAAGAAACGGGTGCTTCGCACGGGTACAATGTAGCATATACAATTATACATATAAACCTTCCTCTTCAATCACTTGAACTATTGCTAAAAACTGCATTAAAATCCGTTGCGAAGTTTAAAAGATCTAAGCGTACAGACAGCGGGAGCGACTTTGTTTTAAACTATGTGAAGATATCACGTCACGCGTCTATTGCCCGTAGATTTAAGCAAAGGTATACATAGGTACCTACCTATGTATACCTCTACATACATGGACGCGTCAAAATGCGAGTGTACTGTGTTCTACACCTGTAGAACACAGTACACTCACATTTTGCCAGTTGTGTTTAACTCCCATCCTATTTCCTACTGAATATTATAAAACCGGCCAAGTACGTGTCGGGCCACGCGCAGTGTAGGGTTCCGTAGTAGCCCGTTATCACAATATAGAACGAACCCGTTGGTACAGCGCCATCTAGCGGCAGCGTTGTGAAACTTATGATAATTTATTATGTTTTTTTTTATTTTAGATTTTGTTTTTCAATGCAAGTCTTTACCCGTTATAAACAAGCAACTACATCATCTTAGTCACTTTCTAGGATTTATTCTAAGGATTTTTTATTTGGGACAAAATTATCCAACACCCAAGTTCTACGACTATTACTGCTAAACTAATCAAGCTATCTTAACCGCTATATTTGTCCTTTAAAAGCTAAACTGCTGGCTGGACTGGGGGGGCTACTGGAACAAAATTTAATAACAATAATCGGCACGACGCATATTGGTGCTCTCTTAGCTAGATTGCTGAGCAATCTGTATTTAGGAGTGACAAAAATTTGCACTTTAAAGTTTAATATTTCGTAAATGGGGTACTTAGACGACGAAAAAAAAAACATCCGCACTTCACATGTAGAGAGAGAGCTACTCTAAAAAAAAATATTGTAGAATTTAATTCTATTGTCTACCAGAAGAGTAAAATATCTCCTAAGTGGGCACAACCTTATCCCTTCTCCTAAGAATGAATTAAGAAAACATGAATAGATAGAGATAAGAGTTGTAAATTTGACTAACTGAAACAAGTTATGAAAGAAACAATAGATTAACCTACTTAAATATGCTATCTACACATGGACTTTTACCATCTCATAACCTACCCACGAGGGGAGATGGATGCCTTGATCACGTCTTCCTGAGCCTTGACAAACAAAAAAATATAGCTTTTACAGCGGTTTTAAATACAACCGTAACAGACCACTGCATGATTTTGTTATCGCTGGAGAATAAATATTGTTATAATACTCGTATACCTAAAAAGCACAAAACAATAGTCAACTACGAAAATGCCCTTATTAGTCTAAAAAACACTGATACCTCCTTTTTTAACATCTTCAAAGACCCTGACACTTACGCCTTTGCGCTTATAGAACTGGTCAAGACAGCTTTACTGTCGAACTCTAAAAATGTAATCATCACTAATAGCAGAAGAACGATTAAACCCTGGATAACAGCAGGTGCCCTTCAGTGTATTAGACTAAGAAATTCAATCTACCAAGCTCAAATCAAACCCACATAATCAAATTCTAGTGATTACATATAGACGATATCGGACTTTCTGTGGGAACCTTATAAAAAAACTAAAAAATAAATTTAATAAAGACAAATCAAAGCATCTGCTAAAAACCCTCGGGCTCTGTGGTCAACCATTAATGACATCACAAATTATAAGCCACCCAGGAGTTCAAACAGCGTCCTACTTGAGTTAAAATCGTGTCCCCAAGACTCAGTCAACTACGTTAACAATTATTTTATTAACATTGGACAAGCTCTAGCTCAGAAAATCCTAAATAGTAACGTACCCCCTGCATCTTGTAACACAGACAGCCTTAATCTGTCCTCCATTGTTCTCCTAGACACCTCTCAAGAGGAAGTTGAAAATACACTGATGTCCCTAGACTCTGGGAGTGCACCAGGGTGGGACGGAATTCCTACCCTTTTCCTAAAGCAGGCAAAGGAGATCTTAGTCCCACTGATCTGTGACCTGGCCAACCTATGCTTTAACACAGGTATCTTCCCCTTCCTCCTTAAGCGCTCTGTTGTTACCCCCGTGTATAAGAGTGGAGATAAAGACGACGTTAACAACTATCGGCCAATCTCTGTGTTGACCTCCATTTCTAAAATCATTGAGAAGCTCCTGAACTCTAGAATAGTCAACTACTTGACCAAGTAGAACGTCTTATCTTCCTCTCAATTTGGTTTTAGAAGGGGAATATCGACCCAGGATGCTACGGAGACACTTGCTACTGCGATAACCAAGGAAGTAGATAAGGGGAACAAATGCCTAGTGGCCTTTCTTGACCTCAAGAAGGCCTTTGATACCGTCTTTATCTCTAAACTAATACACAGGCTGGAGAACTTAGGATTTCGAGGTTCTGCTCTATCTCTTCTCAGCAGTTACCTTCAAAACTGAAAACAGGGAGTAAAAATTGGAAATTATGTTAGTGACGAAGAGAACGTGACGTATGGCGTCCCGCAGGGCAGTGTACTCGGGCCGCCGCTCTTTTTGATCTACATTAATGAGCTCTGTAACCTTATTATCAACGGCGCGAGGATACTGTCCTACGCGGATGACACCGCTATTATCTTCTCTGCTAAGACCTGGGACAAAGTTAGGCTGGAGGCTGAGAGTGGACTGGCTAGGGTTGGTGATTGGCTACGTGGGAATCTACTTACGCTAAATACCCAAAAAACCAACTACGTCTGCTTCACTAAATACGCAAACTCTCAGCCTGCGCCTGACTTTAACATTAGGATACATTCCTGCTTTACCCCAACCCTACCTACCTGTAGTTGCCCTATAATTCATAAGGTAAATTCCGTCAAGTACCTAGGTATTATAGTAGATCAAAGGTTAAGCTGGTACCCACACCTCGAACTAACTGTAGCGTGGGTGAGAAAACTCATATGGGTTTTCAAATCCCTGAGACATATAATGAATGCAGAACTACAGAATAAAATGTATATCGCACTGGCCCAATCTGTAATCATATTATATTGTATCTCGGTATGGGGTGGAGCAGCTAAGTCGTATTTTATAGATCTAGAGAGGGCACAGAGATCCTTGATTAAGGTCATGTACTGCAAACCCAACAGGTTCCCTACTGAAACTCTATACGCTATCTCTAAGCTGCTTTCCGTCAGAAAACTCCATATACTAAGATACTAACATGGTATGGTACTAAGATATCACGAAATTCTACCCTTTAGCCATGACAAACTTAAAAAAAGACGGTGTGATTTTGTAGCCCCTACATACCCAGCACGTTCGATTTTTGCTAGTCGTCAAAATGTAACTCAAGCTCCACGCGTCTATAATAAAGTAAATCGCATACTTAACATTTACCCTATGCAGCTGTACGAGTGTAAGAAGACATTAACTGAATGGCTCTTCACACTTAATTATGATGCCGTTGAGGACATTTTGGCGACTCTGGGTTGAGCGTCATGCATACTGACACACACACACATACTTACACTCCAACACACACACACACACACACTCCAACACACTTCCACACTCATTCACACATACACACGCCCACTCACACATCCACTCACTCATGAACACACTTACAAACACACATTTATACTAAACACACTGCCATAAACACGATTCTCATTCTTCTTTTTATTGGTTTTTTTTTTTCTTTTTTCTCTTGAAAAATGTGTAACTTATACCTAATTAGCACAGATAAACAATTGTTAATTAGCTCGAGGAAGAGCGAGGTTTATCCCATCACAAGTATCTTCGGATTACTTTCTGGGAAGCCCCGGCAACTTAACTGTATAGATTTAAGATAATAAACACATTTTTTTTTTTTTTTTAATTTTCAAATTTTCTGTAGAGATTTTTCTAGTGTCTCACTAAACTGTTTATAGACCACAAATTTTACTAGTAGATAGTTTATAGATAAAGTTGAGACCTTTATAGAAGTCTTTACTCGCCAAGTTTTTAAACTAAAATTAACTCAAGATTAACAACTCTAAGTTACATTTGATTTGTAATAGGCAACGACACATAATTGCGTTCAAATTTTATACTTTTTTTTTTTTTTCGGATGGGAAATCATCAAATGATTCCTCCCGCTCTGGGCGGAGCAGGAGGGAGTGTCAGACTTTTACTGACTCAAACCCATCCATGTTCCTTCATCGCCCTTTGTGTTCCAGGGCCACGGTATCTCTTTCGAATAGTCCTGCAGCCCCGGTCAAATTTTATACTGTGGTACAGTTTTCATGATGTATTTTATAGCCTGTTGTTTTAAACGGAACTGTGATGACATTAATTTAATGGTTTCTACATTTTTTAGAAGTTTAAAAATTGATAGCATCACGGTACCTATACTTAATGCATTTAATTATTAATTAACACTACAGTACTCCTGCCTTCATCTCCTTCATAGAATTTATTTTATGCCTTTTACGGGGCCCATGGGAAATGATGAAGTTGGTGGCAAGGCGGTCTATAAACGCACGTCGTTTATTTTTTATTTCCACGCATCCATTACCGGGAAAGTATCTGAAGTTTCATAAAATATTTAGAGGCCGGTGGATACAGTCATTTTCTCTTACACATAGGGAAACAAGAGACCATAAACAAAACAGTTGAATTTTTAACCCAGTCAGCGCTGTAATTGCACTGATTTAATTGCAAATACCAAAAGTGAAGTAACATTCAGGCATTAATGCGGGATAGCAGACCAAAACCACCCATCAAAAGCGAAAATCAAATTTTATTACTTTTTTTTGGAATTTGCAGGTCAGTGTCCGGTTGGATGTTGATTAAAATATGATGCGTGAACAAATATGGCTCAGTCATTAAAATTATCAACACAACCCTCCAAGTTCATTGAATCCCATTGAATGTTTTTTTCATGAAATGGTCATTCAATGGGACATAAAGGGGTTTCTTTAATGCTATGGAAAACGAGCATGTTTGAAAGTAATCAAGAAAGGTGCTTAAAACTATTGCACAAAGTCGTTACCTACATATCCGTCTTAAGAAAAACAGATACCTATGTATTTTAATCGCTTTGTGAATGGAGAACCATATCACAAAATGTCCTTGGCTTGGCCTGTCGTATTTTTGCCGCAACCTTGTCAAAGTTCTCACAGGCAGACTATAACACAGCATTTCACAATTTTTTCCTTTTGATTTCATAAACTAGCAGTGACTTCAGTTCTCAAAATGAAAGACCTAGTAAGTCTCAGTCCTACATACCTATTATTTAACATTTGTTCAACCGTATGTCCTTAGACCGAACTTCGGCCAAATAACAAAAATCGGTAAAAAGCAGCCGAATTTCGATATTACCGATTGTGAAACGAATTCCTGTCCATCTCCACAAATAATCACAACAACCAAAAGGGTTTTCGGTCCACCAAGGACTTGCGTAAGTCACAAAGGTAATATTGAAGGTCACATTATTACCCGCGTGGAAATTTTACGAGTCTGTAACTTTGTCTGTGCCTTCCGTCAAGGGCCCTCGAGGTCCGCTTCCGCGACAATAACGACTCTCCAACACACCCTTAACGAGAACCCTCGAAAGTAGACCTTGAATAATTAATTCAAAGAAGAAAAAGTGACGAATGATGCTTACTTGGATTATTAAAAATTCTGCGTTTTATGTTACGAATGTCTTAGCAACGGTTTATAATGAGGAAATTAGGTAAAATAGGGTTTTCAAATCCTGATGAGAGTCGGTTAGGTATCATCCTAAAAAGTTATAATATTTTTGCTTTTATAACCTTTCTAATGTTCTAATTCTACTAAGTCTCTTGGCACTGGTTTTTAATGTGGCTTGACGATACGCAATATGTTCCTTCCTTACTTCTAACAGGCAACGTTACATTTTGTGGAGGATCTCATTAATCATTGTATTACCAATGCATTCAAAAAAATAATCCATTACTATCTTTGCAACGATTTGTCCGAAACCATTGAATGATGTTGCCGTTTAAATAGCAGAGTTCTGCTCAAAGCTTGTTTTAATCCATAAAGCTAGATAGATACGGATTTTTCTAAATATTTACGCCCGATGGGTGTGAAAATGTTTAGAAAAAAAATCCATCACGTTTTCTGGACGAAACAACTGGCACGTGGCAACATTATTCTTCTGCACGTATGGCAAGCCGCGCCGCAGCCGTCAAAAGTCAATCAAATTGAAGTGTCAAAACTCGAAACCACGCGTATTTGCTGTTTACAAAATGTATAGTATTTCTTAGTTTTAATGAATAAATCAAGATAAACCTCCAACAAAATGGATTTTATTGTCGACACTGTTGGTGATGACTATCTCCAAGTAAGGACAGAATTGATTGACGACGCTGAGAAACCTTACTTTAGAGGTTAGTTCCTTAATTCAGATGTTTATCTCATAAATCCCTTCTTTTCAGCGAAGCCTGGCATTTATAGGCTTGTCTTGTCTTATAAACTATAGTACTTCTAGTGCTACACGATAATTAGATAAAATCGGTATTTTATATTATGCTTTCCAATACTTTCCATGATTCTTTGACCAATGTTTACAGACACTATTGCAAAACAAACCTTACCATATTAGTAGCCTGTACTTAAAATTACTATTAATAACTCGCATAAATCCTCATTCCACAGACAAAGAAGACAGACAAGCAGCAATTCTCGAACTATTTGACAAAAAGAAACAAGAACTGGACACAAAGTTAACTACAGAAGAGGAAGTAAACACAAAGCTTAAAAACTTAAAGATCGACAGTTTATTCGATGAGTTCTTCACAGAAATGGGATGGTCACAGTCCATCATCATTAAAAAAGAACAGAAAAAGAGGTTGTTTCACTTTGATCAGCTGGATTTAGATACTGGTAAATTGAAGTCGAACCTCGGTGGTGTGGATGTTGAGAAAGAGATGAGAAGCAGTGTGCTGAAGCCAGGGATTGAGAAGGAGCATGAAATGCCTAGTTATGATGTTAGCAAGAACAAACTGAAGGCAATTAGAAGGGTATGTATATTTATCCATTATTAAATTAGTACTAAGAATATTATCAAAGAGAAACTAACTCTGTCAATGCCTAAGTCTAATATAGTTTGACAATGACCTGGGTTAGGATACAGGATACTTTTTATCCTGTAATTAAACTAATAATTCCGGTCATTATCTGTAGGCTTAGCCAAGTTGACAATCTACAATCGTTAACGCTATAGAAAACTATCCAAATGTATGGGAATGACATCTATCATCGTTAAGTCACGTGGTCAAAACAAATGAATGGAAATTTTAAAGTTTAGTCAAAACTGTAAGTTGGCTACGATTTATATGGGATGTAGGGATCACGATTGTAGAAACGAATACATTTCATTCTATCATCTTGATCGATGTAAACTTGTCTACAAAAGTTTATATTCGTTTGTTTTGACCACGTGACTTAACGTTTACGATTGTAGAAAGAGAATCGATACGAATCGTTTGTAACTTGGCTAGGCCAGCTGATGTTCTATCATGCTCACAGATGGTCAACGACTTTTCACGTAGTATGGTTGAAAATGTTTGACCGTCAGTAAACGCGTTAGTACATTATGGTTTAAAAATTAAGGTAAAAACTTTTACCCAGGCCCATCAAAAATTCATATAATATACTCCTGTTCATTTGTTAAAAAAAATCACTCCATCACATCATAAATTTGACTCCACAACAGATTTTATAGATAATGATTTGTCCAATAATCCAATTGATGGTAATCATTACAGAAAGAACGAGAAAAGACTAAAGGACCTGGTTGGTTCAACCTGCCAGCACCTGAGGTCACTGAGGAGCTGAGGAATGACCTTCAAGTGCTAAAAATGAGGTCGGCGTTGGACCCCAAGCACTTCTACAAGAAGAATGACATGGAAGTGCTGCCGAAGTACTTTCAGGTAAGAAGTTTTATAGAACACAGTTTTAAAAAACAATTGTCGTAGTTTTCAGCTGGGATTACATTCTCCTTTGAAAATGTTGCCATAAATATGATCCAACCAAGTACATAAACAATAATCATAATACTGCTAACTGCTACTGTAAGAAGGTGGCATCAATTCAATTATTCCATGTCAAAAATTCAATCATATTGGTTTTCTTTTTTTGACATTAGGGACTTTTACAGGCAGCCTGCATTATGCCACTGCTGGGCGAAAGCTTCTCCCCATGAATTCTAGCTCTTTTTTTATAGGGCTAATGTGGACCAAGGACCAATTATTCATTGACCTAGTCACTTGCTTTTTGTATTAACTTTTTTATTGTGAAACATCATTCTTCTTGAATATTATATTCTTATTTCAGGTGGGTCGCATTATGGATTCAGCCCTAGACCATGTCAATGAGAGACTAACTAAAAAGCAAAGGAAGCGGACAATGGTGGATGAACTTCTAGCAGACGCGGAGTTCCAGAAGTACAATAAGAAGAAATACAAAGAAATTGTGGACGAAAAGAGAAGGACAGAGTACAGAACCTTCATGAGGGACAAGAGACAGAAGAATAAAGCGGATTTAAAGAAGAATAAGTTAAAATCTAATAAGGCATAGTTAATAAATAAGTTCTAATTATTCATATTGATTTTTCTTGTTATATTTTTCCTCTTTTGACTCAATGGCTTAAGCGCAGGCCACATCGCCAGCTAGCTCGCTCGCTAGCTAGCCGGGCGAACATCGTTTCAGCTCTTTTCATACTTCGATCACACCGCGAACTACCAAAAGAGGAGGCCTACGCTTTACTTTGCGTCCTAGAAACCTAACCAAAGCAGCCGATTGCGTAAATAGGTACCTAATCCTGAGCTCATTTGTTCGGAAAACCGGAAAGCGCCCTCTGTCGTCGCGACCAAGCGTTCTGGTTCACTGAAAAAAAAGAACTCCAAAGACATTCAATTGATGAACTCCGGCTTTCAATTGAATAACTCCAAAGACATTCAATTGTTGAACTCCAAAGACATTCAATTGATGAACTCCAAAGACATTCAATTGATGAACTCCAAAGGACATTCAATTGATGAACTCCAATGACATTCAATTGATGAACTCCAAAGACATTCAATTGATGAACTCCAAAGACATTCAATTGATGAACTCCAAAGGACATTCAATTGATGAACTCCAATGACATTCAATTGATGAACTCCAAAGACATTCAATTGATGAACTCCTATTCGCGCGTCGGCCGCTTTGGAGAGGAGATGCCTTTCGAATCTCCGACAAACAAAACCAAAAAGAATAAGTACAATAATAATATACCTACATATAATTTGGTAAAGTAAATCAAAACAACACAATGATCATTCACCCCTTTATTCCAATTTAAGTACTATGACAATAAGTTTTGTAAAATTCGAAGATCAAAATATCACAGGTGTAGAAGACACTTTGATTTGAAGCTGTGTAAAGGTCAGCATAGCACCAGAAAAACAATATTACGATGGCGAGAAATTTTAAGTAACCTAAGAGACGCTGAGTGTTCTGTTGGATTTTCAACTATTGACGACCCCGAAATTTTCACGTAAATTTATTTCGAGATAAATAAATAATAAATAGCGCTGGACATTACACACAGCGCCATCTAGTGCCACACTAAGTAACGAGGCTTGTGTCGTGGAAACCAGATAGTTGAGACTTTCTTTTTGTAAATACGTACTTATTACACATATAAACATCAATGACTCGAAAACAAATCTCCATGCTCATCACACAAACATTTGCTCCTACCGGGATTCGAACCCGGGACCCTAAGAACGTAAGGCAGCCTTACTACCGCTGCGCCACTCGTCGTCCAAGATAAAACTATCTCCGTCATCCTCCCCATGAAGCGCCGGGGACGATGAAATTATTTTTTCAATATACACTTCCTCGAAAACGGGTTCTTATCGCACTACGATTAGATTCAACATGCCATGTATTTCACACACGTGGATTGTTTTCATTTTCCATCACCGCGTGCTGTGCCGCGTGCGGAGCCATTTTCGCACGCGGCACAGCACGCGGGTGTTGGAAAATTGCCTCAGATAAAACTATACCTATACTTAGTACAAATTGGTGCAATGCCTCTGGTCAGCGGTGATTGTTATTTTTTTCATTATTTTATTATATTTCTTCAAAAGTGTATTGAAAAACGTCGTTTGATACACGTGGACATTTGTTATTGCAGTTCTCGGCTCAAAAACACCCTCGCTTACGGCTCGGGAGTTAATTCTGCCTCGATGCAATAACAAACTTTCTCCACTTGTATCAAAATGTACTATTCCCATCTGCCCCGTTGACGGTACCGGGGCAGTAGGGTGAATGGGACCAAATCTGAAATTCCAACAGCGCGTCCCTGAAGACATTCCAAATTTCCACCGTTTATCAATTGGTTTTAAGACCATAAAGATTTTAAAATATTATGCAACAAAATTGAGCTAAAGACTAAAAACTAAGGCCTCAATTCTTGTCGCGCTGACGGTCGGTCGCGTACGGTTCGTCGTGACGTCAGCGGGAACAAAATACGGCTGTCGGTCGCCGCTGACGTCAGCGTTGCAGTATGGTGGTATATAGAAAACAATGTATACTCGTACACGCGACCGACCGTCAGCGTGACAGTAATTCAGGCCTAAATGTATTTATACTACTATATAGCTGAAAAGTTATACATTTAACAACATGTCCCAATATAAGGACTCTAGTAACATCACGACATAATCAATGCATCCATACAAAACAAAAAATCTTGTGATGCGACGAATCTTTTGCACTATTATTATGCTAAATGGCAGTGGATATAAATGTATATTAATATTTAGTGAGTATTTGAGCGAAAAGGTTATAAATTGTACTGTAATATTGATCAAGTTTAGACTTTCCACCCGCTTCACCTATGGTTAAAAATATAAATTCTTAAAAAATACATCCAAGCTCCAGCATTATTTTTTACACCTACCTACTCCAACTCCAACCCATGAACCACTAGTACTTATACCTAAACCTAGTTTATATTGTAAATTCACGACTACAGTCCTTCCACAGATAATTTACCTCTGTTTTTACATTTTTTCTTACCAAGGGTATTGTATTACCCAGTAATAACTGGGTTGTGGAGGTCAGATAGGCAGTCGCCCCATGTATAATACTGGTATTCAGCTGCATCTGGTTATACTGGAAGCCGAACCCAACATAGTTGGGAAAAGGCTAGATGATGATGAAGGTTGCAGTTAGACCGCTGCCAATGACAAGTCTACTATAATGACAGTGATCTTTATCCTCATTACGATAAGGTTGCTTTTGAGATGCTACAGTAAAATAACTGTGAAAAGACTGGAATCTGCAGTTTTATTAGCCTTTATCTGTTTAGAAGCCACCAGTGACGTCGATGGCCGCGCCCGTCATGAAAGAGCTCTTATCGGAGCTCAAGAAAGCTATCACCTCAGCTAATTCTGAAAATAAGTAAATATTATGGCACATTAGTACATGGCAGATAAACATAAGGTGGTGCAGTCAGCAACGGCAGCCGTTTAGTGATCTAGGTAGATACAAAACTTATATTGGGGTCGATTCTGTTGTGCACAAACTAAGCTTAATTTAGGCTATTACTATCTTTTTCTCTGTAATGAAACGAGAAAGAGACGGACGTAATTTAGAGCTGTCAAATTTAATTGGAACTAACATTTCCATACAAATGAAGGGTGCACGTAAAAACATGTCGACTAAAAACACGGTGAAGCGCAAGGCATAAACTAGTTTGACATCTCTAACTTAGTTCATACCTATAGCCGTCCTTTTCTCGCACTGCCATTTAGTAAAAGATAGCAATAGCCTACATTAAATTTAGTTTGTGCACAACAGAATCGACACCATTGTCACTTACGGGATATCTTCCGTGAATATTATTTGTTTTAAGCTCCCGGTATTTCGATGCTGTTGTAAGCGCCATGATCGCGGGTTGATCGCAGTCGCGGTTTGCGGGATCGGGAGCTCAAAACAAATAATAATCACGGAAGATATCCCGTAAGTGATAATATAACTTTAGATAGATACAGTTAAGAACTCATCTAGAGATTCCATTAGGAATTTCACAGTATCAGCCTTGGAGTGTCTGGTTGCAGGCAATTAGTTATATTTGCATAGGTCGTCACGCACAACTGACACTTATTTTAACTAACTTCATTGGCTTGAAGGGCAGTATATTAATACAAATGAGCCGAAAGCAAACCGAAACGGGATAAAAAAAACACACAATGCGAATTACCAGGCTATGGCCAAGCCAAAAGGAAGGGTTTTGATTGTTCATGCCTGATGATGGGCCTGCCCCTTATTGTCAGTAAGTTATGATAAGAGACTACTCTACCTTATCCTACTTACAATAAGGCCTACAATTGCCGCTTTAGCAGTATCATAGAAGGATTATAATATGAATTACGTTACAATTCGTAAAATGGTCATAAAGTGTTGATTCATAAAAAAAACTGCGTCTGTGATCATTTTAAGAATTTTAACTTGATTCGTTTTATTATCCTATTATGATTCTGTTTAACGGCCATTTAGGCCCTAAGGTAACTTTAGTCTCTTTGTGACGCTTACCGCTAGGTTGTCCGAGTCGTCCCAAAGGCACCAGCTTCAACATACCCTGCAACACCTTCTCAGGGACAGTCTTTACCATAGGAGTTTCTATGAAGCCTGGCAATATCACATTTACCCTGAAATTAGAATTATTTGCTGAATGACATACTGGTATTATTAACATGCAAATAAAGTTATAAATGCCACATTGGTCACAAATGCTACTGCTGACAATGAAGTCCTAGGTTCGACCACCAGATCAGGCAGTGTCATCAGATTTTTCCAATTGGAATGTCTTAGTAGCAGTGTAGAGTAAGAATCTGTGCCTTGTTTATGGTAATAGGCTTGCCCCATATTACATGAGACCAAAAATATACCTGGCGAAATGTGGGTGTACTATACGTATTCACCTCTACCTAACCCGTCGGGGATTACAGGCGTTTTATTATGTGATACTTACCTAATATTGAATTTGCCTAATTCCTTAGCCGCCGACTGAGTCATTCCAATCACTCCAGCTTTGCTGCCAGCATAGTTTGTTTGACCTGGAACAGATTGTAAAAATACAATCATCATCATCGACAGCCCAACTTCACCCACTGCTGGGTATAGGACTCTGTTTGTGCCTATCTCCATGCCCCAGTGCCTATTTATCAGACTTGTATTGTACACTATACTTGTATTGTACACTATACTTGTATTGTATACTACCTTCTATTTGTACAGTATCTACTTATGTAGTCTTATCTAGGTGATGAAGGGCTTATGTAATTTTTGATAATCAAAAAATGCTGACTCTCTGCCTAGTTTAAATGAATGTGTTTTTGTTATGATTCCTTACAAGGTGCATACAGTAACTAGATACCAATACCATACCAATAATATTCAGGATATCTGGTACTTGTATTAAAAATAAATGAAAAAATAAATAAAAAAATAAACAGAACTTTAAAATCGTTTTGGGGATGTTACTTTCTAGAAGCTTAGGCAAATAAACTACCTATTCCAATCTCTGTTCATGATAGATATAATATGGAGATATTAAACAACACACTATCAAATGAACAATACTATCACTGAGATATTTTCAAAGCTGTCTCGTTAACATGTCTATACCTTATAGAAAAATAACCAAGAAAATTATTATAGTTAGTAAAAATAATAGTTCTTACTTACCCATATTTCCATATTTTCCCACAATACTAGAAAGATTTACAATTGAACCGGGCAGTCCTGCTTCTGTCATCGCCTTTGCGAATGTTTGCATAACTAGAAATGTTCCCTGGAACACAGACAAAAGCATGAAAACATAAAATAATAATGCCCGTGTTTCCCTGAAATGTTCATTGGGGCATCATTCACAGGGTGAAAGGGGGGACATTGACGCACTAAGTGCCAGTGAAAAATTTCTTTATGGGGTTCTTAACAGTAGCGCTTGCGAGTAGAACGAGGCAGTAGTGGGCAAAAAGGTGATCAAAATTTTGAAACTTTCCCCCAAAGAAATATCAACTTTATTCGGGTGTACATTAAGTTGACTTCAGAATGACTTCGAGTGAAGTCACAGCGCAAAGTAAAGTATTTTTCAAAATTTCTTAGTTACCTTTAAATTTGTATTAATCACACTATCATAATCTTCCTCGGACATTTTCAGAAGCCAGTTGTCTCGGGTGATACCAGCAGAGTTTACAACTATCGTTGGAGGTGCCTTAAACTGTTTTAAAGTAGTTTGCAGAAGATTCCTCACGGCGGTTGAATCAGACACGTCTAGTTCTACCGCCATGTGCTCCGCATCTGAAATGTAATTTTATTAGTTATTAAAACCTTGCTTCGCCTCATTTTCGGTTCAAAATGTTAGCCAGTCAGATGCAATGTATGGGCTAATATTGGGTTGCTTGTCTCTTAGGTGTTTATTATTCTTGTTTTTGCTCATGGCTTTTTGGCAGCGGCTTCACTCTCATTATCCCAAGGAATTTTTTCTTAATTATAGACTCAGACTCAGAGATAATGTAGCATTTCATTTGAGTTTTTTTTTCGGAATTGGAGTTCTGGAAGATTACTCCCTACGTCTAAACTTACAAACTTTACCTTTTTTTTATTAATATTAATAGTTATACTTAACTCAATCTGTCAACAAAAATCTCAGTTTTTCCTAAATTTTTGACATTGAGCGTCACTGATAATTGTTCTGTTAAACTAACACCAGACAATATTTTATTCATACAAACCATTTTGTCCGGAGGCTAAAGCTGTGTGTGTCTTTATAGTTTCTACAGCTGCATCATAGTTCTTGTCAGCGGCTATGACTATAGCACCCTCTCTAGACAGCACCTGGCATGCTGCACGGCCTAGACCAGATCCAGCACCTGAAGAAAATAAAGAAATACCCAATAATATCTATAGATACAAAATATCTATGCTTAAAGGCTAGGTTTTTTATGGGTACCTATTATTACTTATAATCTAAACTGGATGGATGCACAGATTAGATATTTTTTGCCTGTTACTTTTGAAAAGGTTCACGAAAATAACTCGATTTAATTATGTAGTAAAACCAAGTAGTGACCAGCAACAGTATTAAGATGAAAAGAAAAATGTATTACTTTTGCATGTATCGACATGCAAAAGTATTACATCTAATTTAGTTACATTTAATCAAATATATTTGACTATTAAACTAAGCCTAGTGTCCAAAAATCGAAAAAGTTTTGATTCTTTTAACATGCCGTTATTCTTGTGCGTGACCGTTAAAAATAAGGTCGTCTTACTGTAAATTGTTAAGCCATATAGTAGCAAAAATCATGCCCATTTTATCAGAACAGATGGCTCTATCATTTTTTAGGCTACACGGCTAGGTTACGGAGTTGTTTTCTGTCAACAATATTGAAAGCACTACCATAAAATGGAATTAACACACCTATATGAACGTATATTCTTTTCGATGGTACCTAGTGTTAATTATTTATTTAAAGGGATTTTAAAATAGGTACTTACCAGTTACTAATGCTAGCCTTCCAGCAACTATTCCTGACACCATTTTCACTGATTTTTATTAATGAAACAAGTTCTGAATTTATATATATAATTTTTTAGCCGAGTATCTATCGTATGTTTAAAAAGTTTGACTTTGAACCATTCTATCTACTGTAGTCTTATCAGTTTTATCAGACAACAGACAGTAAACTCTGTTATCACTGTGACGTTCATACATTCGTTCGGAAACGTAAACGTCTAAAATAGTTACGAGTGTCGAAAAACAGGTACCTACCTACTTTAATATCAGTTCTTTTTTCCACGTGCAAAGCTAGTTTTTTTACACGACTGCCCAAAAAAGGATTTTTATCTGAATTTTATGAGAAATAGCAATGATTTGCATTCTTATTGCGTCTTCCAATAACACCTTCGTAGATTCTTGCAGAAATCTTCAAACAGTCATACAAGGGAGAATCCAGCTGGGCCCTGTTCTTTGGTACGGCCCGCGGCTAGTGCAAGAGCAGTTTCACAGTTTATAGATCAGAACTACTTGACATTATTTTTTATATCTAGCTAAGGTGAATGCGCCAGGGTGGCCCGCGAAATTCATTTTTTCTTACGTTTATTGCAATTCGCAGGTCAGTGTCAGGTTGTATGTTGATTAAAATATGATTCGCAGCTATAGCATGTAGGTAGTTTAAAATTATAAATATAATCATCAATACAACCTGCAAGCGCATAAAGTTCCAGGAATGACTTTGACCTTGAAAAAGTAAATTCATACACCTATGAGCTTTGACGGTTGTATTGATGATTTTGATGATTATAATTCTATAACTACATACGTGTTACAGCCGCGAATCATATTTTAATCAACATACAACCTGACACTGACCATTATTTATACATTACAGGCTCTGTAAGGTCTGGCACAAGCTATCTGGGAAGAGTTGGATTAGTAGCACAACCTAAGGTTCTATCAGTTTAAACCATGATAAATTCATTTTATTTTTGTTAATTAGGCTTTATAATTTTGCTTAAAGTATATGAAAATACTTTATTTCCGACCTTTACTAGGATGCGTAAAACAAAACACTAATTATGGGTACTCATTATGTATTTAACGGTACACATAAGTTAAAACGGATGATGGAAACGATTTAGAAAATGTTAATGTCAGATGTTCGTCTTATTTACTCTCCGTTCCCGCCACTTCAGCTTTCACTGATAGAGTTTTTTCAGTAGGTAATGAATCTAAAGTGGCGAGAAGAGAGAAATAGAGGGTCAATAGATTTAATTAAAAACGAATTGTTTATTTATTGAAATTTTGACTGTCAAACAAGCTTTGAAACATTTGAAGATAGCAAAAAATTGTTAGCATGTGCAAGCACACAAAAATACGTTTAAACGGCAATGAAACATAAAATTTGAAAAATACTTTATTTTTTTCCTATTCAAACCATTTTAAGTAGGTACTTATGTTTTTTTTTGTAAAAAAAATTGGCAATCATAACTCACATTAAGTACTTACCACATATTCAGTAAATCAGTAGTACATCATTCTGAACCCCCCCCCCCCCCCATTAAAATTTATAATTTTGATTGTTTGTGCATTGGTGTCCCTTCCATATAGATTTTCACATTAACATATTAGGCTGTCAAGCAATTGCCTAGAATTCCTTAGAGAGCTCCGCAGTTTTAGTAAATTTTTCTTATGTACAGACAGCTGCATCAATTATGTATCTGTCACGCATTTAGACCCTCAGTAAAAGGGGTAACTAAAAATTTAAGCAGCCGTCCATACTTTAAAAGATTCATTGGTTGTTTGTCAGGTAAGTCTAGGTCTAAAGTTTAGATTTTGTAACCGGTGTTTTAACTCTAAACACATTTTTAGTTCAAATTGGGAACTGGGATCTGGGACTGACACTGACCTATCTGTCAACAATTTATGTAAATACACATGGTACTGATGGTATGGTTAGGCCATAAAGTAAGGAAATCATACAAACATTTTTTTATTGAGATTTTTCTTCCTTTTGGTTGGCACTTTCTGCTGTAAACCTTTGTCAAAAGTCCAAAACATTTACAAAAATAAATACATGTATTTTAAATTACTGAGAGCTTTACAAAATGTTTCACACTGAAATAATTTTAAACTGCAAATAATAGTGCTGTTTTAATTAATGAGAAAAAAATGTTTTCCACACTCTCTTATCATGGAACAAAGAAATACTTTCATTAGTGATAAAAAGAATACCTACTTGCATAAATGTAATTGTAAAACAGGTTTACTTTTAAAACTTACAAAACTAAACTTAAACTTTTGAACGCCAGAGCATAAACACATGCGCGTGCCCTCCACACACACAATTTCACCTACCATTTTGTCACATATTCGTGTCGTTTGGCGTACGAGGCACGCACTTGCTTGTCATGTATATGTGACAATGGTGTTCAAAAGGTTATTCTTCTACTATTGGTTTAAAAAGAATCCAAAGTCTCTCAAACTCTTGCTTGTATCGTTCTACTAGTTCCTTCTGTGAAGTCACAATGCAGTCTTCATAGTTAGAACTCATGGCTTGATTGGTCCAGTTTAAGGATCCTGCTGTCACAAATGGTGTCAAAAGAGGATTTTCACTCAATGTGTCCGCCAACCAGAATTTGTGGTGCATCAGAGACGTTGACTTTCTCCAACGAACTTCTACCAGCTTTTTTACTCTCCATAATCCCGACCCACTAGAAAACGCCATATCAGCATCGATTATCACTCGTATCTTTACGCCTCTTTGATGCAACCTTATTATAACATTAGTTACATCCATATTAGTCCATACGTACATACAGATATCCAAACTATATTGAGGCTGGTTCAAATAATACAACAATCTCTCCATACTTTTCGTAATCATGCAGCGCGAATATTTACTCTTCTTAACTTCTGTGACTCCGTAGGCAAACATAATAACTTCATTTATTTCTTTGGCCTTACATTTTTCTTGTTTCTTCTTTTTTGTTATGTATTTGTACGTGAAATGCGAAGCACATGCTAATGATAGCAAAATAAATAAAGTTTTACAAGTTCTTAGCGATGACATGTTATTGTTTTTGAGTACAGTGAATTAAAAATCCCAGGTCTTGAACGTTGTGAGCTTAGTACATTTTAGCATTAGGATTTGAGTAGAATTTAACAATATTAATTAATATCGGTATATCTCGTCAAATAACACAAAAATGGTTGTTTCGGCTATAATAAATGAGATTGAGAATTTGAGATGGTCAGAGTGACATTTAGCCGTAAAGTAAGTGTAACGTCATCCGCTTGTCAATGTCAAAGTTCCCGCTTCATTACTTTTTTTTTATTTTGCATCTGAAATCTAGGATTATGAGAAAATATTTTCTTTTTCTTTTTTACTGGTGAGAAGTTCACATAAAACATGATGTAATTTAAATTTCTCTTCTGTCTTAATTGAAATTCTTATGCCCATTTTCACCGCCAACCCCTAACATTTAAGTATTACTTAGCAATATTTAGGTGGCACCACAGATAATATAATACTTGTGGCACCTAACTGTAAAATAGCTTTCACCAAGCGTTAAGTGTCACCTAGCGCAATAAGTGGCCCCTTAAACTTATGGGGCCGAGGAAGGGTCTCCTATTGTTTAAGTGGCAGGTCAGTTTTGTATTGTCTTAAGAAAATTGTACGAAATGGACAATAGTTTTGAGTTTTTAGATAATTTTGATGCTTTATATGAGATTGAAAATGTGTACAATTCAGGGTTATTAGTAAAACACCGACAACCTCTCAGGAATGTGTTACTAACATCATAATCAACAACTTTTGTTCTATGACTTTTAAAAATTCATCATTATTTTAGTTCATCAAATTTTCATAAAAAAAAAAAAAAAAAAAAATTGAACGCTTTTACGGGCCCTCGCCGCCCTGACCCCGCTCCCCTCACTATTGTACTATCGCTTTCTTTTGCTTCGCATTTAATATTTAGAGCGTTCAATTTAAATATTTTTATTTTTGTACGAAAATTTGATGTACTAAAATATGATGAATTTTTAAAAGTCATAGAACAAAAGTTGTTGATTATGATGTTAGTAACACAGTCGTGAGAGGTTGTCGGTGTTTTACAAATAACCCTGTATATTTCGAAGACCACGCATCTCTAAAGAAAGACCAAATTTCTTTGAAAGTTATGACGACAGATTTCGTTCGGAGGTATGGGTTATCAAAAGAGACTGTGATGTTTTAGTTGGAGAAAATTGAAGATATTTTAGAATTCCAACACAATAATTAAGTACCCAACTAACAAATATATAATAAACCCATGAGAGACATTTGTTTCTACTACGACTGATCATATTATTATACTTTATTTTAAATGTTATTTTTTTTTTACGCTTTGCGATTTTACGCCACTGGTAACCACTTGCTCGCAGTAGCAGACATGGGAGGAATCAGTGTAGCCACTGGTAATAGAATTATTAAGTGAGTTTCAGAAGCTATTGTGCGCCTTCGAAAATAATTTATTAAGTTTCCAGAGAATGAAGAAGAACACCACGAAAACCAACCAAATACAACGACGCGACACACACAACACATAACCTCAAAAATTAAAAAAAACCCGACTGCGTAAAAAATAACTATAAATAAAAACTGAAAAGAAAAAAACAAGTTCAGGTAACAGGACATATTGACTGCAACAGTCGGGACCCATTAAATAATCTAGACTAAAATCATTACATCCAATATGGGTCCCGACTCGCAGTCGGGTTTTTTAATTTTTTTTTTATTTTACACATTTTAATTAATTAGATTTACCATTTTAAAATGCTTATGTTGAGCCCTTTATCGAGCCGTCCAGGCTGCAGAGCGTGCCAAACATTTGAATTTGGCGCCAAAAATCTACCATTTTGATTTTTTTTATTTTGATATACCCAGTCTCATCAGTTACCAAAACGATGACGTGAATGTTTCCAACAGTAATGTGTGCTATGTGTCTGAATAAGTTGTAAAGCTTTCTCGGAAGAAGTTAATGTTTCTAAGTTACTATTAAACTTGTGAATTATTGCGAAGCATACATAAATGTAAAATTCCGTTTTGCCAGGCCGTCCAACAAATAAAATCGATGAGAACAAATAGGTAACTAAAGACTATCGTCGTTGGTCGAAAGTGCGACTGCTGGTCGTAGGTTCGATTCCTAAGTCGGGCAGTGTTATTGCGTTTTCCTTCAATAATTTCTCAGTAGCAGCATCACTAGCAGCCATGGATTCTTGGGTCACTTCCCATTACATGGGACTTAAAAATAACTAAAAAGACAAAATGTGGTACTGAATTTCAGAGCTGAAGGTACCTACTTTAGCACTGAAGATACACCTATGTCGAACCTTTCGGGGATTGCAGGTGTGATGATAAGATTGGCAACAAACAAATGAATAAATGTAAAAGTTTAATCAAACCTAATTTTAAAATATACATAGGTACATAATTTACAAACAGTACCTAGTCACCTATGACACTACGTGCACATTGCAAAAGTCACGTTGTGCCATCTCATAACGTTATATTGTTTATGCTGAAATCATGAGGTCTTAATCTTAAGTTTAAATTATAAGAGCTGTGATGCGCGGGCTGTAGAGATCCACTGTATCCACCGATGAGACCGCAAGACCCGTAGCTGTTGTCGGTCGTACTTCCATAGCCTACCACACTTTGGCCCATCAGACTGTTAGAATTTGGGACGTATTGTCTATTGCCCACATTCTGCATCATAAGGGAGTAATCGTTTTGGTACAATCCTGTGTTCGATATGGGAATCCCAAGATTTAAATTTAGATTGTTTGCTTGAAAATGATGGAGCCATGGTTCTTTGGAGTTGCGGGCAAAGTCTTGTCTAGGGTCTTGGTGTGGGATCCCAATAGGTACGGCGATGGGCTCTGGTGAACTCTGGCTGGTTGAACTTCTGTGAGTCGACAGTGCAGACCTCTCGTTTCTTCTAAATTTCGCTCGACGATTTTGGAACCATACCTGGTGAACAAATACAAGATTACTAAGCTTAAAATTATTTATTTATACTAGCTAGAATAACATACTACTGTAAATAAAATAAATAAATATCGCTGGATAATACACACAGCGCCATCTAGTGCCACACTAAGCAACGAAGCTTGTGTCGTGGACACCAGATAGTTGAAATACTACATAGATACTTTTAGTTTGTAAATACATTTATAGGTAGGTACATATAAACATATATAAACATCCATAACTCGGAAACAAATGTCTATGCTCATCACACAAACATTTGCTCCTACCGGGATTCGAACACGGGACCCTAAGAACGTAAGGCAGCCTCACTACCGCTGCGCTATTCGGGTTGTCAAATGTGCAAGAACTGAAGAAAACCAACTATTAATCAACACGGAATATTTCCATCCACAGTCGACTGTTGAGCCCGTTGGACAAGTATCTCGTTGGAATCATCGCTTTACTAAATATGAGCTCGGACTGCTTTAAAACTATACTACGCTCTATCTTACCCCTAATAGCGAATACAGGCATGAGGTTCTTCAGGTAATTACTGATCAGATAGGTACACGATTACCTATGCGCCATATTTAGCACAAATGATTGTATTTTCTTTCGTTCAATTACAAGTATACATACAGAAAAGCCAAAAGAACCTATATTTCTCACCTGTACTCTGGCTTCAGTCAGGTTAACCCTCGCAGCGAGATCCTCTCTAACAAAGGCATCAGGATAGTGAGTCTTCTCAAACACCTTCTCCAAAGCAGCCAGCTGCTGGCTAGTAAACGTAGTCCTATTCCTCCTCGGTTTCTTTCTATCATCTGATTTTACGTCTCTTTCCTCCTCAGACTCTTTTTGGTTCTCTCTCTCTTTCGCACCCTTGTCTTCGTACTTCCGTCTCATGTCTTCGTATGCTATGTAGTCGACTGGTTTGATGTAAGGTCTTTGGAGTTCTTTTGGGTACCAGGTTAAGTCGTTCTGGTAATTTGGCTCGTAAGTGCTGTTGATCTGACGGCCTGCTGTCAAGTGATGGAGCCGTAACAAGCTGTCCTCATGACATTTGATCATTTGGAAGAGGTTATGGTTGTTCTCCGGGTAGGTTCCAGGGTTCACGTTGTAATTGGCAGTATTTTGGGCTTTCGAGTCGTAGTTCTTCGTGATGGGCTGACGTGTGTTGAGATCTGTGAAACAAACATTAATGTTATACATTTTTCAATACACTTCCTCGAAAACTGGTTCATATCGCACTACGATTAGGTACACAATGCAATACGAGTGCGATTTCTCATTTTTCAACACGTGTGTGGGAATGAAAATTGCCACAGATAATTTATACATATACTTAGTGCCAATTTGTTCAATGCCTCATTCAACCTACCCCTGATATCAACTCACATATAAAATAACACCAAAACATCCATCGTTCCATACAAAAGCCCGTTTGTTTAGCAGCAGATCGCACACGCACCGGCGGCTAACGTCTGTAGATCGTTGTTGTGCAGACGGCGTGCGCGTACGCAAGCCTATCGGTTACTTCACAATACGAGCACGTGGAAACTATTGCACATGCTCGTTTGAACTTCGCGAAGGTTGCTTAGCCTACCTATCTACGTTATGAATAGTGGAAAGGTAACCATGCAGAAGTTTAAAAAACCTCAAAAACGCATTCACATAATGCTAAATTAATTGCATGGCATAACCAGCCTATACTGTTCCCACTGCTGGGACACAGGTCACATCTCTATGAGAGGGCTATAATCCACCACGCGAGCCCAGTGCGGGCTGTTAGATGTCACATGTCTTCGAGTTATTGGTTCTAGAACGTGCCGATTTCCTCATGATATTTTCCTTCACCGTTTTGAGAGCATTGGTAATTAAATATATTGTACAAAATAATGCGCCTGCCTGGTTCGAACCCACGACTTTACTGCTTGAAAGTCGGGGCCACCACCACTGGGCCCCACTGCTCACTAAATTAATTGGGCAAATTAGATTAAATCAGTGATCAAAGTGGAAAAAAAAACCCTTGTCTTCTGAACTAGATGTATGTCCCTCTGTCTTAGAAGCCAGTGTCCCTTCGAAATTATGAGTGCAGTATGAGCATTCTTTGTGCCTATTAGAGATAGAAGATAGATTTTACTTTGGGAGGAAGTTGGAAGATCCCGGTCGTTTTTTTTTTTTTTTTGTAGCCATATAAACAGCTGTAACATGTACAGCTTTCATTTAAGTTTTACCTTTGCGAGTGAATTAAAAAAAAACTAGGTGACTGATGTCACTAACTTTGTATTTAAAAGTACTCTTAAACAATACACATCGAAATAAAATTAAAATTCAGAGTCTACGCCTTATATATTTTTTTTAAATTTGTATTTGAATGTAAAATTTGGGTCTTTTTAGTAAAACAATAAAAAGTCGATAAAAAAAATCCACAGGGCATGAGGGGTGTTAAGGGGTCTGAAAGGCTAGCAGATGACCCCTTCAGTCGACCATTTCAATTTGGCACACGCTGCACCAAACACCCTGTATAATTGATAGACAGATATAGGTAGGTAGGTACCCTGCTTTGTATCGGGCAACCAAAGATATTTTATGTGCTGCAGTCGCACTTATTATCTCTGTCACCAGTCCTACCAACCAGCTATCACACCAGCAACCAACACCAACTAATCATAAATTTAGAACTAGATTGCTGTTTCACCTGCATACAGGCTCAAGAGATAACAAGAACTTTCTTATATACCTTATTTTTAGTCATATGTGAGTCACGTATCTGCTTGTGCGCTAGTTTATAAATCATACCTAATTTTAATTACAAAAAATGCCCTGAAAAAGTTCTAGTCCTTCTTGCCTCTTACAATATCCAACCATACATGTCACTTACGGGATATCTTCCGTGATTATTGCTTGCAACAGCGTCGAAATACCGGGAGCTCAAAAATAAACATTAACCACGGCAGATATCTCGTAAGTGACATTTTAGTACAGTTATGAACCTTGAAAGCTTAAAACAATATCCAACCAGTTTTAAAGGGTTTAAACTAAACAAGTTAGGTACAACACCATAGAAGCTCTATCGGAATAATCTCGCGGTTTGGTGTTTGACCTCTAATTAGGTTTTCCTAGGACTCTAAAACACTGTTACGTACAAATTGTTGCACCTAGTTATCTTTGACCCAGTAAAGACACTAACACTAGATTTTGCAGAAGTTTTCTAGCCGTCTCTAGTCCTAGACTGATATTTAGGACAAAGGTTCTTATTTTGGGATCATACAAAATGAACACTGCTTTGCAACATTTTAAAATTAGAAGGTTGCCTGGCCTGGCAGTTACAACGACAAACTGACGGATGCTAACTAATAGAATAGAAGGAAGACGGTTACTTACCTTTATTTTGCTCCATATTAACAGCTAGTTTTGGCACACCAAACGATTTAAAAATCTGATTTGATTTTAATTTACTCAAATATTTCGTAAACACTGTCACATTTGTTTTGTATCAAATCCGCGTCCACTCCGCCGCCTATCGAACGCGGCCAAACCGAATAATTGTTATTAATTCGCCCTCTTATTGAATTACTTTATTTAATTAAATAATTCGACTAACTCATACTAATGTGCGAACTAATGGAGTCTGTGCCGTGATCTGGCTGCTTTGCTACTTCATTTCAAAAACAACATGTGTGTGTTGGTACAAAAAATACTCTGAAAATGTCCCCCGTCTGAACACACCCAATGATTGAAAAATAAAACGTGATTTTCGTCTCTATGTTCACAGCCATAGATTTCAAATCTCCAGCCTGCGGTATTTAAGTTTGAGAAAGGAAATTAACACTTTATAATAACAGCTTCAAGATTAGTTTTGTATTGGTTGTTAAAAGTGGGAGTTTCACAAAGTTCTAATTTTGAATTTTGTTTCAAAGGCCGCGAGGCGTGGTTTGCTTTGGCCCGCCTGACGCCTGTGGGTGAAAAAAAAGTAAAATTATTTTGAGCGGGAAACGATTCAGGCAATAATTGACACGTCAACGTATATTATTTATAGCGTTCGGGAGAAAATGAACATAAAGTTTTTAAGTAATTGGATGGGATAAGTTTATGTTGTTGAAATCTTGCGGTGCGGATGTGGAAATTAGATTTTTATTGTTAGAGAGGAAGATGTCAGTGCAAGTCAGTTCACGAAGATTAAGTGTGTGGCGAAACTTTAGGGACCCAAGGAATGTGTGAAGGATGATGTGGCTAGAAAGGCGGTGACTGCTGAGATGACGATTAATAAAGAAGTATGGAAGAAGAAGACATGCTGCGCCGACCCCAAATAAATTGGGATAAGGCCGGGATAATGATGAGGTAAGTGAACTAAGTAGCAAACACTCATTTGAGTTTTTTTTCAGCAGGTTAGTTAAAAAGTGCGGTGGTAGTTTTAGCAATCTCTGCAAATAGAAGACGTGATCTTCATGTAGTAGAGCAAGATTTGTTAACATTTTCTAATTAGGTACAAAGAAAAACGGGCCAAATACTCGCACACGAAGGGTTCCTTCCGTACGACCGACTAAAAAAAACACGTTTCTTCTATAGGAAATTTTTAACTTTGGAAACGGAACCCTAAACCGTTGCCCTTCAACTCAGATTGACCCTGTCAGTTATATTTCATCACCATAGATAGGGATACTCTCCACGTGTCATGCCATTACAGTTTTGCCAAGCTGATCATCATGGTATGATGATTGGAGCTGGCAGACACTTGGCGTAGTCGCTACTGGCATCAATTTGCGACAAACTGTTTGTCATTAACCAATCTATTGGACTTGACAAGGATAATAGACATAATGGTGGTGTTTTTAAAAATTGGACGGTTATTGCTTTTCAAGAGGACTAGAGAAGTCCTTTATTTTATTGAAACTCCGTAATTCGCAAGGCCAGCTTTATTTTATTTTTTTGGGTGGGAAATCATCAAATGACTCCTCCCGCTCAGGGCGGAGCAGGAGGGAGTCTCAGACTTTTACTGACTAAAACCCATCCATGTTCCTTCATCGCCCTTTGTGTTCCGGGGGCACGGTATCTCTTGCGAACGGTCCCGCAGCCCCGGCAGGCATCAGCCCTTTTGGACCCCTTCATTTTTGCTGACTCTCTTTGAGGCGCGCGTGGAACACGAACGCGCCGTCGACACGGCCTGTCGTCATGAGACAGACGGACGGCGAGCTAGCCCATAGATCCCCGTCCACAGGCCCGCGTCGCAAGGCCAGCTGAAGATCAAAGTGTTATCACCGACTTAACTGAACATAGCTGTTTCTAAAACGCTGGTAATGTCATTGGTAAAATCTTAATTTGACATAGGTAGGTGGTCGCAAGCGCGACTGAGCATGAGGTCCTGGTTTCGATTCCCGGGTCGGGCAAATAGTTATTCGGTTTAATAGCAGCAACAGAGTCTGGATTTCTGTCTAAAGTTGATGGCAATAGGCTCGTTGTCTGTTACATGAGACTTAAACATAAGTTCAAGCGAAACGTAAAAAGAAAGAAAGAAAGAAAAATATTTATTTGACGTCATTAAAAGCACACACACATGAAAAAATAAAGATACTAAATAAGGAGGAACATAATATGTGCTGTGTGCCTCACGGCTGCGCCAAAAAGGTCCATTTCAGCATTCATGCCAGACAGGTGATGGTGATGCTGTCTGACGCTGGTCTTCCAATGAACCTTGAGACAGGGTACGTAAGTGACGGAAAAACAGTTTCAAACCAAATGTATAAATAAATCGTTACAAATAAATAGACGTAGGTAAGTACGTGTACTATTAGTTACACCTCTGCCTAACCTTTCGGAGATTACAGGCGTGTTTGATGCCAGCGTGTGTATCGGATTTTTTTGTTAAAACCTTGAAAAATACGTGTCTGTACCCAAAGATCTGAAAACCGGGGCTAAAAAATTAAAGTATAAACCGAATCATCATCAGCCTATTAATGTTCCCACTGCTGGGACACAGGCGTCCTCTCTAAGAGAGGGAATGGGCTATATAACCCACCACGCGGGCCCAGTGCGGATTGGAGATGTCACATATATGTCTTCGAATTTTTTGGTTCCAGGACATGCCGGTTTCCTCACGATATTTTCCTTCACCGTTTTGAGAGCAGTGGTGATGAAATAAATTACACAAAGTAATGCGCCTGCCTGGGTTTGAACCCACGACTTACTGTTCGTAAGTCGGGGCCACCACCACTGGGCCACCGCTGCTCTTATAAACCGAATGTGCAATAGTAATTATAGTGCAACTGCGTGAACTGTAGCTGAAAATCCTAAAACCAAACGGACCATGCCACACAGACCATAAACTTATCATCAACCAACTCTTTATCAAATAATAAATTGTATTTAATCGAATTATTTATATATTTGTTTGTACTAAATTCGTGTGTAATTTTGTAGTCATCCCGCCGTACCTTCCCGTCTGCCCGGAATAGAACCGGCGACCCGTCGCATCGAATTAGTGTGAAATGTTGAAAAACGCCTGAAGCGTAGCGTAACGCACCACGGACGTTGCCAGATGCCATAGAGTAGTTACAACATTATTTTATTTAATTGAAGAGAAGGGAATATCTACCAAAGAATTATTAAAATGCTAGAGAGCTTCAAAAGGTCCGATGACATTAAAAAAAAAAAAATGGCAAGTGCCGGTCGGACTCGCGCATGAAGGGTTGCGTACCATCGTAGTACCCCGACCTGCTTTAATTTTTTTTATTTATTTATATTATTTGTTGTTAAAGCGGCAACAGAAATTCACAGACATTCTGTGAAAATTTCAACTGTTAACCTATTATGGATCATGAGGTACAGCCCGCTGACAGACAGACGGACGGATGGATGGACGGACGGACCGACAGTGGAAGCTTAGTAATAGGGTCCCATTGGGATCCCATCCCCTAGGATACGGAACCCTAGAAAGGAGGCTTTGTCAGGGTGGATGCGGAAGGCGGAGTACAGGGTGTCATTGCGCTGCAGCTTAGGAGAGGCCGGTGTCCAACAGCCCCTGAGTGAGTTGATTATGAAGGATAAGATTTGAAAGTTAGAAGACTTTTAAACAATGGAAGATTTATGGGCCCTTTGATACGATACAGTTAAAACATTAAGATGTTGTAGACGCTATCAATGGCTCCTTCAGTAGGTACCTAAAATCTACGAAACGAATTAATGGGAAGCAGTTACACATTCGGGAATGTATGAACATAATAATGTTTCTATTCCTAGTTTTCCAAATAATTTGAAACAGCGATGTTTTATTTCGTAAATAGGTAATAAAATTAATAATTTCATGACGATAGTTTACGATTTCTTTGAACCTGATGAAATGTTTACAATATGAAGACGTATTTAATTGATTATTTACAAGGAATACACATTTTGAAATCAAAAACGAAATATTAAAACTTGGATTCCTTTGAAGCAAACGTTCTATATTCAAATGCAAGCGCGCCAAGGTGTCATGGCGGCCATAATTGGGGTTGACAGTTGTCGGCGGGAACGCGCGCGACTCGGGCACAAGACAGCTCGTTTGCGCCTGAGCATAACGAGACTGTACTAATCCCGTCTTGTTCTTCAATAATAATATAACTGGTCTACATTAAAGAGAAACGTAATTTAATTTTAATGTCACCAATATTGTTGTTGTCTTAACGGCTAGATCTCTTTGCCTGACAGCATTTTCTTTTGGTCAAATAAATGATTCAAAATTTTCAGCAGACAGGTTTAATGTTGAATCATAGGTACTTACACTTAGCTTTTTTTTAAACAAACTTAGATAATTTATGTAGTTTCGAGTACTTACAAAAAGCTGAGGTATGAGGATATCCTCATATCTAAGTCTCCAGGTCTTAGCTGAGGTAATCTGCTGAGAATCAACTAACTAATATGCATTTGCCAAGTATTCTGCAATAGATATTTATTAAGGTGGAGGTCGTACCGTGTTCCACAGTCCTCACAATGAGATTTATTTTGGCCTAAATCCTTCTGCATCCATAAGTACTTAAAATTATATACCTACTTATTCCAAATTAAATCTGTCTGTCTTTTTGTTACCTTTTAGTCCAGACGGATTTGTTTGGACAAAAGGATCTTGGTCAAAATTATCAGAGGTAGGGCCAATTGAATATGGTAGAACCATTTTCACCTTGTTTTTTCACCATGTTTACCTCTAACTACAACAGTCATTTGTTTTTGTATAAGGTACATCATGTAGAAAAGATTTTGCTAAAGGGAAGCACATAGAGATAAACTGTAGCTAAGCTGGCGAAGTCCAAGAATTGACCCTAGACAACTAGGTTATTAGTAGTTTGAATATAAAGACAAATCTTTGGCATACACTAATACAGAAAGAGGCAACATATTTTAAGTTGCTTTAGTTCTCCGGTGACTTAAGTAAGTCCTTGTTTTGAATTTAAGTCTCAATTATCAACCAATATTTGAGAAATACTTACGAGTATTTCGGTTCTGTTTCAAGTGCCCACGGTTTTTTGGCCCTCGGAAAAATAATGCATCATACCTTTCATCACGGTAGTCCTTTCACATCCGACAACTTTCGTGGGCGAAGCTACGGGCAAAAGTTAGTCCCTATTAATATGTCTATAAAGTAACACAAATCATATTTTCCACTCTTTGTTTCGTTTCGCACCAATTAAACGCAAGTTCAGAACAATTATTTCACAATACTAATAAATCATATCTGACGTTAATTTGTGGAAGCTCAGTAAAAAACGCAATAATAATTAATTTGGCCACGGTGTGGTCTAACCTGACGTATACGTGATCATTTTGAAGGGATGGTGACTCAATAATCCGTGAACATAGCCATTTGTCACCACATCATCCGGTATAGTTGCCATGTATAGCGATGTTCAGAGGATAAACTGAAAGAAAAAATGGGACCGCCCCCAAAGTTATGAATGGGAGTTGTGTTTATTTTTCTATGCTGTTACGTAAAGTTTATAATGTTTAGAATTTTAATTTGCTAATTGATTTAATGTAGAAGCTATCAATACGCAGGCACTTAGATTTAAAACTCGAATTTCAAACTATCGTGTTTCGGTAGGTCTTCTTAAAGTATTTATTAGAATAGTTTTTTTTGTCGATCACATTACATTTATATTCCAAATTAGGTAAGTCTTTGTTACATACTAAAAGCCCTTCATCCCAAATCTTGAACAAAATATGGCGAACGCCTTGCTCACGCGCATGACAATTACCTCAAATCAGTAGAGCCATTACTCACGTCGCATCCACGCAACACTTGGTCCCAACGATTAATTAACGATACAGTTTTAGCACTTACAACGAAAAATACTAAAACAATTAAATGTTGAACGCAAATAGAAACGAGTAATTGATGATGGATTACCGCTCTGATTTGAAAGTAAGACTTTAAACTAAGCTTTGCAAAAAAATTATAGAAAGTGTGCTATTTTAAGTGATAAAGGGTCGCTTTGGAAGTACTTTCTTTGCGCTGTTCTACAAAAGGGAACAAGCAATGAAGGTGGAGAGAAGTGAGATACCGTGGCCCCGGAACACAAAGGGCGATGAAGGAACATGGATGGGTTTTAGTCAGTAAAAGTCTGACACTCGACTCCTGCTCCGCCCAGAGCGGGAGGAGTCATTTGATAATTTCCCATCCGAAAAAAGAACTTTTGCCTTTTGTTTTTTAATCCTATTGGAATAAAGATAAGCCCTTCACAATTAGCAAACCCATGCCGCCCATACACAATTTTTTGTCTTACTTAAAATGCAGTTAATGTAAAGTTACGTAGCTAACATGCCGAAAATTGAACCTTTAAAATCAGACTTGCATACCGAATCTTCCGAATCTTTAAAAATATTTGGCATAATAATAATTAATCATCGAAACATAATTATGGGTTGCGGCCCATCGCCGACCACTCTTGTGTTGACGTGTTCGCTAAATTAATGGGCTTCCAAGCTAACGAGTCGTGCCATTCGCGGCGCAAGCGCATCCGGAAGGATGCCACCACGGAGGTAAGCGCCGCCGTAAAAAAGGAGCTCTAATTTCTGACATTGTGTAACACACCCCGTGTAAAACTACTCTACTACTAAAACTAAACTAATACGCTTTTTTTTTGAGGATGTTTTGTCCAAAAAGCTCTACAGTTTAATCATATATTCCTTTGTTAGGGTTTAACTATTTTCGAGACATTTGCATTGCTTTAAAGAAAAACGAGTCTTCATCATTTGTGACCAGGTAATTAAGTTCAGATTTAAAGAAATATAATGCATCTAAGAAAAATTAGATAATTGTAGAGCATAAAAACGAATGGGCTAAGAACTGAACCTTGCGCAATCCCCTTTGTGCTTTCATTAATTCCATAAAATGATTTTAATGGTAAGGTTTTTGCAATCAAGGTACTTTTCTAAATATTGTACCGGATAGTTAAAAAAAAAAACACGTAGGTATAGTAATTAGAACATCCTCAACCGAAGATTTTTTCAAGTAAGTTATTAGAAGTTATTTGTGTAAAAATCTGTCATAATATATTAAGTCATCGGTGCCGAACAGCTCGTAAACCTACAAATAATTTTCAAGATAAAAATAATAGATAATCAGATATTTCCTCAGGAAATTAGTAATTTGTGGCCGTAACTATAATCTTAATTGAAAACATTCGTACGAAAATAGTTCGCTCTTTGACGGCTTTTAACTTTTTTACGTCGATAATGTCGTTAAACTTTGACACTTTTTTACGGACCTACTTTTATCGTTTTTGTCCTGAATTCTCTAAGTGCCTGTCAGTGTAAGCTTTTCATAGAGTTCTGGTGTAAACGTTTGTTCGACGCCGATTTCGCTCTCTTGGGGTTTTAAGTCATCGTCGTTATTGACATGTCCTTTTTTGACAACTCCTGTTCAGTTTTTTCGAGTTGAAAAGATAAAACACATGCTACAAAAAATCTGAACAGTTCAGCAAGTTAACGTCTACTTTTTTTTATCATTTGATCATTCACATCTCGTTTTGTGAGCTTAACAACGTCAAGTCAACTTTCATTTATTGCCAGGCAACTTTGGGGGTTAGTCCCGCTATGGTATGGTCCCGGTATGGCACCCTCTTAAAATACCTATCAAAAAGTCCCGCTATGGTACCCATCTTTTAGATCTACGTTAGACAATAGAAGGTACAACTGAAAAGAAAAGTGTATCTATAAATAAATACTTTTAGGAGTGTATCAATAAAACGTCTGTTTGCGATATTAAATCAGTCTTTTATTAATTCAAAATATTTATAAAAAAATATCAAACAGTAAAACGAAATATTAATTGCAATGTAATTTTTAAAATAATCAACAATATTAATTACCAATAATCAACAATAAAAAAAATATAAAAAATCCACATCTCAGAAAAGTATTACTGTAAATATTATAAACTACAAATAAAAACAACATCCAGACATAAATATTAGTTACAAATAATCAACATTGAGAAAAGGCAGTAATTGTAAATTTATATAAACTACAAAAATAATCAACAACCAACTAGACAAATATATTAATTACAAATAATCAACATGGAGAAAAAGGCGCAAATTGTAAACATAAACTACAAAAAATAATCAACATCGAGAAAAAGTATTAAACATTTTAATAGGCTAAAAACAAAATTAAAATAAACTATTTTTTTAAATGTTCTGATCGAAATATTGACTTTGATATGTTAATCAGAAAATCACCAATGGAGATAGCTTTATTTTCGTAACTTTTTGTTAGCTTTTGAATCTGGCGGTCGATTTCTATACTTGTTCTTTTTCTTGAATTTATAGGTGATCTTTTTAGTCGAAAGCTATAACAAAAATCATCAGTTATTTAAGTTAAGCTATATTTTTTTCAGTAACCGTCTGTAATAGAAGGCGACAACCAATAATATCTACCAAAATAAATAAAATCAAATCCATTTTCAAATTCTTCTATGTACTCGTATTATGTAAAAAAATATATATCTGCTTTTAAAAATATTATATCTGCTTAAAAATATTGTCTAAAAAATACAACTTACTTGGCTTGTTTTATATCAAAGTGACATGTGTCGTTGCCAATTGTTTGCAGAAACAATAATAAACTGGGATTTTTTCCAATAATTTTGTTGAATCTGCCATTCCATGATTCCGCCAAGTTAGTTGTTCTATGGCGTTCATTATGGCAACACCAAATGAGGTCTGGATATTCAAGCCACTGAGTGACAAAATAGTCATTGAATTTGGTCATAGCTTCATCGTCGAAACTGAAAAAAATACTTATTAAACGTTCGTACTTGTAAAGCAATGAAATTAACAGGTCCTTACTGATATTGTTGTTCTTTACTTTTTTGCCATATAATTAGAGTTAAGTACTCAAACATCATTTTGGAAAGTAACCAAGATATTATACCTATTTTCCATTATATGCAGCCAGCCGTCTTCAATATCTTGTTTTGGCAAAAACGCCAAGCCTATGCATTGCTTAACATGGTTCGAGGACTCTTCGTGTTCCATGAGATTTAAAGATTTCGCTTTTTTGATAACGTTCTTTTGAAAATGTACGTTACATCCATTTATTTTGATATCAGGAAAAATCTTCGCTGCTGCATTTATTACTCCTATTTCATAATCGAAGGTAAATTTCGATGGACGCCATTCAGGCAAAGTTTGTTTAATCAATTAGAAAACTTTTTCATAAGTTTTCCCTTCTTTGTTTTTTAACAGAATATAAAATAATGGTGCTACATTCGTGGATAACTCAGTGCTTCCCATGTCTCCATGAATGACATAAACTTGTTCGAATGGGTTTGGGCAGCCGTCGAAAGTGCCATCACCAAAGTAATGCGTTACACATTTTATATGTTCCTTTACTTCTGTCGAGGAAAATATAATTATTCGATTACAGTCTTCATTACAATAATCAGCCAATACATACTTATTAAATTCTTCTGGTATTATAATTACTTCCACATTCTTAAATTGTGTTTTTGGTACGTTCAACGACTTATTTCGGTGTCTGTATAATACTGTTTTTAATTTTTTATAGTCAGGAACATTTCCTGTAAGGTGTAACCCTTTGTCTTTTAAGTTACCCATGTGTTTTTCGAAAATTTTCTGTACTGATCCGTAATTTGAATTTACTTCTTTTTTGCACTCACTTATAGCCATTTGAACTTCATTGTCTTCAAAATGTGGCACGCACTGATCACTGTGTTTATAATCTTTAATTATTGTATTATTGGTATTCTCAATAGTTATATATCCACTACATTTAATACTATTTCTCCTATTTACACAATGCCAAGTACTTGAATTTTTATTTTCTCTGCGTTTAATATATTTATGTCCGGCACGTAATAAAGTTTTTCCACCGCGTCGACTGTCAATAATTATTAAATTTACACCACGTGAACTACTTGACCCAGACATTGCAATAGATAAACTAACAAGCTATCCTAATTACTCATATCGCAAAAGTACAAATAGCAAACTAAACCCGGAATAATACTGTCTCTCTCTATTTTCATAAAAACAAAAGGGAAGAGCTAGATACGAATTCGAGGAAGGGCTCGTCTCTATTGTTTTACGAAAAAACCGGTTGGTCAGGTAACTACCTGAAGTGAAACGACAATTACCGAGCGTGATTTGTTTAAAAAATAGTATTAATAAATATTATCTTGCTTAACTATAATAGTTAAGAAAAGATATTTTTTATTAATACTATTTTTTTCTTAACGCATTGTATAACTTTTCTTTACAACAGTACCAAAAACTGAAGGGTACCATAGCGGGACTTTTTGATAGGTATTTTAAGAGGGTGCCATACCGGGACCATACCATAGCGGGACTAACCGAACTTTGGCGCATGGAAATATACCTTACAGACTAACTTATAACCATAAACTTAATATGAATCACTATGAATGAAAAAATAATTTGGCAGAGACCCGCTGTCACTCACATCTAATGCATACTTACATATCCACCATCCCAAAGAAATTTTAAACTTGGCTAAATAAAAAGCTGGTATCATGAGAATGAGGTTCAATTGTTTTATGACTCAATTCGAAAAAGACCTAACTACATCCTAGTAACATAATACTTTCGGCATGTTCCGTCGTATTTCCGCGAAACTTCGTAAATAGCCGACCACCGCGCCTGCGCCGATGGCGGTATCGCGGGGTATCGGTTTCAACTCCTGCGCATCGCTGTCGGCGTTACAGCTGTCAACAGTCGCGTCACCAGACCGTGACCTGTCAAGGTTTAGAGATCGGTTTCATGTCTGATGTTGATAGGTCAATATTTACTATCCATTGTGTATAAAATGTAATAGGTCGAGAAGAATATGTCTGTGACAATTAGGGAATAATCATGTCTAAGATCATTGACATTCACAGATGTCATTTTAATTAAAAGAAAAAAATCAAAAGTCCAAGTAAATACAAATCGCCATTGTACATAAGCAATTCGATATTTTTTTATTGCAATTTTTATTTTGTGTGCAATAAAGAATAAGAATAAAGTGGGCCGACATTCTTACAAAGATTCGCCATAACAAGAGTTTATTTTCTTCATACAGAATGCTAAAGCTGCAATAACTGCCATCATAAGCAATTTACTTTCCAATCAAAACAACTACATTATAGCCGACTTCAGCACTCATTCATTCTTGTAGTTAAAACCTAATAAATCTGATTAAATCAGCGCCCGTTGCGTTTAAATCTCAACAATTTCAAAGAGTCGAAATTTGTCCTGACAAAATTTACTGCGACAGTGTACGAGCGGCGCGGGCGCATGATTCGTCGAGATCAAAGCCGCAGACGCATCGTCATGTGTTCCCGACAACATGTAGGTCGCCAAAACCCCTCGGGAGCACATACAAAAAGTCAGCTTGTGTGTTTTGTAAATAATATCTTGTTGGTCTGTGGATTTCTTTTGCTTGTACCCAAATCGTCACTGACGGCACCGACATTTTTGAGAACTTTTTATTCAGAAGATCTTGTAACTTAATAATTTCGATAATATAGTCAATTAATTAAAGAACCCTATATAATTGTAATTACTTGTTGCGCTATTTCATTGGTTATTTTTTTCCATAGACTTATTACTAAAATTGAAGATGAGAACTAATTCGAAAGTAAAAGACACAGATGATTTTATAAAAAAGCGTATAATAATAAAAAATAATACTCATATTCACATTATTCATGGTAGGTAAAGCCGTACAGTTTACTAAGCGTTATAGGTTATGTTAAAAGTAATTGGTTAAAGTTTAGTTCCATGCGCCTGGGCAGTTGTAATATCTGTTGATGCGAAGCCAGTCACTGTCGGTGATGTAGTCACGCTGGCCCATGTTGCCGGCGGCGTTTCTCTGAAAGAAGAAAAAGAAAAGTTAGAATCCATTCAAAGTATTAATGAAACTAAAAGAAAGGCAGTAGCAAAGGTAGAACATAACAATGAAAAGAAGCAACTACTTAAATGACCAATCTGGTCGAGACGCCATTGTTTAACTATTGTGTCTACTTCGTGGACAGATCATGGGCTAAATAGAAAAATGCCTGAACAAATTACTATAGCTCCTAAAGGAAGTTTAAGTATCCAAATATACAAACCAGCCGAGGTTCAATAGTCGGTGCCCCGTTTGCGGTGAATGAGTACGGTCCATAGTGCATGCAGCTGACGTAGTCGTAGTCTATTCCCAAGTTGTCAACTTTGGAAGCTCCGTACAAGTCGAAGTTGTGTTCAGTGCCTGGAAATTACATTAAAACCATTTTACAATTTAACCAGAAACATTTGCATTAACATAGGTAGTAGGTTCTCGTTATAGAGCCACAGGAATGAGTCTTGCTACAAAAGCAAATACAGGTACTGTAGTCTTATAGACTTTGAAATGGAAAGCTAAGGATTGTCGTAGACCAAAATAATGGACCTACATGTTTGAAATACTCCTTTGTCCTATTGAACCCAAAGGTGAACTGGTAGAGAGTGCCTTGTGACAATCAATCAACCTGTATACCACTACATGGAGAGTAAATAAGTAAATCTTTGAGTAGACGGCAAACAATACAACTTTTCTTGTTGTTCGCTTCCTGTTTTACATAAGATCAATTCTATTTTTTCCCAGACATACCTGGAGCGATGTTCTGTTCATGAATCTTGACGTACTCGTCCCTGTTGAAGGTGGTATGCATGTGGAGGAAACCTAGGATGTGCATGAACTCGTGAACGATGGTGGCGTGTCTGAAGCAGCCTTCGCCGACGGCGCTGCGGGCCAGGTTCAGTTGGTGGGCCCCGCGAGAGATCCTGTGGCCTACGTTCGCATAGCATCCGCTGGGTTCACCCTGGTGGATTGTGAATGATTAATTGATGGGATGGAGTTTTATATATTTATCTGATAGATATAACATAACATCACGCCTGTAATTCCCGAAGGGTTAGGCAGGTTACATAAAATAGTACGCCCACATTTCACCAGTTATTTTTAAGCCCCATGTTATGGGCGCAAATCCACACTCCGTGTCTGCTACTAAGAAATTCCTTACGGAAAAACCCAATGTCTCTTGGCTCGACCCGGGAATCGAACCCAGGACCTCATGCTCAGCAGTCGTGTTTGCGACAACTAAACCAACGAGGCAGTCATATCATCGTCGTATTGTAGTATTTAAAAAATATGCCAGGGGTATAACATTAACGGTGAAGGAAAACATCGTGAGGAAACCGGCAAGTCCTAGAACGTAAAAAATTCGAAGACATGTGACATCTACCAATCCGCACTGGGCCCGTGTGGTGGATTATATAATAGCCATTCCCTCTCATAGAGAGGAGGCCTGTGTCCCAGCAGTGGGAACATTAATAGGCTGATGATGATGATACTTGGGATAGGTTTGAAAACACAACACGTACAAGTACTTAAGCTATTTTATGTGTGATCCTGGTCAGGACTACAATAACGGTGTAATTAATGTTACTAGTACAGTTTTTGTTTCGTCAGTAAAGCTTTCATGCATTCCTGTATGGAAAAGATCTATTAGGTCAATATTGTTTATCACAATATTCAAGCCAGTTTGTGATTTTTATTACCAGGATTGTGCTATTTAAGTCTTTAATTCCACTGTAATTGTGCCCAACCCATATCATGCGATACATTAAGCTTGTTTATATCTTACTTAAGCTCTTTTGAGCCAGTGGATTATGTTCTTTTATTTGCGGCTTTATTTTGGTTCCCATTTATCTTTATTAAGATTTATGATTTTATTCTTGTTAAAAATGAAACGGTACTTACAGTAAGTCTTGCATAAACGGTGTCCGATGCTGTCCTGTACCGGAACTTCACGCAGGTATGTGCTTCAATGTCCCTAACTGCTTCCCAAATGGCAGCTTTCTGTGCGTCATCTGTAAGTAACCACAATTCGTTAGTTGTCTTCTAATTACATTCTAACAACAGCAATATCTCTAAAGATCGTGTCTTTGGAGATATTTCTGTATAAAGTGGTACCTCCCCATAGTCATAATCCTTTAATATCTTTAAAATAGGAATGGAATAAAGTGTACTTGATTTGCTCCCTTTGAAAACATGCAGCGTTTTCATATTGCATTTTATCAGATTCGTAATCGTTGATTGCATTATAAAAATGACGATTTTATCTACATCGTTTGATATGTTTATTTGTTAAACATCAATGATATGATCAATTTCAATGATTCCCTTGATAAAGTTCTCATTGACGAAATGAGTCAGTTCAGTGACACACTTATTGTAATAAAGGTTATATTAACCTTTAGTTTTAATTCATGATCCTAAAATGATGTTATTTTCGAAGACTCTTCTGCTTTCCCAACTATGTTGGGGTTGGCTTCCAGACCAATCGGATGCAGCTGAATACCATTATTTTACATGTATGTTCCTGTTTGCTAAATTATATTTACCTTATTCCTGATTATTATTTTTAATTTGAAGATTTTTATCTTATTTGCGATATTTACATTACTTAGATCGTAAAACCAATTATGGCCATGACTAAGGTAGAGGGTAAGGTATTTCCGCAAATTAATCGTCACTGCATAGGGCAATAAAATGATTAGTTGGGAATGATGATAATTGTGGTGAAACTATAGTTTCATATTTCATCATTTTAGGAAGTAGCGCAGAATTGTGACCATCGGAAGGCCTTTGGTTAGCTGTGGGATAATATGGGCTAGCAATAATAACATGTATTAGTATTTTTGACATATCTCAAGCATATTGTGTTTCTCTATCGAATACCTAAGTTTCGTTTTCGGTTATTGGTCCATCTTGGTCTGCAGAATTTAATCAAATTCTGCTCTATTTTCATGTAGTACCTACGTAGGTAATTTTCTGGGCACTGAAAAAAAACCCTAAACATCCTGCAAGTTCAGAAATAAACAAGGATTTTTGAAACTGAACAAGACATACGAAGATACTTACTAAATTCTCCGTCGGCGAACTCAAAAACGACGGTGTTGCTAGGCCAAGGTCCAATGGAAGAGGAGCTGTAGGCGCTGCGGCCTACAGCAAACTCCTGCAGCAACTCCGTATAGTCTTCATCGTCCAGGACTATATCGCCCTGGAACTTGCCGCTTAATTCCTCAGCATTGGCGAAAGGGAGAGTACTCTTTCTCGCTTGGAATCGCGCGGCGTTTCCATTGCCTATTAGGAAAAAAACAGGATTTATTTTCGAATTTTGTTTTCGATAACCCTTTATTACTATAAAGACCCCTTTGAAGTGTTTGTCATTTTTAACGAGTTGAGGATAAGTTTATCACCCATATCTTTCCATCTTCAGTTTGTATCACATGATTGACAAGATAATTACCTGCGTTTGTCTAGATGACTTTCTTATTGTTGTCTGCTAAACTATTTTGATCAAAGACAAACTTGGCAAATATTTACAGAGAAGAAACAGAGGGTATCGGGGTTACTGAAAGGACAAACTAGGGGTCAATGACCATTTAAAAACAAGAACTTAAAAAGTTGAATTTGAATTCTAGGAATAAAACAAAGGGGTTTGGTGAAAAGTTTTAAGAAATTAATAAATCATTTTTGTAGGTTAGAAGTATTTTCGAATTATGTACCTACGCCCTGTGGTACGACCCAATCCGTAAGATTGTTTGGAGCCAAAACTCAACACCAAAGTTATTAATTTGTCCCTAACCTCCATGAAAATTGAACTAAAGACAACTTATGCCATTAGCATAATCAATTTTTTTTTTATTTCTCGGTTATTTTTATTTTTTACAAACAAACAAAGTAAAAAAACACAAAAATATTTTAAAGTTAACATACCATTCCGGATATTCTCCAAAAACTGTCTAAAATCTTCAATATCCTTCCTCGACCTCACTGTGGCGGGGCTGGCCGCCACCAAGCTGATCAGACCAAGCACTACGAAGACAACGCAAATTCGCAACATAATGATTCCTGAGAACCTGTCACAATAACATACACACCACCCAGAAACCAGCTTTTTATTCAAACAATTATCTGCATCCATATAGATAAACCGTAGATTTTATCAGTTTATAACTCAAATACTTGGGTGACTCGGATTTGAACTGCAATAAAATCTATTGTTTATCCGTGTTTATTGTGCTATGTGCTAAATGTTTTATCTGTTTATTAGACTTCGGTATATCCGGTGTTGTTTGCTATAGGGTTGTATCCAAGCGTTCAAATTCAATCATCATCACCATCTTATGCTTATGCTGCCATTGGTTCAATTTCCAGGTTGGCCAAAATGTTATTGGGTTTCGAGTTTCTGACAGAGTTTGACATCCAAGACCGAAAATGGTCACGATTATGCCCGTCATAATAATATGTGATGGAGTTCCACCATGATTTTGAAGATTTGGCGTTTCGGGATTTCGGTTATTTTAATAACGACCAATCCTGTCATTATTTTTGTCTACCCTAATCCACAGCCCTTGGCCAGATTTATTTAAAGTCGGCGACTCGGCGCAGTTAGTTTCTTCTTCTATATCCCTTATATCAGTATACGCTCGTATCTCAGCATTCGCCATAATATTAGCTTTATTTTGTTGTTAGTAATCTACGTGTTTTCTTCTTGGTAGTCATAATCTCTCTCTCTCTCTCTCTTAGATTATGAATTGCGACTTTAAAATCTTTTCCGAATCTTTCTCGGAAAATTTGGTTTGTAAACATTTTGGTAATCCCATCTTATTGTGTTTTCGTTTATTCTTAGATATTAGCGGGAAACATGATGTCACTTTTATGTCGTTATTTGTTTTACAAAAATACAATCAAATCATTTATATTCAGATCAGAATCGGAATTAAGTATGTCAAAATGTTTATGAATATCTTTACAAATAGGTAATAATTGTGTCATCAGATAATTGTTTACAGATTTTATCATTAAAGGCTGGTGCATCCATTGCTGTCGGCTTTCTTTTAACTAATACTTCCTTACTTTGCTATCGTCAATCTTGGAAAGCAGTGTTGCACTTCGATTGATGGGTAATTATATTTTAGAAACAAGAAAGAAAACCGATTTTATTATTAGCTATTGTCATCGAGTGAATACTTACAGTAAAAAAAAAAAAAAATTAAAAACCCGACTGCTTAAAAAATAACTAATTGCTTTAAATAAAAACTGAAAAAAGAACAAGTTCAGGAAACAGGACATATTGACTGCAACAGTCGGGACCCATATTGGATGTAATGATTTTAGTCTAGATTATTTAATGGGTCCCGAACTCCCGACTGTTGCAGTCAATATGTCCTGTTTCCTGAACTTGTTTTTTTCATTTCAGTTTTTATTTAAAGCAATTAGTTATTTTTTAAGACGCTACCCTTATCGGGACAGCGTAAAAACGTCCTCTTTTTCGTCGCAGAGTTAGCCGTATTGGTACATATTACAAGCCCAAAAAAAATACGGTGTGTAGTCAAATGTATAAGTTAAAGACTTTTGCAAAAATATTTTCAAAAAAGAATCCAGAATCTTGAGAAAAAAAATCGCAAGAAAGAACACGAAAAAACTTTTTCGTCTCAAAATACTCAATATATTGAGCGATAACTGTCCATTTTTTTTAAACTATCAAATAGGAAATTCATTCAACTAAAGACTTATGTAAAAATATTTTAACATAACGGTGTACTTTTTTTTTTAAATAAATTAAAACTACGAAATATATTTCATATTGGCGGACACGAGGTTCAACTAAAATCAAACGCATCGCCATTTTCAACCTTATTTGCTTACTGCGATGCACTACTGTCGCGCGCTTGGTAAAGACACGCCCAGTCTGCGGCTAACTCTTACAGAGAGAGGTCACGTCGCGCATGCAGCGCTCCAGCATTACGTAAATTCGTTTATCAAAATAAGTTATTTCGTAAAAATGTACACTTTTTTTTTGTTTTTGTTTTTATACGGTTTTTGTGTGATAATTGGACACTTTAGTTTATGAGTTTCGTTATATTTGGGACTGATACGTGATTCTGTGCGTGTGTGATAATAACAAAACAATGGAAAATAAAAGAAATAAAGTGCTACTGTGATTGGTAAAAGAAAACGGAGAAATAAAAGAAAAAAAAATACTGCATCTGAGTAAGTATAAAAAATTTAATTATAGACGACACGTTCCAGTATAAGCTGATATCGTATTGTACGACAAGTCTATACAACGCGAGATCAGCTCATACTGGAATGTGTCGACGTGTGAGTAGGTACGTGTAGATTCATTACCCTTTACTGTAAATAATTACAATTATTATTACCATCGAAATACTATGTGGTCATATGTATTTCCTCAATATCTGAAACATACTTATTTCTGGATTGATAAGTAGCGACATAAGTAAACAAAACAATACATATTATTATGATTGTAATCACGGGGGCGCGCGGCAGTGCGGCGCTGGAGCGGTGTCGCTGCGTCGTCTTACATAGAAATATCTGTGGCATGTCACACAATGCGCTCCGGCGTCGCACCGTTTTCGAAAAACTGTGAATTCAATTTGTTTTTTTTTTTATGAAAGAATGTTTCCTTTGAGTAAAATTGCTATTTCCAGTATTTCGAGTACTTTCGCTCCAGGTGGCATTGAAAAATTCCGCCCTGTATATATTTCAGTAGTTAGGTACCTACTAAATTCCTAAATAATATTCTGGGTTTTATTTATCAGAGATCGGATAATCGGTTGCACCTATTGATCCAAAGTTGAGGTTTTGACTTCATTTCAGCGCGATTAAAATACGAACTAACAAACATTTACCTTTACATATTGCTAAGATAACCCATTTTTCTGTTTTTTTTTAGAGAAACCACCGAAGACGAGCCCCTTGTTGAAACAGATTCTCAAGAAAATTCATACCTAGTCGAAGAATTGTAAATATCATGATGTACTTTTACGTAATTTTTTTGAAGTTGCTGAATGAAGTATGTACTATCGAGGACACTCCCGCCTGATCACCACTAAGCTAATTTTTGCTTGCACTTACAACATAGAAACGCTCTCTAGCCCCGCCCCGTTGACTTTGTATAGAAATAATTAATGAAAAAATACCGATCGGCGACACATGCCAAACGAGAGTTATTGTTATTTTGCGCGCCAAAGTTGACGCTTTCCTAATAGGCCTAAAGTTTAAGATGGAGTGGCTCGGCGCCTCCGCTGAATTTAAGCGAAAAAAATTTTAACTGGTCAGGCGGAAAAGACCACGACTGTACATACTTCACTCAGCAACTTCAAAAAAATTCCAGTCATAGTTCTATAATTGATTGCAATTTAAAAGATTCATGTCACTGATAGGAGAAAGCAGAAATGGTTTGATTTCTAAATATAAACTTAGATGTAGGTAGGATGTGTATAAAAGATTTTATAATCACAATTGCTATTTTATTTTATCATCCCTAACATACCCTCTATATACTTACTACTTCTCGATAAATTCTCATACTTAGGTAAGTACTCGATGATCTATGTATAGATCATCGAGTACTTACCTAAGTATGAGAATTTCTTTAGGCTTTTAGAAAATCTTTATAGTTATAATTATAATTCAAGCCTAAAGATTTTTATCACCATTTATTATGAAAATAATGTTTTACTCATAAATTGTAAGTCATTTCAGAGGTCGGAATCGGATGCATTGGTAGATATTTACCTACAAATAGTTTCTGCTTACAAAAGTAAAGAAGCGGCTTCTAAAATACATACATACATAAAGTCACGCCTTTTTCGCATCATGGGGGTAGGCAGACACCACATAAGCTACGATCCTATTAAAAATGTATCTAAAATATTATTTGAAAACAAAACCTTACACACAAAAGACGCAACATAACACTAAATTTTAGACTTGGGTAGTTCCGGAACGAGTCATGAAAATGATATACTTCCAGTCCCGGTACTACACCACTCACTCGTTCACTACCAATTCAAATGTGTCCTTTAGTTCCTCTAGTACCGAGTAGTTCCGACTATTTCCGAAGCACTCTGCTAGCTCTCGCGCTATCGCACATCAACGCACCGCCACGCCTATGATAGAACGAGATGGGAACACATCGTATGTTCGAATGGAAAGAATTATTTTTTATTAATAATTATTTGTATTTGTGTGTACTTTTAATATGAGTTAATGTTGCTCGAAATAAATGTATTTTATTTTATTTTATTATTAATAGTCCCGAGCTAATAATATATCGGTTTTGCTTTGATAGTTCTGAACTACAATGGTACTGGAACTTTTCTGTGGTACTAAACGAATAGTAACGTTCATTAGTTCCTTTAGTACCGGGGAACGCTTTCAGCGTTCCCCGGTACTAAAGGAACTAATGAACTAGATGAGTGGACTAGTTCCGGAAGCAAAAATATACATATCACTCCTTATCTTTTGTTGGACACGTTTTGCGCATCTCTACTAAATTTATCGATCCCGGAATCACGGGTTTTTTAAAAATCCCTGGATCTAGAATGCGCCGCGGTACCGCGCCGGTATAAGGCCACGCGCTGCCGATAACGTCAGCGGGGCTGTAGTGGGCGGAGCTACGCGCCGCGCCGCTTCCCCTGCTTCACCTCCGCAAAAACCTAAACATTTGCTGCTTAGAGCGCCTTAAGCAGTTAGGTTTTTTATTTTTTTTTTTATTTTACACTTTTTAGTTACTTATATATACCATTTTAATATCCTCATTAGCCCTTTATCGAGCCGTTCAGGCTGAAGAGCGTGCCAAACATTTCAATTTGGCGCCAAAAATCCGCCATTTTTTTTCATATACCCACTGTCACTCTCCCAGTAAATACGAATCTAACGACACCTCTCAAGCTAAAATCCATCAAGCCGTTCAGGCCACAGAGCGTGCCAAACAATTATACATACATACATACATACATACTCTCGAAAAACGTAACCCTCCTTCTGGCGCAGTCGGGTAAAAATACATTATTCGTTTTAAGAAACATACATAAGTACTACACAATGGTACAATGGTGGCTACATGGTACTACCATTATGGATCATTGTTATCTGACATTAAGTTAAATTAATAAATTATTCGTTTTAAGTACTTCGTCAGTTTTTATACCTAACGAATGCTTGCAGAAAATGTGTCAGCCACCGCCAACCAGCTAAAGTAAAAATGCAGTAGAATTCTATTTCGGTGTAACTAAGGCTTTTGACGGAGTAGACCATACTGTGTTTACAAGTTTAATGTTTAGTGTGGGGTATCGTTGAATAGGTCTTTTAAAATGACTTAGGGGTTGCTAATACTACTTTTCGATTTAATGCTCCATATACAAAATATTAAACTTTAAAGTGCAAATATTTGTTCCAGGAGGTCGGCCCCCCCTCTAAAAGCTAAACAGCTGACTTGAAAAATCTGGAAAAAATCATGAACTTTAAAGGAAAACTATATCGGTTAAGATAACTTTATTAGTTCAGCAGTAATAGTCGTTGAACTTGGTGTTGGATAATTTTGTACCAAATACATAATCCTTAGAAAAAATCCTATGAAGTAGTTGCTTGTTTATAACGGGCTACTACGCTGCTTTTTTAAATAACCGACGGGTTCAGAATGATACGCTAACTAAGTGGTAACCGTTTAAGTGTCGGAGTCCCTTTCAACCCTGTATATTATTTTTAGGTGCTGAGGGGCTTTTAGAGAGTGGCATTCACAAAAAGGCAGTCAGATTGGCAGTCGCTCCATGCAAAATATTAGTATTCTGCTGCAACCGGTTATACTAGAAGCCGATCCCAACGTAGTTGGTAAAAGGCTAGCAGATGATGCAGCTGATAATGAAATTGATATAGATTTATGAAACGCTTTGAAAACAATTGCGGTTTTTTTTGGCCCCTTGGTGGTTAGAAGTATTTATCAGGCCGAGGCATCAACTTTACAAGTTTAATTCAGCATTCAAGATTGATACCTTAGAAGTGGCTTTCAATGGTGGTTTTGGTGTTGGAGGATGTACCATTTACATATTCGCAACAAATTGTAGCGTTTCCGCCCGGAAAAGTTGTAAATATGCCAACTACACTAAAATTGACGCAATTTGGTTTATCATAATAATTTTGTGTGTGACAATTATTTTTCACGGAAAAACCTATTATTAGGTACAATTTTACGAACTCGCATGTTTCTGGTTTATGACAGAGATAATTTGAACTTGTTTTTCACTTAGGTATTTAATTTTGTAACTGATTATTTATTGACACATGTTCTTAAGGTCCCGTGATAAATATTCGACTGATTTACTGATGGCAAAGAATTTTACCTCAGCTGGTTGTGTTCACTACCACTGTTGCCATGTTTGCCGCCGTGTCTTTTACTCCCTTTTCTTCAATATCATTCCTCATACAAAACATCCATCGTTTCTTTGGATTTCCCCTCTCCCTCTCCTTCCATCAACACTTATTTTCATCACTCTTTTAGTCATATGCATTTCATCCCTCTTCAGCATAAGTTCATACCAAAACAGACGAGTCCCTTTAATTTTTTCTGTAACTGGCGCAAATTTCAATATATCTAGGCTTACTCTTCTCTCTTCTTCTTTTAATATATATCTTCTTCTAATATACTCATTTCTTACTTTATCCATTCTGGTCGCTGCATTCACCTCAACAATTTCATCTTCGCTATATGCAATCTTCTTTCATCCATCTTTTTCACAGCCCAGCTCCGATCCATACAGTAGCAGTAGGAAAGGTTTAATCGCGGACATGAATATTTTCCCGTGTAACTTGAGGGGCATCCGTGGTTCGCAAATTGTGTCAGTGACCTATCGCCATTTCATCCATCCTAAATCACGCGGTGCGTCAGTTTACTTCACCATCCCCTTGGACAAGCAATCCGAAATACCCGAAAACGACACAGATCGGTATGGGCGTTCCGGCAAGAATTACGTCACAGAACCTGAGACTGGAGATTCCCCCCTGCTTACCATGTCATATAAAACGGACGTGTAATTCACCAAGTTACCATTATGTGGATGATTTGATGTTGCACATAAAAGGCACATAAAAATAAAAATCTTGGTTAACATTATGTCAGAACTGTATTTGAAAATGAAATCATATTTGTTTGTCAATTTTTACATTTTTGTTAAATTCCTTTAGAAGGTCAATCAATCAAATGAATAAATAAATAAAATGTTTGTTCTTATATATTTTTATTTGCGAATCAGTCTGTTATCAGTGGGTACTTAGTTTAGGTCTTGAGGAGCAGCATCAACGAAGGATACTTCATCAGCGACGATCTCTTCTTGGGGCATATCGGCAACAAGGACCTCTTCTTGGGGCATATCTTCGGCAACTTCTTCTTGGATATCTTCAACTACGACATCATCTTCGGGTACGTACTCATATTCGTAAGAAACACCCTTGGAAAGTTCCTCAGCGTTGATTTCGGCGCTCCAGGCTCCGGGGCAGTTGTAATGCCGGTTGGCCCTGAGCCAGTCCCAGCCGGACACGAACTGCTGCTGGCCCATAAGACCGTTGTCGTTCTGGAAAAATGGAGCAAGTACTTTATTATTAGAAACATTCAGAAAATGTCAAATTCAACCAAACAACAAAGACGGAAGAAAAAACAAAACCAAAAAAAGAAAAAAGGAAAGATCAATGGCAGGAATAACATTGCAGCTCAAGAATATTAGGAAATTACCGTATTCCCGTGTTCAAATCGATCTTGGCGTTTCAAGAAATTGTAGTATTTACGATGTTACTGTAATACTTTATGGATCCAATGACTTAAATAGTCTATAAGTTTATGCTGTTACTAACGAAGATGGGCAGCATGGTAGCTTGTCCGTTGGTGCTGAAGCCATATCTGCCGTAGTGCATGTTGCTGGCGTATTCGTAGGGGAGACCCATGTTGTGGACGATGTTGGTTCCGTACTTGTCGAAGTTGTGTTCCATGCCTGTGGAAAATAGAAATAAGGACTATGAAGCTTCAGGAATGCCATGCTATTAAATAAGCCAGTGGAGAAACAGTACTAGATCAGATACTGCAAAGTTTACGCAACTAGAAACATATCCAGAAAACTACGCAATCAGCGAAATTGATAAAATATGAACATCCGAGGCAGGGAAAACTGACCACTTAATAATGTACTGAACTCATTTATCATTAAGTGTAACAAAAAACCTTCTTTTATAATTATTATTTATGAATGAAAATATGTTGCAAATAAAATTGCTATAAACACACAAAGATATGGCAAAGGTTATCAATGAGTACAATTTCAACTTATCAGTTTAAAACAATCAGCTCGATTATCTAAATCCTATAATCTACATTAATATGAATAACATAATTCTATAAACTTTTGTTGTCTGCGGCTTCACTCCAAAATCTTTGATGTTTCAAATCGTTCTCAATACAGGAAAATCCTACGTAATCTTTATAGAACGTATACATTTTTGCTTTATAATGTGACGTGACCTGGCCAATTCGTCACTGCTGGTCATAAATATACAATGGTTGATTCATAAATCAGACCATTTCTGTAATATTTCACAAGTTGTGATAAGGAAGGCGAACTACTAGGAGAAAAAAATCCCAGTAGTAATGGAACTAGAGAATGGAACTACTGGGATACGGCGAAACATACTATATACATGAATATTATTGAGAAATTGTGATTCATCGTTTTCATCATCCACAGCCCCGTACGATCAATCATCTCCTATTCATGCCACCATAGCCCTCTCTTTCCCAGTGCCAATCTCCATTCTCCTGACCAGTCTCATCCAAGTGTGCAACCCACAATTACCCTAAATGACAGCATAGTGATATCTTATCCTTTGACTGTACCAGTCTTTACAATCCTCTTTTATGGTGTTCATCCTTAATATGGATGTCAGATATTTACAAAGAAACAATTATTCACCTGGCCAGATGTTCTGCCACATGATGCGAACCCAGTCGTCTCTGTTGTGTGTGGACTGCATGTGGAAGAAGCCGACGACGTGGAGCCACTCATGGATGATGACGGTGTGGTGGAAACAGCCGCGGCCGGGGGTGTCGCGAGCCAAGTTCAGAGTGTGGACGCCCCATGTGTGCCAGAAACCAACGCTGGCGTAGCAGCCGTCGGCTCTACCCTGGAAATTGATGGAAAAAAATGGTTTAGACTAGCTATTAAACGCAATACTATTAGTTTTGATAGATGGAGCCGGAGAGGAGACTAATAAAAGATAGATCAAAAGAGATAGTAGTGTGATGATGAAATGAATGAAATGGGAGTTAATATTTATTATCTATAATTCTAGAATACATTGATACTTTGATAGTGGATGTTGTATACCAAACCGATTAGAGCTTAGAACGATAATTTAAAAAAGATATCTTTCGAATTTTTATGGCACTAGATTATATCGTTGCCCAGACGACATACTAAACAAGAGTCAATGTAATGGAATTGGTTATTTGTCACCTGACTAAGCAACTTACACACCCAGATCGATGTCAAATCGTTTTTCAGCAAACCTGAAGGTCAATTAAATTCATTAAACTATACGGCGAGCGATTGAGAAATTACGGTTATAATTTTTAAAAACAACAACAAAAAGCAAAGCTTTAAGCTAAGTGCAGTGAAAAGAAATTATTTTGTAAAAAAAAACGTAGTCTTCATGTCGTCAAATTCACAAAATGACAGTTTCCATTCTTGTACAATCATTAGGTTCGATAGGAGGAGAATATAATAAATATAAAACCTCTTAACGAAGCCGAAAGGCACTTGTTCTCCCCGTCATTGCGATCATTTTAGGGTTCCGTAGCCAAATGGCTAATAACGGAACCCTTATGGATTCGTCATGTCTGTCTGTCTGTCCGTCCGTATGTCACAGCCACTTTTTTCCGAAACTATAAGAACTATGCTGTTGAAACTTGGTAAGTAGATGTATTGTGCGAACCGCATTAAGATTTTCACACAAAAATAGAAAAAAAACAATAAATTTAGGGGGTTCCCCATACTTAGAACTGAAACTCAACATTTTTGTTTATTTTCATGTCTTCAAAAATGATATTGAAGTTTCTAATTTTTTTTTTCTAATCTGAATAGTTTGCGCGAGAAACACTTCCAAAGTGGTAAAATAGTGTCCTGTAACTTCTAAAATAAGAGAATGATAAAACTAAAAAAAATATGGTAAGTATACATTACCATGTAAACTTACACCGAAAATTGGTTTGAACGAGATCTAGTACCTAAGTAGTTTTTTTTTTAATACGTCATAAATCGTAAACCGCAATTTACCTTTCATTTTACTTATCAATAACTTAATTTAAAAAATACACTATTATTAAAACATCGATCAATGTTACAACGAACTACAAGAACTTTTATATTATGTTACTTGCTGCTACGGAACCCTTCATGGGCGAGTCCGACTTGCACTTGGCCGCTTTTTTTGTTCTACACCATACCTGGGAACCTACTAGTTACGGAGATATTGGGGGTCAAAGTTCCAACTTTTTGACAAGTTATTTTTTTAATACAAGACACCTCCACGACCCCCGTACTATTCAATCCATCCATCAGCACAATGTTTCGAGTTCGTTACATTGAGTTCTACCACAAAACATGATTTTACACCCCAAAAAAAAGTAAATTCCCAGCAATAATTTTTGCGTAAAGTTGAGTTGAGTTTGATGTAAGTACAGAATGCTTGGTTGACGGCTTCGTGATGAGGTTGTTTACACCCTGTATAAAAAAAGTGAAGGCTACTAATGGTTCTCTAGGAGAATCGATGTATGCAAGGCTCCCCTGTCTAGGTTGCACCGACCCCAGCTATAAGGGTAGGAGAATGATGTAAGAACCTGAATAAACAGGCGGGATAAAATGTAATATTTTGTAAGCCCCTTGTAATATCTAGGTAGGTACACTCACAGTGATCCTGACGTAGTTGAACTCATTGGCATTACGGCGACGGAACCTGATGCAAGTCCTTGCAGAGATTTCCCTCATACCGGCGTAGATAGCGTTGATTTGGGCGGTGGCTGAAATGATGCAGAGGAGTATCGTTAGGGCGGGTAGTTGGAAATTAGTAAGATTCCATCATTGTCTTAAGTCTTAATGTGTGTTTAGTGTTTATGAAAACTGAATCGGAATGTAACGACCAGTACGACCACTACAGAAAAAAATAGTAGACACAGGCAGGCAGTTTTCGGCATGGTTTATAAAATTACATGTGTGTGATGTTCAATTTACACATTATATAACAAAGAAATGTTTAGTTAAAAACCGTGCCAAGCATTGTCGGGTGGCTAGTATTTTTTACGTCTCTGTATTCTATTTTACTTACTAAATTCATTGTTGAATTCGTAGACGATGGTGTTCGAAGGCCACTTGGTGTTGGGCCAGATGTACGCGTTTCTGCCCTGGGAGTATTGCTGGAGCATCATCTCAGCCTGCTCATCATTGAGGAGGATGTCGCCCTGGAACTTGCCGCTGTTCTCCCAGACCGAGGCCTTGGGGTTGGCGAGCATGCGGGACTCCAGCCTGATGCCATCCTCTGTTGGAGAATAAATGGATAAGTGAAAATCTTGACATAAAAAGCAAGATAATCAACATTTTATTTACTCGTTCTGCAAAAACATAATGTGTTGCAGTAAAAGTTTTGCGTTTGGTATCTAAGAAGGACAATATAGCTCTAAGCCCGTTATCAGCTTTAGAAGGATAGCGTAGGTTTAGGTTCATTATTGAACACGAACACTGCAATGTGCCTGTCCTCGTCATCACCGTTTCATCATCTTAAAATGAAAGGGTTCTTCTTATTATATACAAACACGGGAACCCACGTTTTTAATCATATTATCAGCGTATTTCATTAGCTGTATGGCGTTTAATTGTAATATGATTACCTAACGTTAGATCTACAATCAGTTGAACAAATCTGTCAGGGATTAGTCCTTATCTCAAAGTTATTGCGTTGTAATCGTTACAAGTACACGTGCCTAATTTTTTACAAAATAAACTAAACTAATTAAAAAGATACGTGAGGCGGTCAGTCTCCTATCGATTGCCTTAGAGGAGTAAAAGGAACTAAAAAAGAATCAATAGCGGCTATTATCAATGGAGAATAGCAGTCTTGCCCACAAGGGGTATTGTCTTACCCAGTACTATCTGGGTTGTGGAGGTCAGATAGGCAGTCGCTCCATGTAAAATACTGGTATTCAACTGCATCAGGTTAGACTGGTAACCGACTCCAACATAGTTGGGAAAAGGCTAGGCTGATGAAGATCAAAGGAAATTAGCCAAGTCCGCAGAAGTTATTATAGAGCACATGCTAATTGTCCTTGAATCTCATAATCCGATTGGACGGTAGTCCGAGACGACCGCGGAGAGATCAGACGCGGGACCAACGATCTTCGACCTGTTATTGAGTAATTCCTAAGAGACAAATGCAATTACTTTTTTTGCTCCATTCGAAAATATTCGGGCTTCTCTCAAGACTTTTTAAATTTGGAAATGGTAACCCTAGTCTCACATTATCGAAATACCAAATTCAAAATGAGCACAAACCTCGTCTGCTCCTCTCCAGGAAGGCCTTGAAAGATTCAATGTCACTCCTGGACCTGGTGACTGATGGCCCAGCCAACGCACACCCAATCACCGACAACAACACTAAAGCAGACCACATCTTGCTCTTTCAATCAGCCAAAAAAATCCAGCTTTATATATTAATCGTATTATCTTAATAATTACCGAATTACAGATACTGAGAGCGCAGCCAAGTTCATTAAGCATATTTAATTACGTTATCAGGTGATAAAGCGCTAATGACATTGATTTTGGTTTTCTTTTACCTTTGTTCAGTTTTTATTTTGATAACCGTCACGGTCTTTACCAGGTTTGTACACAAAGGGTGAGAATATTGATTGTTTAGTGTGGTATTGACAACGAACACGGATAAATACTGCACAGCATCAGCAGTACCTTAATGGGGAAACGCCGTGGTAGCCCGCAAAATTCAAAATTTTCTTACGTTTTTTTTGCAATATGACGGTCAGTGTTAGATTGTATGTTAAACAAAATATCATTATGTATTTACGGAATTATAGTCGTTAACCTCTTTGTTCATTTTATCCCATTGAATGACTAGATTGCCAGCACTACACGTCTTAGTTCGGTAACTCTATGGGCTTATTTGCTCTTTTAGCTTTACGCATTATAATACTTGGTTCCTTATATGGACAAGTATCACTGGTTCTGTTTCATTATTTCTTTTTCTTGGGAAAATACAGTAATAGGAAAGAAACCCACAGTTTCCGGTTTTTACATGGATAAGATTAACTTTTGATTAGATCGATAACTTACTATTATTATTTACAACCTCCACCACAGCCAGACCGCGACGGCTCAGCTGCGGAAGTGGCTGGAGGTTCAACATACGGCCATTGCCTTGATCCAAGAGCCGTGGATTAGGGCGGGCCAAATACAAGGACTCTCCAATCTTGGTGGTAAGCTCCTAGTTAGTACAGATCACGATAAGCCCAGATCGTGCATCTATGTTACACGTAACATAAAAACACAGCCACTAATAGATTTCTGTTGCAGGGATGTCTCTGCAGCTAGGCTACTGATACAGCGGGGGGACACAGTAGCAACTGTGGTCTTCGCCTCCGCTTACATGCCCGAGGAAGAGGAGCCGCCGCCGCATGACCTCGCCCGCCTCGTGACTCACTGCGAGAGCACAGGGCTAGAAGTTGTCATAGGCGCGGACGCGAACGCTCATCATCCTCTGTGGGGCATGGACACACATAATGCAAGGGGTAAGGCTTTAGTAGATTACTTATTTACAACAAACCTGACCCTACTGAACACAGGTTCTGAACCAACCTTCGTAAACAGACGTAGCCAAACAATCATAGACCTCACTCTGGCATCGGAAGGTGCAGCGGCCATCACCACTGGCTGGCAGGTCTCCAAGGAGACCTCCTGCTCGGACCACCGGTGGATCCGCTTCGACATTCAGGTCTGTGTAACACCAATACTGCCACGGCGAAACCCGCGTAACACTGACCGTGCTGCTTACACACGCACCCTCGAAACCAAACTTGCGTCAACAAACTACGGGATGACCTACGAGGACACGCCGCAGATCGACGAGCGTGTAAGTCATCTCACGAAATCTATGCTAGACAGCTACCATTCATCCTGCCCGGAGACCACTCCGCCCACAACACCAGGGAAGCAACCATGGTGGGGAGCGGATCTGGAACGCAAGCGCGGGAAGGTAAGGTCAGCACTAAACTGAGCCATGAACACCTGTGCTGATAGAGATTGGGACGCGTATTACGCGGCCAAAAAATGCTACAAAAAATGCATCAGATACAGGAGCTCCACTGGATGGCGAAAATACTGTGGCAACATCGAATCCTGCCAACAAGCAAACAGGGTAAGGAAGATCCTGGCTCAGCAGAACCCGACTGGGCCCGCTGTTCTCCGCAAACCCGACAACACACTTACCACCTCACCAGTAGAGGCGATGCGCGTCCTCATTGAAACTCACTTCCCAGGCTGCGCTTTCACACAGGCTATCGACTGGACAGAGGTAACTCAAACACCGTCAGAAAACGACTGGCGCTACGCAAACAAAGTCATAACGCTGGAAAAACTCCAGTGGGCGATCCGGTGCTTCCATCCTTTCAAGGCGGCTGGTCTGGACGGGATCTTTCCTGCCTTACTGCAGTGGGGTGGGATCTCTGTCGCCAGCAGACTGGTAACCATAATGAGAGCGTGTCTGGCCTTCAGATACGTTCCAAAAGGATGGAGGGAAGTGAAAGTCATATTCATTCCTAAGCCAGGTAAGAGTGACTATACCAACGCCAAATCCCACCGACCAATCAGCCTGACCTCCTTTCTCCTTAAAACCATGGAGAGAATGTGCGAGAGAGAGCTGAGGGACGGCGCTTTGAAAACTATCCCACTCCATACTAACCAACACGCATACAGCTCGGGTAAGTCCACGGAATCCGCCCTCCATCTGGTGGTCGGCTGGATAGAAGAGGCGATTCATCAGAAGGGCACTTGCCTGGGCACTTTCATAGACATCGAGGGAGCCTTCGATAAAACAAACTTCTCCAGCATCAACACCGCGCTCTCTCGTCACGGAGTAGAACAGGTAATGATAGACTGGATTACTAATATGCTAAGTAAACGAGTGGTTCGACTTGAAGTGGAACAGCAGATGGCCATGATAGCCAGAGGCTGCCCTCAAGGTGGTGTACTATCCCCGCTCCTCTGGAATCTGGTGATAAATGACCTCATCACGAAACTCAACGCGAACCATTTCTACACTATAGGGTATGCCGACGACCTCGCTATCCTCATTTCGGGGAAAGTGACAGGGACAATCTGCGACCTAACTCAACAGGCACTACGCATCGTTGAACGATGGTGCAGAGAGTTCGACCTCTCAGTGAACCCCACGAAGACTGAGCTAGTCATGTTTACCCAAAAACGAATACTAGGCCCTCATCGCCTACCCAAACTTTTCGACACGGAACTCCAGTTAGCCAATGAGGTCAAGTATCTGGGGGTCATCCTAGACAGCAAGTTAAACTGGAGTAGCCACTTAGACAACAAAACAAACAGGGCCTGCATTACCTTCTGGCAATGCAGGAGGATGATAGGTAAGAAGTGGGGCCTATCTCCTAAAATTATACTTTGGTTATACTGCGCGGTAATCCGACCTATGATCACTTATGGGGCAGTGGTCTGGTGGCCCCGCACCAAACTAACTACAGCCTCCATCAAACTGCAACGCTTGCAAAGGCTTGCCTGCATGGCGATCACAGGCTGCATGAGGACCACTCCGACTGCGGCCCTCGAAGCCATGTTGGGGCTCCCACCGCTCCATCTGTTCATACAGCAGGAAGCGACAATGACGGCCGTACGCCTCAAAACACTTCAACTCTGGGGTAAGAAAGAAACACAGCACACCGCCGCACTGGAGGGATTCTATAACGAGTTCCCCCTGGCGAAAGCAGTAAACGATCGGATACCAAAACAATTCGTATTCGATAAGAAATACAAAATCCAGCTCCACGAGGATCACCGCTGCGAGGGATTAAACCCCGCGGAACTACGGATCTTCACGGACGGATCTAAAACAGGTACTGGCACTGGGGCTGGAGTCTTCTCGGAGGATCTCAACATCCACATAGCCAAACCTCTGGGGGCCCACAACACGGTATTTCAGGCAGAATGCATGGGCATTTCCCTGGCGGCATCTGCCATCCTAGCCAGGGAGGTTGTGGACCACTCAATTCGTATACTCTCAGACAGCATGGCTGTACTGCTAGCGCTAAACAACCACACAGTGAACTCAGGGTTAATACACGAGTGTCACCAACGCCTGAACCAGGTTGGTAATCTCAATAATATAACCATCCAATGGATCAAAGGACACAGCGATTCCCGTGGCAATGACGCGGCGGACGAACTCGCTAGAAGGGGATCGAGCACGGAAGCGGTGGGACCCGAACCTATCGTACCACTCCCTTTCGGATACCTACGCACACTGGTAAGGAAACGAACTAGTGAACAACACCACAAGCTGTGGCTGGACCACGGCGAGTGCAGGCAGGCCAAGGAAGCACTTCCTACAATCAACGGCCGCTTCACCAAACGCGCGCTTCGGTTGACAAAACCACAGCTGCGCACAGTTACAGCCGCCATTACCGGACACGGCTCTTTTAATAAACACCTCTTTGTCTTAGGAGTCACAGACAGCCCCCTGTGCCGTGCCTGCATGGAGGAAGACGAGACAGCAGCCCACGTGCTTCTGCACTGCCCAGTGGTTGCAACATACAGGGCAAAGTACTTTGGTAACCCAGGTACTCTCCGCGAGATAGTCAGCAACATCGGGGCGCTGCTGGCCTTTCTCGGGGATTTGGGATGGATAGAATAATTTCCCACCCGCACGCAAAATACGCGCTTTGACGTGGAGTTGCGGACACCAGCCCGTTATACAATACAATACAATTATTATTTACCGCTGATTACCTTCGTACTATTCTGACAATAATGATAATATTTGGTTTTCCCACTTTTGGTGCAGACGGCGCTACAACCTCATCTCAACGTATACGAATAAGTAGTATACGATCTGCCAAGCGCACAAAATTCGTTTCGTCAGTAGCTGTTGTTGAATAACAAACTTTACCTATCGGTAAATTTTGATCAGCGACCTTTGCTGAATCATGTTCGGGTCAGTCCGACAGGATTCGAAGCCGACCGGCCTTAACCGAACGTATATATACATACGTAATGTATGTTCAATTTTTCCTTACTTTTTTGTTTTCTATGACCCATACTAGTCCCCAGCATGAGTTACTACCGAGGATACTCAATTTTGGTCGCTCTTACATTCTCTTAGTAAAATCAATGACGGATAAGCGATACGAGACGGGATGCTGTTTTATTTTGCAATAGTTATTTATCCAACATGTGAGGAAAGTTCGTTTTTCCTATGAGTTTTGATTTTGAGTCTTGAGCGAACGAAGGATTGAAAAATAGAATCACGAGCGCAGCGAGTGATTATAAATTTCAATCCTGAGTAAGCGAAAGACTCAACAAAACGAATAGCAAATGAACTTGCTCACATGTTGCATACAAAACTTTTCACCACTCCCAGCAAGAAAGTTTCTGTCAAAAAATTCAGTCATCATAGGTAAATAAATTAAATAGTCACAAAGCAAATGAAAATAATTCTTTATTATAAAATAAAAAGAGCTGTTATTCATGAACATAATTTAAAAATGAAATGTAAAATTACTGCAATTTTTCAAGTTAAAAGTAACGTTTTTATTGGGTACATTGATCGTTGTTTTATTACTATTCATTTGAGTGTTTGATATTTAATGTTTCTGAACTTATACACTTACAATAATTTGATAAATTTTATAAAAACCGTTAATCTTAACTTATAAATATTTCTATTCTAAGCATATATATTTTTTTTTTTAAATATCTTTAAAACTTAACATAAAAAATCAGGCAAGGATAGTTTCTGAACGGTTTTCCTCACTGTTCAAACAGTGAGGAAAAACCAACTTTCCTCACTGTTTTTGTAGAGGAAAGACACTTCTTTCGTGCGGGAGTGGTGAAAAAAACATTTGTTTATTACACCCTCTTTCGCTTCGGCTTCGCAGGTTCGAATTGCCCCCAATTATTTTTTGATACAGGGTCATAATTATTAAGAATATCTACGCCACTGATCAGTTTCCTAATGTTTTTCCAACTACATATTTAATGACCTCTGCGGGTCACATGAAATAATTAGGTGAGAATACCTACTTCTAGCTGTAAAAACAATAAAATGCCATTTCTCATTAACTTTTATCTCTACCCTTTACCATAATAATCAATCAATCTGGATTATGATTAATTACTGAGATAGCTCACGTCTTTATTTCCGATGCACAAATGATTAGTTTGTGGGTACGTGTGATAAATAGATATAAATCGGAATCAACCGCACCCAAGATTAGTATTTTCTTTACTGTAAGTACAGTGGAATTTCTGGCAAGTTATGGTTGCTGATTTTCAAGAGAGCGTTTTTTCGGCTCCACAAATCGAGCTCGAAAATGTCTGCACGGCCGGCCGGCCCCGGATATGTTAGGTTTTAGGAGAACGATGCAACTGCACTTCCTTGTATTTTTAACGGTTGCCCGCGACTTTCGTCGGCGTGTAATTATTATAAAAAATGTTACTTACCTATTTTTTCTTACGATTTTGTTAACTATTTCAAGGGTTTTAATTTTTTGCATGGTACCTTAATGCTTTTTCTAAAGTAAAAGTAGCATCAGTTACTCCTTATAATATCAACTAACTGCCAGTAAAAGTCCCGTCAAAATCGGTCAAGCCGTTTCGGAAGAACAACGTTTGCGGGGTCAGCTATAGTAGAGTCTAGTAGACAATAAATATTGAATGGTTTGTAGGTTTCAGACGGGAATATTTTCTTGTTTCATACTTTTTGGAGCGTGATTTTTCAGTAGTCGGGTTTTAGTTTTTTTTTATACAAAACTAGCGGACGTCACGCGGTTTCACCCGCGTAGTTCCCGTTCCCGTGGGAGTACGGGGATAAAATAGCCTGTTACTCAGTGAAGACGTGACTTTCTAATGGTGAAAGAATTTTTGAAATCGGCGCAGTGGTTTTTGAGTTTATTTATTACAAACATACACACAAAAATACAAATCTTTCCTCTTTATAATATTAGTGTAGATGACATTTTCACAACCGATTAAATTTTATTTTTTATCAAATTGATAAATTTATTACTGCCCAAAAATAAGCTCATTAATGGTCTTAAGCCATAAAATATGGGATGTTATCTATTTTATTAAATTTGATAAAAGTAGGTACACATGATGCACAATAATAAGAATGATGATGACTTTATCAAAAACACTCGTTTCACGTGTTTTAAAGCCAAAGTAATGATTTATGATTGACTAGCTGTTGCCCGCGACCTTCACTTCAATGGGATCTAACTACCAGGATAAAAATACTATGTTTTAATCCAGGTTATAAACTATCTGTGTGCAAAATTTCATCCAAATCCGTTCAGTAGTTTTTGCGTGAAACAGTAACAAACATCCAGACATCCACACATCCTCAAAAACTTTCGCATTTATAGTATAAGTAGGATAGGAAGTATTATTTCCTAACTGTTTGAATAGGATTTTGTTAAAAACTTCATAGGTTTCCTTTTTTTTCTTCACGGAACCCTAATCCTTTTTCTTAGCCTAAGTAACTCTTTATAACATCAGTTATCTGCCAGTAAGTTTAGTTAAAATCGGTCCAGCCTTTTCGGAGATTATCTAGAACAAACAGTCAGACAGACACACCGACAGACGAAATTAAAATTAATGTTTTTTTTTGTTAAAAATACCGTATTGACTTCAATCTGTAAAAAGCTGTTATTTTGATGTTACAAACAGACACAGTCAGACACTTCAATTTTATTTGTATATGTACTTATAGATTAAAATGTCAGATTAGGTAAACAAGAAATAATCTGATGATCCCCATAAAAATGCGCATTTACGAGTCTATTTTTCACGGCTTTTTAAGGTGATGAAAATACAAAAATATAGGATTGAAATCAACTCAATCCTTTTTTCATTGTAGACAGTATGTTCTTGAGCAATGTATGAAGTTCGTGACCTTGGATTATCCATTCTCGTCCCTCCACACCACCACACAGTCCCCTCAACATTCTTATCTCCGCCACTTGCAGTGTTCTTTCATCCATCTACTTCACAGCACAGCCCAGCATTCCGATTATTTCCGATACATACAATAGCAGTAGGGCCGGTCTAATCACGGACTTGTATGTTTTTCCGTGAAACAAAGAAAACATATTTATTCGGCACATGTGCATGTATGCCATAAGTGCACACAACAAAAAATAAAGAAAAAAAAGAGATAATATTGTGTCTCACGGCTGCGCTAAATATTCCCAGTTCAGCAAACATCCATGTGTAACTTAACATCCATGCAGGGTCGAAAGTTGTTGCAGTGACATGTCGCCATTTCATGCATCCTGAATTTATTCCGCTGCATTTCGGTCAACTTGGACAAGCAAGGGTACTGGAAATCAATACAGATCGGTATGGGCGTGTATGGGCGCAAGAGATATAGGCACAGGACTGAAGACTGCAGAGATCCCGCCCTGCTTACCACGACATATTAAATGAATGTGTTTTCTCTCCACTAAGTTACCATAATGTGGATGTTTGATGTGGTTTTATAGAGGCGCATAAAAATAAAAAAACACTGTTCTCTTAGCTGTATTTAACGAAATCATATTTTTAGTTTTGTTAGTATTGTTTTGTTAAACTCCCTGAGAAGGTAATAAACAAAAACTTTTTTCTTGTGGATTTTTATTTGCTGATAACAGACTGACTGTTATCAATAGGTACTTAGTTTAGTTTTGAGGAGCATCGTCAACGAAGGACACTTTATCAGCTAAGACTTCTTCTTGGGGCATATCTGCTACAAGGACCTCTTCTTGGGGCATATCTTCGGCTATTTCTTCTTGGATATCTTTACCTACGGCACCATCTTCGGGTACGTAAGGAGCACCTTTAGAAAGTTCCTCAGCGTTGATTTCGGCGCTCCAGGCTCCGGGGCAGTTGTAAAGCCTGTTGGCCCTGAGCCAGTCCCAGTCGGACACGAACTCGATTTGGCCCATAAGACCATGATCTTCCTGGAAAAATGGAGCAAATAATTTATTATTGGAATATTCTGGAAATAATAAAAAACAATGACAGGAATAGCATTGCAGCTGACGAATATTAGGAATTTCCCGTCTTCAAATCGATCCTGGCGTTTTAAGAAATTGTAGTATTTACGATGTTACAGTAATTCTTTATGGATCCAATGACTGAAAAAGTGTTAAAGTATTTGCTGTTACTTTACTTACGTGGATAGGCAGCATGGTAGGTGTCCCGTCGACGCTGAAGGCATATCTGCCGTAGTGCATGTTGCTGGAGTATTCGTAGGGGAGACCCATGTTGTGGACGTAGTCCTCCTTTTCGAAATTGTGTTCCATTTCTGTGGAAGATAGAAATAAAGACTATGAAGCTTCAGGAATGCCATACTATTACATAGGCTAGTAGAGAAAAAACACGAGATCAGATACTGTCGAGTTTACGCAACTGTCATATGCGGAAAATCAGCGAAATTGACAATCTATACTATTATTATAAAGATGTTTGTAAGGATATAAGTTTGTATGTAGAGGGTAATCTTTGGAGCTACTGATCCGATTCAGAGAATTCTTTCATTGTCGTTCAAAATTCAATAATCTCGAGAAGGAATATCGTGGAATACGCTTAAGCTTAAGTTCGCGGGAATATAAGTTTTTTTTTCATGGAACCGCGCGGTTCTGAAACCACGCGGTTCCATGAAAAAAATACTTATATTCTTCATTTGTGATATAACGATAAGAATTTGCCATGTACGAGTAAGTCACTTAATACTGGATGCACTCAACTCAAGTCAACTTTGTTTTATTTTTACTACATCTTTTAATTGCACTACATATTTCTTCGTTGACATCCATTTCGAAACTCTACTCTTTAAGCACGAAATCCGTAGTTTCGGCCGAAGCTACGGTTGTTTCCTACTCCACTTATGAACATAAGATTCGTTAGGGGCCTGAACTAAAAATTAATGACAATTAAAAACTCATGAATCCAAAAAAAATAGGGAGTAGGGTTCATTTCAAAGTATATTAAGCTACTTTCGGACGGGCCCCGTATCTTCGTTGACAGACTTTAGAGAGTAGACCCCCTTTTTTTTTTTTTTTTTCGGATGGGAAATCATCAAATGACTCCTCCCGCTCTCCCGCTCTGGGCGGAGCAGGAGGGAGTGTCAGACTTTTACTGACTAAAACCCATCAATGTTCCTTCATCGCCCTTTGTGTTCCGGGGCCACGGTATCTCTTTCGAATAGTCCCGCAGCCCCGGCAGGCTTTGGCCCTTGCGGACCCCTTCCCTATTGCTGTGTCTCTTTGAGGCGCGCGTGGAACACGAACGCGCCGTCGACACGGCCTGTCGTCATGAGACGGACGGACGGCGAGCTAGCCCATAGCTCCCCGTCCACAGGCCCGCGCCTACGGTGGCCGGAAGCCACCACGTGGCCCCCGACGCCCGGGGCGTCTCCCGCGGCGGCCGGGATGTGAGGATCTCTCCCTCTCACGTTCCGCCACCTCCTTCGCTAGCATGACTGCTTCGCAGAAGGAGGTGACGGCGTCCCATTCCGTCTCGCTCCGGACCATGGCACGAACCAGGGCCGGGAGCGAGAGGTCGCCGCCGCCGATCGCCACCTCGAGGACACGGCGGTGCTCCACCCAAGCGGGGCACACCTCCGCAGTGTGCTCCACCGTGTCCTCCGGTCGATCATCGCAATGGAAACACCCGGGCGTCTCCTCCCGCCCGGTTCGGTGCAGGAACTTACCGAAACATCCGTGTCCGGTAAGAACCTGCGTCAGGCGGAAGGTGAGGACGCCGTGGCGTCTCTCCAGCCACTCCTCAAAGAGGGGACTTATCGCCACTATTGTGGCGTGCCCTGCACGGGGTTGCGATAGTCGCTCTCTCCATGTCGCCATGAGATCCCGCCGGAAGTCCGTCCGCTGAGCGACAATTTGCCGCGGCAGCGGAGTTTCCCCCCGGCGTAGCGCCTCCGCGCGCCATACGTATAGGCGCGCGACGACAATCGCCTCCAGATCCCATGGCGGCAATCCGGCAAGGAGGTTCGCCGCCTCGCGGGAGATCGTGCGGTACCCCCGGACCAGCCTTACGGCTGCAGAGTAGACCCCCTGACGCTATCCGCTACTCACGTGTTAAATCGTTGAATGAGCAAAACTTTTGTTGTCTGTTGCTTCATTCCAAAACCTTTGATGTTTCAAATCGTTCTCAATACAGGAAAATCCTACGTAATCTTTAAAGAACGTATAAAATTTTTGCTTTATAATGTGACGTGACCTGGCCAATTCGTCACTGCTGGTCATAAATATACAATGGTTGATTCATAAATCAGACCATTTCCGTAATATTTCACAAGTTCTGATTTATTGTCATCATCATCCCCAACCTCGTCCCATCGATCATCCTATTCAAGCCACCATAGCCCTCTCTTTCCAAGTGCCAATCTCCATTCTCTTGTGGCAGGCTCATCCAAGTGCGCAAGCAGCAATCATCCTCAAAGACAGCATTTACCTAATCCTTTGCCTGTTCCAGTCTTTACAATCACCAAATCAAATCAAATTTATTCGTAAATGTAGGTTTCAATAGGTACAATAGGATGTTAGAGTAAGATGGTCAGTTCGCTTCCTAAATATGGAAGGCCGATTTTTACAAAGAGACGTTAATTCACCTGGCCTGATGTTCTCCCACATGATGCGAACATAGTCGTCCCTGTTGTAGGTGGACTGCATGTGGAAGAAGCCGATGACGTGGAGCCACTCGTGGATGATGACGTTGTGCTGGAAGCAGCCCTGGCCGGGGGTGCCTCGTTCCAAGTTCAGGTAGTGCATGCCCGCTTGCCCATAACCCACGGTGGCCCAGCAGCCGCTGTTGCGCCTTCCCTGGAAATTGATAGAAAAAATGGTTTAGACGTGATAATGAACGCAATACTATTGGTATTAATGAATGGAGCTGGAGAGGAAGACCAACAAAAAATAGATGAATAGAAATATAGCAGTGTGTTGATGAAAGTAATGAAATGGGAGTAATATTTACGTCAAGATAATTATGGAAGATCTATTTTGCGGTAAATAATCATACACAAATACATATAATAAAATAAAATTGTAAAGGTCCAAATACAACACAAGCCCAACATACCAGAAGAACTTGAAAGTTTATCAGTTTGAAAAACAGTTTTTACTCTGTGTAGATATCGGTACCGTCATGACTGCAGAGAATCACTTGATAATGTAATATGGTTTTGTATATGTTTAGGTAGGTCCACTTACAGTGATCCTGACGTAGTCGAAGTCCTCAGGTTCACGGTGACGGAACTTGATGCACGTATTTGCCTCAATTTCCCTCATAGCGGCGTGCATAGCCTCGATTTGGTCGGCGTCTGAAATGATGCAGAGGAGCATCGTTAGGACGGGTAGTTGGGAAATAGTAAGTGATTCCTTATGACCTTATGAGGTTAATATATCATATTTGTCATTATTATTTATTATTATTATTGTTTGTCACATCAGGTGAAATATCAGCTCTTATGATTATTATAAAGGGTTGCTGTAACATACCTAGGTGTACTATATTTAATCCTGGTTCCATATTTATTTAACATTAAAATCATTTTTTCGTCCTAAGTCAACGTCCATTATATGATGCTCAATTATTATTATTTTCATATGCGTCCTTTATTAGTGCATTCACAAAGTCGGTATTATAAACTAAGTAATAGGTACCTGGTAAATTGATTTCATACATTATCCATTGATTTTAAAATGAAATTACTCATTGATGTCATACAAATTAAATTATTTATTGATTTCATTACAATTAAATTACTCATTGATGTCATACAAATTAAATTATTGATTTCATTACAATTAAATTACTAATTGATGTCATACAAATTAATTTTTGCAATGATTTCAATACAATTAGACAATTAGAAATAATCAACAGCATTCAATAACTGTCTGCATGGTTTACAATTGAAAAAGTTGCAAGTCAGTCAAATTACTTTAATTAACGTTTTCTTTGGTTTTCTTTACAATAAATTGAAGTAGCTTTTATAGTCCGCGCGCGTGCTCCGAGGAATCGGTGGCTTATTTTATTTCGGGCCCAGATTTCGGTTGCATAGTGCCCTCATAGAATAGTTTCATAATTGAGTACTCCACCCGAACTAAATTATGAAATCATTCTGTGAGGGTGTTATGTGCTTGAGGTGGAACCACCGATGTTTTAAACAAGCCACCGATTCCTCGGAGCTCGCGCGCGGACTATATGTCGGTTTGTGTAACCGCGATGTCTTACTAAACTACGCAATGAATTTTAATGCGGTTTTTGAATTTATTTCGGAAACTTTATGTGTTTAATAATCAATTTACAAAGAAATTTTTCGTCAAAAACGGTGCGATGCAGGCGTGGGTCGCTAGTAATTCATGTCTCTGTATTCTATTTTACTTACTAAATAATCTGCTGAATTCGTATGCGATGGTGTTCGTAGGCCACCTGGTATTGGGCCAGGCCTGGCCTGCGTTCCTGCCTTGAGCATACCGCTGCAGCATCATCTCTGCCTGCTTATCACTGAGGAGGATGTCGCCCTGGTACTTGCCGCTGTTCTCCCAGACCGACGCCTTGGGGTTGGCGAGCATGCGGGACTCTTGACCGACGCCATCGTCTGCTGGAGAATAAATAGATAAATAAAAATCTTGACATAAAAAGTTAGAAACTAAACATTTTATTTACCTATTTTTGCAAAAATGTGTTGTTGAAAAGTTGGAGTTATAGTGCTTTGCGATTTGTAGCTAAGAAAAACAAAACAGTCCGTTATGAGCTGTAAAAGGGTAACGTATAGGTTCATAACTGAACACGAATGGTATTAGGTGTGACTATGCCCTATGCCTGTCCAATGTCCTTCTAATTAACGAGTACCTACCTGTCTCATCATTTCATCATCTTAAAATTAAAGGGTTCTTGCTTATTATCCTTTACAAATCACATTATCAGCGTATATGTCGTAGCCATATTGTATAACACACCGTATTACATAAAAGCGAGCAGAGGTGGTATTGAGAGCAGCGGTGGCCCAGTGGTGGCGGCCCCGACTTTCGAGCAGTAAGTCGTGGGTTCGAACCCAAGCAAGCGCATTACTTTGTGTAATTTATTTCATCAACACTGCACTCAAAACAGTGAAGGAAAACATCATGAGTAAACCGGCATGTCCTAGAATCAAAAATTCGAAGACATTTATTACACACGACATTGACATATGTGACATCTACCAATCTGCACTGAGCCCGCGTGGTGGATTATAGCCCATTCCCTCTTATAGAGAGGAGGCCTGTGTCCCAGCAGTGGGAAAATTAATAGGCTGATGATGATGATGATTACATAAAAGCGCGCCGGATTGAAAAACGTCGCCGTTTTGTAATGCGGCGTGTTCACGTAGCCGGTTTGTGGTGGAGATACGTTCGACAAAGCAGCGTCCAACGTTTAGCTTTATTGTCAGCAAGAAGAAACAACTGAATAAAATAGTGAAAATTCTGAAAATCAATACAAAATTTGTTGTCGTAATGTTTCACCAGCTTAAATTGCGTTTAAACCTATGAAATAAATAAAACAGGAATAAAAACAACGTCAAAAAAATAAAAAATAAAGCGTAGTCGACGTAGTCCTATTTCTGTCTGCAGGGTTTAATTTAAAGGAACCTAACCAAACCTAACGTCCGGTGCCCTAAGTACCGAGCTCGCTTCGCTCACTTTCAAAGCGGCGCGGCGTATCGACGATGCGCCCGTTCGTATTTACGCCGACGCGCCGCTTTGCCGAACCCAAAGCGCTTAATTATTTAATGTAGCGTACTTTATTTCAGTCGACTTGTAATCCGGCTGAACGAGAAGACGCCGCATTACAAAACAGCGAGGCTTTTTAATCCGGCGCGCCTTTATGTAATATGGCGTGTTTAAATGCGACATGCCTGCGACATAATTATACATATCACATATATATCACTAGCTTTTGGTCGCGGCTTCGCTTCCGTTGTGTACGGAAATTACCCATGTGTAAGTTTTAAATTATAGCCAATAAATACACAAGGATAGTGTAGCTTCGCGTCAATGAAAGAATTTTCTGAATCGGATTAGTATTTCCAAAGATAACCCCCACATACAAAGTTAGAAACACATAGTTACCTCATTATAATATTAAGTAGTATAGATAAGCTGTACGGCGTTTAGTTGAAATATGATTATTTACCGTTAAATCAACAATCGGTTGAACAAATCTGTCAGGGATTAGCCCTTATCTCAAAATTATTGCGTTGTAATCATTGCTAGAGTCATCATCATCATCATCATTACAGCCGAAAGACGTCTACTGCTGGACATGGGCCTCCCCCATAGGGGGGTTTTTGGCAGGCGGGTTGCTAGAGTAGGTGCCTATTATTGTGTTACTATTGTTATTATTAACTACATATTGTCCGCAACCTTCGTTTGCGTGAAATTCTTATACAAATACTAGCTGTTTCTCACGACTTCGTTCGCGTGGAAATTTTGATGTGCATGTGTGAGACTAATAAATAGCCTACGACCTATTCTCAGACCTACAACAATATACACAAAAAAATCATAAAAATCGGTCAAGCCGTTTCGGAGGAGTTCGATAATAAACACTGTAACACAAGATTTTTAATTATCAGAAGATTACTTCCCTATTTTAATCGGATTTTGTAAACAATTTCAAGGGTTTTAAATTTTTTGCACGGAACCCTAATCCTTATTCTAAAATAAAAGTAGCATAATTATCACATCAGCTATCTGTCAGTAATAGTCCCGTCAAAATTGGTACAACCGTTTCGTCCGTTTCGGAGATCTGCCGGAACAAACAGACAGATAGACAGACCGATAGACAAAAATTAAAAAAAAAAACATGTTTTGTTGTCATAGGTACTTTATATTTTTTTATCATACGCATTCACTAAAAAGTTGTTATTTTGAAATTACAAAAATACACTTCAACTGGTGATGCGACCCGATGGATCAGGCGCGGGACCAACGACCTCTGTGATGCTAACGAGAAATTCATAATGGACAAACTCAATTACTCTTTGCTCAATTCGAAAATGTTCGGGGTTTTTGTCAGGACTTTTCAAATTTGGAAATGGTAACCATATAGTCTTCTCGCAAATTCAAAATGAGCACAAACCTTGTCTGCTCTTCTCCAGGAAGGCTTTGAAAGATTCAATATCTTTCCTGGACCTGGTGACTGCTGGCCCAGCCAACGCACACCCGATCACTGACAACAACACTAAAGCAGACCACATCTTGCTCTTTGAATCAACCGAAAAACTCCAGCCTTATATATTAATCGTATTATCTTAATAATTACGTTATTACAGATATGAGATGATACGGGACCTAATTACACACACCCAAATTCATTCAACAAATTTAATTACGTTATCAGGTGCGAAACAGAAACTCTCTAAGGAAAACACACTTATGTATTTATTTATATAACACTTCAAAGCATTTTCTACCAGTCAACCTTTGGGTGATGCAGAGACAAGCAGTGGCAGGCGTACCTATATCTGAAAATAATTTAAATTAATACTAAAATAAACTACAAGGATATAAAATACTATAAAAATAATACATAGTAAAAAGATACTTAACGGTATATACATACTACTACTAGAACTCTATATAATTACAAAAATAAAACTAAACGTAAGTCAATAGGCGACAAAGAACTTCTCCGCATTGCTGTCATTCGGAAACGTGCCCAGAAGACTGGCAGCATTGCCACGTTGAATGGCAATGCTAATTCTTTGGCCAAAGAAAGAGCCAGCCCTCGACCAGTCGGTGACAGATTTCCTTAAAAAGGAGACGCGCACTCGGACCCCATGACCCGAGCGTTTCGACCCCAAACGGCTCAAAGCTGTAGTTACTATACATAGTTAGATAGATTCGCCCGTTTATGTAAGATGAGGTGTTGCTGAGCCTGCAGCAGTCGCACGTGCGCTATGAGTTTTGCCTTATCTATCTTGCTCCGGGACTAACTCTTATTATGCATTTGCAAAAGCTTGAAATATTTCTTATATTTCCATGATATCTTACATGGAAGTCGGTAAAATGAATTAAATAGTTTCTAAACTGACATTTCAGTGCAACTCTTTAAGCTTTATGCTATATCGATCCAAACCGCATGTAATTCTTAGATTCTTGTATGGACTCATAGTCAAATATCACTGGTTCTATTTCTTTCATTCGCTCTTCTAGGTAGGGCACTAAATCTGCTTCGTGGAAGAATCTGGTAATAGTAAAGAGACCCACAATTTTCGGTTTTAAGATTAACTTCATCAATGATTACGTAAATTGATTACTCACTCGTACCTACTGTTATTAAGTATCATTGATTAGTGATTACCTTCTGTACTGGCAATAATGATAATATTTGGGATTTCCCACAGAACAGATTTTTCTGTTCCGTGGGTTTTCCATTTTGGTGCAAGATTGCGGTATAACGTCGTCCTAACAGTCTAAATAAATTATTAAGCCTTATTTCTCATTTTCATGCAGTTTTACAATTATTCTTTTCTAATTCTAATTTGATTTGGTTTAAATTATATTGAAATTGGCTATCCTCTGAACATCAGAATATTTATTAAATACATTAAAATATACAACGTGTGAGTTGTTGTGGGTAAGGTTTACAAACGAGTCGCCTGAATAGGCAATTTTTCATCCCCCCATCTCGGAAAGAGTATTTTTGCTCTTCGATATCTGAGTGCAAAAGTCGTTTTTATCCTCTAGAGGATAAAGTAAATTGAATTTAGAACATCGTGTGCACTAAGTTTGTGAATTCAAAACATCTTAAACCTATTTACTTCTACCTCCATGGTGCCGAATTTATCATAGGTACAACCTTTTTTAATTTGTTAAAAACTCAGACTCGGAACCTTCTTGGTGTACTTTTATAATTTGCTTTGCGCGCGCCATTTTTTTGTCAGGTCAATTGTTAAAACCTTTGAGACCTTTGAGAAGGATTTGAAACAGTACGATATTAAAAAAAATGAAAAAAAAATAGGTAGAAAATGCCCAAGGCATTAAGTCCGCCTTTGTACAGTTTTTACTTGTGCATAAAGTTTTAATAAATAAATAAATCAATATTACACTCAACTTAACTAACTGTAGCAACGTTACTTTAAAATTTTCTTAATTGTACCTAAGTATTATTTGTTATAATTTAAAGATTATTCTGTAATACTTACCTACCATAATGTAGTAGTTAACACCTAAACTGAAATAAAAGTATCTTGTGATTGTAAATGTTTTTTTTTTGCATTTAGTAATTTCCTCGCTGAGGTGGGATGAAAAGTTACGTGTTGCACTCGAGTGCAAAGATTTTTCACCTCGTGCTCTTTTGATTCCCTCGCTAACGCTCAGGATTCTAATTTTTGAATCACTCGCTGCGCTCGTGGCTCAATTTTAGAATCCTTCGCTTGCTCGGTTATCAAAATTGAGCACGCGGTTAAAAAGCAACTTTGCACTCTTGTATAACAAATAACTATTAAAACAATAATATTGGAAATAAAAATATAAGGACCGAATAATAAATTTAATGAAACAGTTTCTGTGACACGAAAATTTATGAAATTTCTGTCTGCGAAATAAGGGTACACCACTTTTTATAGCTACAATTGAAATTTCCTTACTAAGAGGTGGTAACGCAATGATGGAAAAAGGGATTGAATTCTTGACAAGTATATCTACTCCACCATACCCATCAGACCTATCCTCTCTTATGGTTACATATAACCATTGATTTGAAAAATGTGATAAGATTTGAGCCAAGTGTCTGCTGAAGCAGAGACAATTGGCTCATATTTTTTTTGTTTTATTATCATCGCTCTGTTTGTATAATAGACTGCGGCAGTTCCACTGGATTATATTTTATGACATTTGTGTTGTTCAAGAATAAAGGGGCAACCTTGAACGGTGGAATGTTGAACTGAGAGAGAAGGCTGTGTAATGCAGAAAGAAAATCAATAACGGAGAAAAAAAATTATTAAAAACCCGACTGCGTAAAAAATAACTAAAAACTGAAAATAATAAAAACAAGTTCAGGAGACAGGACATATTGACCCGTCTTGGATGTAATGATTTTAGTCTAGATTATTTAAGGGGTCCTGACTGTGCAGGGGGGGACTGTTGTTTATTTTTTTTATTTTACGCTTTTTCGTTACTTAGATATACCATTTTAAAATCCTCATGATGAGCCCTTTATCGAGTCAGGATGAGCTTTATCGAGTTCAGGCTGTGCCAAACATTTGAATTTGGCGCCAAAAATCCGCCTTTTTTTTATTTATTTATTTTGATATAACCAGTGTCACTCTCACAGTTAATACAAATCTGACGACATCTTTCAAGCTAAAATCCATCGAGCCGTTCAGGCTGCAGAGCGTGCCAAACATTTGAATTTGGCGCCAAAAATCCGCCATTTTGCTTTTATATTTTGATAAACCCAGTGTCACTTTCACAGTAAATATGAATCTATCGTATAAAACACTTAAATATAAGGCTAAAAGTGTCTTGGTGTTTTTTGTCTCGTCAGTCTCGTAAAAACGATGTCGAAGGGATTCCGTTCACTCAGGTTAGGTTAGCTTAGAACTTGCAGCGGAAGTCGCATCAGATCCCGCTGCCCCCCGACGCAAGTGTGCGATGGAACACCGGTGTGGTTTTAGTCAGTACGAGTCTGACAGACCCCTCCGCTCTCCCCAGGGCGGAGGACATCCATTGAGGATTTCCACATCGAGAAAAAAAAAAAAAAGCTTAGAACTGTAACCAACTACGCGTAACTTTTCATCCTACCTCAGCGAGGAAATTACTAAATGCAAAAAAAAAAACATTTACTATCACAAGATACTTTTATTTCAGTTTAGGTGTTAACTACTACATTATGGTAGGTAAGTATTACAGAATAATCTTTAAATTATAACAAATAATACTTAGGTACAATTAAGAAAAATTTAAAGTAACGTTGCTACAGTTAGTTAATTTCAGTGTAATATTTATTTATTTATTTATTAAAACTTTATGCACAAGTAAAAACTGTACAAAGGCGGACTTAATGCCTTGGGCATTTTCTACCTATTTTTTTTCAATTTTTTTAATATCGTACTGTTTCAAATCCTTCTCGCGTGATTGTTGAGGGAGAAAGCTCATTTGCGCATTATTAACAGTTTCAGTCAATTCTGTTGGCGTCAAATAAACTTCTTGGTCGCCAAAACCACTTATTTTACGTTTTTCACTTGTTTTTAACCTAAGGTTTTAACAATTGACCTGACAAGAAAATGGCGCGCGCAAAGCAAATTATAAAAGTACACCAAGAAGGTTCCGAGTCTGAGTTTTTAACAAATTAAAAAAGGTTGTACCTATGATAAATTCGGCACCATGGAGGTAGAAGTAAATAGGTTTACTGATGTTTTGAATTCACAAACTTAGTGCACACGATGTCCTAAATTCAATTTACTTTATCCTCTAGAGGATAAAAACGACTTTTGCACTCAGATATCGAAGAGCAAAAATACTCTTTCCGAGATGGGGGGATGAAAAGACTATTTAAGTACTTCAATGAAACCATGTTTCACAGAAACACAGTTCAATGAATTTTATAACCCCTTTTTTTATTTAACATACTATCAAACAGTTAGAATTATTTCTTAACGAATACTGTTTGTTTGGTGTATTTCTCCATTCTATTTTATTTCAACGAAAATGCTATCCCTTTCATGGTAGGTTACTTTAAACCTTGCAGACAGAAATAGAAGCCCCGCGTAGCACTCCGAACAAATAGGTTAGGTTAGGTTAGAACTGTGACCAACTACGCGCGAGCCGAGCGAGCGAAGCGAGCAGTGCCGCGGCAGCGCCTGACGAACGCTACTTCGAAATTGGCCGCCGTCATAAAATTAGGGCCCTCCGACAATTATGAACCGCTTTCATACGAGTACACTACGGTATTATAAATAAATAAATGTCGCTGGACATAACACACAGCGCCATCTAGTGCCACACTAAGCAACAAGGCTTGTGTCGTGGACACCAGATAGTTGATTTATACTACATAGATACTTTTTTGTTTGTAAATACATACCTATTTTACACATAAATATCCATGACTCGGAAACAAAATGTCCATGCTTATCACACAAACATATTTCGGATTCGAAATCGGGACCCTAAGAACGTACCTAAAGCAGCCACACTACCGCTGCGCCAGTTCGGTCGTATTAGTGTTATCAATTATAAAATTATTTCCAGCCCATGCTGGAATCGAGATTTGATGTGGTTTTAGAGAGTAGAGGCGCATAAAAATAAAACACTGGTTTAAATTATTTCTTTATGTATTTAAAACGAAATCATATTTTTAGTGTCGTTAGTCAATTTTTGTTTTGTTAAATTCCTTTAGAATGAAATTCTTTCGTATCAATCAAATAAATAAAAACTTTTTCCTTTTACATTTTTATTTGCTGATATCAGACTGACTGTTATCAGTAAGTACTTAGTTACTGAGGAGCATCGTCAACGTAGGACACTTCATCAGCGAAGATCTCGTCTTTGGGCTTATCTGCTACTAGGACCTCTTCTTGGGGCTTATCTTCGGCTACTTCTTCTTGGATATCTTTACCTATGGCACCATCTTCGGGTACGTAAGGAACACCTTTAGAAAGTTCCTCAGCATTGATTTCGGCGCTCCAGGCTCCGGGGCAGTTGTAAAGCCTGTTGACCCTGAGCCAGTCCCAGTCGGACACGAACTCGAGTTGGCCCATAAGACCGTGGTCGTCCTGGAAAAATGGAGCAAGTATTTTATTATTTGGAATATTTTGGAAATATAAAAAACAATGACAGGAATAGCATTGCAGCTGACGAATATTAGGAATTTCCCGTCTTCAAATCGATCCTGGCGTTTTAAGAAATTGTGGTATTTACGATGTTACAGTAATTCTTTATGGATCCAATGACTGAAAAAGTATTTGCTGTTTCTTAACTTACGTGGATAGGCAGCATGGTAGGTGTCCCGTCGACGCTGAAGGCATATCTGCCGTAGTGCATGTTGCTGGCGTATTCGTAGGGGAGACCCATGTTGTGGACGGTGTCGTTGTCCTCCTTCTCGAAATTGTTTTCCATTTCTGTGGAAGATAGAAATAAAGACTATGAAGCTTCAGGAATTCCATACTATTACATAGGCTAGTAGAGTGAAAACACACTAGATCAGACACTAGGTCATATCCGGAAAACAATCCAATCAGCGAAATTGATAATCTAAACTAGTATACCTAATATGAAATAACGAGGCAGGCCAAACTAATCACTAAATATTCTACTGAACTCATTATCATCAAGCCTAACGAAAAACATAATCTCAAGAAGGAATATCGTGAAATACGCTTATGCCTGAGTTCTTAATTTGGGATATAACGTTACAAATTCGCCATGTACGAGTCGGTCACTTAATACTGGATGCACTTATTGTTATCATTTTGCTTTATTTTTATGTGCAACCAAAGTAATTGTACTTTTTAATATTTCTTCATCGACTTCCGAAACGGACGCTATCCGCCACTCACGTATTAAATCGATGAATAAGCAAAGGGATATTTTCCAGTGATGACGTCATCAGCCCTAAAACTTTAAAATTATTTTTATATTAAACTAGCCAATGAATTTAAAAAACCAGTGCGAGTCGGACTCGCCCATAAAGGGTTCCGTAGCAGCAAGTAACATAATATAAAAGTACTTGTAGTTCGTTGTAACTTTGATCGATGTTTTAATAATAGTGTATTTTTTTAAAATTAAGTTATTGATAAGTAAAATGAAAGGTAAATTGCGGTTTACGATTTATGACGTATTAAAAAAAACTACTTACTAGATTTCGTTCAAACCAATAATTTTCGGTGGAAGTTTACATGGTAATGACATCATATTTTTTTTTAGTTTTATCATTCTCTTATTTTAGAAGTTAATTAGGACATACATTTTACCACTTTGGAAGTGTCTCTCGCGCAAACTATTCAGTTTAGAAAATAATATTAGAAACCTCAATATCATTTTTGAAGACCTATCCAATGGTATCCATAGATACCATACCACACGTATGGGTGAAAAAAAAATCCGAGTTTCAGTTCTAAGTATGGGGAACCCCCAAAATGTATTGTTTTTTTTTTCTATTTTTGTGTGAAAATCACATAATACATCTACTTACCAAGTTTCAACAACATAGTTCTTATAGTTTCGGAAAAAAGAGGCTGTGACATACGGACAGACGGACAGACAGTCATGACGAATCCATAAGGGTTCCGTTTTTTGCAATTTGGCTACCCTAAAAATGGAACAATGGCCATCCTATACAAACTTTTGCTGTCTGCGGCTTCACTCCAAAACCTTTGATGTTTCAAATCATTCTCAATACAGGAAAATCCTACGTAATCTTTATAGAACGCATAAATGTTTGCTTTATGTGACGCGACCTGCCCAATTCGTCACTGTACTCCAAGAAACGCTAATTCACCTGGCCAGATGTTGTCCCACATGATGCGAACATAGTCGTCCCTGTTGTAGGTGGACTGCATGTGGAAGAAGCCAATGACATGGAGCCACTCGTGGATGATTACGTTGTGCCGGAAGCAGCCTTGGCCGGGGGTGTCTCGTTCCAAGTTCATGTAGTGCATGCCCGTTTCTTGCCCATAACCAACGGTGGCCCAGCAGCCGCTGTTGCGCCTACCCTGGAAATTGATGGGAAATATGGTTTAGACGTGATAATGAACGCAATACTATTGGTACAGAATGGAGCCGGAGAGGAAGACCAACAAAAAATAGATGAATAGAAATAATAGCAGTGTGTTGATGAAAGTAATGAAATGGGAGTGAATATTTACGTTACAAGATAATTATGGAAGATCTATTTTGCGGTAAATAATCATACACAAATACATATAATAAAATAAAATTGTAAAGGTCCAAATACAACACAAGCCCAACATACCAGAAGAACTTGAAAGTGTAGATATCGGTACCGTCATGTCTGTCATGTCTGCAGAGTATCACTTGATAATTTAATATGGTCTTGTATATGGTTAGGTAGGTCCACTTACTTTAATCCAGACGTAGTCGTAGTCATCAGGTTTACGGTGATGGAACCGGATGCAGGTATTTGCCTCAATTTCCCTCATAGCGGCGAGTATAGCCTCGATTTGGTCGGCGTCTGAAATGATGCAGATTAGCATCGTTAGTTGGGAATTAGTAAGTGATTCCCTATGAGGTATATCATTATGAGGTATATCATTGTCATAAGTCATGATGTGTGTAGTGTTCATGAAAACTGAATCGGACTGTAACGACGGCTACTGAAAAGAATTCAAATTCATTTATTGTTTGTCACAGGTGAAATATCAGTTCTTGTGATTATTATAGGATCGCTGTAACATACATAAAAGGTGTACAATATTTTAATGCTGGTTTAATATTTATTTTTATTCGTCCTAAGTCAACGTCCATCGTTAGTCATGTATTCACAAAGACAGTATTAAAAAATAAGTACTAAATAGGTAAATTGATTTCATTATAATTATCCATTGATTTCAGTAAAATTAAATTACTCCTTGATGTCATACAAATTAAATTATTCATTGATTTCATTATAATTAAATTACTCATTGATGTCACACAAATTAAATTATTCATTGATTTAATTACAATTAAATTATTCATTGATTTAATTACAGTTAAATTACTTATTAATAGGCCCGAGGTATCAAATACCTTAACTTTTGTCTGCATGGTTTACAATTGAAAAGGTTGCAAATCAATAAAATTACTTGTGTGTTTCATCGTTGTTCTTTGTTTTTTCTGTGTCGTTGTTACTCTTTCTGTGTCATGTCATCAAAGTATATCTTTCTATACAATAAATTGAAGTAGATTTTATGTCGGTTTGTCCGTTTGTGTGACCGCGATGTTTTTTCCTAAACTACGCAACGAATTTTAATGCGGTTTTTGAATTTATTTCGGAAAATTTGTGTTAACCCTGCAAAGCAGGCGTGGGTCGCTAGTAATTCATGTCACTGTATTCTATTTTACTTACTAAATAATCTGCTGAATTCGTACGCGATGGTGTTCGTAGGCCACCTGGTGTTGGGCCAGGCCTGGCCTGCGTTCCTGCCTTGAGCATACCGCTGCAGCATCATCTCTGCCTGCTTATCACTGAGGAGGATATCGCCCTGGTACTTGCCGCTGTTCTCCCAGACCGAGGCCTTAGGATTGGCGAGCATACGGGACTCTTGACCGATGCCATCGTCTACTGGAAAATAAATGGATAAATGAAAATCTTGACATAAAAAGTTAGAAAATAAACAAAAGCTGGATTAGATCTTTACCTATGAAATTGCCGTTTCTCATAAAATAAGTTAACGCCCTTTTTTCACTATATTTTTTATTTTTAACCGACTTCAAAAAGGAGGAGGTTCTCAATTCGTCGGAACCTTTATTTTTGTTTTTTTTTTTTTTTAGTTATGTTCCCCGATTACTCGAAGATGGCTGGACCGATTTGGATTTTTTTGTTTTGTTTGATGCATTTTGATTACAGGTGGTCCCATGATCATCAAGTCAGGATCTGATGATGGGATCCTGGAGAAATAGAGAGAACTCTTCTAATTTTAAGGGCTCTTGAAGCGATTTGGGTAGTTTTTGGAAGAGTACTTTCTGGGAGTAGTCCCATTTCAATTTGGTGAAGAACTGATGAAGAACTTCGGAGATAGGCAACGGAACTCCTCAATAAATGATAGCAAATGGACTGGGATTACTGAAATCTCATACATCTGTCTATTGTTTACACCAGTTCATAACATAATATCACGCCGGTACGCTGTGAAGGGGTAAGCACATGTGAACCACTAAAAATATGACAAAAATAAAAACTTTTTTTGCAAAACTGACTGACAAGACTGACTTCAAAAAACACAAAAAAGTGAAAAATAACTAGCTTCAGAAGTCGGTGACAAAAAAACTAAATTAATCAAACAAAGGTCACCGACTTTTGAAGCTAAAGTTATTTTTCACTTTTTTGTATTTTTTGAAGTCGGTTTTATTTTATTTATTAATCAAAGTAATTACCCATGCAATCAATGCATTTTTGCCGACGTAGTGGTAGCTTATTGATGCCTTTTTTGAAATAGTCTGCTGGACGGGAGGCATCAAATTATTCAAAGGCGTTTTGAATTGCCTCTCGGTTATACTTATCCCTCGTTACATTATATACATACTACATAATCTTGCATTCGATAGATTGAGCGTTATTGTATTAAACTTAAGATTGCATGAGGAAATAAATAGTTTCAATTTTTTTTTTTTACAATGGCAACTCTATACAGGGTGTTAAAGTAGTCGCGTGCCATAGCTTAGACGTGAGTTCAGTATCGATAAAGGAACCCGTAAAAAATAAAAAATAAAATCCAAAAAAATAGGGATCACCAGATCATCATCACAAGTCGGATCTAACCAACTTGCTGAGCGCCAGCGATTGTCGAACAGAATTCATTTTTCGTCGCAGGTAACAATGCGATTCAATATAGTTCGTTGCAGTGCAAGGCTCGAATCGACGCGTGCTTCGCGCTGGCGATCATTCAATTCGTGGGGCACCCATTTGTCAAGCTTTTTTACCTTGCCAATTCGACGCAAATGGACCAATATTGTTTTGATGATGATTGAGAATCATCAGCTTCTACAATCGCCTTTAATTTGTAATTGTCGACTAAAGTTTTCGATCGACCACGGGGTTCATTTCTTAGGTCGAAATTTCCAAAACGGAAGCGGGCAAACCAATAACGGGTGGTGCGATCGTTAGTAGTGTTCGCTCCGCATACGTCGTTAACGTTGCGTTCCGCTTCTGCAGCTTTGCTGCCACGACGGTACTCATACTCCATAATCACTTGAATTTTTAACATATCCATGATGACGAAAAACGTACAAATGCAATGAAAAAGAACGCTAACCATAAAAGAAATAAATAATTTTCAAAAAAGAATACCATATTTAAAATATAAAAATAATTTGAACTTAGAATTCTTACCGAATAAAGAAAAAAATGGACTTGAAATAGCCAGTACGGCAGAACGGCAATTTCATAGGTAAAGACCTTTTATATCACTAGATTTTGCTCGCAGCTTCGCTCCTGTTATGTACGGAAATTAACCCATGGGAAAGTTTTAAATAAAGCCTCAGGCCAAATAAAAAACAAAGACACAGCGCTGCGAACAATAAAGTGATGCCGGTTTTGTAAACATGTGTGCATTTTTTGAGCTTAGTTTAATTGTTGTTTGATGTAAATGTGTGCGTGTGAGCGTGTACGCACAGAGCGGAACTAAGTTTTGCGCTGGCTTCAATTTATTGTTCGTAGCGCTATGTCTTGGTTTTTTATTTGGTCTGAGAATAAAGCCTATAATATTATAGCTATTGTAGCTTCCCGTTATAGAGAGAATTTTGTGAATTGGATCAGTAGTTCCGAAGATTACCCGCTACATACAAAGCTACAAACTTTTAACTCTTTAAAATATTAGTATCTATAGATAAGTAAATAAAGAAGCTGTATGCCGTTTAGTTGAAATATGATTATCTAACGTTAAATCAACAATCAGTTGAACAAATCTGTCAGGGATTAGCCCTTTTCTCAGAATTATTGCATTGTAATCATTGCTATTGTATTAATTGCTAGAGTAGATGCCTAATTCTTGTTATTAACCTGTTGTCTGCAACCTTCGTCGTGAAATGGAAATTTTGATGTGTATGTGTGAGACTAAAAAAGTAGCCTACAACCAATTCTCAGACCTACCCAATATAAACAAAAAAACTTGAAAATCGGTCAAGCCGTTTCAGAGGAGTTCGATAACAAACACTGTAACACGAGATGTTTATAAATACAATAGAAGAAGATTACTTCGGGATATTTGAATCGGTATTTGTTAACAATTTCAAGGGTTTTAAATTAATTGCACGGAACCCTAATCCTTTCTCTAAAATAAAAGTAGCTTAGTTATAACATCAGCTATCTGTCAGTAAAAGGCCCGTCAAAATAGGTACAACCGTTTCGGAGATCAGCCGGAACAAATAGGCAGACCGACAGAAAAAAAAAAACGGCCAAGTGCTTGGTTGGCCAGCGCAGTATAGGGTTCCGTAGTAGCCCGTTATCACAATATAGAACGATTTGTTCTAAGGATTTTGTATTTGGTACAAAATTATCCAAGACCCAAGTTCAACGACTATTACTGCTAAACTAATAAAGTTATCTTAACCGCTATAGTTTTCCTTTAAAGTTCATGAAATGCACTATCATTAGGAATTTTTCCAGACTTTTCAAGCCAGCAGTTTAGCTTTTAGAGGGGGGGACTGGAACAAAAATTTTCACTTTCAACTTTAATATTTCGTAAATGGAGCAATAAATCGAAAAATAGTGCTGGCAACCCCAAAGTTATTTTAAAAGACCTATTCAATATTACCCCACACCCTGGGGAGCTACCCTAAAAAATATTTTCCATAATTTTATTTTACTACTTTGTAATTGATATACACACCCCTAAAAAGTATTACAGCTTTCTAGTACTAACAGTCTCTTAGCAATACCTCGGACAGATAGACGGACATGACGAAACTATAAGGGTTCCTTGTCAGGACTACAGAACCCTAAAAATGTTTTGTTGTTATAATACCGTATACTCTTTCATGCGCATTCACAAAAAAATTGATTGAAATTACAAACAGACACTTCAATTTTAATGATGGGACCCGATGCATCAGGCGTAGGACCATAAACAACCTCCGTGATGCTAACGAGAAATTCCTAATTGGACAAACTTAATTACTCTTTGCTCAATACGAAAATGTTCGGGGTTTTTGTCAGGACTTTTCAAATTTAGAAAAAGTAACCATAGTCTTCTCACACGATCGAAATTCCAAATTCAAAAGGAGCTCAAACCTTGTCTGCTCCTCTCCAGGAAGGCCTTGAAAGATTCAATATCTTCCTTGGACCTGGTGACTGCAGGCCCAGCCAACGCACACCCGATCACCGACAACAACACTAAAACAGACCACATCTTGCTCTATGAATCAAGCGAAAAACTGCAGCCTTTTATATTAATCGTATTATCTTAATAATTACTTAATTACAGATACGGGAGCACACCCAAGTTCTTTCAACAAATTTAATTACGTTATCAGGTGCGAAACAGAAACTCCCTATTGCAAAGCACTGCACTTAGGTATTTATTTATTTTTCACTTTTCATGCTCTAAAAGTACGCCAATATAGCCCTACGAAGCGGGAGTAAAGTGACCACTTTAGTCCCTAGGGAGTAAAAAGTAATTCGTTTTTTAATTCCCTTCATGTGACGTAGACAAACTCAAACAGCCAGTTAATATATACTACTATTATCTCTGGAGTGTAGACCATCTTCATTGCGAAAATGTTGAGAGTTTTAGTTCCATGGTTTTTCCGCGAGGAAGGTGGCGCCATGCGTTTTAAATTCTTAAGGGCGCGTTTGCATATCAGGTAAAATTATGCTGTTTTTCGGTACAATTTTATGGCATAACCAAACAAAATCCAATATAACTAATAACTACCTCGTATAGATTGGTTCTTCATCTTCAAATAATAGGAACTTGATCATTGAAAATTTTAGTTTTTTATAATGTAAAATCGATCTGTCGTTGCCATTTTCCCTAAAATTAACGATACAGGGTTGAGTTTAGGTACATTTTTTGTGCTATTATTAACATATTTTACTATTTCTAAAAATACTGTATGTTGGCAAAGATAATCAATTCTTAATGCAAGGATTTCTTTTTTATCTAAATGATTTTTAGAGTTGCATAAAAAATGAAAACCAAATCTTATTTTTTCACATTTTTTGCTATTCTGGATGAATCTTAATCGATTGCATTAGGGGTTATTTTATTTTGGATTGCACAAACACTTTGAATGAAACTTTAGTCCGCGCACGGCCGCCGTCGAGAGTGGACACGTAACGCCTGTTTGGAGCGGCTCGAGTTGAAAAAGATCGCTGTACAAACACAAAATATTCGATAAACCAAATTTGATACTTGACAAGGCAAGATTTTTATTATTTATTAGTTATGATGAGACCTTACCTCCGGACTTGATGAAGTGATTGGTGACTGCTACTGGAACTCCTTGACGTGTTGTACTAGGTGAGCTGAGTTTGGGCTCGTTTTGTTAGTTATGATGAAACCTTACCTCCGGACCTGATGTAGTGAACTGAAGATGTACTTCTATGATTGCTACTGGAACTCCTTGACGTGTTGTACTGGGTGAGCCGAGTTTGGGCTCGTTTTGTTAGTTATGATGAGACTACCTCCGGACTTGATGGGAGTGACCTGAAGGTGTACTTCGGTGATTGCTACTGGAACTCCTTCACATGTTGAACTCGGTGAGCCGAGTTTGGGCTCGTTTTGTTAGTTATGATGAGACCTTACCTCCGGACTTGATGGAGTGACCTGAAGGTGTACTTCGATGATTGCTACTGGAACTCCTTGACGTGTTGTACTGGGTGAGCCGAGTTTGGGCTCGTTTTGTTAGTTATGATGAGACTTTACCTCCGGACTTGATGGAGTGACCTGAAGGTGTACTTCGGTGATTGCTACTGGAACTCCTTCACATGTTGTACTAGGTGAGCAGAGTTTGGGCTCGTTTTGTTAGTTATGATGAGACTTTACCTCCGGACTTGATGGAGTGACCTGAAGGTGTACTTCAGTGATTGCTACTGGAACTCCTTCACATGTTGTACTAGGTGAGCCGAGTTTGGGCTCGTTTTGTTAGTTATGATGAGACCTTACCTCCGGACTTGATGGAGTGACCTGAAAGTGTACTTCGGTGATTGCCACTGGAACTCCTTCACATGTTGTACTAGGTGAGCCGAGTTTGGGCTTGTTTTGTTAGTTATGATGAGACTTTACCTCCGGACTTGATGGAGTGACCTGAAGGTGTACTTCTATGATTGTTACTGGAACTCCTTGACGTGTTGTACTGGGTGAGCCGAGTTTGGGCTCGTTTTGTTAGTTATGATGAGACTTTACCTCCGGACTTGATGGAGTGACCTGAAGGTGTACTTCGGTGATTGCTACTGGAACTCCTTCACATGTTGTACTAGGTGAGCCGAGTTTGGGCTCGTTTTGTTAGTTATGATGAGACCTTACCTCCGGACTTGATGGAGTGACCTGAAAATGTACTTCGGTGATTGCCACTGGAACTCCTTCACATGTTGTACTAGGTGAGCCGAGTTTGGGCTTGTTTTGTTAATTATGATGAGACTTTACCTCCGGACTTGATGGAGTGACCTGAATGTGTACTTCGATGATTGTTACTGGAACTCCTTGACGTGTTGTACTGGGTGAGCCGAGTTTGGGCTCGTTTTGTTAGTTATGATGAGACTTTACCTCCGGACTTGATGGAGTGACCTGAAGGTGTACTTCGATGATTGCTACTGGAACTCCTTCACATGTTGTACCAGTAGCAGTAACCAATGTACACCTTCAGGTCGCTCCATCAAGTCCGGAGGTAAGGTATCATCATGACTAACAAAACGAGCCCAAACTCGGCTCACCTAGTCCAACACGTCGAGAAGTTCCAGTAGCAGTCACTGAAGTATACCTTCAGGTCACTCCATCAAGTCCGGAGGTAATTCTTAAAAACAGCAAAAATATTTTTTTTGTAGGGACCTACCATAATTTTATTTCTAAGAAATACGTAAAAAATTTTCAAAGCATCAAAATGAGTTCACTTGACTACTTTCTTGCAGTTAGTCGTGCGTACACTTGTGTGTATGACCCGTGTCAATGTAGTAGTTCGATTCTGTACCTTTCAATTTTGCAAACGCGTCCTTAATCTGTGACTGGTTTAGAAGAAAAAACTGACCGCGAAAATTTCTGAATTTTTGTCGAGTGTAAATTTGTTCGGTTTTATATAAATTTATTAGGAATGTCCAGTGACAGTGAAGAGTTTGACGTCGAGCTAAGAGCAAAAGACATAATAGATAATCTTTTGCCGCCAAAAACAAGGAAGATTTACCTAAAAACTTACGAAAGTTCTATGGACTGTAGGAATAATTAATGTTTTTGTACTAAATTGACTATTTTTCTCGCACTCAAAGTGAAAAGTACAGTTTGCACCTCGAGACTAAACGCCAACTTAATATACCCTCGGTTTCATTGACTCCCTCGCAAGCTCGGGAGTCAAACCACCTCTGGTAGATTATGGCTTCGTTTAGTCCCTCGTTATAAAATATACTATAACACTTCAAGGCATTTTCTAGTAGGCAACTTTTGGGTGATGCAGAGGCAGGCGTATATCTGAAAATAATTTTAATTAATACTAAGATAAACTACAAGGATATGAAATACAATAAATATAATACATAGTTGGATAGGTCAGCCCGTTTATGAGTTATGCTGCTATTAAATGCTTTTTTAGGGTTCCGTACCCAAAGGGTAACCATCGGGACCCTATTAATAAACCTTCGCTGTCCGTCTGTCTGTCTGTCAATGGGTCTGTCAAGATCCGTCAAAGGTAGATGGTTAAAATTTTCACAAAATGTGTATTTCTGTTGTTGTCTGGGTAGTGGGTTTTGGAGGTCAAATAGGAAATCGCTCCATGTAAAATACTGGTATTCAGCTGCATCCGGTTAGACTGGAAGCCGACCCCAACATAGTTGGGAAAGGCTAGGCAGATGATGTGTATTTCTGTTGCCGCTATAACAACAAATAATAAAGATAAAATTAAAGGGGGCCATACAGCCATACTACGATGTTACGGAATCCTTCATGCGCGGGTCCGACTCGCACTTGGGCGGTATATTACCGTCTCTTGACATAAATACCTATAGCTAGACTAATGCCAGTTAGTTTTCTATCTTACTCCAGCAGTACCTCTTATTGCATTAGCAAATGCTAGAGATATTTCCATGATAAACAATGCTTGGTGCTTGCTCTCCTAATGTTGCTGTGCCCGACAGGGTCCATATTGACTTTGTATCATTTGACTACACCATCTATGTAATACATATGGAATGCAATAAAGATTTGAGATTTGGAGGTCGGTACAATGAATTAAATAGTTTGCAACTCTTTTCACTTTAAGCTATGTCGATCCAAACCGCATATAATTCTTAGTTCCTCGTATGGACCTATGGTCAAGTATTACTGGTTCTGTTTCTTTCTTTCTTTCTTCTAAGACACTAATTAATGTGCTTCGTGGGAAAATCTGGTAATAGAAAAAAGAGAGCCACAATTTTCGGTTTTAAGATTAACTTCATCCTTAATTAAGTACTTAAATTGATTACTCACTCGTAGGTACGAGTGAGTAATCAATTTAATAATCAGTGATATTTAATAACAGTAGGTACTGTTATTAAATATCACTGATTAGTTACCTATACTGCCAATAATGATAATATTTGGGTTTTCCCACTGAACAGATTTTTCTGTTCCGTGGGTTTTCGTGCGAGCATTTTGATGCAAGAGCGCTATAACCTCGTCTTAACTGTGTGTATAATAAATAAATAAATAAGCCTTTTAATATTTCTAATTTTCAGGCAGTTTTAAAATTATAATTTTTCATAGAACAAAAAAAATAGTAATTTACTTTATATTTAGTTAACTCATAACTAACTTAATATAATTTCTATTTTAATTAATTTATAATAAATGTGCAGTGACAGACAAGAATTTGACGTCGCGCAAAGAGCAAAAGACATTATAGATAATCTTTGTGATTTTTTTTTATTGTATTCAGTAATATTTATTTAATGGTTTTGTACTAAATCGACTATTTTTCTCGCACTCAAAGTGAAAAGTACAGTTTGCACCTCGAGACTAAACGCCAACATAATATACCCCACGGTTTCATTCCACCTCTGGTATATTATTGCTTCGTTTAGTCCCTCGATATAAAATATACTAATTTTACATGTCCACAATCATATGAACATTTTAAGGAATAAATTAGAACAGCATTCATTGAAGATGATTTCCCAACCGAAATGAAAAAAAAAATCTCTATATTTAATGTAGCGTTTTTCGAACCTCGTGTAATTAAAGGATTGACACCACCCTATGCGCCTATGTGTTACACCATCTAGGTTGTACCTAGGGTCATCAGCATCAGCCTATAGCAGTCTACTGCTAGACATAGGCCTCCTCAATCGTACGCCACTCAACTCGATTCTCAGCAACTCTCATCACCCTGCGAAGGTCGTCACTCCACCGAGCCTGAGGGCGTCCCACCTTACGTTTGCCGATTGGCTGCAAACGCGATTCAAGGACACGTCTACCCCAACGGCCATCGGTTCTACGGCTAATATGACCGGCCTGCCACTTCGGCTAACTTATTCTGTGAGCTATATCGACAACCAAAGGGTGCCAATGATAAAATGTGGAGTAATGGAATAAATTAAAAGAAAATTAGTTTAAATCAAAATCATATTTATTCATTTTGCGCTATATATAAAAAAAATCTTTATAACTACAAATAAAGAAGAATACAATATCACTATAATACTTATGTGTAAAATAATAACAGTAAACATGGACGCCATACCACTCTTACGCTCCTTCTAATTTTTAATATAAAAATTATTCGGACCTCACAATCATACCATCTTTGCCGCACACATCTGCTACTTTACTGAATATAAAAATATAATCTAACGTACTAACTTCTTAAATTTATCAGTTCAGTAAAGAGTCTATACAACTATAAATAGATGCCACTATTTTAACCGTAATTATTGGCAAAAACACGAAGAAAATACGATCACATAAAAAATCTCAATAAAAAAAAATATTACATTTTTCGTGTGGCACATTTTGTTAACATAATTCAATTCTAAAGTATGAGCTCTGATATATTAATTAAACTATTACTGAAGTACTTGTGCCCGTCTGATATTATAAAACCTAGTACTTAACTATGCAAAATTATCTTTGTTTACGTCTTTCATTTTCATGAGTTATGGAGAAAACTGTACCCGCAGCATAAACGTATTATGATAGGTACTTTTTTAATTCCAAAAACACCCACATGGCGCTGTTATATATTTTTCAATGGCAACAAATGCTACAGATAATTATTATTCGGTCAACATTGACCAGTATGGCCCTGAGGATTACATATTGGGTCTAGAAGGCGCTACGAGTAATTATCAGCTTCACTAAAATTAAAGAGAACAGGTGATTGATAAACCTTTTGCATGGAATGTAGTAACACTTTCTAGGATATTCTATTCATCATAACTATGGGTACCTATGGTATGTCCAAATTTTATTGCACAACAACGGATTTCAGAAAAACAACAGTTTTATAAAATACAAATCAAATCTAACTAAACTATTAGGCGAACCTTAAGATTTCTTGATCATCTAACATTATTTGTGTAACCAATTTAAGGCATTTCTAAGCTTTATTTATAAACACGACGCACTAAAATTTAATACTAAATCTATAATATACTTATTTGAGAATATTTTTTATAAACATAATAAGTATTGCAATAATAAAGAGAGTTTTGCTCATAGCAATGTCTTATTTTACAAATCGGCAGTGAATGACTGGTTTTACAAAGCTGTCGCTGTTGCTAGCTTTGTAGAAAAAAGGGCGAAGACATAGCATAAAGGTAGCGAGAATTTTTTGTTTAAAATATTTTTTTAAGAATTTACACAGTAAGTTTTTTTTTATTTACACTTTATGCTAAGTATTGCACCAACACCTTATAAAAAAGCGAAAAAATAAAATCAAACGTATAATACGAAAGGTTCAAATGAACAAACGAATTTATAACTTACAAATGAGTTTTTCATAAAAACTTTATAATTAATTTGATTTTCTGAAAGTTTCACCCTCAGAAAAATCTAGAAAATGTCTAATTTTAATTCTAAGCTGCACATATCAACAACTCTATACACTAATATTAAGTAACTAAATCAAAATGGCAATGATTACAAAGACATCCCTTCCAAAACGGATTCTTTTATTCATATTCATTAATCTTATGAAAAATTGTTTTAAAAACATCGTCGTATCAAAACTTGCTTGTGCTCGCAATATCAAAATACCAGAATAGGTAATCGTTGTAATTTTATCATATTTTTTTTCTAATTATAATATTCCCTTGGCATGGCCACAATCGATACATTTACTCATTAAAATGTTATGCCATGAAAATGCAGAGGCAAGAATCAGTTATCGACCATAGTTCAACACATTTTTTTAATCGTACCAGCCCTGAACTCTAATAATTGCTTAATTAAAAAGGGCGTTAAATACCGTCAACGATACTTGGTTACCTGTCTTGATCTTGGACGATATCCGTCCAAAAGTATGTTAACTATAAGTGTCTTACATATAGTCCCATTTCGATGCATGCAATTAAAAATAGGACCATCCTTCCACAGATTATAAAATTGTCTTGCCATTTACAAAAACATGGTGTTGTACTAAATTGTATTTAGATTATTCCGTACCTTATCTAATCATTGTTCCCCTGGCCTTATATTTATTAAATGTTACATAAATACACATTTAAAAGCAAGTTGTGGCAGTGATACTTTAATATGTCATGTCGTTGGAAAGCATTCGTTTTTTATGTAACGGGTAACACTGCAAGATGCTATAACGAAACTATGGAATAGTTAGTAAGAAGCTGTTATTATTTCGAATCTGGATTTATATAAAAAAGTAATTGTTTCAAAAACATGTTGGTACATTTTTTTTTTGTTTGAATACAATAACTCACAGTGTTGCCCTTAACAAAATTGACTATAAAAGTAGAAAATAGTTGAATAGTTCAGTTCCGAGAGCTTAAGACAGACATAAAATAAATGCATTATTATTAGCTACATTGGCACTTATTTGATACAAAATGTCATTTATTATGAAACGAATGATTAAATCTTAATTTTATCAAATTAATAACTGATTACTGACCAAAAATAAGCTCATTAATGGTCTTATGCCTATCATATGGGATGTTATCTATTTTATTAAAGATAAAAATACACATGATTCACAATGATAAGAATGATGATGACTTTACCAAAGACAGTCTTTTCACGTGTTTTAAGGCCAAACAAGTAATTATTTATGACTCTTGAAAATGCCAGATTAGGTCAAAAGTAAATAATTTGATGACAGCCCTAGAAATGCGCAATTTCGAGTATATTTTTTAAGGCTTTTAAGCTTTTAGGATCGCAGACTAGCTGTTATAGAATGACTGATGAAAACACAAAAATATAGGATTCAAATCAACTCAATCCTTATGTCATTATAGAGAGAAATTCACTTAATATATTCTTGAGCAATGTATGAAGTTCGTGACCTTGGAGGTCGTTGTGAGGTGACCTTGAAGGTCGAGATGAGGTCAAGGTCAATGGTCGCCGCGCAACAGTTCCATGAGTAGGTTGAAGCTTGGGCCGTCGCCATCTTTGCCTTTGTTGGCTGGGTTCAGCATTTCTTTGCCGACTTGCATGAAGAACTGTAAAATAGGAATGGTACTATTATGATGGTCCCTGTAAGAGAGTCACGACGTGTATGCTTACATAATTATTCGATAGATTCTAAAATTTCTCCTTTGAAGATTGGTCCACCTACCTTATTATGTCTTATCTCTTAATTATGAACCTTATCCACTACAAGACAACGTTTAAATATACACAAGTTCGCTTTACGCACGGCACCTATTCTGCTTTGCGACTATCTGCTTTATCGACTACAACACAATTATATACACACATGTTCATTAAGTCTACATATGGCAAGCAAAACTGAACTTTATCCGATAAATAAACAATGTAGTTTCTCACCTGACAAGTCCTCTGCAGCTCAGGAATGCGCAGCAATAGTTCTCCGAACTTGGCTGGAGTGCCGGGAGAGTGTGACGCGATGTATGCCTGTAGCGCTGCCAACGCCTTCTCTTGGGAGGCCCGTACTTTCTCCACTTCACGTAAATCTGGGGCGTCTGTGTGGAGAAGTAAAAATAGGTAATATGGTATATAGTTAAGGGTGTAAAACACCTCTTAACGAAGCCGAATGGCACTTGTTCTCCTCGTCAATGCGATCATTTTTTTGTTCTACACCATACCTAGGAACCTCCTAGTTACGGAGATATTGAGGATCAAAGTTCCAACTTTTTGACAACTTTTTTTTTTTTAAATACAAGTTTTTTATGTAAGATTTTTACTTTAAACACCTCCAAGACCCCCGTACTATTCAATCCATGCATCAGCACAATGTTTTGAGTGCGTTACATTGAGTTCTACCACAAAACGTGATTTTTCACCCCAAAAATATGCAATATTTTTTGTGTAAAGTTACTTAGTTTGATGTACAGAATGCTTGGTTGACGGCTTCGTGATGAGGTGGTTTACACACTGTATAGGTAATAGATAAATAAACACACATATGCTAACTGACTGTTGCCTAAATCAGTTGATGTTCGATTGTTTGGCGTTCGATATGGCATTGTACACCCGCATCGAATACATCGTCCTCACATAATGTACCATCTCAACATGAATGATGAAACCAAGACTTTGTAACAATATTTTGATTTAAAAGTGTGTCCATGGAGTTTCTTGCCCGTTCTTCTCCATAGATATCTACGCTTGGGAATGGTACTTTTACAGTTTTTATGCCTTGTGACTGGGACTGTAGCTACATTTCATTGTTATCTTTGTTTCGACAATTCCAAAGTGCCTGTAACAGGTCTACTTGAAATAAATGCTTGATTTTGATTTTTTTCTTGTCACTACCAACAAAATGGGGGAATTGGGGATGTTGATAATTTTTACTTGTATTGTCATGTATCAATGGTCGCAATAGATCAAACTTTGAACATGGAAATCTCAATAGCCATACGACCAACGCTGGTGTGCCTTTTCTTTTTTCGTTGCCATTAAAATATTAATAAATAATTGTGAAGAAAATAGCATAAGAAACAAATAATAATATTACAAAATTTGGTATCGTTATTCTACCTTATTAGTAAAGTATCATGTATACCTAGAAAAAAGTACACCATTACCTAAATAATAATAATAATACCAGCCCATTACTGTCCCACAGCTGGGCAAAAGGCCTCTTCTCATACAGAGAAGGCAGTGCATTGATCACCACGCTTGCTCAAGACGGGTTGGATTACATTACCTACTTACTTTTATTTCTTGCAAAGATCCTGTCGTTAATTAAAAGTTTACATATAAATAACATATTATCCGTTATTACAAAGACACGGCACTTACCTGAAGTGAGCAGTACGATAACTTTGAGCGCGACGTATTCGTATCGGTCCACGCGCAGGCGCCGCAGGTGGTCGGTGAAGCTAAGCATGCGCTCGATACACGGCGTCAGACCCAGTCTGGACACAAATGGACTAAGTTAGAATAGTTTCAGCAAAAGAACGGTGAAGTAATAGTATATCGTTTACATCGAATCTGCGGCGCCTTTCCCCACCATGATGCTAGATGTCGACTCTCAGTCTTACCAAGGGGTATTGTATTGCCTAGTACTTACTGGGTTGTGGAGGTCAGATAGGCAGTCGCTCCATGTAAAATACTGTGGTATTCACTATTCAGCAGCATCCGGTTAGACTGGAAGCCGACCCCAACATAGTTGGGAAAAGGCTTGGCAGATGATGATGATGCTGGTGGCTTTCAATGATACAGCTGAATTCTAGATTTTTACATGGAGTGACTGTCTTTCTGACCATCATAACCCAGTTTACTGAGCTATACTATAGAGTAGAATACTTATACCAAAAGGGTTATACGATAGCCCTTGGTAAAATTGGTTGTCAGATTTTTGTAGCTTCATCCATAATGACTGTCAAAGATCAACAAATGACAGCCGTGAACACAAATCGTACATAAATGCTTCGAAATTTGAATTTTGCGAGCTACCGGCGCTCATCTTGTTGAAAACACAACAATAGTGCGAAACTATACTAACTTCTAATTATAAACTTTACGTCTACGTTCTTAAAATTCAATTTAGAATGATTCAGTAAAAAGTTCATAAAATTGCAGTGGAAATCTAACTTTACAATCATAACTGAAAGTTCCTTTTTCAGAAAGCACATAAAGACTTACTTGGCGCTCTGATGCAGCGTGATACCGCGTCCCCCTCCCACTCGCACTTCACCCGGAGTGCTTACTCCGCGATAACAACACGATAGTACTAGGAGTTCGCACCAGCTGTTAATCAGCAAGCAGATCTGATCATCAATCTGGGAATAAAAAGAAAATTTATTGAAGTTTTTGTTTTCAAGAATCATCGAAATGGCGTGACGATCTGATCATGTTTGCGGGGCTAACTTCGAAAGAGATCGCAAAAGATAGAGGTATGTAAGGAGAAAGGGGAGACCTTTGCTCAGCAGAAGGATATAGACGTATAGGCTAGTAAAAAAAAAAGTGAGCCGTCGCGGGACGCCTCGCAGATGTGAAACATCGAAATAATTTTGTAGAAACACATAAAATGAAATAAAAACATAATGAGTCGATTCACAAAAAGAAAATCCTTATGCTGGAGTCGAACTCGAAGTCACGAGATTATAACCCAGCGCTCTGTGCCCCGAGACCAGCTGGCTTGTTGTTAATCGTGGCTAATATCTAGATCTTATGCTGCTTCCACAGGTCGGTAATGTTCGATCGCCACGCTTGTTTTTTGGTTTACCCGCGCCTATAGATGTCTCACATCAAAAAAGCCCAAGGCTACTCACCGAAATATTCTTAAAAAGCGGCAAGCTCTTGCACCACTTCACAATCTTATACAGCCGATGGTCAGCGATATTGCACAGGTCAGCCAAGAAGTCGGGGCTGGAGTTGTGTGCCGTGATCCCGCTCGCAGCCAGCAGGGGGTTGGCAGAGGGACTGCCGCCGGTGGACTTGCCCAGCCGGCTCAGTTCCGACTCGTTGTATTGCCACAGATGTTCCACGTCCATTATTTCCTGAGCAGGTAGGGTGGTTTAGTTCATGTTGATTTCGGATATTAAGTTCTGGGGAAGTTTGCATTAACTAGACAAATTATGTGGATTGACATGGGCTATAGGCTCGCCCCTGTTACTTGGGACTTAAACTTAACTGGCGAAATGTAGGTGTACTATTAGATGTACCTCTGTCTAACCCTTCGGGGATTACAGGCGTGATGTTATGCTATAAGATGGGTTATGTAGAAATGTTCAAAATCTAGTCAAAATCTCATCTCGGTGAAAAATAACTTCAAAAACTTGTTATAACAGTCGGCAAATTGGAGTATTTTTGGACAGACAGAGATTAGAATAATATCGATCATAAATATACGGAAATTACGCCTGTTTTCTTGATTTTATGTATCGACCGTCGTTACGGTATTCCGGAATAATTTCCAAAGTGTGTGTAATTTCTTTGTCAATATTTTGCCTAGCTGAGCCATAGAGCTCTCTGTGAGCAAAATAGTGACATTAAACAGAAATAACTATAAATACCTGCAATAACGGCGGTATATCTGGTGTAACTTGGCTGTTACTGGACTCCCCTCTGATGCTGTATGATCCAGGGCCATTTACCTACGATAAGAATTTTTATTTTAAAATTAAATTCGTGTGAATTTATTTAACTAAGTCTCTGCAACATTGTGCAAAACGCGTTAACTTAAATATAATTCGCGTTGGGTCTTAGCGACTCCTTCAGGTCTCATCTCTGAGTAGAAATGTGCTATTTTTAGGGAATGCAATACAACAATAGTTCTTTGAAAACTCATTCAAAGAACTATGGTCGTAGTGACCATCCAAATTTAATTTATTGAATTTTTCGGGCAATATCCATGAAAAAGTATATCATTGCAACGCATTTATGATATGCAGTTCTATGGTACTAACGCTTCATTGCCATATTTTATTTTTATTTTAGGAAAGCTTACAGACTAATAACATTATAGTAACAATATAAGTAACTAAATTGCTAATAACAAGCCTCCACAGATATATAAAAAAAAAAAACGTTCCTTATTGCAAATTTTGGTCATATTCGTTTTACTTGGGTAACACAAAATGTACCCTAAAGTTATTGCAATAAAGTGAACAACTCACACTAGTGAGGCTGGAGGCGTGGCGCAGCGTGGTGGGCGCGTGCGCAGACAGCAGCGAGCCCGTG